>JANBXD010000006.1:2400000-3000000 GCA_024472245.1 Beauveria sp. NWAFU-1 | reverse complement strand
CCGAGCGCCACGCGTACAGCAAGGGCCTGACCTATTCGCCAGCTACCATAGCTGATCTGCATGAATACGGCGTCCACCGCGGCGTGCAGGTGATTGTGGAAATTGATATGCCTGGCCATGTTGGTATTGAGCATGCCTACCCCGGCCTGTCTGTGGCCTACAATGAGCGTCCGTACACGCAGTACTGCGCGCAACCCCCCTGCGGGGCCCTGCGCCTCGGCAACACAAAGGTTGAAGAGTTTCTGGACAAGCTGTTCGAGGATCTTCTGCCGCGTCTGTCGCCGTATGCAGCCTACTTTCATACTGGCGGCGACGAGTACAAGGCAAACAACTCGCTTCTGGACCCTGACCTGAAGACAAACGATGTGTCCATCTTGCAGCCCCTGCTGCAGCGCTTTTTGGACCACGCGCACAAGAAAATTCGCGACTTTGGCCTTGTGCCCATGGTCTGGGAGGAGATGATCAACCAATGGAACGCGACCCTCGGAAAAGATGTGGTCGTGCAGTCGTGGTTGGGGCAGGACGGGATCAAGAAGCTGGCCGAGGCAGGTCACAAGGTGGTTGTCAGCAGCTCTGATGCCTATGTAAGTGCCAAATAACACGGAGAGAGAAGAGCCAAGAATCGAAAGCCATCATTTTGGAAGTAGAGAAGACAATGCTAACTGAACAGTACCTCGACTGCGGACGTGGCCAATTTATCGACTACGAAAACGGCCCTGCCTTTCAGCGCGCCTATCCCTTCACCGACTGGTGCGCGCCCACCAAGAACTGGCGCGTCATTTACTCGCAGGACCCTCGTGCCGGCATCTCCGGAGACGCAGCCGCCAACGTCCTTGGCGGCGAGGTGGCCGTCTGGACGGAAACGATTGACGCCACCAGCCTCGACACCATCGCCTGGCCGCGCGTCGCGGCGGCGGGCGAGAGCTTGTGGTCTAGTCGGTATGAATCTGATGGAAAGAATAGGTCCATGTACGATGTGCGTCCGCGTCTGTCCGAGATGCGCGAGCGAATGCTCGCCCGCGGCGTGCGCGGGGCCCCGATCACACAGCTGTGGTGTGATCAGGCGGACACGCTTGACTGCTCGAGCGAGTAGGCAGTTGGCGGATTTTATTCTGGCTTAGCAATGAAATTTGACTTCTTTGATATGTATTCTATCTATGCAAACATGTTGCTCTTTTACCTCTTATCGTCTCATTCTCCTCCAAGCCCGAAGAACCTTCAGTGATTGCTCTGATGCTGTTGCAGATCAGCATTGTTGTAGCTTGTTGGATGATTCTCGCCCCCTGGGTCTTCGTTGGGGGGTTTCGCTACACCAAACGCTGTGTACTTGCTCCTCGCACGGATGAATTCACCATATCGCGAGAACACAAACGGGCAGACGGACAGGAGCGCAGCCACGCCGGCAACGAGCGACCCGCCGCCGCCGACACCCATGGCATGAAACATTGCAGTTGTGAAGAGCGGAGCAGCGGCACTGCCGAGGGAGCGCGCAAACGTGTTTACGGCGATGATGGAAGCGGAATACTGCCCGTAACTCTGAACAATGTAGTTGACAATGGCGGGAAAAACGAGCATGAGCGACGCGGACAGGAATGTGCCTGCGATTGCTGGGATGATCCAATGGACCGATCTGGCATGAACAAGTGTGTCAGTTAGAGTAGCTCAAAGTAATCGCCTCACAAAGGCTGAGAGACAATAGTTGGGAGACAACGTACGCGTATTGACCCGTCCAGGCGAGCCAGAACATGCAGAGCGGGAAGCCAATGCCCCCGATCTTGGCATTGCGCAGGTGGTCTTCGGGGACCAAGTACCCTCGCCTCCCGAAGACTCGACTTTGGCGCTGTGTGTCGAAGAGTATGAAAATGGCGCCGATAACAGCACCTACTACGGCGCCTAATAGAGGCAGCTGAGCATTGGTCGTCGACCAACCTGTCACCGTTAGTAAAAGAGGCAATTACAAGCCTACATGGCAGGCATCTCACCTCGTATCTCGTGAAACATTATGGGATAGACGCTAAACAGCATAAACTGCAAGAGAAATACAAGCCCCATGTACGCTGCGCACAGCGCCGAGATGGGATCAAAGAGCAACGCCCACGGCCGCGCCACGGCCGTCTTGTACGTTGCCAGCAGCGACACTTCAGCCGCCTCCTCCTCTGTCTTCCACGTATCTCTGCCCGCTGCGTACGCTTCCCGATGCCGCTTTGCCTTTTCCTTGAGGATCGCAGTAGCCAACGTCTCCGGCAGCGTCACCATGACGGCGACGCCCGCAGCGCCGACCATGAGCGCAAAGTAAAACGCCCACCGCCAGGAGCTCCTGACCTCGGCGAGCAGCGCCGCCACGACGGTCCCGAGCGAAGGCCCCGCCCACACGGCAAACGCAAACACGACCATGATGTTGTCCCGGATCAGAGGGTCCCAGAGATCGGCAATGATGCCGGGCACGGCGCACAACGGGCCGGACACGAACAAGCCGGCGAGGAAGCGGCCGGCGAGCAGGGCGCCAAAATTGGGCGCAAAGGCACAGAGCGCGGTAAAGACGAGGTAGGCGAGAAACGTGCCGTACACGAGCCACCGACGGCCGTAAAACTCGGACAGCGGCGCAAAGAGCAGAGGCCCGCCGCAGTTGCCCGCCACAAAGAGCGTCGTGGCGAGATTGGCCGCGACGGGCGAGACGTTAAATGAGGAGGAGATGGAGTCGGTGCAGCCTGCGGAGAGGCCCGAGGCCATGGTGCCGTTCAGGGCGAGGAAGATGGCCCCGAAGCAAATGTACCAGCGCCGTGGGCCGCTCCAGCTGCGCGGGTTCTCGGGGTCGCTGCCGGGACAAAAGTCGACGAAGCCCTGAGCGTTGAGGTGGGGCAGCGCACCGAACTCGTCGTCGTCGTCGGACTGGAGGCCTTCATTGCGTGTCCATGGCCGGGACGCGATGGGGAAGATGTATTGAAGATAGGACCGGGGCTCGGCGGGAAGCCAGTCTGCGACGCGGAGCTTGACCATGAGGGGAGAGAGGGCCGACACTGGTTCGTAAGCGGACAAGAGTGAGCAAAGTTGGTTTCATGTTGGCTTGGGATGAAGAATTCAGAGGCATCTATATAGATATGGGAGGTTGATGGAAAAAGATTTTTTTTTTCAGGTGTGTGATGTCATAATTTGAGTTGGTCTTTTGACGCCCGCGACGCCGCAATGAACCCTTGCTGCTAAAGGATTCTCCAGTGGAGACTACTTTCTGGATACAGATGTCATACTTACGAAACTTGTAAGGAATTCCAATTTAGGCTAGTAATGACGGATCTCGCATGGGTCTATAATTGGGGAGCACGCAGATGCTGTAGGAGGTTTTTGTCCGGCGCAAACGTCGACGGACACATCTCTCCGGGCTTATATGATATTCGGCAATGACTAGAAAACTGGCATGTAATGATTTATCTCTATCTCGCTAATCAGATTTCGCGAAAACTCATTCTAGAATAGGACTCGTCTTGGCTTGACCAGAGTTGTTCTTCGAGGCACGCTCCAGGAAACCAAACAGCTTCCTCGACCAGCGCTCGACACTCATATCTTGTACCTGCTTAAATAGCGCAGCATGCGACGCGGACTTTTCCTCGAGAGTTGCCGTCAACGCCTTGTAAATCTCCTCCGCCACCGCTGAGACGTCCCAGGGGTTAATAACCACTGCCTTGCTCAGCGCGCCGGCCGTGCCGCTAAACTCGGAGAGCACGAGCGTCCCCCGTCTGTCGCGCTGACACACGGCATACTCGAGCGCCGTAGTGCTGATGCCCTCGCGCACGCTCGTAATGAGCGCCATGTCGCTCTGACGCAGCAGCGCAAAGTACTCGTCCTGCTGCGCCGGCAGCGGCGACAGCTGCACGGGGGTGTGGCCCAGCGAGCCGTAGCGTGAGTTGATGGCTCCGACGAGGAGGTTGACGCGCGAGACAAAGTCGGCCTCCTCCTTGCCGCCGGCCTCGAGCATGGCAGGGCTCGTCAACTGCACCAGGACAACCTTTTCCTGCCATTCGGGATGATCTTGTAGGAAACGCTCGTAGGCCTGGAGTTTCTTATCAAGGCCGCTGAGACTGTTCATGGGGTCGTGACCGAGGATAATCTTTTTGCCGGAAAAGGTATTCTCTACCTCTTTGCATAATTTGTCGATATCCTCGTTGAATGCACGTTGGGTGATGTGCTGGATATTGATGCCGGTAGGTATATGCGCCAGCTGAGTGTATCTGCCCTTGTGGACGATTTGATCCGGCCCGCCTTGCGTCTTGAGGATCCTGGCGCACGAGTTTGCGAAATGCTCTGCGTAAAGATGCGCTTGGAACACGACGACATCTGCACCGAGAACACCTTCAAGAAGCTCCTGTCGGCGGTGCAGACAACGTACAAACTCACTCGTGGGAAAGGGCGTTTGCAGTATAAACGCGATGCGGGCCTTGGGGAGTCGCTGACGAACCATCTGCGGCACAAGCATCAAGTAGTAGTCATGCACCAAAATAGTGTCATCTGGCTTATAGGTATCGCAGATCTTATCAGCGAAAGCCGTATTCACCAGGTGATAGTCGCTCCATCGCAGCCTTTCGTCGCCGCCACCCTTGGGCTCCCGTTGCTTGTAGTGGAAGAGCGGGTATAAGTCGTGCTCGGCGTATTCTCTCCACCTGGACTGGTTTTGCAGCTCAATGCCATTTTCTTTGCGCCCTGTAGCTGCGCAGAGCCAGACGGGTACGATTCTCTCGCGGCTCTTGTACAAGTCCGTCTCCAGGTGTTGCTGCTCTTCAGTGCTAATGAAGACGACCTTGTCAGGATTCGAGTCGTCAGTTTCTGGAGCATGGCCATCCGGAGCGATTGAAGTAGATGATGGCGCAGTGAAAGAGAATGAACTTTTGTCATCGGACTGATTTATTTCACCCGTCCAAGCAACCACGGTGTGCCGCAGAGGAGCCTCGTTGAGCGTCAAGTGCGACAAACAGTCGAGATGGCCGGAGCGCCAGAAACGATGATCATTATCCTAGAGAGATCAGTATCATGGAATCTACCTGCGCTGAGTTGGAGACTCTTACCGAACCTAGTTTTCCGTCTTTGTACGAAATATGTGGGATGGTGAAAGTAGCAGAAATAACATTGCCCTTGGGTGATGGGTTGAAATCGAAATAATCCTGTCCTACTGTCGTAGAGTCAGATTTTGCGTGAATTTTTCTCTTTTCAAGCCCAAAAGCAGGTGTGACGGGAATGCTCTGTTTATCACTCCTCCAGAGGGAGAGCTGCTCTGAGTCGCGTTTTGGGGGCAGGTTAGGCCTCATGGTAGCTGTCTTTGCCGACATGATCGACTACACGTAGTGTGCGTGCTGTTGGTGCTGTGATGAGGCTGTTGGTGAGGACGGTTAAATTATCCTAAAAGACACTAGATCCACAATGCGCATGTGGGTAGGGGGAGGAAAAGGTCTGATTAAATATTTTTTTGGGCGATAAATTGATGGCATCAAAGTGAGGTCATCGCATCTGTGTTTGTTGGCCCCGCCACCCATTGTGCAACGGTGATCGGCAGGTTTGGAAAAACGTGGGTACGGCGTTGGTCAATGCCCTGGAAGTTTCTTTCCAAGCCAAGAATTTTCACCGATGATCAGTTTTGAAAACGCCTCAGTAACGGTAATCCCTATTCGTATTATCGAGACCCCCATACACCAGGGGCCCTTTACATCTCAAAATAGGTCAAGCGCCTGCCACCTGTGCGACGGAGGAGAGCTTTGCCCTTTGCGCCCAAAGCTGGTAAACAGAGAAAACAAGGCTGCCAACCGAGCCGATATTCTGCGACCTCGAGCCCAGGGATGTAATTAAAAAAGGTCAAGTAGGCTTCTGCGTGCAATCTATGCGAGATGCGTTGTCGCTGACGGCTTTCAGCCAACGGGGCTCCGTTTGTAAGCGCCAGGATTGAGGGGCTTGACAGCTGAAATCGAGGCAGACTTCGTAATAGTAAACACACTTCAGCCTTCAACGATGGCTACCGCGCCGCTGACATTGGCTGTCCGCCGACCTGTGTTAACTTCATCTTCTTCCAAAGACAACTACTCGACTTGTAGCTTGACGTAGCAACAGTGCATTATGTCGCAGATGGAGAGTGCCGTCGCCAGGCCATCACTGGCCGATTTTTATCCTAGTCCGCCCACGTCGCCGCGACCTGTCAAACGGACAGAAAAAGCAGTCCGGAAAAGTGATTTTTCGAAAACAGAGACTGCGTCGACTCCGGATTTTGGCTTGACAGATTCGCCAGAGTCACAGAAGAACTGTGCTACTCCAGCAACTTCCTCCGAGTCGACGCCCTCCGAGTCAGCTGACAACAGAGCATCCAAGGACGAAGAATCCGAGGTCGAGAAGCTTATTAAATGGAAGGAAGCGCTATCCATTTCCAACGGAAAATGTGGTGCCACTTTAAAGAGCGGCAAAGGAACCTGCGCAAACCCAATATCAGCTGAAAATACTCAGGAAATGGACGACACTATCAAGTTGCTTTGCAAGCCACGCAACTCATCGCTGCAAATTGAGACATGTCTTGATAGTCTCGCCCAGCTGGCTCATTGTCAGTATCACGAACACCCTCCCTTTCGAGAACCTCGGATCAGTGGTTGGCTGAAAGTATTGCCGGGCGAGCCACGCCCGCCGTCTCTCCAAAGGCAGCTGCGACTCATTTTAGGGCCTGCGCCCGTCAAGTGCACGTCTGTGACCAAGGACGGCAGCCATTGTCGGAACAATATCGCGCAAGGAAGAAAATCTGATGCTCAAAAGACAGTCAGGAAAATGATAGAAATGGCAATGGGTTCGATTGAACAAGACTACCCCCTGACGCTCCTTGCTGAGGTCTGGCAGCACTACACGTTGTGTCCTGTGCATCTGAAGTACTCCTTCAAGACTCAAGATGACTGGGTGAAGCGATTGAGAGAGTTCCGTATGGCTTGCCAGAATGGTATGGATTCGAAGATAGAGGAGGAGAAATTGAAAGCAAAGACAGCAACGGCTGCAAAGAACAAGGCCGACGAAATATTTGCATCACCTCCACCAACACCAAGAATTCGACAGGTACTCAAAACCCCTCGCACTTTCTGGGATGATGTGTACGAGACAAGTCAGTTCAAGATCCTCGGGAAATATGAGGTCATCGATGAGTCCCTGTTCACTGTTGCACGAGAGCAGCTGAATACTGAGAACGATAAGTCGAAAAATGAAATCAATGAGGGGTTTGTTTATCTGTACCAAGTATCTGGCAACGACCATCTCGTCAAGATCGGCTTCACCACGGGACAGGTGGCTAAGCGGCTTGAAAGTTGGAAAAAGGACTGCCACCGAGAACCAACACAGCTCTACCCTGCTCTCGATGCGATCTGCAAGGCCGTGCCGCACGCGCATCGCGTAGAAAGGCTGGTCCACGCGGAGCTCATGGAGCACCGGGTGCGGGTATACTGTGAACCCTGCGAGAAGCAGCACATAGAGTGGTTTAAGGTGTCAGTGAAGCAAGCAGTCGCGGTGATTGAAAAGTGGTCGCTATGGATACAAGGACGCCCGTATGAGAAAAGGGAGACGAGGCAGTCGGTCAAGTGGTCCTTGAAGGCGGAGGAGGCGAAACGCCTTGTTGACATTGCTGGACATTCCTAATACTCGGCGGAATCGGGAGAGCCTGGCCACTGAGGCTGAGGGGAAGCATGCTGGGCAGGCATTTCACTGTCTTCTGACAACATCGTGGCGTATGATGTATCACTGATATTTGGTCTATCGCGCTTTCCCGAGGTATACAGGTGGCGACCGCCTGCTCCTTCGGTACCCCTGTACCATCGGTAGCTCCCTGTCCAAAGTAGTTATGGTAGGCCAAGTGTACGGTTCGGTGCGCAATGATTATTCTGTTGGACCCAGCTCTTTCTTCTGTGTAGGAGTTCCCAGCACATTGCCGCCGAGAACGCAGCATCAGTTGTGCCTAATTCATTACATCGATCGTCATGTCTGAATCAGCAAATAACGGCGTCGGAGAAATAAAACGTTCAGGAATAGTCAATTGCTACCAGGAAGCCGCGCAACAGCAAGCATTTGTGTGTCGCACGGCAAAGGTATGTATCATCAGCTGACGTGTCTGGCACACGATGTCGGAAAGTCTGTAACGACGTGTCTCCTCAAAGCACGGCTAATCTTTTCATAAATCTGAAAGTAATACCACATAATCAAAGCAACCAGCTCAGCTAGCGAAGCGCTCCATCGATTCCCGCCCCCCGATTACATCCGACCTTCAGCAGGCATATATTCGCGTCCCGTACTGGCCGCGACCTGCCTACAATGACATTGGTCGCAGAACAGTCAGAGCATGTCCAGACTCCTGAAATCGAGACCGAGCCTGTTCCTGATGGCGGCTTCATTGCCTGGGCTCAGATTCTCGGTGCCCACCTTACCATTGTCAACTCCTGGGGCTACGTCTCCGCCTTTGGCTTGTTCCAGACCTACTACGGCGAGCTGCTCTCCCGGTCAGCGTCGGACATTTCTTGGATTGGAAGCATCCAAGTATTCATGCTTTTCTTTGTTGGTACCTTTTCCGGCCGGGCCGCGGACGTGGGTTACCTGAAGCTGGCGTGGAGTATCGGCGCCCTCTTGACCGTGCTTGGCATCTTTGCGTCTTCATTCTGCACACAGTACTGGCAGCTGTTCCTCAGCCAGGGACTTTGCATGGGCACGGGCAGTGGCTTCATGTTTTGTCCCGTCGTCTCTATCCTGCCAACGTACTTCAGCCGGCATAGATGCATAGTGGTCGGCCTCTCGGGTGCTGGCTCGGCGGTAGGCGGGCTCGTGTTCCCAGCCCTCGTCAGCCGTCTTTTGCCAAACATTAGCTTTCCGTGGACGATGCGAGTTCTTGGTTTCCTGACTCTGGTAATGCTTCTTCCCACGTGGCTACTCCTGAAACAGAGAGTCCCTCCGCGCAGATCAGGCCTAGTGGTGGACTGGGCTGCCTTCACAGACCTGCCATACTCGTTGTTCAGCATTGGCGTGTTTCTCATATTCTGGGGGTTCTACGTTGCATTTTTCTTCATTAGCAGCTTTGCAAAAGAAGTCATCGGCCTTGACCAACAAGAAGCTATCGACATGTTGATGATCATGAACGCCGCCGGTGTCTTGTCGCGAATCGGCCCTAATTACATGGCTGATCGATACACCGGACCGATGAACTTGACGATACCATCAGCCCTACTGTGCGCTATTATGATGCTGGTATGGATAGGCGTGTCGGACAGAAAAGGTCTGTACGCTTTTGTGATCTTCAATGGGATTTTTGCTGCCTGCTTCCTGGCGCTATGGCCTGCGACGTTGGCCTCGATTTGCTCGGACATGAAGACACTAGGAACCCGGGTTGGAATGGTCTTGACAATCATCAGTTTTGCATCGCTAACAGGGCCACCGATTTCAGGGTTATTACTGGTAAAAGGGGGTGGGAGCTTTCTCTACGTTCAATTATTTGGCGGGATAACCATGATGCTGGGCGCCGCAGCCATCTTGGCAGCTCGGGTCTGCAAGTACGGTCTGGCGCTCAAAGCGAGAGCTTGAATTACTGGTCAATATGATTTTGTATTGTAATTGAGTATTTTTATCATTTCAATAGCGCGGCATGCAAATGGATGTAATATTACAGTTGGCTAAAAGTATGCTTGCCTCACGTTTTAGAGTTGGCTGTTTTGATACACAGTTGAGTGTATGTATTTATCAATATTATTTCAGCGCCTAGTCCGCGATGCCGTCGCTGCAGCCGCGGAATTCGCAACCTAATTTGAGCTCTTGACTGTCCATTTCTTGCCCCGGCCGCCTTGTTTGGGATCATGATTCAACATGAACCATACAATGAAGACCGCCACAGTCAATGGGATCGCCATGGCCCAGAAGACCCAGAAATTAGGACCAATAACATCAGCTTTATCCCACCGAAGAGATGGAATAGCAAATAACGCCGCCACGAATGTACTGGGCAAAAATAGCATAGACATCACCGCAAGAGTTTTCATAGCAGAAGCATCTCCCCTCGCTGCTTCTGCTGTGTCCCTACTAGCTTCCGCTATTTTGATGCCTGTTTGAGCATCTGCATGAGACAGCAGAGACGCGATCTTGCTACAGTTAGCAGCCTTGGGGGTACATGTACGAAGAATCAAAACTTACAACCATGGACTGGCTATTGAACCTGCTCAGATTGTAAAGCAGCGAAGGCCTGAGTCTCGCCACTCGTCGCTCCAAGTTCTGCACAGCCTCCATCCTGTAGTTCGTGTCAAGTCGGTACTGTTTATGCTGCTGCTGCTCCAGATCACTTTGACGGTGCATGCTCTCCTCCATTGTTTCGTCAAACTTCATGTCGCGAATCGAGGCCTCCACTATCTCCAAGAGGTAAGTATAGCGAGAGTTGTTTATCACTTTGTTTCCACTAATTTTTGATGCCTCTTTTAACCAAGTAAGCTCATTCGCAGGATCCGATTCCTCAGCAGACCCTTCCAAGCTTCTTGTCCATAACCCATGTCCAGTCATTCGCTCAATTTGGGCCAATTTAGTCAAGTCACTAGACATGAGCTCTTGGACGGTAGAAACAAGATCCACCAGCTGGGTGAAAGTTAGGGCATGTGGCGTATAGATGTGGTCTTTCTGCAGATTGAGTAGCCTGATGAAGCGAGTCAACGTGTCTCTCGCATGACCCGTATCAAAAGTCGATCGGGGTATTATGATACCTCTTGTCGTCACTGTATTTGGGTCAAAAGACCAACACATGATGTTGAGTACATTGCCCAGATAGTAAGTGACAGCACCAGTAGACTGGCGAAAAACATGCATGCCCCAGGCCGGATAACGAATGAGATCGAGGGCGGCGGGGTCCAAGGCGCACAACTCAAATATTCTGAGAAAAGTTGTCTTGCTGATCTCAAATGACCAGTTTTGTGTGTTGTAGGGCACCACAATTAGAGAAAGTGATGCGCCAGGCGCTTGACCGTTGGGGAGATCGAGATGCTTGAGTATATATTCATTGTCAATCTCGCGCAGCAAGAAGCACGAGTCCTCGCCGATGGTCGCTTTTATCGTGAGGATCTGTGGCTTCATTTGATCACTCAACGTGGACTCTTGAAATCGCTTGCTTGCTGCGGTAATACTGGCTTGATCCATAAGCACAGACGAGTGGACTTGGTGGAAATCGCGCTTCTGGAAACGATCGTACTCGGCAAATTTTGCCTGCGCTAGGAGTCGAATTTGTCCATGGTGGCTTTCACTGTAGTATCTGCTATCTTTGTAGTCGACGTTTCTTATTTTACCAGGGTTGTGTGGGAATTATTCATTCGGAGAACCATGGAGGAACAATATTCACTTTGGCCGGAGGCCTAGCCCGACGCTGTGAATCAGGCTGAACATGCGGCTGAAATCACCCTTGTCACAGCTCGACCTATGCGACCAGCAAACGACCGAGATAGATAGCTTGTACGGGTTATCCGTAAATGCCTGTGATTGGTGGTGTAATCTTCAACTCTCTAGGACTGTGTGTTTTGTGGTCCACGGGCAAAGGCCACCACACCTACCTGTCCCGTCATAGTGACTATCCGTGGCATATGATGATGTATCACGCGCTTGCATCCTTGACGTGATCATTGTACTTTTGAACCAGGGAAAAAAAAAGAAAAAACTGATGAGTTTGTGCGATTGTCTAGCTCGACCTCTGCTATTTTCACTACGTTTTTCATATGACTGTGCGTTCTAGAAGACGGCATTGCCAGCACTCTGCCATCATCTTCGTTTTCAAGCCTGGATCCAGCGTCGCCCGACTACCCGATGCCCTCAAAGCCAAGCCCGATTGCCGATCGGCGAGTGCACGACAGCGATTGCCGAACACTCAATGTCTCTTGCACCTTGCTTTTCGGTGCGAGGTGATGTAAAAGACGGCATGCCTATCGCATTGGTAGCACAAGCGAGCGAAGGCATCATGTTCTCAGTTAACCTAGTGACATGTCTAATTTACGGTTTCCTGGTACGTAGAAAAACAAGAGACGGAAGGCGCCATTTGTCGACCGACCCATCCACTGCGCTGAAGTCAATCTCAGGGCCGTCCTGCTCGAAGCCCAGTTTCAAATACACTCGTCGGCCCATGACGGATGCTTCCGTAACTGCTTCCAGATCACCTCTGGCCTTGGCCTCTTTTAAACCCCATTCGACAAGCTCTCTTCCGATCCCGTAGCCTTGGTACTTGGGGTCGACGGCGCAAACATCGAGAGCCATGATGGCGGGAGGGGACGCTGTTGCCTTTGACCTGACGACCTCCCAGCGCTGCCTGTGCGTCGCGGTCATGACGGCAGTCCAGTATTTTTGCTGAACTAGGTCATCCGGATAGATTTCAGGAAGATGCGCATCGGCGGCTTCGTCTTCGGTCGGCTCATCACCGTAGCCGGGGACGACTGATGCCTGTTCCCATATGGCGAGGCCAGCGATATCCCGGCGGCTCGTCGCGGGGTCTATGACCGTTGCTAAGAGCATGACGGTGTTTGGCTTCCCGTCTCGATTGGTGGTTGTTTCGGTGAATCGGGCGGCTAAGCGCTCTGCGCCTTTTTGCTTGCCGAGCGGCGTATCCCAGCCGGGATTCGTGCCCATGAAGACGCCATCCTGGGTCTGGACGCCGAACGCCTGGCACATGGGCTCAAAGGCCCGGAAGACCTCGTCGGCCGTCTTGGCGATCTCTATTTGCACATTGAGGTCTGTTTTCGTAGTTGACATTGTGCTCAAGTTCTTTGTGAAATGTTTATGCTTTTGTTGAATCGGCAGTACGGACGGGCAGGGACCGAAGAGCATTAAATAGCTTCATCGGGCCGTGTGGAGCTGTCAACGCAGCCTCAGGCTGTATCGCATTTCCTTGATTAAGACTCCAGTAAGCGGAGAGCCGCCTTTTCCTCACCGACGCCCTTGCATTCGCAAAAGCACTGGGAAATGTTGATTTCAAGAAAATCTAAAGATCGTGACTCTAACCTTGGTGGATACGCTCGCCGTTCGGCGAGCCATTTTAGTTTTAGCGTAAGGAGGCAATATCGGGACAGTGCTGAAGCCCATTGACCAAGGCCAAAACGGTGCCTAGAAGGTCGCAAGATAGGGCACAGCCAAGCGTTGCCAAGGAGCATGACATTAACAAGACTCGTCATGCCTCAGCCACAGTTGTTCCGCGGATCCCAGTCCGAGCTCCAGTACGGATGTAGGTAAATGAGCGTTGTAAGCCATTCCCGCGTACCCGACCCGAGTCCCTGAAGATCGAGGCAGCGACATTCATTAGCCTATAGCTGGGCCCACGCTCCCAGCAGTGGCTGGGTGGCAATAATCATGGGCTCAGATTGCCATACCCAACAAAGTGTAAGGCCACTCTCTTGCACATCATCTTTGTTTTTGAGGCGAAATTAGCTCACGTTCTGTAGCCTAAGCTGTGGCCTAAGCCGCAGCCTAAGCCGTACAGCTTGGTTAGTGAGTCGACAAACTATCAGACACGAATGTCAGTATACGCGATAATTCTTCAGAACTAGAGAAGACGAATGCTACAGGTGAGGTGAAAGACACTGTCTGCAAAGTTGCAGTTCTAGCACAAGTCACAAACGTTATGATGTATAGCTAATGGCAAGATGGTGGCAACCTTTGATCTGAGTTTATGTCTTCTGGACTTTTACTGTTTGTGCCATCGCCTGGGAAAAGACTTGACGTTGGGTAGAAGAACCCACTGCTAATTTAGGCGTGCTTTCACCATGATTTGACAAGTTCATCGACAACCCACTCTTTCAGTCTGCTGTGTTACTTCATGGGCTTGTAATTCTGCATCTCGGATCAGGCTGGATATCCGGGCTCTCGAAGCGGGTCGGTACTCGAAAGGGCATATTACGAACTACTATACTCGTAGCATGCCAATCGAGGAGAGATGTATCCGCAGCCCTATAAGAGCCAAGTGGTAATGGTGTCCAGTCGCCCGGCATTAAGAAGAAGCTGGGGCCTCGATCGCCAGACCCGCAGAATCTGGTCAAATACTCCGCCCCAGCAGCTGCACGGCCGCTACCTTTCTGCCATGTTAAACTACCTTTGAAGCGATTTGATGATAGGCGAAAGACGACCTTGCGACCTGGTTAATATACCTGGTTAATATTAGCATTGTTTGAAATACCAACAAGTATCGATAGAGTTCGAAAGTTGCATGAATCGCGCACTTCAAGTCCAGCACTGTGTCATGGGTAACACAGGCTTACATCACATACTAATTAGGGGTCTCACCCACTATAACTAGGTGGCCGTGGTGGCCAAGGTAATTACTATTCGTCGCTGGGCGAAACCTCCTGCAACAGGCTCTTACATCGCGAGCCAGGTCACGGATAATAACTGGTGGGAGCAATCAAAGCCAACACCAATAGCAAATCGTGGTTCATTTCAGCAAGTCATTCAGCAACAAAAAACAAAAAAAAAGGGGGTCTTCGCTGGCAGCCCTCTCGGGCGACAACCATGGCGTACATTTCACTTGTCACAGGCATGGTGTAGGAGTTGCAACCCAAACGAAAAACTGTTTCAAGGAGAATCATCACTACTAATCATGCTTTGTTTGCAGAATCCGACCCCTTTTTCCATTATTCAGCGCTGCGACTATCTACCGAATCAAGAAATTTCGGCGCAAACTGCCCCATCCAGTGGCAGCAACGATTCTGCAGTGCGCCGCGTCGGCTGACCAACCATGGCGGTGGTTGTGGTTATCCCTCAGACAGTGCTCAATTACTAACTATTTTGTAAAAAGTTGGCTCAAGTTTTGAGACGGCTCGCCGTCTTCCCATTTCTCAACTCCAGTCAGGCAAGTTTTTCCTTTCCTTGGAAAGGATGGTATTAGTCCCTTGTGTAAAAGGGCGGCCCAGCCGCTGATGTCTTCTCAAGACGATGCAGATTACCAAACACCAACAACGCCACTTAGGTTAGGCATCTCAGATGCTCCCCGCCGATGGTTCCTTTTTTTTCTTCTTTTGTTTAATTGCTCGCCTCCAGCGAGCGGCTCATTGATCGCAAATCTGTGCGACTTATTCTTCTTCCTCTGGTGGTGCGGGAACGAATGCAGCTTTGTCCAGTGCAATCTTACTGACAATGCCACCTGCAACATGGGTTCCGTCAACACTTGCCTCTGTTGACTGGGACACCTTTGCGTAATTTGCCAGCTGTATATCATTTTTACTGTTTCCCCAAGTTTGTTAGCCATTGCGGTAATGAGTTGTATAAATCATCTTTTAGAAACTCACGGGTTTATGACCATCACTTGGCCAGTCTGACAATGAGGGCCTGTCGCGCAGTATAGAAACATGGGCTCTGTCGACTGCACCACCATGCTAAAGGTGCCCACCTCGACTTGACCATCTTGAAATGGAATATGGCCACTGTGTACCGCACTCGGGTCTTTTGCTTGTAGAGGCTGGCACCCTTCTCCCTCTTCACTTTGCGTCACGGTATGGTTTCCGTTGCTGAATTGGAACTGCACAACGTCTCCCACAGCCGCGTGGACTAGATTCGGCACGAATAGATCCTGCGGGCCACCGACGACCACTGGAATGAGTGTATTGCCGGTCGTTTGGTTTGCCACCACATTTCTGCGAACTATTTTTCATTTTGCAAGATGCGTCAGCGTTGGGAAGTCAGGCGATGAGTCTGGGAAGCGTACTAGTAATGCCGTAATGAGTACGACGGTGTGCTCTGGCAACTGCTGAAGGCGCGAAAAGGCCTATGGCCGCCAGTGAGGCATGAAGAAGACTGATAATCTTCATCTGACCTATCGAGCGCTTAATCGGTGTTGAACAGTTTATTCAAAAGTTAGTAATTAATTTTTGTCTTTTGACTTTTGACTTTTGACAGATGGGATGAGTGTCAATATGGGTATAGTCCGGGCTTAAGCGGGGGGGCATTCGAGTCGTGGAGACGACTCTATATATATCTAGCAGACGCGAGGGCCAAGCAAAGAGTCAGAATAAGAAAGATATTGATTTTCATCCTGATTATCCGACTGAAACTCGGATTCCCCGGTAACTCATTAAAACAACCTTGCATTGCGGCATTTAGACTTTTTTTTTACTAGAGTATCGTTTTGGTTGATGAAACTGGTTTCGCATTCACCCCATGTCTCACATCTTCTCGACATGGCGGCTTTTTCTCAACCTTGTAGGCTTCACCGAGCCGCCCCCGGGGTATCTTCTTCCTCTAGCCGCGGCCCCGTCGATCTGCCAGTGCACATCAGCCAAGTCATGGGAACCCGGCGCATGATTAGAAGCTTCACAGAACCACATAATTCCATGTCTCATCGGTTTTGCATCTTCTGCCAAGATCAGACTCGTTGCAAGGGTCAATTAAGCAACTGCAGGTCCTGCGAGAAGAAAACGAACATGATTTCCACAAAACGGAACCAAGTTCCGACAAACGTGACGCAACTATGAGAAGTGGATTATCAATCCGTGATGGTGTCACTGCCCCCCGTTTCACCCTCATCCCTCTGCAGGACTATGAGCAAGTGGCTGTAGTGATCTTTTTTACCTTGACCGCTCGATTCATGGATTGAGCCTCTACGCCGATTACTCATTTCAACATGCGGAGTATGAATTGTTGAGTGAATCCATGCTGTCGCAGACGCCCCTTTCAGCTGATATATGGGATGCTCTTTTGCAAACATTACCAGGACATTGCGTCGCAACCAGCAAGACCATCATCCCACTAGTTCAAACGCAATGATCTTCATGACCAGTATTAGCCAACAAAAATCGACTTCGTTGTTGAATAGTCGGAATAGAGTAATCTTGTAGGGACAGCATGGGTCGCTCATGAAAGCCTGGTCGGGAATCCAACCCCGAATAGCGAGTCAAAAGCACGGGGTGTAAGCGCGTCTCTCTGGGAGCCATCCAGCCTACACGAGACATTGCATGGCTATTGTGGTGTGATCTTTTGTTTGGCATCTTCTCCACAGGACCTGAATACTATGACCCATACAAAAGAGTTTTGACGACAGAATATTGCCGAGTGTAGTTTGGCTTGGGTTGCAACAGACATCTTGTGACGATGGTGGGAGCAGCTCCTGCATGCAAAGATGTGCGCATGGAGCTGTTGATCACTCCCAAAGCCTAGTCGGTTGGTCGGGTACTAAATTAGTGCGCCCCAAACTGGGCCCGATGATCATGAACCACTAGCCAAAGCCGCGGCAAGTTGCCCGAAGGGTGCAGCTGCGAAACCCGCCAACGTAGTCTGTTATATCCAAGTCCCACCAAAGATAACAATCCATTGTAACAAAATCGCATAGAGAGGGGTTGATTTCACAATTCTCCGTCGAAATGAATCAGGCTATTGTCGCTGAATTGTATATATATACGTATGCGTCCGCCGCAATCTGAACCTGTCGATATTCGTTAACATTCGCCAGTGTTGTAAACTACTTACTCTCTGTTACTGGCAGAGCCTTACCTGATCCTGGAGATCGTTACTTCTTTTCATAATTGGACCTTGTTTGACATAAAGTCGTTCCTCTATTTACTAATACGATGCGCTGGACCACATCTCTCGTAGCGGCTGCGCCGCTTCTCACTTTGGGCGCCTGCCACGCCGTCATCCTTAATGCTCAAGGCCTTCAAGGATCCCCAGCCAGCGTGGGATTTCAAGGTAGGTTCTGCTGAATACTTGAGGATGCACCAATTCTAACAATAACCTTCAGTCGACCCCGCCGTTGCTCGTAACTGCATCAGTATCAATCCTTGCCAACAAGATACCACCATCATCCGCGACGCCGAAATTGTGGCCAACATTGCCAATCAATGCGGTCGCACGGAATTGAAAGGAAACATCGATGTTGGAGAGAACACAGAGAATGCCCTGGCGGCGGGCGCTGTGACTCAGGTCAAGGCTGGTGGCGAGGTTACTGTCACTATTCACCAGGTCAATGCCGACGGCGCTGGGCCGTTTTTCTGCGACTTGGACCAGACAAGCAATACTGGCCTAAACCTTCAGGTAAGCATCAATTGCTCAAGGATTACACACAGGACAAGACTGACTCGATGCGCAGAACCTCACAGTGTTAGACAACGTGCCAGGTACAAATGGTCTTTCGCAAGCCAAGACCCAGGCATTCGATATCAGAGTCGTGATGCCTGACGATTTGAACCTCACTGGTGGTGAGTTTTTCGAGTGAGACTACCTCGGCAATAATCAGTTACTAAATGTGAAACAGGCTCCACCGGAAATGTTGGCACGATCCGTTGTCGCAACAATGCCGTCGCTGGACCCTTTGGCGGCTGCTTTCCCGTGCAGCAGACCGACAAGGAACCGACAGTCAACTCCCCCAACCAGATCGGGACGCAGCAGGAGCTGAAGGCTGTTCTGGACCAGGTTCAGGTCAACCAAGCCGACTTTGGCAAGTCTGTGCAAGCCAACAAGGAAGCTGGATCGAATGAGGCGAAACAGAACCTAGCTGCTGTTGAAGCGCTCCTGACCAACTCTGTCACAACTCGCGAATTTCCTCAGGAAACGCCGTCGGTTGTTCTAGGTGGCAATCAGCCCGTCATTACGGGCCGTCCTGGAAATAACAATGGTGGTAACAATGGAAACAATGGAAACAATAATGGTAACAATGGTGGAAACAATGGTGGAAACGATCGAAACAATGATGGAAACAGGGGCGGAAACAAGGGTGGTAACAGGGGTGGAAACAAGGACGGAAACGACAATGGAAACGGCAATGGAAACGACAATGGAAATGACAATGGAAACGACAATGGAATCGACAATGGAATCGACAATGGAATCGATCAAAATGATGGAATCGACAATGAGATTGGCAATGGAATCGATCAAAATGATGGAATCGACAATGAGATAGGCAATGGACGAGGCGGCAATGATGGAGGTGCCGGAGGTGCTGGAAATGATGGAGATGATGCAAACGATGTACAAGACGGTGGAAACAATGGCATCGGTGGAAACGGTGGAAATGGTGATGATGATCAAGACAATGGACAAGGCGGCAGAGGCGGAAACCAGGACGGGTCTGGCGGCAGAGGCGGCGGCCGTGGCGGCGGCAGAGGTGGCAGAAACAACAGGAAGAGACGCATCCGATTTTAATTGGATCTCCTCATTCAGGATAGGCGACCAAGATTAGATGTTGGAAGCCTTGCAGTCTGAATCTGGGCCGGGACAATTCTGCAGGTATAAGCCAGTTCTATTTCTTTTTCATTTATTTACCAGTTTCGGTCTGACTGCTTGCCTTTAGTGATGAGTGATGACTTTGGCCCTAAGACTTTTATGATACAATGCATATATTCTTGTTCATCATAAGAAATGACAGCTGCCATACTCTCACATGTCCTTCTTTGTGCTTTTTGTTTCAATCACCGTTGAGAGACGGCCACCTCCTTTGCGCTCAAAGTACCCAGCGCGGGAAAACTCGTAATATAGCCAGGACAGGACAAAGATCATTGCAAGCACATTCGCGAGAGCAAAAACGCTGAGCTCTGCCTCTGCTATCTCCGGGATCGTGTATCCCACCCCAAAAAACTCATGGACCATCCTCTGCGGTAAAAGGCTCATGGTCATGCCAATGGCGTTTAATGTGACGATACTTAGACGCTCCGCGGTGATGACAGAAGCGGAAAGCGTATGCAAAACGGCCCATTTTCTGTGCCGCACGAAATCTTTGGCTCGCGCCGTTGTGGCGGTCTTGTACATGGTGAGCCAGTAAAATGGCGCCAAAAACCATGTTGTCACCTCAAAGGTAGGCCATGCGATGAGCGGTAGGCCCTTGAACTTGTGAAGATGAAACGGGTTTTCGTGGGTATAGGCATTCTTGGAGATGAAAAACCAGTAGCCCGTGATGCTGAGGAGCAGCGAGATGGAGAGAAGCACGTAGCCTGCAGTGCGGTGCAAGACGGGCCATTTTTTGCGGAGGCTGTCCACATGCTGTAGGGGCATGCCAATGCTCCAAATGGCTGCTGGAAGGGCGTGCAGGCCGCGATATACCCACATTGGGGCTGTCGCTTGGCGATAGGTGAAGAAATGTTCCCCCGTCTGTACTCTGCATCAGTCGTGCTCGCACTGTACTGCGCAGCCACCAAGACTTGAACTTACCGGCATACGATTCCTCGTAAACAGCCTTGAATTCTTGGCTGTTCCCACGAGAGGAGGGTCTTCAAAAAATATGACGGTAGCAAACACTATCATGAGTGCGCACAAAGGAATCATGACTTTTTGTGAGATCTTGACTGGAGATTTCGATGCCATACTGCCAAGTTTAGATGAGGGCTTCATTTGTGAGATTGGTGCAGGAGTTTTGGTTGCCTGCTTGCGGGATTGAATCGGCGCATTCTCAGTCGAGATCTGGACACGGGTTTGAACCGCCATCTTGTCAAAGTGAAAGTATGTCTTGGCGAGGTAAAGGAAAGGGATACAAAGTGGGACAGATGAGATGTATTTAAGCTGTTTTCCAGCAAAGTTACAAAAAATGTCTCCGTGTCCGCCCTAGATCTAAGTTATTCAGTTCAAGCTAGTGGCATCCGCTCCAACCAATCAACTAACCCAGAGCGCTACCCGAGACATGTACAGTGGCTTGCCATTGGTCCCGACGGTCGCCCCCCACCCCCGCAATGGTGGTCGGCAGTCGGCCTACGGCAGTGGGCGGCGTGTATAGCGTTATCATAGCCCCTGATGAGACATGCGGTATCCGTAATCTGTACAGTCGCAAAATAGGGTGTGCCAGGGCAAAGTTTGTGTGACGATCAAGATCAAGGTCATCCGGGTCATGCCTCGGCTGACCAGGTAGCATCTCTTTTCTTGGCATTATTTTGACATTATTGAATTGGGGCAGCTCAATAATCGATCGTACATGATTCTTCGTCTAAAAGAGAATTACGAAAGTGGGAAGTGAAAAGTGGAAAGTTGACTGGTGCGCTGTGTGGCCCTGTCAAGCAGCTCGCAGAGCCATAGTTTGGCGGTCGATTACCAAACTCTTAGCTTAATTACCTTTCCGCATATCCATTAATGCTCCATACTCTGATTCAATAAAACCCTAGTAAAAAGTCACAGAACGAGTCGAACAAGCCAAGTGGCACGATACGACGTGCTTTATCAAGTGGATCTTGCTGCTCTCGAAAGTAGTTGAAACCCGAAAGAATACTATACGCAACTCTCAAGTTCTCCACACGCTGTTACAGCTTCGTCTCCAAACATACCACGAGTTGCCCACAACCTGCTAATATTTATTGTTCATTTTGACAAAGATTTCGTAGATTCGAGATTTTCGCATTCCCAAGTCACACCAGAGGATCAATTACCTACAGATCGATTAGTACAATATCTTGCGTGGCCTGAAAAAGTTGCGACGTACCAATCGCCTTGGAAATTGCAACACCAATAGCATGAGCGGAAGCAGGGTTCTGGCCGGTGATGATCTGGCCATCAACGACGACTTTTTCGCCCCAGGGCTGGTCAGCCTGTGTCCACTTGGCGCCGACAGCCTTGAGGCGGTCCTCGAGTAGGAAGGGCATGGCTTCGGTGAGGCCAGCTTGGCTTTCCTCTTCATTGGTGAAGCCGGTGACCGAGCGGCCCTCGACGAGCGGCTTGCCGTCAATTTTGACGTTGGCGAAGACGATGGGGCCGTGGCAGACGGCGGACACGGGCTTTCCAGCCTTGTAGAACTCTTCAATGAGCGCGATCGAATCCTTGTCATCGACGAGGTCGTACATGGGTCCATGGCCGCCGGGGTAAAAGAGGGCGGCAAACTCGTTCGAGCGGCCGACAAAGTCCTTGAGTGGCGCTGTCTTCTCCCATAGCTTTTTCTCGAGGAAGTTCTTGGAGGACTCGTCGTTTTTGAAGGCTTCGACGGAGCTGGGGTCAAGGGGAGCTACCCCGCCCTTGGGGGAGGCAAGGACAATCTCGGCCTTGGGCGCAAGAACGTCGTAGGGGTGGGCAAGCTCGGGCTAAAACATTGCATTCAT
Source organism: Beauveria sp. NWAFU-1 (assembly GCA_024472245.1). Classification (NCBI taxonomy): domain Eukaryota; kingdom Fungi; phylum Ascomycota; class Sordariomycetes; order Hypocreales; family Cordycipitaceae; genus Beauveria; species Beauveria sp. NWAFU-1. The sequence continues at coordinate 2,978,014 of JANBXD010000006.1, read as the reverse complement.
CGAGTTAGGCCACAAAGCTCTCAAATCGATATTTGTTGCTTGCTTTGTTTCATAGTGCTAATCTTACCAGGTACCAGCCAGTAGGCTTGTCAAGCTTGACAATCTTGTCAGCACTGGTCAGGACGACGAGAATCTTGGGAGCCATGATAATTTTACGAAAGGTCTGCCTGCAATTTGAATGATGTAACTGATGGCAGCTACTAGTTGAAAGGCTTTGGGCAGACGTGTCTTCATTTATTACATTGCGCGGAATTCCTCAACCTTCCACAACCATGACGACGGCCTATCCTTTGCGTTAGTGTGCTCCACAACATGCGTGGTAATAGTTATTAGAATATTGACTCTAGTTGACGTCAGAAAAGCTGCAATGGGTGACGGATTTGCTTTTATTCTGGGTGTCCGGCAGTGAACTTGCTACCCCGCGCCAGACGTGGGAAGTGTGGATGCATTAGTTACTTGGAGGCACCTTTGCCAAATTTGTCCTGAGTTGGGTACCGTAGCCACCGTAGCGCAGCTAGAAAATGGGTGGAGGTAGCTGTTATTACAGTAACATGAGATGAACCGTCAAAATTTATCATTCAAACGCCGGCACGCCGGGTAACAGGATGCTGCATGGATGGTGCCACATGGCTATCGCAACGGCACGCAGCCAGAAGTTGGCCGTTTACAATCTGATTAAAGGCCAAGAACTTCGTCGGAACATCCTAAAGCTTGAGTGAGTTAGGTGAACTGATAGCGTTTCGGAATGGGGAGAACGGGTGTTTGATTTGACTTTTCGAGTCTCAACTTCAGTATCTTTGTTTTTCCCTTAGCTGTTGCCTGTGTTGTTGTCGTGAAGATGATCTTGGTTGCTGGCGATTTTTAGCTAGATCCTGTTTTGCCCCGAGAAACCGCAACAATTGTGCGACATCGCAAAGGGTACATCACACTGCCGTTCCCTATCAAAACCATCTCTGCCGCCACAATTAACGGATAAGATGTATCGTTTATCCTCCGAGTTCTGTTAGGGAGAGGCTTGCGCAAAATACAGGCGATCATTTCGCTGAAGCAGAGTTACCCGGTAGCTAGTCGCTTACGCACGGACCACCCATTTCTGGCTGGTTTGTGTCGCCTGTGCTGCGCCGTAGAACCTACTTCCACTCAACACTATTCGACCGCGTTCGCTGGCACGCAGCGACCGAAACTATCCATCACCATGGCTGCGGAAGTGCCCAAACTCTTGTGGAATGCCGAGAATATAAAGGATGTAGCTGAGTCGGTCGGTATCGGCGCGCTCAACGAGGAGGCGACCAAGGCGCTCGCCCAGGACGTCGAGTATCGCGTCGGCCAAGTCATCATTGAGAGTCTGCGCCTGATGCGCGCGGCGCGCCGCACGACGCTTACCGTGAACGATGTTTCTCTCGCCTTGCGCGTTCTCGACGCTGAGCCGCTTTATGGATACGACTCAACAAGGCCGCTGCGATTCGGCGAGGCCAGTCTGGGGCCCGGCCAGCCGCTGTTTTACATTGACGACGAGGAGGTAGAGTTTGAGAAGCTCATCAATGCCCCGCTGCCTAAGGTGCCGCGCGACATGAACTTTACAGGTACTTTGTGGCGAGATGCCCAAATCGCGACTATGCTAATCTCTGGCAGCACACTGGCTCGCCATAGAGGGCGTCCAGCCCTCCATCCCCCAGAACCCCACGACGGCCGAGTCGAGATCTCAAGACTTGCTACCCAAGGGAACCGGCGCAAACCCCGCGCTTTCTGCCCTGGCCGGCAACGACAGCTCGCCAACCAACCCATCCGTCAAGCACATTGTCAGCAAGGAGCTGATTTTGTACTTTGACAAGATCCAAGCCGCCATCCTCGACGAGACCCCAGATGAAGAAGTTGTTCGTCTTCGCCAAGCCGCCCTCGGCTCTGTCAGAGACGACCCTGGCCTACACCAACTCGCGCCCTACTTCATAAACTTCATCATGGACCGCGTGACACACCAACTCGACGACACCTTTACACTGAAGCAGATGATGAAACTGACGAATGCTCTCATTGAGAATAAGACGCTTTTTCTGGATCCTTATGCTTCTTCCCTCTCTGCCCCGGTGCTGACGTGCTTAATGGCGCGAAAGCTGGGCAGCGACGACGGCGTCGATGCAATGAAGGAGCAGTACGAGCTGAGACAGCTTGCCGCATCGCTCATCGGCCGCATGGCACACAAATACTCGGCTTCCAACGCGCTACTCCGACCAAAGCTTACTCGTACTTGCTTGCGCTATTTCCTGGATCCAACGAAGCCACCCGCGGTGCTGTATGGTGCCGTCAATGGAATCCTCGAGGCTGGCGGACCCGAGGCCGTCCGCCTCTTGATTCTCCGCAACCTCAAGAGCTTCGACTCGGGCATCCTGCAGCCTCTCAAGGAGAAGTCGGAAGGATCCATCGAGTACGAAATGCTCGTACAAGGCCTGGTACAAGCTGTTGCCTCACTGGTCACACACGCCGATGCTCACGTGCTCAATGGTGCTGGATCTGTTTCGTCCGCCCAGCTCAACGAGCTAAATGAGTTTATTGGCCCCATTGTCGGCAACAGGATTGCGTCGTCGAACAACACTAGACTGATCCAGACTGTCCTCGAAGCACGCTCCTTTGAGTAAAACACCTTTTGACTTTGGGTATTGGGCAAGGCGAAATGAGGCGTTTAATGGATATCAGGTTGCATGTATACCATCAATTCTTGGCGTGGTTAGATAGGCAATAGAGCCAAAAGAAAAGCCGCAGTGGCGCGATGCCATCTTTTTTCGAATGATGCAATCAAGAAAACACACGAGGCCAGTGCTTTGCAATTCACACTGTCGCATATGTCGTTCAACACTTTTTTCTTTTAAATGTGTGCGGATGAAGCTGACAAAGGAAATGTGCAATGTGCACGTATTCTCTAAACAAGTTGACATATTGCCAACAGACCACGCCGTTATTCTTCTATACCCCCCAGATAGTCCGCTCGATGATATCCGTAGTTTTAGTTACACAAGTGGCGCGCATACCGCACCCTGCCGTCTCCCCATCGTCTCTCAGGCCACATCAATGCGAATATTCCATACAAATAAACAATCCCGGTATTTGACCCTTAGCTGAATGGGCCATTCAATTACAAGCCAAAGGCGAGGTAGAGGGTGGTCAGTAGGCTGACGCCGAGAATAGTGCGCTCGCTAGCACGGATCTGCTTCTTAGCGAAGCCCTTGAGCAGGTCGTAGCTCAGATGGCGCATGCCGTTGATGAAGTGGAAGACAAAGGGGAAGCCGAGGCCGAGCTTAACGAGGCCCTGTACGGCAAATGGTAGGGCGGCGAAGCCGGCGACTAGGCTCTGGGACTCGACGTGGAAGCCGGCGAGAGGCGCGATGAGGTAGGTAAGGAAGTAGGCGTAGGCGGTGCCAGAGAGCGTGCAGCCGGTGATACGGGTCCAGGCCGAGGCGGAAAACCAGGTTTGCGAGCGCTTGTAGATGCCGAGATGGGGAGAAATGGGACGCTGCAGACGCTGTTTAGCGAGAATACTGTCGCCCTCGGGGGGCGATAGATGGGTCGTCTCGATGGGACTGCAAGGCAAGGTAAAGGTGTTAGTATCGCGGCGATGTTTGTAGGCGCATAACATGCTTTCAAGATTCGAGTTGAGGCTTGTTGTCATGTCGGGGTGTCGCAGTAGAGCTTACCGAGCCTGCGTAGTAGAAATGCGCGCAGCCATGGCCAGACGGGGCATGTTTTGGCTAAAGACGGCTGAAAGGGAGCAGAGCCACGTTAGCTATATCCTCGAGATGATGCGAGTATTCAATTGAAAACGCCAGCCGGGAGCGCAGATGGCGCATGCCCAGCCGAAGCATGTGAGGGTATGTTCGGAGATGGCCTTACTTCTGCGCATGGCAGCGACACCGACACGTTGGGCAATCATCGTTGCGGGATATCGACGTGGACAAAGTGAATGGTGTCTCGAGAATTAGGTCGGTGAATGTCGTCAAGTCTGGTAGAACCCCCGGTGGCGTGTGTCTGGGGTTTTTTCGATTCGGTAGAAGGAAACTTGGTGACGGATCCTGGCTCGCTCTCCAGTACACGGGCTGGGTCGGATCCTCGGTTCAACTGCGCCAATCAAGCACGATGAATTCACAAGCTGCTGCACGTGATCAGACACAGTCACGTGCAACGCACACCAACTGGGCTAGACCCACTGCAAGGGCGGCTTAGCCAAGACGAGAGCTTCTATTTTTCTCGCTTCTTTTCCTTTTTTCTTTTTTTTTTTCTTCTCCAGATAGCCACGAACTCCCGCCGCGAGCGATTCTCGACACATTAGGCGAAAAGCGACATGTCGGCAGGGTCTTTGGACTCGTTGGGTTGTTCGGAGAAGAAGAAAGGTCCTTTCGTTAATCTCGGCATTCGGTTTCTTTCCCGTCTGCGTGCCGTTTCATTCTGAGATCTACATTTCCCCTTGCCGTATGCAATTGCTGTAGACCTGGGTCTTGCACATGGCATGTCATGGCTCCAAGCCCATACTTGCTGTCGTCTCTTTTGTCGAGTTTGACGCGGGAAAGAGAAAACGCACCACGATATCGCTGCGCTGCAGGGCTTTGGTAGCGTACGACGTGGCAGCCTTGCCGACACGGCAGCAATCAACCCTCTTGTCTTCGAAAGCAGCTCTCGTAAACGCATTGCACCATTCAGAATCGTGACGCACCCATGTTCCTACTCTTGGCGCTATCCACTGCTCGGCGGCGAGAGATTCTGCATATACATCAAGGTATCCAACAATCTCGCGTCTGTCCCGAGTCGAATATGCCCCGTTGCTGAAGGGCTTATTAAGAAGCTCATGTCTATTATCTTCGGAGTCAATGCTAGTCCACGCGAGCTACGCAAGGCGGGGCTGAGCGATCCGTAACTAGACGGAAATCTTCAAGGGGGATAAACTTTCGGCTTATGACTGTCTTGCCGAGATGTTAGGGACGACTTATACCTAGTTACCCTCTCCTTGCTATTCGGCCTATCATGTTGCGCTGCAAGTAATATTTGGTGTTGCTACAATATCATGACATCCGAATTCCAGCCAACTCGGGCTGCCGTTGTACACTTGCCCACGCCCTCGGGCCACATCCAAACCGTGGTCGGCAAGAGATCAGTCATCTCAGAGGAGATTGAAGAGTTTCGTGGTATACCGTATGCTCAGGTATTGCGAAGATGGGAGCATCCTCGTCTCCGAGATCAACCGCCGCATGATGTGTTTGACGCTACGAAGAATGGGTAAGCCTTCATCCCACGCGGACAACTCCTCCCGCAACACCTGAGAATTGACCACCCTCAGTCCCCGATGTCTGGCGGCCGAGGGTGACACACGATTGTTTCAGTCATATTTGTCGTTTCCAGACGTTGGTCAGGATGAGTTTGAGTGCTTGAACCTCTTCGTTGTACGCCCGAGCACAGCAGCACTTGCAAAGCACAACATTGATGTAGAGACAACCCAGCTGCCTGTGCTCATTTGGATTCATGGTGGTGGCTTCAAAGACGGCGCAGGAACCGATCCAGTATGGGGTATGTAGTGAGAGTTTGTTGCGTCTTGATTTGAATAAGGCGTCCGCTAATCACGAGCTGGCGCGCAGACCCTGCCCGACTTGTCCTTCGTTCTCTCCGTAACAAAACGCCTTTTATCGCCGTGTCTATCAATTATCGTCTAGGCATATTTGGTTTCTGTGGTTCATCCGATATAATTGCGTCTCAAAGCAGTGATGCCCCTCTCAGGGGTGTAAACTTTGGTCTCTACGATCAGAAACTTGCTCTCTTGTGGGTTAAGTGCAACATTGCTGCATTTGGGGGAGACAACGCCAAAATCACAATCATGGGTCACTCTGCTGGTGGGATATCATGCTATCTCCACCTCATTGAGGCTGAATTAGGCATGAAGAGGCCGCTATTCAGGAAGGCTGGTGTGCTCTCAGGCCCTGTCGGCGGCCTCGATCTAACGTCTTTGGAGAAGGCTGACCGGCGGTGGGCAAACCTCTGCCGATTTTGGTCAGTCGAGGCCGATAGTCCTGCTGAGCGACTCGATTTCCTGAAAAGGCTACCCGCAACGAATCTATTGGAATGCGTTCCAGAACTTCACTGGGCACTATTTACCTTGATTGTCGATGGCCGGATCATTCGCCAAAGTAACTTGGGTTGTGGCGTTTCCATTCACCTTGGGGAAACGAGCGATGAACTCCGGAAGTCTGACGACAAGGTTCCGATCTTGATAAGTGCAGCGGACGATGAATTCAAAGAATTTGCTCTCATCGCTAATGGGGGCTACGCCAAGTTCCGCGCCCTTCTCACCTCGAGTTACCCCTCAGAGGCAGCAGCCGAGGAAATTCTTCAGGCGTATGGCATTTTTCCTACATTGTCTGATGAAGAATTTACTGAGAAGGTCTCTCATTTTGTATCTGAAACAGCACAATGATGCACAAAGTATATCGTGGATACAGATTCTTCAAGACCCATCGTGAGCAGCAAGCGTTGCTCCGCGGCCAGGATACAAAACATCTGGGTCTCCAGTACCACCATTCTGAATTTGGCAATCAGTTCCTAGGCCCTTTGCGAGGAATTGCACATCATGGAATCGAATTGATCTACGCCTTTGGCAATTTCCACCATGCGCTGGAGAAGGCTGACCAGGGGATTCTGCAAGGCTATGCCGACCCTGACCAAGCCCGTGTGGAGGCTGATGTTGGCAAACTCCCCGAGGACATGAAAAGTATTGAATACCAAAAGTCCAACATTGAGCTCAGCTACGATTTGCAGGACAGATGGATCCAATTCGTAGCTCAGGACTGTTCACAGACTGGCCAGTGCGCAAATGTTGATGGCATCACAACATTTTGTCCCGACCGCTCCGTGCGTATGGAGAGTTGGTCTAATGACAAGAAATGGGCAACAAGGAGAAACAAGCTGGAGGCCCTAAGTAAGCACTTCGATTCTACAACGGTTGCCACACAAAGGCTTGTCGGGAGCGTTGTTGGCATGGAGCTGTAGTGTCTAACCATTTCGTCAAGACTTACTTGGCGCAAGGATTTCTCGCTTTCGCCTCAAAACTCCCGACATTCTCAAAATCTACTCTTGGAGATATTCTCCCATTTTGTTGTCCCATTCCGATAGCAAGAACAGGCGGCCAAACATGATTCAGAGAGGGTCATACCTGCACAAGGGCAGGCTACACAGTGACCCCGTTTGCTCAGATAGTAAACATATGAACAATTTGAGCGTGGCATGTTTTGTTCTCAATCGGACGAGCAAGCACAAAGAGATGTAAAGAAGACCGAACCCTTTCCCCACCACATGCCAAGGTTTAAAGTCTTCACCGAGGCGCTGGAAGGGTGCGAGGCGGCGAAGATCCGAAATGAGACCTTGCAAGACTTTGTGGGCTGTCCTGGGCGTGCCTTGCTTGGAGGCGCAATGCCAAGCTCGATGATATACTGGTCATTCATCGATCCACACTTCCATAGCTTCTTTGCCACTATTGAGCAAAAAGTCGAGCTGCTGAGCCCTTGTCGAGAGGGCGCAAAAAGTGTGGGACGGAAAAAGATGGAAAAGCCCGAAAAACACAACCTCAATGAGCTGTACTTCGTACACCGTTGGCAGGCACGCCCACTGGACATGCCACCACTGGCCGACTCAGCCGAGGATACCTTCCATCGTTAGCTACCTCTAAATAGCTTCTCTTTCTCTTAGCATCACCACATTCATTCAGGTCCCTCAATTTTACTGATTGCTTGTGCCCGGCTCGTGATGCCCTCGCCTCTCTCTTGATTCGCCACAGCGACAGTATGTTTTGAAATTAGCGGTGACGATGCCAGCCCGCCTTTGCACCCTAAAAGACCTCATGACTCGCAGTGATGCTTTTCGCAACTGTGGCCGCCTGTAGGGCTGTCGGAGCTTCGGACATCGAAGATCGATCGCAGCATCTTTTGTGCTGATGCCGACACCGGTCGTGCCGGCTTTACCACCGTTATGGAGCTCGCCAAGCCCACCATTCATAAGGGTGCTGCGGGTATCGCCATTGTCTTCGGTGAACCTGTTTGTGAGATGGTGGAGCTGATAATCATTGAAACGCACAGGCATTGATGCTAGTGGCTGTTGCCCGACGTAACGTGGCTCGGTGATTGATACATCCGTACTGAGCGCCTTGGGCAGACATGCATGAGCAATGCATGGGCTGACCAGCACATTTCCTGGACAATACCTGCGGCGAATAAGGCTTGCAGCGGCGGGGAAAGTGGCGTCCAAAAGCCAGGCGTACTGATGTGTCAACGATAAGCACTACCTCCTCGTCCTCCTATGAGGCTGCCTCTGTCTTAGCAGAGGCGGCTGAGTAAGTGGGGGCACAGTGCGGAACGGGGCGTCGCGAAGCCTTGTGATCCTCGTCTCATCCATCGGCAAGTAAACGAAGCCCCTGCATCAAGAAGGGCCACTCGGCGGGGCATATCGACAGGGTGTTTTCGCATCTTCTATCCCAAAATGTACATCAAGAGCTAATTAGAGCCTTGTCTTACCAGCAGACAGGCCCGCGGGACTGATCATGCGACGAGATTGTCTCGAAAAGACAAGAGGGCGCTCGAAATGTATCGGATGCAGGCTTGTACATATATAAGGCTAACGAAGCCTGCTTCCCCTGCTTCCTACGTTCTTTCTTCTCATGCTCTCATGAATATCAGCAACTTACACGCCTGCACTGTCACACGAGGTACTAATAATGGAAGGGAAGACGCCGCAACGCGCGGTTGACATGTTCTGGAAGAGCTTCCATACAAAAGCTCCCGGCAAAGGTAAAGAAGAGCATTCTCGCTCGGTACCGGTCAATAGCAAGGCTGACTGAAGCAGCAATCACTGTAATTCCAAGCAGGAAGTGCGGAAAAAGCAAAACGGCATCCACGCCAGCGCCAACCCCTACACAGAGCGCCGAGGCATCGTACGAAGCCGCCGCCGCCAACTGCCGGGCAAAGGTGGCCAAAATCGTCCAGGATTGCCGTCGCGTGAACCTCAAGTACCGCGATCCGCACTTCAATATTGAGTTTGACCTCAAGTTCGGTCAGCGCGACTGTCTCGAGTCGCTGGACAATGTGGCGACGGAATCCGAGACAGACGAGGAGTCGGAGGACGAGGACGAGGCCGTGGAGGCGCAGTCGGGCCCGCCCGGGCATCGATTGGTTCCACGGAGCGCCAAGCGCGTCACGGAGATTTTCACCCGCCCGCAGTTTTACATCAAGGGCCCGACTGCCGACGATGTCAAGCAAGGACGTGACGGCGACTGCTGGCTCATGGCGGCGCTGTGCGCGCTGAGCTTCAAGAGGGGGCTGATCGAGAAGCTGTGCGTGGCGCACGACCAGGATATCGGCGTGTACGGCTTCGTCTTTTACCGAGACGGGGAGTGGATTTCAGAGATAATTGACGATTTCGTGAGTAGCGCGGGATACGATGACGGATATTCTTTGGCTGCTAATGTGTTTTGTAGCTGTACTTGACCAAGGCAGATTACGACGACGCTCAGCTGGATCGCTTCATATTCGATGAGCTGGAATACAGAAACCCGCAAGAAGCCTACAAACGGATGTTCCAGACCAATAGTAACTCGCTGTACTTTGCAAAGTGTGGTCACCCGCAAGAGACGTGGCTGCCACTGCTGGAAAAGTGTTATGCGAAAGCCCACGGTGACTATGCTGCTATCGAAGGTGGATGGACCGGCGAAGGCATCGAGGATCTCACAGGCGGTGTTGCATCATATATATTCGCCACCGATATTCTTGACAAGGCAGGTCCTACTTGGTCCCATTGGCTTTTCTAACCGAGCTAACATGGCGTAGGAGCACTTTTGGAAACAGCTGCTGCAAACCAACAAGGAGTTCCTTTTTGGCTGCATGACTGGTGTCTTTGGCGGTGGAACCGGAGATCAAAAGGGTATCATCGAGGGACATGCATACTCCATTCAGCGAGTCGTGGAGATTGAAGATAAGCGGCTAATCTTGCTGCGTAACCCTTGGGGCAAGGGCGAGTGGAGTGGTGCTTGGGCGGACGGCTCCAAGGAATGGAGTCCCGAATGGATGCGGAAGCTTGGTCACAAGTTTGGTGAGGATGGTGAGTTTTGGATCTGCTATCAAGACCTGCTGCGTCACTTCCAGATCTTTGAGCGCGTCCGTCTGTTTGGCCCTGAATGGAATGTCTCCCAGATCTGGACGACCCTGCACATTCCTTGGGTTGAAGAGTACAACGAGACGTACTTTACCTTTACCACAACGCAGTCAGGGCCAGTCGTTATTGTTCTATCACAGCTAAACGACCGTTACTTTCGAGGTCTCGAGGGCCAGTACGCGTTCCAAGTTTCCTTTCGCGTGCACAAGGCTGGCTATGAAGGCTACATTGTACGCAGCGAACCAGATCTCCGCTTCCCTCGCTCGGTCAACGTGGAGCTGGAGCTCGATGCCGGTGCATACGAGGTGTACGTCAAGATCAAGGCGTGGCGGAACGATGACAAGCTTCCAGTCCAGGCAACCATTCGCAAGTGGGCCAAGACGAAGCGCGACAAAGTCAGCCGTATCGGCAAGTCGTACGACCTGGCGCACAGCCGGGGCCGCATTGTCGAGTCTAAAGAGGAGAAGAAGGTACGCGAGGCGTATGAGGAGAAGAGGATGCAAAAGAAGCGCGCTGTTGTTAAAGAGGATTTGCGAAAAAAGAACAAGGATGCGTATTATCAGAAGAAGAAGCAGCACGAAAGAGCTCAGGCCCGGGCGGCCAAAAAAAGGGAAAAATTGAAGACGAAGAAGGCGGAAAAGGCCAAGGCTAGCAAGGAGAGAAAGGCAGCGAAGGAGGCAGCGAAGGAGGCAGCGAAGGAGGCAGCTGCCAAGGAGCTGACAGAGAAGAAGACCGAGGCTAATGAAGATGCGCAAAAGGCCGAGGCTACTGTACTGAGTGGTGCTGAGACCGCGAAGGAGCCAAAGGAGGCTGATGATGTAGAGGCTGAATCGAAAAGCCCCGGAGTGAAGAATGAGAGCAAGGCCGAGGCCAAGCATGGGATTACAATCGAATCCAGGGCACCAGCTACTGAGGAGCCTCAGACAGAGTCCAAGAAAATGTCTGAGAAACAGAATACCGATGACAAAAAGGAGGCAACACAAAAGGGAGCAGAGGAGGTCGGCGAAGCAGAAGACTCTGAGGACTCTGAATCCGACTCGAACAATGAGAGTCTAGCCTCCTTCACCGACTACTCCGATGGCGAGCTCGACATCCAAATCAACGGCATGCAGCGCGACGATCCGAAAATGTTTGAAAGCTCCGCAGAAGAGGCCGACAGCGACGAAGAAAACGGCCTCTTTGCCAAGGACCCGTGGAACGCCGTCGCCGTCGTCGGCCTCCGCGTGTACCACAAGGCAGCCCCGGATGCCGTCACGGGCGCCGCGACAGTGACGCTCGGCGTGGTGCGGCCGAATCCGTACGTGGAGGACTCGGGTGCGAGTGACGATGAGCAAGGCGGCGGCGGCGAGAGAAAAGTGAAAGGGGGCGTGCTGGACGTGGATGATTCGGCGGTGGATGCGACGCTGGCGGGGGAGGTCAAGGATAAGCAGGACGTGATTATGGGGTTGAAGAAGACGCCGGCGTAGGATGTCGTCATGTGAGAGTTGGCGTTTGACTCGATATGATATGTAAGATAGCCTCTCTGCTCAGCACAATGATTGCTTATTCAGCTTGCTTTGTTGCTTTGTTACGCATGGGTTCTGTACTTGATGTTACGTTTGCAGTTGGTACAGCTATCACCATTGAATGGCCGCGTCTTTTCAACATAAAAATCCATTCCAGTATCGCCTGCGTAACTTAAAACATGCATCATAGTATGCACAAGTCCACTCTCTGCCACATCAGCCAAATGTGTTTATGCATCGCCACACCAAAAACGCCAGTAACAATTTTGCCTTGAAAATCAATTTTGCTCTTGTTTCTTCCATCCAAGTCCCACCACCATCTAGTCATCGTAGCCGCCCTTTGTGCCGAGGACACCCTCGCCGCCACTGGTGCGGCGCCTCTTGCCAATCACCTCGACGAACCACTCGGACAGGGTATAGCCCCAGTGGCCGGCGACGAGCACACCGCTGACGACGTTGATGAGCTTAAGGAGGAAAACGATGAAGCTGTCGCGGGACTCGTGGACGGCAAGCAGAATGGGCTCAATGTCGTACTTGACAAAGATGCCAGGCACGGCGGAGTGCTCGTCAATTTCCTTGCTCTGCTCGGTGACGGCGTACTGGTTGGTCTGGATTGTGCTGCGGCCGACGCTGTAGACGGTGGGAACGACGGAGAGGTAGTACTGGAACTTGTGAAAGTTGGCGGCGGCGACGTTGACGGTGCGGTCGAGAGGGTTGACGAGAGAGGGATAAAAGGCGCCGTAAGAGAGCTCGGAGATGACGTGGGAAAAGTTGAACTCTGTGCCAATGTTAGTCGCGGTCAAGAAGCGAGGTGAGGTTTCACGTACTATTATGGTCCAGATGCTGGCCGAATTCCATGTAGCCGTGTCCTCTGGCGGTGATGTGGAAATCGCCCTGAACCTTGTTGAGGTCGAGGGAGCCGTAGATGCGACAGCTGTCAGCAGTGCCCCAGAAGCGCGGGGTCTTGCTCCATTTAGCGCGCTTCTTGCCGAGGGCGACAATGTCATGGACGTGCTCCTCTCCAAAACCCTCGTCATTGTTGGCGAGACTCGTCCAGCCCTCGCCGGTGTTGACGCGGCCGTGGGCATCGTGGCCGAGCTTGTGGACGCCATTGTCCACCCACTGGGACCACTTGGTCGGGTCGCGGTGCAGCATGGAGGAGGCGAGAATTCGGTCACCCGAGGCATCTTGGACGTTGATGTGGAGGTCGGCGCAGAGCATGTTGACGACGATGTCGAGGTTGATTTGCATCTCGTGGGAGATTCCCTTTTCGACGGCAAAGTTGTGCGTCTCCTCGCCGCGCCACCAGCGGCCCACCTCGGAGCCCATGAGGACAAGGGAGATGAATATCATTGCGACGGTCCATTTGCCGCCGCCGGCGGTGCGAGTAACGTATTCGGGTTTGGATTTGGCTGCGCGCGCATTCGTTAGCAAACCGATGTGTATGGTATAGTACAGTGCAGGCGGCGGGCCGTACGAAAGGCATCAAAGGCGCTGACGACGCTGCCCTTGGCACCAAAGTTGTCTTCATCAAAGCCATGCTTTTCGAAACCGTTCATGGCTAGGGATCGCTGGCTCTGCAGGCCAGAATTGCGTGGAAGAGCGATGAATTCGAGGTGGTGGTAGAAGGAGGATGCGACACCTAGGTAGCAGGCTAATTCATAACCAATGCGCGGGGAGTCTTTTAGCCGGAAATTAATCGCAACTATGCCGTTCGTGTTCCAATGTCGGAGCCAATCAGATGGCTTGGGGGATCGAAGCAATAGAGATGCGAAAGCGTGACCGTGGAAAGAAAGTCGAGATATCAGATCGGCCCTTCAGCTCCCGGTAGAGGACACCTTTGACACGCAGTGGTCCCTGGCCTTTAGCCTGATTGAGACAAGCGCGGCTCCAGGTACCTGCTGGTGTATTTCTGGTGTGACGGTACCTGGTGGAACAGGTCACTACATGATGTCAAGGGTGATGCCCGTCACAAGTCATTGCGAGACGCACTTGTCACTACCTGGACGGGGACTGGAAAGCTATTTCGCGCGGAGCCCATTGAACAGATTTAATGTCTGTGCAAACAATCTTTTCTTTCTGCTCAAGCAAGGTTGCACGGGCTGAGATGCTGTTTGGGGCTGCTCCGCCCACTGTGGCTAAGAGGCGTCCGGCACAGTGGTTCAGCACAGTCAGCCGCTGAATCTCGGTGCCCGACAGCCAACAGCGCTGTAAGGCGCTAAAATAGATTGCCTAGTGCCGTTCCTGGCTGTCCAGCATACGGATTATGTTTGTCCAAGCAAATGAGTTCGTTGCCTGGCTTGAATTTAGACTTGATTCCACTTTATTAGCCTTATCTTCGTCTGTCAATCGTCCCTTGTCGGATGCCTCATTCAATACCTCCCACGGTGAACTAACCCTTTCAACATCTCGACAAGCGGTACGTACTGCTTGGGTCGCTCCGACGTCACACATGCCACCGCGACATGCGGCAGTACCTAATGGCGTAAGCTTGTTCAGCCAACGCGGGCGGTAGCAGCAGCTGTGGCACCCTGATCTGCTACTGCACTTGCACATATGTTTCTGAGTTTTTACCCAAAGAAAACTCTCCAACAAATGTGCAGAATATCTGCTTCTGAATGTGCCGAGCCCTGACTATTCATACTGGCGTGGTGGGGGAGGAGGCGATTCCGCTTCGGCCCGCCAAAAGTAAGAGAAGAGGGGCAAAGAAGCAACAAAGGCAACAAAGGCGGCCAGCCAAGCCAAGCCCGATACAGATTAATAAAAGTCAAAAGCCTGAATTGCCCATCAACCCGCCCCGCACAGCATGACGCACAGCAACGGGTAGCCCTTTGGCCCTACCTTTACTGTCTATTCGTACATGAACATCCAACCACCGGCCTCGTGATCGACACCCTCAGTCCGAATACCGAAGACGTCCTCGACTTCTCCCTGAATGACTTGGGCCCCGCGCCAGATGGACCGTTGAGAGTGCCTAGCTGCCATGGCCGCAATGACACCACACCACTGGAAAGCTTCACACATCCAGCCTGTTTCACCCCGTGCATCACGCCGCTTGTCATGCTCTCAGCTACCGAGTAGTCTAGTTCAGTCAGGCCCCTCCATCCCATCCGCAACCGTCCAGCAACCTCCATCAGCCTCCATCAGCATCCACGCCCGTGCCAGCTGCTCACCTGTTCTGTTGCAGCAAATAGGAGCCCCGCGCCCAAGCCCGTTGTGTCCACCCACCCATCAGACTTTCCAACCCAGCCACTCTTATTATCCCTCTGGCCTCTCGCTTTTTACTGTCCCGGCTTCTTCTTCATTTCGTCATTCTTATCGCACATAGCAAGATACTCGAAACTTGGCATACGCACACCCACACACATACACAAAAGCGCGCATAAACTTGCAACTTCTGCCGTTGCCGACCACACACCATTACATCGAAGCCATGGGCGACGCTTATAGGTCGACCCGAACCTACCGAGAGGAGGAAGATGAGGACCGCGGCCCGGTACGAAGCAGTACCACTGTTACGCGTTACAAAGTTGGCTCTTCCAAAAACGCCGACCGTTTCGAACGTATAGAAGTCGAAGACGATACCCGCTCTCGCTTCTCAGGCACTCGTCGAGTATCCAACGATCTTGTCGAACGTCCGCGATCCAACTTTGACCCCGCAGAGCGCAATCGCACCGTCATGGAAACCGACCGTGACTGGGACCGTCGCTCCCGCCCCGATGATATCCGTGTCGAGAGACGGGTCGACGAGTCCTTTGAAGACTCCCGCGGCCATGATATCGAGCGATATCGCAAGGAGACCGAGTATTACGCTCCAGTCGTCCCAGCACCACCTCCCGTCCGCCAGCAGCCGCCTGTCCAGGAGCCTCCTGCATCGCAGCCTCTCTTTTACGGCCGTCACGAACGCGTTGAATCTGGCCCCATGATTCTCTCCAGAGAGCGTGACGTCGACCGCGAATTTGTCCGTCGTGGCCCTTATGAAGATGACTACTATTACAGACACGAACGCCGCGAGTTCGGTCCTGGCCCCGTTGCGCCATATCGCGGCGACCCTCGAGACCCTTACTACCGTCGAGATCCCTATGCTCGTGAACGCGACTGGGGCATGACCAGATATAACGACCGTCGTCGGGAGGAGTACTACAGCGAGGATGAAGACTATTACGTCTCCAACGGTCGCCGTCGCAGATCCCGCTCTCGTCGTCGCCCAAGCCGAAGCCGCTCCCGCAGTCGCAGCAAGAGCTCTGATCATCACAAACTCCACCTCGCCGAAGGTGCTCTCGCCGGTGCTGGTGTCACTGCTTTGCTCCAGAGTAAACGCGATGAGTATGGTGATCTCCCCGAGAACCGAGGCCGTAAAGTTCTAGCCGGTGCTGCCCTCGGCGCCCTCGGTACCGAAGCACTCAAGAGAGCTCACAGTGCCTATGAAGACCGTTGGGGTGACCGCGATGAGTCTCCCAATCACCATTCCCGAATTAAGACCGGGTTTGGCATTGCCGCCGTCGCTCTTGCGGCTGCCGGCGCTGCCAAGTACTTTCAAGCCAACAAGGTTGAAAAGGAAGAAGCCCACCGAGGTCGCAGTCGTACCCGCGGCTACGCATCCGACAGCTACCACGACTCGCGCTCCCGCTCGCGATCCACCCGTGCCCCAAGCCGCCGCAGAAGCATGTCGAGAATAGCCAAGGCTGCCCTGGGCACTGCAGCCACCGCCGGCGTCCTGCGCCACTTGCACAACAGATCCAAGTCTCGTGGCGGTGACGAGCGCTCCCGTAGCAAGTCTCGTCTCCGCACGGGTGCCAAGATTGCTGGTGCCGCCGCTGCCGCTGGCGTCGCCGGCAAGTTATACAAGAACCACCAAGAAAAGAAAGAGCGGGAGCGCTCCCGTTCCCGCGCACTGAGCGATGAAGATGACCGTTACAATAACCGGCGGGCGAAAAGTCATAGCCGCAGCAGGTCGATGGCCCGATCCCTCCATTCCGATGCTGGGGCTGATAGAGAGCTAGGCTTAGTTGAGTACGGTGAAGGGGATCTTCCTCCTGCCCGACGAGGCTACGAGTCCGACGACGATCGCCCTAGCAGGAGGCGCCGAAGCGCGCGACGAGAGCGTGACGGCTCTTCGTCTGGTTCCAATGACGGACGCAAGAGAAGTCGAAGCCGCCTGCGAAACATGGCTTCCGCGGGCGCAGCGGCTTTCGGCATTAAAGAGTACAAGGACAAGAAGGACCGCGAGAAGCGCGAGCGCAGGAGTGGGGAGCGGCAGCGCTCACGAGATGGTTAGCTGCACTGCAACACGCATTACTCCAGAATTTGCTAACTGTTTCTAGATTATGATGACGGTTATGACCGCCGTGATGACAGACCTTCCTCACCTCTACATGCCTCAGGGGGCGCCTATTATCCACCGTATCCCACCACCCCGGCTGCTGGAGGGCCCGGGGACTATAATCCGTACAACAATCCAGCCGCGGCTCAGTCGCATGAGTATCAACCCTACGTACCTCAGGACTACATGGGCTACGCGCCGCCGCCACCACCCGGCCCACCTCCGGCACCCGTTCCTGGCCCGATGACTGGATATCCGCCTGGGCCACTCGGGCCCCCGGGTCCTCCTGGCCCGCCTCCAAGTGGTCCCCCACCGGGTCCAAGTGCTGGACCTCATCCGCCACCAGAATATGTGAGTACCAATACCCAAAATCCAGACAATGCAAAACCTAGTTCAGAGGGTGCGTTGGTTCCAGCTGAGCTCGTCAACACAAAAGAAGATCTGAATTCTGACTTTCCAGCAGCCGCAATAAACAAGTCGCCGTCTGAGACTGGTTCGAAGAAGACGCATGCAGCGCCAAAGTCTGTGACTTTCATCCCCATGTCCCCCAAAAGCACGCATACGATGGAAATGCACCGAAGACAGCACGAAGAGGCTGCTAATGGAGACGCTCTTACCCAAGAAGACTTCTCTGCTCTAGGCGATCAAGATGGCCGTTTGACTCATCAGCGCCGCTCGTCAGACACTACGCACGATCGTGGGGGCGATCGTGGCCATGGCCATGTCTCCGACTCTGAGGAGGAAATTCAAAACCTACCTGATCGGTTTGATTCGCAAGGTCGGCGACTAGATCGACGGTCAGCTAGTCACGATCGGTGGACGAGTCGATCTGGCGCGTTTCGCCGCGAATCGCAGCGACCAGGCAATTTCAACGTGCAGGGAGCGTGGCATGTAGGCGGTACTAATAAAGAGGCTGTGGAGCGACTGGCACATGGTGTAACGAATGCACTGGATGGTCGTGGAAGCTGGATGCAGGTCATTGGAGAGGTGCTGAGCGAGGGGGCGCTCGGGGCAACTCCTAACAGTCAAGGACAACATATGCGATTGGAGAGTGGCGGGGATGAAGATCGTGACGAGGAGAAGAGGAGAACACGGAAACGAAGAGAATGATTCACATACTATGCTCTATGAGTAACGATTTCACGACGGGTGGTTAATATGATGTTGCTTTATTTGATGGCATCTGCTTTCTCTGCTATACAAACTGATGCCTTTGTCAAGTTTCGTCTTACTTTGCTATAATTTATAAATGAGTATGATTGATTAGACAAAAATATTTGTCAATCTCGTAGAAATCTTTTTTAAATTGGAATACGTCATCAGTTGGTACCAGAGGTGGATGAATTGACAAGTCTCTGTGACTGTTTCATACCCTGAAGCTGAATCCAGAAGGCTTTACAAAGGTATGGGTAGGCAGGGAAGTGACAGTCGTACAGAGATGCTCAAAGATATTGAAAAATAGGCAACTGTCGTTAAGCCGTTGACCTACACAATCACGCGATTGCTCTCTTTCATACACTGTGCCTCCGACAAGTGGCTGTGATTACACTCGCCACCGATAAACCTGTGTTTGAGATGATCTTCATGCTCAACGAAAGTTGATATGACTGTTCCACATGAGAAGATACACCTGCTTTCAAGTCGAGAATTCTTTTCTCAGTGCTTCATCTGTTGCCAATTCTATCAAGGCAACGCGAATCTTCATTCAGGGTAACTGACAACAAACTGACTGGCAGAACTCGGTTCTGTAATCGACTCCTGAATCCCAGTCAATGTGAATGTAGGGGATATGAAATGAAGACTCATTTGATGTCCGTGAATTATTCCACGCAGACAGAAACAGCCAACTATACAGCTGCAAGAATCTTTTTGTTGAGGCGGAAACGGACAATGGCCAGTAAAATCGCAGAGATCAAAGCCAGGCCGCCGGCGTAGAACATGGCGGGACGATACGCTTTGAGACCACCGTCTGCTCCACCAAAAGCTTGAAGCAGGTAACCAGCAATTGGAGAGCCCTGTGTGTACTTGTTAGACCGAATCACAGATCCAAGTTGGCCAGTGGAAAGAACTTCATACCAAGAGATAGCCTCCGGCCCAAGCAGTCATAATCATGCCCATGACGACACTTACACGCTGACTACCAAAAATACTGGTAGCGACGGTAGGGGTGCAAGAAAAGAATCCACCGTTTGAGACACCGTTGAGGATGCAAAAGACAGCAAGAGGGGTCAGAGATTGCGAGACGGGCCAGATGACGAGCATACTGAAAGCAGAGAGTAGCAACGAAGCTAGAAGCACATTCACAGGACCAAATCTGTCGCAGCAAAAGCCACAGAGAATACGACCGATGGCTGACGACAGGGTAAAACCAGCCACAAGGCCGGCTCCAGTGCTTGAGGAAAAACCCAACGCTTGGTTGTAAAGAGGAAGGAAGAAGGGGGGAACGAAAATGGGAAAGTTGCCGACAGCAGCACACAACCACAAGAGTGTGAAATTGGTGTTTTTGAATAGTTTCCTGCGGTCCGCAGATTAGTATCAGTAAGCTATATTGAGAGTCAAAGCAACTCACATATCAATAAACCGCTTGTCGGGAATCTTTGTCCGCTCAGTCATGAACCACCCGGCAAAAACACCAGTCACCATTGTCACCAAGCCAAGCACACGAAAAGCCCAGGCCATGCCGACGTGGCGAATGAGCGCATCCATGAAGAAACTATTCGTCGCACCGCCAAATCCACTTCCCGCAAAGATGAGACCGTTGGCTAGGCCGCGCCGGGTATGAAAGTACTGCGCGGGAACGGCAGCAACGACGGCAAAGCCGCAGCTCCCGCCGGCGCCGGCGAGGAAGCCAAAGGTGACAAAGAGACCCGGAACGCTTTCGGTGCAGAAGCTGGCCAGGACGCCGCCCAGACCCATGGTGAACATGCCGAGCATGGCGAGCCGCCTCGAGCCCAGCCAGCGGCGCATGACAAAGGCGTCGAGCACGGCGAACCAGGCGGGCATGGAGGCCTGCAGGGAGCCGATGAAGGACAGGGTCGCCGGCCCGGCCAGGTGCTCCTCGACCAGCTTGCGCTGGACGACGCCCCAGGCGTACGTCGTTCCGGACGCCCACCACATGAGCATGGCGCCGCTCAGGACAATGATCCAGCCGTAGCCGCCGTCGGGGCACTCTTGGTCGAGCGCGCGAGACGCTTCGATGATGGCGGCGTCGTCGTCTGCGTTGGCGGGGGCGGGTTGCGCGCCGCGTCGGCGGGTGGTAGTCGATGTCTTCGATGTGACATCTCGGGCGGCTTCGCTGCCGGTGTTGACAGGTACGGATGTGCTGGAGGAGCCGTAGTCTTTTAGATGAAAGGACGTGGTGGCGGTTTGTGTTGCCGCCATGGTGAAGGCAAAGACGACAGCGCCTGGCGGCCGTTGTGGTTTTGTGAACTACTTTTTTGCTACTCCGTAGTCTCCTGAGGGAACGACGTAGGTTGCTGGAAACAATGTCGATTGTGCAGAAGATGACTTGACGAGTAAACATGAGCAGTTCATCTTGCAAAGACAGAGGGAAAAACCCCGAGGCAGGGACATGGCCAATTTGGCTGTCAGATCTAGTAGTGAGCCCGTTGCTGACGGATTACAATGATGACAGGAGATGAGTCGACGTGCATCAGATGGCCCACAGAAGCCGAATCTTGTCCGCTGGAGGATGCAGCCATCGACGGTTAAGATGGAGGGAATATGTGCTACGGGTTACAGTTCCGGCCACTGTATCCGGCCGATCACTGCCCTATTAACCCGCTGACCACCCGCCGGGCCTCCTCTGGGGTGCTCCAAGATGCACTTGTGCCCGATCCTTCAGCGGTGAATGCGTGACCGAGAGGCATCGTCGCTCAGCATGGTTCCCGAGGCAGGCAGGTTTCAATTACGAAAGAAAATCTGCCTTACTTGGCGCTAGTAGACATTGCCAGCTTCAAGCAGGAACGATTGCAAAGGCAAGAGCGAAAACTCTGTGCAAAGAGCCTCAGAGAGCTTGGGAGAAAAGAAAGAATGTGTAACGGGGTACAACAGAGCTGGAGATGGGAAGGCCGACAGCTAGCGTCGCACTACTCAATACACATCGGGCAACTAGTAGGCTATGCTTACTTCCAAGGTTCAGTCCCAAGTTGTATGCTGTCATAATCTGGGGTTCAGAGCGAAGCTTGAATGTTGTGTTGCTGAGAAAGAAATATAAATAGAAACCAGCAAGTCCAAGTTAGCTTTCCACCGGGTGCTCTAGCGCCCGGTGGTTCAAGTCTAAACTCATTGTCAGTACATTACTCTCTAGAACCGGCCCACTAACTAGGTTACGTCGTTAAACTTTGGCCGTTCTTCCACTTTCTCCTCTGTGTCCTGTAAAATCAGCAGATTTTTCGGCCACTCAGTTCGTCAGGAGCTAATGAAGGGGGAGAGGTCACGATACGTATCAATATTCTTTTTTGGTTGTTGCTCATGTTTGATTGATACTACATAACTACTTATCTGTGGCAGGTGCAACAGGGGACCTATGAAAGTGAGGAGTAAATACAATATTGCTGCGGGCTGGAGCGGAAGGAGATAAATCATTCGAAATTTAAGGGGTGAGCACGGTAATGCGGCAACTGAGCGTATTCAGTCTCCAGCGTCAACAGTTGTGCAGTGACTATGCAGCTACCAGTGAATACGAAATTGAAAGGGCTTAGCTCGTTGACTAAGAGAATGGTCAGCTGCTCCAGCGGCGCAGAACTGGCATGCATTATGTCATACCCCGCTTAAATCCGTATATACCGGGCTTCGCTTGCTTGCCAAGCCTTTCTGCCCTGCAGGGCTGCCAGGGGACTATCTCGTATTAACCACCAGTAATAAAGGAGACCGCGATAAAATCAATAATTACTTTTTGCCCCTTGAATAAATGCAGGCGCCCACTTTTACAGGGCATCGTATGAGAAACCAGGACGCAAGTGGCGGAAGTTCGCTGCTCGGTCCAATATTTCCCGACAGGCCGGCGGCCATGTTTACGGTCCGGGTTATGCCGTCTGGATCTGGGTTGTGAGAAGATTATAGCTATTATGCGTGATAGTTATTGATGTGTGATACTTATTGATGTGATACTTATTGATGTGTGATATTGATCAGTACGTCTACTACGACGGTTGAGTATTCTCCCTTGAGACGTAGGGCAACCAAGGCGGCCTGTTTAGCCGCGCTGCTGAAGAATTGGCAGTTAGTGGTGAGGCGATACATAGCCAGAAGCCCCATCAGAAATACGGTACATGTTCGAGTTCAGGGGGCCATTGTCTGTGCGTTGCCTTGGAAAGCATTCCAGCGCGGAGCTGTGCCGGACTGCTGTGGCCCTGTGGGTGTAGATCGCCTACAGATACGAGACAACGTTGGCGGAATGCGTGGAGCAAAGCAACCTGCAAAGTGGTCAAACAAGTCCGTCATCTAGCTATACGAAGTCTGTCAATAACATGCCCATTAATGTCAAAGAGGCGCTGCCGACTATAAAATAGTGGCCAGTTCCGCCTCTGAGATGATAGAGCTGACAGAAACAATCCTCACCAAAATCAATCACAATGAGAGTCTCCGCCATCTTCACTGTTGCCTCGGGCATTGCCGCTGTCTCTGCCGCCGACTGCGCTGCGGCTGGTGAATACGATAGCCAGGGCAGATACTCTTGCAACCCTGCTCACCAATACCCCAACAATCAGACCTGCAAGGAGATTGATGGCTGCCCTCTTCTGGCCGACGCCAACGGCCAGCCCATTGTCAAGGCCACCGGCACCGTCACCAGCTCTGCAGCTCAGCCCACCTCGACTTGCGCTGCCGCTGGCGACTACGACGACAAGGGCCGCTACTCTTGCAACCCTGCTCACCAGTACCCCAACGGCCAGAGCTGCAAGACCATTGACGGCTGCCCTCTTCTGGTCGATGCCAGTGGCCAGCCTATTTACAAGAGCACTTGCGCTGCTCCTGGCGACTACGACAGCCAGGGCAGATACTCTTGCAACCCTGCCCACCAGTACCCCAACGGCCAGAGCTGCAAGACTGTTGAAGGCTGCCCTCTGCTCTGCGACGCCAGCGGCAAGCCCATTGTCAAGGCCACCGGCACCGTCACCAGCTCTGCAGCTCAGCCCACCTCGACCTGCGCTGCTCCTGGCGACTACGACAGCAAGGGCCGCTACTCTTGCAACCCGGCTCACCAGTACCCCAACGGTCAGACCTGCAAGGTGATTGATGGCTGCCCTCTGCTCTGCGATGCCGGCGGCAACGCCATTGCCACCGGGACCGTCACCAGCTCTGCAGCCCAGCCCATCTCGACCTGCGCTGCTCCTGGCGACTACGACAACAAGGGCCGCTACTCTTGCAACCCCGCCCATCAGTATCCCAACGGTCAGACCTGCAAGGTGATTGACGGCTGCCCTCTGCTCTGCGACGCCGGCGGCAACGCCATTGCCACCAGCACCTCTGCCGGTGCCAAGCCCACCTCTACGAGCGCTCCGTCCAAGTGTGCCGCCCCCGGCGACTACGACAGCAAGGGCCGCTACTCTTGCAACCCTGCCCACCAGTACCCCAACGGCCAGACCTGCAAGGTCATTGATAACTGCCCTCTGCTCTGCGACGCCAGCGGCAAGCCCATTGTCAAGGCCACCGGCACCGGCAGCGGAAACAACGGCAAGGCCACCGATGTGCCCATCGTTGTCGGCGCTGGCTCCGTTCTCACTGGCGGCATGGCCATGGTTGCTGCTGCTGTGGTTGCTGCCATTTAACTCTAGCCAATACCTACTGTATCAATGCCTGTGGAGGAACATGTACGATGTACCTTGAATAGTTAATCATAATACATTTAATTTGTCCAGAGCAAAGCTTTCACTTCTTATAACGTCAACACTCAATTGCCATTCATTGCTAAAATCTCGGCTGGCGGTTGCTTGACTGACTGGCCGGATCGCTTCATGGCCATGGAAAGGAGCCATCGCGTACGTTGCGTTGCAGAAAATAGCGCCAGACGACTGGAAATGATACAATTTACGTTTTAGTTTATACTAATCAACGACCGATTGCGCGCTCGTTTTCATTGGCAGGTCAGGGACGTGTTGGTAGATTGAGTCTTGACCGCCGAGGCATCTTCCGTCAAAGAATAAGAGACTTGAAATTAGTCGGGCACCCAGTGTGGCAAAGCGGTCTGTTGACGTTATTAGGGAAGTAATGAACATGAACCGTCTCGCAGGCCGGAGTGACTTTGTGTATAGAGTTGGTAAAAGAGCCTACTACGCGGTAACTATCGGTTTTTGATACTGACGATTTGGCAAACCTAGGTACTCCAAATCAATACTTGTCACGTCATTTGGATATAAATATGGCAAGCAAATACAACGATTCGCAGAGCTGACATCTCCCAAGCGCTGCATCACCAAAGCGAGCAGCTGATTCAATATTTGCTATAATGCTTTCAGATCAAGAATTGCGTCAGGTACGGGCCATGTTCACGATGGAGCGCTCGTCAAGCCTCGAGTGCGGACTGACGGTGACCGTGCTATTCTTTGTATGGTTAAGCCTTGTCCGTCCAAGTGGTCAACCTGGATGCCGATGCATCTTCTGACTTATCGTAGAGGCAGTCGAGAAAACATTGCACAGCATCACGACGGCGCACCGCTATCCCCTGTCAGGCGCAGGATAGCGGCGAGCAAATATCATGCAGGTGAATAAGCCTTCCTCCGAACCAACTGCCGGGCTTATAAGCCTAACGCAAGGCCAATGGCGTGAAAGAAATCGAGAAGGCGTTGGCCAATGTCTCCATCTTTCTTGTTGGCTTGTGTCTCATCGTAAACCTAAATGAGCACCTAAATTTAGTACCATGGAACATCTTAGTCCGTCTGCTCTTGTGTCCTAGTTAGCCGATGTAGTCGCAGTCTGTCATGACTCGCAACCAAAGTCTACCCGTATCAAGTGGGTAAGGGCGGCAATGGCGGCAGCCATATTAGACTGCTTTTATGAGACTGTTTTGAGAATGATTAGACCAAAGTTACGAGATAAAGCGGGGAGGCTCAAGCCAGTCCCTGGTGTACAAGACATTGTAGTAACTTCCACGGTTACAAATGGTCAACGATGCATACCGCGTCCAGACAGAGGATCCAACGCACGCGCACCGGCCACTAGACGCCGAGCTTCTACAAAAGTTGTTTGGTGTAATTGACACGCTTTCCGCAAATACAGCGCTCTGAAATGAACAAATAGTATTGATAAACAAGGCAATGTGCATGATGCCAGATGCTCTAATACGAACGCTGCTTCATATCATCTCCTCTCTGCAGTACCACTAAGTTCTCTTGTGTAATTGATACGCTTTCCGCGAATACAACGCTCTAAATCAAACAAATTGTACGAAAAAACAAGGCAATGTGCATGATGCCAGCTGCGCTTTAATACGAACTCCGCTTCATGTCATCCTCAATCTTCAGTACCTTGGTAGCCCTCCTCATCTGCACAAGCAGCGCACAGTAGCTACCCAGTATCTCACCCAGCACCCCAGCATCCAGATCCGCATACAGCTTCAGCCTGCACTCGTGCATCAGTCCGCCAGACCCATCAGCAGCGGTTGCCACACCAGGAATCCGCCAGCTCTCCCAGCCGTCCACGGCGGCCACGAGGCGCTCATAGTCGTCAACGAGGCACAGCGTCGTATCCAGCGCTGTCATGTCCGCATCGCGGAAGCGTCGCGACACCCACAGCAGGTTGCCCTCGGACGACTTCCAGCGCCAGATGGGCATGCCGCCCCAGAACTGCGTGCGGAAGCGCTTCGAAACGGGGGACCTGTTGACGGTGGGCGGGCACGGGGACGACGAGGACGACGAGGACGACGAGGAATACGCGGGAGGTTTGATAGATGGAAGATGGAAATGGACAGAGTAGTCGTCGCCGGGGAAGAAGTGGATGCGGCACGCTTCGGTGAATTCGGTCAAGTCGGAGGGCAACGAGTCACCGTTGTTCGCTGCAGTGTGTGGCGGCAGTGGCTCGTCTTTATCGGATGTGTTGAGCTGCGGAGCAGCGGCGCGCATGGTGACCTGGATGTTTGCGTCAGAGTACGCGTAGGAGGCGACATTGTCGACATTGTTTTGGTAAATCTGACAAAAGACTTGCCCTTCCCCTCGCTCTCTTTCCTGCGCCGTCGCCGGGTTGCCAGCACCAGTCATGACCATGCACCGAACGGTACTGCGCTGCCAGTCATCAGAGACCATCTTGATGCGTGTCCTGGCTCTCACGCCGGCAAAGCGCTTGCAGCACGTCTTCATCTCCTTTTCCGAGATTTCCGGGCGCGGGCCCAACGGGGACCGAGCCACGCGCATTCCCCCGGGCAGCCGCGCCAGGTCGGGCCGCCAGTCGTCCTCGGCGGGGGCAAAGTTGGCGTCGGATACGTCGGCGGCAATGGTGAAGCCGTAGTCGCTCAAGCCGCCGGTGGTGATGGCGAGGCGCAGGCCGCAGCGCCGGCACGAGTGGACGGCAAACTGCGGTTTGAAAAGAAGAGGCAGGACAAAGAGCATGACCCCGAGGGTGAGGGGCGCAAAGATGATGGCCACGGCGGTACAGGCTGCGTATCTGGAGCCAGTTCAGCTGCTGGGCCAAGGGTCAAGACGAGGGCCGAGTGGAAAAGATGAACAACTCACCGCCATCCCGCGAGCCGCTCCTTGGCTAGTATTGTGGTGCTTCCATGTCGACAAGCTGGACATGTGACAAACTGTCCGCGCTTGTATGTGAGGTCGACGAGTTCCTGACGATGCTCGAGGAGTTTGTCGCGACTCGTTGCTTGTGCTGGTGGGCCTTGGGTGCCGCTTTGGGCGCCCATGGTAGAAGGCGAGTAAGAGACGACTATGTTGATTGATTATCGTTTTCGATTCTCGACATGACGTCTTGAGGGGGAACTGATTAGGTATTAAGAGGCAAGGTGAATGCGAGACGTGGCTGACATAGCCTCTCATCGGAGAAATACAGCAGCGTCGGCGAATAAACGGGCGGGAGGTCCTCTTGCTCGGGCGTAAGTGCCACATGATGCATTTCACAGTAGGACAGAGCCTTATCCAACCGTGAAGCGTGCAAAACGCCCGCCAAGACTGGGCTTGCAGCGCTCGCTTCTCAAAACGCCACCGACGGTAGCAAGGCGGAAAATGCCTTGCTGGGCGGTTCAATGTTCACATGAGGGTTTGTGGGTGATTTAAATCTTGCTTACAGATTTATCAAAAGGCAGCCTTCGGCCATGCTCTGGTGTCTTTGCGACATGAACACGCCGCTAATTACTGCGAGCTTTGTTTCACCGCGTTGTAGGTCTTTTTAGCTCAGGTCGTCGACGCCCTGTGGCGCTTGATAGCTTTACCTCGGCCCATCATCACAGAGTCGGAAGCTGTACAGCTCGAGGTCGTCATCAATGCGATCCTGATCGGATAGCCACATTCAGAAGCGCCTTTGCCACTCAAGACGCATGCACCGCGGATGTCGGACAGAATCAAGACGCGTGCATTGTGATAGATAGTCTCGTCAAAGCAGTTCTTACGCACACAATCGTCTTTGCACGGCCACGACGGCCGGTTTCCTGCGGCTGATGGTCGCTGAGCATATTTCGCTCATTGGGGGTGATGACGGCGAGTCAGACGGCAGAAGGAAATAAAAACAGCTTTCAAGCTATCCTCGAAGATGATAAAAAAAATGCAGAATAAGGAAATTGTTCTGACTGAGAATTAAGCATTGCAGGCGCCCTCCTATGCGAGCAGAGCACTCAACTCTTGTCATCTTGTCACTTTGGTGGTATGACGGCATTCACTGCAGCAATGGCTGCTACGAATGCGCTTTGCGGTTTCAACGGCGCTCAACACGGCATACCTGGACTGCTTTGGCAAGGCTGCCAACTGCATTGACGGCACTTTAATGCGCTGAGCGCAAAACCAAATTAATAAGCATAATCCTGTTATAACATGCCCGATGTGCTCCTCGCCTTTAGCGCGGGGCATAGCTCTCAGATCGACGGCGCCGATTTGATGCAAGCCAGCGGCCGGCGGGACTCGGCCATCTAGCACGTCACTGGCGTACAATGCTTCCTAAAGCCGATGAGCAAAAAAAAACCAAAAAAAAAACCCCCCCTCCACGTTTCTGATTCTTTCGCCTCTCAATTCCATCTTTCCATATCACATCCAATTTCAAACCATCGCCGTCGTCATGACCCAGTCTGCCTCGCGCAAGAGAGCCGCCCCCTCCGCCAAGGGTTAGCCGTTCCCCCCCCTCCGTGAATCCCGGCCTGCCGACTTTTACTGCCTACTAATCCCCCCGGGTCGCAAAAAACAGTCTGGGCCACGCTCGTTACCAACATTGACTACCTCGCTGGCGTCCTCACTCTCAACCACTCCCTCCGCCAAGTCCAATCCGCATACCCGCTCCTCGCGCTATACACCGACACCTTTCCGGCGGCCGGTCTCGCCGCGCTCGCAGCCCGGGGCATCCCGGCGCAGCGCGTCGACCACCTCACCCCGTCGGTCGGCTCGCGCGACTTTTCCGCCGACCCGCGCTTCGCCGACACCTTTACCAAGCTGGCCACCTTTTCGCTGACCGAGTACGACCGCATCGTGCAGCTCGACTCGGACATGCTGGTGCTGCGCAACATGGACGAGCTCATGGACGTTGCGCTCGACGACCCTGCGACGCTCAGCGAGACGGGCGACGCGCACACATCCAGACGCGTCTTTGCCGCGAGCCACGTCTGCGCGTGCAACCCGCTCAAGAAGCCGCACTACCCGGGGACATGGGTCCGGGAGAACTGCGCGTTTACGAGCCAGGCGGCTGATCCGGAGCGCGCGCAGCGCGAGGGCGCGGATCCGCGCGGGCGGACCGTCGCCATGATGAATGGCGGGCTCGCGGTGCTGCGGCCCTCCAAGGTGCTGTACCAGCAGATTGTCGACAAGATTGAGCGCGACGGCCACGCCATGTACTTTCCCGACCAGGAGGTGGTGTCGGAGCTGTGGCGCGACCGGTGGGTGGCGCTGCCGTATATATATAATGCGCTCAAGACGATGCGCAGAAGGGGCGTGCATGATGCGATTTGGAGGGACGACGAGGTCAAGAATGTGCACTATATACTGAGCCCCAAGCCCTGGGACGAGGTCGACGCGCAGGGCAACTTTATTGGCGAGGACGAGACGCACGGCTGGTGGGTGGCGGCCAATCAAAAGAGAAAGGCCGAGGAAAAGATCAAGGGTATCGCGGATGGCTATTGATCAAGGCCATGTCTTTCCTCACAGTTTTCATGGGAGTAATTGGAATTGAGAGATCGGACCGGGTACGGAGCAAAAAGGCAACACAACAGTATATAGACGGCGCTGAGACATTGACGTATTATGACGAATTACAGAGCACCCATTCGTGCCACAAGTGAGACCTGGACTGAAATATCTAGATCGAATGGATTCCAGTGTGACTTGCCCTCCAATGACAACCTCGGGTGGTGGGACTCTGACTAGACTCGATAGCTTCACACTCTGTCGCTTCTACAGCCACATCTCATTCTTGCATCTATTCGCCTTCTGCATCTAGTCGCATTCTTCATCTAGTCGCATTCTTCATCTACTCTAGTCTAGTACTACAAAAACATGGGCAAGCACCCTATCCATTCTTGTCTGTCAAGTTATAAAAAAAAAAAAAAAAAAAAGTATATGCCCTAGATTGGTTTAACAAAAACCGCCACCGGAAAGACAGAATCCTAGACGTTATGCACATGAAAAGATCACGTAAACAAACTACAATCTCGCTTGCCATGCTGCTTGTTGAGTGTAATAAAAACAATCGTCATGCTAATGCACCAAAAACCACAGGTGCAGGTTGGGCCTAGTGCTTGTATTTCTAATAAATCGTCAGTAGTTGCATCACCTTTCAAGAGCGACAGCAGCCATACCTCGTCAATTCTCCTCCGGTTGTTCGGATCCATCGCATTTGTGGCCCCCAGGAGCGTCTGTCCGATAACCTTGGTAACGCCAACAGCAGGTCGGAAAATAATAGTCGGCGCCCGCTTCAGCATCACCTTGGCCACGCCCGCCGCTGATGCATTCTCCATGACCTCGCCTGGTACGGCAATGATAGCATCTCTTGCCAAGTTCATGTCACGCGCAAGCGATCGATAGCCTCCACGAATTCCTTGAATCACCCCCGTCGGCTGGTCAGCATAAAGCGAAATCTGCTTCTTCTCTTCTGCGTCCAGTTCGTCGTCGTCCCAATTGCCGTCGTCGGTGCGCTTCTCTGCGAGCATCTCCTCAGCCCCTAGTAGGGCATATTGTGTGCCCACCGCGAGCTTGGCTCCCAATTTGACAATTTCAGTTCCGGTAGTCCGTGCAAATGCTGTAGCACCCTTTGAGATGCTCCTGAAAACACGCCCGTCTTTCTGGTACTCGCGAATCGGAATTTCGACTAGGTCTTTGAAGCCGCTGCCAATATTGACAAGCGATCGCACAGGCGCTAGTCCAGCAATAACGCCAGGTAGTTGATTCGTTCGCACGTCAGGCGTCCAAATGTCATTAAGTGTTTTGCCAAGGCGGTCAAATCCAGAAACTCCGTAGATGATGACGTGACGGAGGACCATGCGGGATTCTTCCAGCACAATAAAGTTCATAAATTCTGTCGTGTGTCCCGATCGAAGTCCAGCATAGTCCACTCGCTTGGGCTTGAAATCAAGTTTCACTGGAACGCTATTTATTTCGGCTCGCTGGACAAAAGGAACGTCGCTAGGTGAGGCATGCACTGGCACCTTGTCATCCTTGAATTCGAAGAATCGCGTAATGAAGTCGAGTGCATCTTGGTCAACGTGCAGTCGTAACGGCAGGAGGGTCGCTCTCAGTACTATTTCAGCAGCCTCCAACTCTGGAATTGGCTTGACATTCAAGATTTCAAGATGAACCATACTAGTTCCCATCTCGCGCTCTCCTTGGTCTTGATCATACGTCGCAAACTTTCGCCAAGTGGACGTGGGAACGTGATCAAAAACGTCCAAGTTCTGGACACGAAGATCAAGGCTACTTTGTGTTTCGCCTGATCCCGGAGGATACACCACAAGATCCGCATTTACACCTTGTAGCTCAAAAGTAATCTTGTGATGCTTGCTTCTGCTAAGTCGCAGCCGCTTGGGCCTGGGTTGTTGACGTCGCATGCCACGGCTAGTGGTTGTCGTGTATGCGGTAGTGGCCACCGACTCCGTTTCCGTTGCGGCATCGTTGAGCCCCTCATTAATCGCCCGGGACAGTTCTTGGGGGTCGCGATTCGCCGGGATGCCAATGTAAATTGAGTTGAACAGAAAGTCGCCAATGGCTTCGCCATCATCAAACTCCTCTTCTTGCATCTGTGCGCTCACAGTACGAGACTGGCGCTCAAACGCTCTGCTTTCAACCTCCTGCACAGCCTTGCTGATGATGTCACGAGTATGCGGCCAGTCGTAGCCGTCAAACAGGTTCCAGATCACATGGACATCTCGCACCGACACCTTGACTGGGCTACTCTTGACAAGAGTCGCAGGTGCACTGTCGTAGGTGTTTTTCGATGAGTTCCAGACCTTGGCTGTCTGCTCACCAGCCGCGTCTTGGCTATAGTAGTTCTCATGTATCTCAAGCTCCTCACTATCCACAGAGCCCTGGCTGGTAGTGGGGTCGAATCCCGTGAGTAAAATACCTTCGGTGGTATCTTCCATTCGAGCAACATCAGACAGCATGCTCTTCGTGGCATCAAACATTTCCTCTCCCCTGGATGCGGTTCCATAGTACCTAGAGTCGACGCGAAATGAAAT
Organism: Beauveria sp. NWAFU-1; assembly: GCA_024472245.1. Taxonomy (NCBI): domain Eukaryota; kingdom Fungi; phylum Ascomycota; class Sordariomycetes; order Hypocreales; family Cordycipitaceae; genus Beauveria; species Beauveria sp. NWAFU-1. The sequence goes on along the minus strand of JANBXD010000006.1, from coordinate 2,946,210 downwards.
GTCGCTTCCACCAGCATCCGAGCCGCTTCCAGCCATCTCTTGCGCACCTGCGAAATCCTGGTCAAAGTCATAGTCGCCTTCAGATCTACCAAATGCCTCTGCAGAAATCGAGGCCAGGAGATCTTGCATTGGCACAACATTGGTCCTATATTTGTTCTCCTTACTGGGTGGTGTTGGCGGCTTCAATGCATTTGCAAGCGTAATAAGCGTCTGAGTAGAGTCGGCGCACGTCTCCAGAACAAGCAAGTCATCGCGAAGATCCACCGTCACCTGCTGTTCGCCATCTTCCCCGGATGCTACCTTGACTACAACCATAGCCGATGAAATGTAGCAAATGTCCACATAGCCCATGGAACACATGTCGGTAACAAGAGCAGAAGTTGTAGACGATGCTGATGTCTTGATCTTGACCGAAGTATGGTCATCAATTGCGGTTGACACGTCATTGATAAGAAGCAACGATGCCTTGTTGACGTTGAACGACGCTTGCATTTGCTCGTCTTTGGGCAATACTATGTCCAAATGAGCATCTGTTAGAGCAATCAACAACTTTGAAGGCAGGTTCATTGGATTGAGACCAATCAGACAATCAGAGAAGACAACATCGAGCTTGGTGGGCTTTGCCCCTTTCGATAACTGAGAGGGAGACTGTGGTCGGCGAGCTAAGGCTGAGTGAGTCTGGTCCCCCAAGTTGGCTACCGAGGCAGCAAGGCAATCGTCAAAGTCTTGTGGGGTCGCATCATCGGCCAGGCCTAGTAGGTCCATGATAGTTTGAACGCGGTACTCGACAAGAAGGTGACGAACCTTCAGCTTGATGGTAGGCTCAATTTCGTCACCAATCATTCGAACCATCAAGACCGGTCCACGGGTTGGTGTTTCTTGCGAAGCGGTGAACGGCGTGGATTTAACCAGCTCTTCAACCTTATTTCTACCAACAGAAATGCCGCCAGCAGACAATGCGACGAGCGAGGGGAGCGTGATATGGCCAATTTCGAGTTCGTTGACCTCAGCGACAAACGTGCCCAGAGCGCCGCCAATATCAACACTGCCGTTGATCCGTTGAATCTTTCCCAAAGTGAGAAGACCGGGGCGGTCATCTTCGGGCAGATACTTGGCAACAGTGGATAGTTTGGCAAGCTCCTCGACCAAGTTGGGTAGTACTCCCAGCTGACTGATGTTCTTCGCTCGGACGTTGATGCCATCCACAGCCGCACGCAAGACTGAACCCTTTCTTCGCTGACGCAATAGTGTATCGACCATAATCTCGTCGGTAGTGTGATCATACTTGACTTTAGACGGGATGATGAGCTCGAGTAACTTCTCCAGATCAGAGTTGCTCGGCGCAGATAGAAACTCTAGACGAACGCCACTGATGTCTAAGCTGATGGCAGGGTCCGCCATGGAGCCTTTGATGTAGGGGCCAGACACCCGTATCAAGCTACATGCAATGCCGATACCTTCGTCTCTGCTAACAATTTTGAACGCATTGCTTTCCGACGAGATGCTGCACTCCTTGCCAAGAACTTGGATATAGGTACCGCCGATGCGAACGTTGAGCTTGTTTTTGGATGCCGCTGATTTGTCTTCCGGTTTGATTGGAGTGTCGAATCGTACGCCTCGGGGCTTCTGCTGCGGTGTGGGTGGCGTCTTGGCGGGCGGCGTGCTAGATGTTATCGAGGTGCTCATGTTAAGGAAGCTGCTCAGGCCTCCAAACCAGCCAAAGGTCTCGTCTAGGCGCTGTAGCTCCAGCTGGAATACCAGCGGCAGAGTTTCCACCTCTGTCCGAATGCCTTCTGGTGACTCCAAGATTTTGATGGAAACGTCATTTCCGGCTGATAGAAAGGTATCTCGCACAGAAGTGCTCATTGGCTTACCAGCGTCGAATGATACAATGTCTCCGTCATCGTATCCAAAGCGGAACCTCTCAAGGTCAATTTTAGTTTCATACGAGGTTGCATCGGCATTCCTCGAAGCCGCAGTAGTAGCTGAGCGCCTCGAAACGGCCAAGCCATTCAATGTCAAGTTGAGTAAGACTTCTTGTCTGAAGTCGAATGCAGACGGGTCCAAGAACCGATCGGCGGTATCTGCAACGCCACTCAGGTGGTTCAAAAAGTTGAGAGAAAGCTGTTCAAGGAAAATCTTGACCGGCGGCTGCTGACTTCCCTGCTCAACTTGCTTGGCGGTGGCAGAAGACTTTGGTGCGCCATCCGTTTTGACGAAGCTGAGCAGCTTCGTCGTGATCATGTAGAGCAGGAAGGCGATAGAAGCATCAAAGTTGATGGTCATTGGTGACATGATGATTTCCAGGCTGTCATCGACCGGCGATGTTCGAGTGTCATTCTTTGCATTCTGAGCCTGCCGAAGTTGTACAGAGAAAGCTCCCGGTGGCTGGGGGTGAATAGATCGTGTCATCGAGGCTTGGGGATCCGAACTAGCTTCATCGGCTTCTGTACGTATTTGCACGTGGCGATTTAGAGAAGGGACGTACACAGACAGGCTGTCGAACTCGAAAATCTTCTTGGCGACTTTGGTTGGTCCCTTCGGTGTTGGCACGTCTTCCGACGCAATGTTTTCAGCGTCACAAGTTCCTCGTTCGTCTGCTGAACATTCTTCAGTGGCCGCCGATGCAGGATTCACAGAGATGGGCGCGGGAGGAGCAGCAGCCAATGAAGCAGGTTCGGACGCGACTTGAACGGTCTGAACTGAGTTTTCGCCCCAAGCACCCGGCATGGACGGAAGGCCTGGAGACGACTGGTACATTTCTAGAGGTACCTCCTCGCTTTCGCTGTTCCCATCGCTCTCTATTACTGTGCCTGAATCAAGTTCGGTTTCGGGGTTGAGTCGTGGCCGTGATGCGTTAATATCAACTGAAGACAGATGTGTTGCAACTTCAGCAGCAGGCTCTTCAATGCTCTTTTCGGATTCGATAGACAATTGGGCAGGCTCTGTCATCTCCAGCGCTACCCGTGACTGTGCAACACCCTGTGAAAAGGCACTCATATACATACTTTCGGCTTCCTCGTGGCTATAGAGACGCGATTCTTCCAGGTCCTCGTATTGTGAACCGTCTGTGCTAAATTGAGATGACTGCATGTGTGATGTCTCCACAGCAGATGCTGCTGAGTTGACCGGAATGTAAGGTAATTGTTTCCATTTCGACGAACCCGCGAGTGCAACGTGAGTCGACGTTTGCGATGCTTCCATTTGTTGGGAGTTGGCTGTAGAGAATGCAGGCTCTTCATCGCTATCGGAAAGCATAGAAGCACCAAAATCGTGGTATATGGAGGCTCGGGGTGTGCTGGGGTTCTCGTCGTCATTCGTTTCCATCTCGTATGGAATAGCCAAGGCGTCTTCGCTGTCGCCGAGAGGGTGATCCGGTTCTGGAGTCAATTCTCCATCTACCAGATGCTCCTTGAAGCTTTGCTCGAAGTGAAGGGACTGCTGTGATTCAAGCATGGCTCGTGGTATATCAGAAGGCTCTCGAGAGGGTGGATTGCGGGTCGTGAACGGTGATGAGGCTGACGATGGCGAAAGCATGGAAGGGGATCGCGAGAGGGTTGGGAAAATGTTGGCCTCTGATACTAGGAAGGCTCGGACTTTGTCTATAGAGATGTGACGTTTGCCCTCCTTGGGGACGATCTTGAGCGCATCGCCAGCCGCGGAAGCAGGAGTAGTGACTCCTTCGATGTCGATGCTGTCGAGGGAAATTTGGAAAGAAATCTGTTCCAAGTGGTTGGAACCCAGTTCGGTTGGTGTTTTCATATGAAGCGAGAAGTTGACTCTATTGATCTTGACTTGCATGCGATCGAGGATGCCCTGCAGGAAATCGGCTAGGAACAAGGGCAGAGACAGCGGCTGACCCGTGCCCGTAGGAGAACCATCCTGACTACCGTCCTCGCTGATAGATATTGATGCCCCAAGATCTTGTGTTTCGGCTTCTAGAGCCTCTTGAAGCTTACGCCGCTCGTCCGGAGATTGGATGTCGAGGAAAGACTGGGCAAGGTCCACGGCGTTTGGCACAGAGTTATCGTTGGTTGATGTCGCATCGGTCGGAGCCCGGTCGGGGTCGAGGACCTTGAGCTGCACGTCGACGCCATCTATGTCGACGGTGATGGGGCTGCTGTAAAAGTCTATGGGTATGGTAATTCGAAGGGACAGAACCTTGGATTTCTGGAGAGTAAACGCCGGCGGGAGGTTTAGCAGCTTTTGAAGTTTCTGCGACGAGCGTTAGTAGTTGCGCCGTGCACTAGCTTGTTTGATATCATACATCCAGCTTTAGTCCTACATCTCGAAATTCGAATACGGTATTCTTTCCGAGGGCAAGATCCAAGTTTTCGAGATTGAGGGCATCGGCATCGAGCAGCTCCAGGCGCGACAGGGCATAGCGCAGCAGCCGCTTGGGCATGCTGGAGGTCGTAAATGACGTGAATAATGACGCCATGATGGATGTGTGGGGCGCTGGAGAGAGAAAGGCCGATTATCTGCAATCTCAGAGCACGCCGAGAAGTTGGGACAGGTTCCGTAGCTGCCTGGCCAGCGCAGTTGGGCAGTCAGAGATCACGACACAGCCATCAAGATGCGGGGAAACAAGGTCATGGCGCGGGAGACGGGCTGGACAGCGGTGCCGATGGATGCAAGTTGAAGTAAGTCGAGATGACAGGTCTGTGACGAAGTGAACCGGGCGTGCTATGATGCAGCACAGTTTGGTTGGTGCGTGAGCGTGAGAGCTTGGCCAGGCAGATGTCGGGATGACGAGAGGCCTTGTATGGTGTTTGGAGTGACATGCACGCAGTGGCCCGGGTGCGCCAGAACAAGCCAATTGGGGCAAGGCTACCCTGGTTTTTTCAGAGGCAAAAGAGGTCAGTTGGTGTCTTGGCCCCGCTGAATGTGCCACTGGGCTCGTGACTGGGCCCGGCCTTTGGATGGCAATTGCTGACTTTAGTGGCTATCAGTCGGCCTTTTAGTGCTCGGTAGATGTGTCAAGCATGATTTTCTTCTTGTCAGTTTGAGGCCGCCATGTGGTGACACACCGTGACAGCCACCTTCACCGGAGGGGGGTGTTTTCTAGCATGCCTCAGGGTAGCTTTTAGCTTAGATGTGTTATTCTAGGTTTTTAGAATATGCAAAAAGTGTGACACCCTTATTATGTGCCCTAATAACGTGCTAAACAAGAAAAAACATATCAGAGACTATTTTAGAAAACGCCCAGCCGTGTAAAGGTAGCCTAGAAAGACCCAAAGCCCCGTCACCGTGTAAAGTGGATTTCCATCTGCCGAATTTCAATCTGCTACAGTTACTTGGTAAAGAGTACACCATATTGTAAAATAAATATATACTTCCAAGATAGTTAAATACTAATAAAAGTAGCGTCTATCGCAATTTCGCTGTCTATTGTATCCTCACTTTCTAGAATCATGATACTCCTTTATCCAGGCCTCCACAAACGCTACCTCCTGATCGTGTACGTCCACAATCTGCTTCGGAGGGTATCCAGGTTTGTATTGATTGGCTGGAATATCCGACTCGTCCCAGTGGTGAGTTGCGGGGTCGATCAGGATGAAAGGCTGCTCGGTTGTCGACTTGCGATTAACATTAGCACCGATCCTATGCGGCGTAGCACCACGCCAGGGGTCTTGCTTGCCATCAATAATAGCCAAGCGTGAATAGGAAAAGTTGACGCCGCCCAGACGATTGATGGAGTCTACATTTGGCGGACTGGAGATGCCAAACACCTCCTTACATCCGCTGGCGACGTACTCAATCGTCACTGCTCGAGAAAGAATACCTAATATGTCTTTTGGCACGCCAGATCCCGAGATGAAAAACCCCCATCTTTGCATATGTCAGCGAACGAATTTCCGCAGTAACCAAGTTTCCGACTTACTGGCTGCATGTCTGGTAGAACCAGCTATAGCCGTCATCGAGCTGCGCGGCTCGCTGCCGCAGGTGATTGGGCCACCCTCTTCTTTGCTTTGACTCATTGTTGGAGCCACTCTTTTGGAGGCCGACGTAATTTAGAAGCGCGGTCGAGCTATCAGTACTATATCCCGCGTCTTCAACAAGCTGTTCCGCCGTGGAACGACTACTTTCCAGATCAGGGAAAGCAAGCTGTTCCGATGTGATGGTGCTGCAGTAAGTCTCCAAGGTGTTGTCACTCTCCCCATGTACCCAGCTTTCTTGCTGTAGCGCGGAAGCCGGATGCGCGATGCTCGAGCCAAATGATGCATCGCTGATAGATGAGTTATACCCGAAAAGCTGCTTGATAGTACTGGGCTTAGTCTTATCGCTGCTGAAGATTGCCGTGTCGACCACATGCGTCAAGTTGGACATTTTGGGCCCGCAGTCTCCTGGAGCATATAAGCGCGCTGCCTCATTGTACTCCCAGTAATCGTAAACGGCTCTTGTGACACCCGACGACGATATGGCGCCCCAATAGGCTTCCGGGTAGAGCTTGCGAGTGATGGCCGCAAACGCGCCTGCGTAGGAGCCACCGTATATAATCCATGGCGTATTGGCCGAAGTCAAATTCGCATGTTCAAACCCAGGGAACTTGGCGTGCTGTGCGAGGTAGGCAGCATCGGCCACGGCCTGTTCTGTGGTGAGGAATCGATAGTTCTCCCGGGATAAATTCGGAACGGGGAAACTCGTGCCATAGTAGCGATGTTCCAAGATGAGCACAATCCCGCCGGTGGCCCTAGCAAGATGAGGCCCAATGCCCTCGCCCAGTGTTGGTTTCCGGTACTCAGCAGTCACCTCACCCCCAGCTATGACGATGACAGGGCCGCCGGGCTTGTAATACGATGTTTCCAGAAAGTAGCGAAGTGGAAAGTAGGCATCCGAGTGCGGCTCATACTGGGTCTCGTGATGAAAATGGTCCACAGGCACGGATATGTTGCATTCCTGGATATTGGAGCTTTTCAACGCGATTTCGCCAAGTGCAAGTTTGGCGGCATCGAACTGCGTGGGTAAACCGTTTGGTCGGATCGCTGCAGCTGACTGTACAGCAAGGACGATTGTGGCTGCATAACCAAGGGAAAGACTCCACATTTTGGTACTCCGAGGAAGCGCTCAACGCGGCAGAAGCAAATCGCGAGATATAATGGAATGAAGATTGAATCAAGGAAGGAAAGGGACTCTTGTTGACTTATGTAGAATTTTCATGGCATAAATGACGCGATTCCGAATTTGCCGCCCGAATAGCGCCCCCTCTCTACTTGCCTCTTTAGGAAGGTAACTACTGCTTAATGTTACCATCTCTTAAAGATTACTACCATCAGATAGATATCGGCAACTTTCGCAAGAGGGCCTACAAAGGGAATACGAGTTTCAAGTTATGATGACTATGACGGTCTAGCACCAGACGGGGCTTCTCGTAGCTAGGTAGCCACTTACGTTTCTATTATCATTAGCCGTAGGCCAAATCCCTATTATACGACGTGAAAGATTCGCAATAACAAAACTGCCATGGCTATTGGCCATTCACGGCTACAAAGCCGGGCGCGCATCATTCTTTCCACACGGCTCGGCAAGACCCCGCCCGTGACAATCACGCCTAATCCAGGAACGCGTGTATATTCTATTACGGCTTGAGACGGTCTCGGCCTTGCTTGGCTGGAGTGCACACTATACGCCCAGCTTTACAAGCTAACCACGTGCCAGTCTTTTCATCACGAACCCTCTTGCTGACCTTGGCCCTACGACCAATGACACTGCTGCAGCGAGCCCCGCCGGGACCAGTCCGTCATAGACATCAACAGTATATAGCTATACTATTTTGAATTTCGTCCCATAGTGTAAACCAGTTCGCCAAGATAATACCACGCGCCCGGCATCAGATGCATTATCAACATCTTGAAGGACAAGTCGGCCTACCAGTGATGCTATCGTAGAGCAGAGAAGCTGCTAGCGCGTGCTGCCTGCCAGTGCTGGGAGAGTGTTCGCGAAAGGGCTCGCGAGCGACTTAATCAAGAGTGAGAGAGAGTGTGTCTAGAATCTTCGTGCCCAAGTCTTGAGTATTTCTTTGCGCCACAAATTAGCCCGAGTCATGAGGGAGTTCATTGGCAACTTCATTTGTACGCAAAACTCTGAATCTATATACTATGCCGCCCACATTGAGTTCTTTTCCCTGCCCTGTCTTAGGCCCAAACTATCCCCATTATACAAGTACTTGCCAAGGATATAGTACATGATTGATAAGATGCAATTGATCACCATTATACTCCGTACCACGCTACCTTTACGCCACCTTTGACTTCTTAGCTCCACTGCGAATATACATCAAATCAGAAAGCACGTTGAATGGCTACATCTCCACAGCCTTGTGAAAGCTGAAATGAGCTGAAAACAATCGTCTCGGATGGAAATACGAAAACCGATAGCGCCGCATATAATGCGCTGATTACAGGCATCTACTCTTGTGCATTGACCGTCTGGAAGTGCAGGGAGGTGGCGGCGAAAAATCTTCGACGCATCTATCGCGAAGTCTAATACATCGCATGTACTTCATACGCATACCAGACGCACTGCAGAAACAAAAAAGGGTCACACAACGAAAAACGAAGCTATGAAATCAGACGTTGCCATTGAAGTGCAACGCACTGCACCGGAGCAGCAACCGGAGGGAGAAGGACGGCGTGATAGCAACGGGAGTCAAGCCGGTATGCCAAGTGGCCATGATGCAAACTCCCATGACCGCAACGAGCAGCATTTCCAAGCAGGTGTGGAAAAAGCACTCATCTTACAAAAGTCGGGTTCTCGAACAACTTTAGCCATCGCCTTCACCAGGTATCTAGTCGCCCATCCGCTCACGGGTCAAACGCGCGTCTGACTCTAGAAATCACTGCCAGTCTGTTCATCACTACGTTGATCATCACTTTCTCGGATTATTCCGGCATGGTTGTAGAACCATATGTTACCAGCTCGTTCAAGAAGCACTCTGTCATGGGCGCCGCACATGTAGTGATAAATATCACCCGCATTGTCGCATATCCAATCATTGCCAAACTGAGCGACGCAAGTCCTTCTTTGACAAATTTCACGCGCTAGAGAGTGTCCTAACAGGATGATACTTTAGGTTTTCGGACGAGGTGAAATGTTTGCATTATCCATCTTCTTTCAAACCGTCAGTTACATTCTCTTTGCTGCCAGTCAGAACATTGCAAACTACTTTGTAAGTCACATTCCGACAACCAAATTTTCATCCAAGCTTACATATTACGAGGCGGCTGGCTTGTTTGATGCGGTAGGATCGACTGGATTTGGCCTAACGCAGCAGGTATTTATCGCCGACTCTACCACCTTGATCAACCGCGCATTTTGGTCCACCTTGCCTGAGACCATCACAACTATACCTGCTCTGTACCTGGGATCGATCATAGGAGAGAGCTTTCTCAAAAATGCAGGCTGGAGATGGGCATTTGGCACCTGGGCAATCGTTGTACCAATTGTGTCACTCCCCTTGATCGGTGTCGTGATGTTTCTCCAGAGGCGGGCAAAGCAAGAAGAATCGCCGGCTGATTCTCGACCACCTGCATTGGCGAGTAAGGCATATAGCTCCAAGTTGAAACAGATCTGTCAACTTTTTTGGACCGAGATTGACTTTCCGGGCCTACTTCTTCTGGTAGCAGGAATGTCTCTCGTGCTAACTCCTCTTTCGCTCACCGGATCTCTGAACCCTGGTAGATGGAAGGAGGCATCTTTCATTGCCATGATTGTGCTTGGCGCGATACTCTTTGGGTCGTTTGTGGTTTGGGACGTCAAATTCGCAAAGAGGCCATACATCCCAGCGCGCATGATGAATCGTACAGTAATCGCTGCTTGTCTGATTCAGATTTTCGATTTCATGGAGTACAGTTTATTCACAATCTTCTTCTCGAGCTATTTGCAGGTAGCTGGTCATTTCTCGCCTGCGCACGCAACCCGTATAGAGTAAGCGGCTATAACATCGGCAGCGAAGTTCTTTCTTTTCAGGGTCACAAACTAACGATATATACAGCAATTCACTTCGAGTCGCCTTTCAAGTCAGCGGACTTTTTGTCGCCATTGGCATGAAATACACCAGAAAGTCGCGAATGTGGGCTCTCATGGGTCCGCCTCTGGTTATTATCGGACAGGGCATGATGATTTACCTTGTCAACCCGGGCGCGAACAAGCAAAGCAGCGAAATTGCGTTCATCGTCTGCAAAGTCATATCAGGTATCGGAAGAGCTCTGTTTCAAACGGCTGCCCAGGTTTCCGTGCAGGCAGCCGTGTCCCAGCAGGAAGTCGCTGTTGCAACCAGTCTTTTCCAGGCTGGTAACAGCGTCGGTGCCGCCGTGGGGACAAGGTGCGTACACATAATCCCACAGCAGCCCTCATGGCGCGAGACTAATGCTAGAAACAGCGTGTCTGGAGCCATATGGCGGAACACATTACCCGATAAGCTGCTGAAATATCTCCCGGATGGCGACAAATCCAAGGCAATGAGCATCTTCCAGTCAATCGTGACAGCAAAAAAATACGACGCTGGAACTCCCGTTCGCATGGCTATTGATCGTAGCTTCCGTGAATCTCAGATGCTTCTCGCAATTGTTGCCACAGCATTGTGCGTGCCGAACCTCATCATCATGTGGTTCTTGAAAAGCATTCGATTGGAGGACGCGAGTGAGAAAGAGGTCAACGAGGAAGAAAAACGAGCAACTCAGAATCTCCCACAGCTGCCTTCTGCGAAAGCGACCCTCGGCTAAACAAACCAGGTGTATTTCATTATACATGCTTGATTAATCATCTCATATCATCATCTGCAATATATCTAGCAAATCACTTGAGAGCATTAGTATAGGTAACCTTAGATTAATGTGTGTATAGTGAACTTCATCGCACTATCATAATAGCTATGAACATATACTTGGCCATCACGCTAACGATGAAAGGCTCCGGTTTTGCTTTACGGATGTGGACACATTTCTTCTGCAAGACTGCATGTGATACAATATTTCATGCACGACAGAAAGGTAGTGGGGGGCTGCTACCTCTTCAACGTTGTAATGCAGGCTGACACGGTGGCACGATTGATAGCCAGTACGGATAGGTTAACATAACTCTGAATATTCCAGTCGACTCGGCGATTGGCATTTCAAATGCTCCACGAAGGCTCAACTACCGACTCGCCCCTCATTTGACTAACCAGCCTAATAGTCGAGCACGGAGACAAGCCACTCGTAGTTAATAACGCAGAGTCTGATGCAGATGGACAGCAATATTCATGCAATAGAAGCAGCCACATATAGAATGCAAAGCATGATAGTCACCACGGCTGACTAAATTGGGAGGAAGACTTCAACCCCGCAAAATGGCAGGTCTTTATGGGCAGCTACTTGTCTACTGATCTAAATATAAATTCGTTACTGCCAGGTCCTGTATATTCCAAAAAGAACTACCGAAATAAAGCGCAAAGCTTCTCTATCGCATCTATTGTCTCAATCACCTGCATCTCTTCTTCAAGATGGCCAAGTCTAGTGAAGCAAATTCGACCTACAAAGGCTTCAGGACGGAGCTCACCGACTACACAACCGCTACGTCCGAAACTACTTGGCCGTATTCCAAAAATCTGGAAGTTGACGCCCTAGTTGTCGGTGCAGGATTCTGTACGTAATCATCCATACGCGTTGAGCTTCTTCTAATTATTGTCCGCAAAACAGCTGGCGTATTTATGCTCAAGACTCTTCGTGATGCTGGCCTGAAAACAGTTATATTTGAGGCAGGCAACGACATTGGTGGAACTTGGCGCTGGAACTGCTATCCCGGTGCTGGGGTCGACTCCGAAGCGCCCGTCTACGAGTTTTCCTGGCCTGAGGTCTACAATAGCTGGAACTGGACCTCTAACTATCCGCAATACCATGAGCTTCGCCGCTACTTTGATCATGTTGATGCGATAGTAGGTATCAAACAGGACTGTTCGTTCAACACAGTGGTTGTTGGGGCTCAGTTCGACACCGATCAGGGCAAGTGGTCCGTTGAGACGGCCGATGGTCGCAAAACGATTGCCAAGTACTTGGTGGTAGCCACAGGGTTTGTGAGTCGTTCATCTCATTCCAGGCAGCATCTGGAGCTACGCTAACAGCGTCCATGCATGTAGGCTGCCAAGCGATATGTCCCGGCTTGGCCCGGTATCGAAAAGTTCAAGGGCATCATACACCACTCGTCCTTTTGGCCAGAGGAGGGGACTATCGACGTCACAGGAAAACGCTGTGCCATTGTTGGTACAGGAGCGTCGGGTGTGCAGATGACGCAAGAGTTGGGCCCCCAGGCTGGCAGTCTCAAAGTTTTCCAGCGCACACCAAACCTTTGTCTACCCATGAGAAAGAGGGACGTTACGGCAGCGGAGCAGGAGAAAAACAAAGATCAGTACGAAGACCTATTCAAGAAACGTGAGAAAACATTTGGTGGCTTCTTCTACGGCTTTCGAGATCGCAACACCCTAGACGACACCGCGGAGGAGCGAGAGGCATGGTACAGCAAGCTTTGGACAGAAGGTGGTTTCCGGTACTGGCTGGGCAATTACAAGGACCTGTTTCTCGACGCTGAAGCCAACAAGGAGGCATACAATTTTTGGGCAAAAAAGACTCGTGAGAGAATTACCGATCCTACTACGAGGGATCTCCTCGCACCACTGGACATGCCTCACTACTTTGGCATCAAACGTCCTTGCCTCGAGAACACTTACTACGAGGAGTTCAACCGCGAGTCGGTTTCCGTGGTTGATGTCAACAAGAATCCCATTCGGGAATTCACTGAAACAGGGATTGCGCTTGAAGATGGAACTCACCACGAATTCGACGTGATTGCTCTTGCGACAGGTTTTGTAAGTCTACCTTTTTTTTTTGAATCTTTTCTGCACAACTTATGTACCCACGTGTTGATTACATTGAACCTGAACCCACACTGCCGCTTGAACTGTGCAATCATAACTATCCCTGGCGGTCGAAAAAATAGTCTGTTCTAACAAGAATTTTTGCATTTATAGGACATTGTCACTGGCGCAATGACACAGCTTGGCCTGAGGAACACTGATGGTGTTGAATTAGAAAAGGAGTGGGCGCCTGGCGCGAGCACTTATCTCGGTTTGACTGTGAGGGGGTATCCAAACATGTTTTACTTGTACGGCGCGCAAGCCCCAACTCTTCTCTGCAACGGGCCGACATCAACGGAGCTACAAGGTAAATGGATCACTGAGACAATTCTCAAGATGGAATCATCCGGCATCAAGTACATTAATGCCAAGGCTGAGGCGATCGAGGCGTGGAAGAAGCATATTGTAGACCTTTGCAACAAATCGCTTTTACCTACGACGAGGTCGACATATATGGGAGGAAGTATACCTGACAAGGTATATGAGCCTGTTTGCTTTTTTGGTGGTACTGACGTCTACGCTGCCGAAATTCGCAAGGCGCAAGATGATATGGAAAGCGGTTTTGACGTTGTAAAGGTCTGAGGATTTGTTGGGAATACTGATAGTATCTAGTCTGGACGAGTAAACTCTAGTATTTTCGTGATGAATTCTCTAATATATATATCGAAATCGAGAAAGTTGCTTATCTGTCTGGTCATCAACATTGTCAAGTTCTCTCGCGTTTGTGCTTGCCGATTGGGAGATCCGATCACGGCGAGCATTTTCCCAGACCAAATATGCTCGTAGTACCAAGCTCCCCACAAGCCCAATTGCGTAGCAAATCATTATTGCCAGAAATCCAGTCGGATACGTAGGATACTCGCGCTCGAAAAAGAGCTGTGGTCCGATGATGTTGCCCGCACAATATGCGATGAACAGCTGCATTTTGTCAGATACCGCCATATACTTGACAAGATGTTGAGAATACTTACCATTGCATTCACTGTCATCTTCTTTGTGAAACCCGCAATATTGGCGGAGAGCATGGATAGGATGATGGGGAAATTGGGCGTGTAGCCCATAGTGAGGCAGTATCCAAAGAATCGGCTCCATTTCCCATCGGCTTGTCCAACCATGGCCGCTCCAGCGATTGAGAACGCCATGTTGAAGACAATCCACAAGGTTCTTGTGTCTTTGAGATACGTGCTGCCGATTGTCGCGAGCAGCACAAAAATGAGCTGGAATACGTACGCCACCATCTGAATTTGAAGAGTCTTCAAAGTCTCAAAGCCCATCCCGTGTATCACGATGGATCCAAACTGGCAGCGGTTTAGTATTTCGATTCTTGTAAAAGTTCAAGATAAACTTACACCTTGGACGCCACCATTCGCAATCTGCCCTGACAGCTGAATCAGCACCAGAAGCCAAGCCTGAACATCACCCAGCGCTTCGCGGCATTGACTCCAATTTATTTTAGTAGTCTTTCTGCCAGTCATATTGCCAAGGACTCTCTTCATGGCCCTTTCTCGCTCAGATGCGCTGAGGAAACGAGCCTTGGTTGGATTATCTGGCAGCAAGAAGTAAATGAAGATGGACCATGCAATCGTGGCGGCCCCGAAAAAGAGGAAAACTGCCTACGAGGAATAGGATTAGCAAGTCGTGTGAAAATTAGATATTGTGACATACCTTCCACGGCGCAATCGTCTTGATGTGCCCGATACCATAGGAGACGAGGCCGCCGAAAATTCCAGCAAAAGTATTGCCCAAGAACCAGGCGGCTTGTCTGAGTGGCTGTTCGGATCTCGTGTACCACATGGAGACGACAACTGCCAAGCCGGGTGCAACAGCAGCTTCCGAAACCCCGAGGAAGAAGCGATTAGCCCACAGGCCCGAGTGGTCGTGGCACACAGCTGTGAGCATCAAGATCATGCCCCAAATGGCGCTAATAGCCATGGATCAGTAACATTGACAACAAATCAGCGGACAATCCGAGCACCTACACTGAGATTGCAATGACCGTTCCCACAGGAAAACGAATCATAAGCAGCCCAAAGGGGTACGAGGCAATAAGATAGCCGATATAATAGATGCTGTTGGACCATGAAAACTGGAACCCATCGAGGTGCAGACTTTCATTGAGTCCCAGAATCGATGTGTATGCGAGTGCCGATTTGTCCAAGAATTGAAACATGTACGAAACTGCCATTACTGGGAGCAAACTAGAGATTGTCAGACAAAGCAACGCCGCGGTCAGATATTGCTCACTTACCAGGTGTCAATTTTTCGGAGTAGCTTCCGCGCTTCTCTCGGGTCTTCTTCTGTCGTTTCTATATTCTCAAAAATTACCTTTTGCCCTTCATGATCGTCAGCGGCGTTGAAGGCTGACATGACGGGCGAGCTGCTGGCGCAAGGAGTAGGGAGAACAGAGATGAAAGTTTTGGCCAAGCTATTTTCCAAGAGACAAGAAGACAGCAATGGATGGATGGGCTCTCGAAAGCGTTGCGAAAGCAGGGAAAGAGGCTGGATAAAATACGTTGGCCAGTAGCCTACGATAGTTGCATCTAGCTTCCACCTATTGGCTATCTGCTACCAACTTGGCAACAGGCACAAGAGGTGCGCCCGAAGAAGTACGTGGCTGCTTTTCCAAGTTGGGCTCAGTAGCCGACGGGTCGAAACGCTAACAGCCGAAGTGGTGCAATAGGATGGACCCACTACCCCGTGGGGTAGTGTCACACAAGATGCTCCATTATCACAGGTAGTCACGGCCGAGCCCCGCCAGGTAAATGCAATGGTTGTACGACTAAATCCACAGTCGTCATGGGTGCGATGAGTCGTGGGGTGTTATCATTGAACGCTCGGAGAACATTTTTGTTGCCGGTGCTGGAGTATACTCGTGGTTTTCCACGTATTCCCAAGATTGCAGTAAGTATTACAGGCCTTGAACCTGAGTGTGGGAATGAGAGCTGACTGTTGTTCTAGTTGACAAGCATGCGTGCCAAAATGCCTTGATTCTTTTAAAGGACAACTATTCCAATGTCAGAATGCAACACATCATCACGATTGGAGGGGCGTATTCCATCGTGCAAGACGGCAAAGGCATTTCTGCAATGGACAATCTGAATGTCGATTCCCACCCTGCTTGGTCGCAGATCTCCGTCTTTGACGTGGGCACAAATGCGCCCGATTTTGCTGTATGGATTGATCCCTCGATATGGAACATGGAAACTCCTTCGGTCACCTGCTCGGTGCCATGCACTTTGAAGATCCCGCCGTGGCTTGGAGCCACGCGCGTTGTCGACTACCCGCTGCTGACCGTCAGCGACGGCTCTTGGACATCAACAATCACGCAACCGCCGATCACGATGACAAGCATCGAATTTGAACACATTACAATCACAGCCAATGCAAAAGACAAGCGCCAAGCTATCCGGACACTCTTCCCCGTCCCAACCACAACCCCAGCCTGGCCGCAAGCCGCCTACATTGGCCCTGATGGCAAAAAGTCCATGACCGGGCCGTCGAAGCCGTTTCCCACGCCCCCGAAAGCAATTGGCCCCAACGAACCGGCTCCAGCTGGCGGCCAATGGCCCAAAGTCCCCATCCACCTGATTGTCGGTGGCCAGGACAACCTGCCCGCTGTGGAGATTTGTTTCTACGACTCCCTGGACTGCTTCGCGCAGCCGTGGGAGTACGGCAACAAGCCGTGGCCGTATCCCGGCGGCACCGGCATTGGCGACCCCGAAGACGACGACAGCTGGGGCGACGATGGTCCCGCGGGAGACGAAATGATCGCGTGCTCGCCGACCACCACATCGACGACGACGACAACCACCACGTCGGACACGCCCAGCGAAACCCCGCCCTCAAAGCCGTCTCCGCGCGCCGGCGACCCGGCGCTGAACAAGCGCGACTGCTACAAAAACACGAGAGGCATCAACCGCGACCAGGCCGCCGACCTCATCGGCCGCTTCTGCGGCGAGATGGAGCGGCAGCTGCTGACTTCGGGCCAGGAATACGCCAACCAGTGGCCGTACTCGCCGCCGAATCAGATTGCCTTTTACGTGCGGCTGTGGTTCGGCATCTCCAAGAACACAGAGTGCCGCTGGATCGGTGGCAAGTCCCCGGCAGCGCGGTCGCTCGACGGCGTCGACGGCGTCGACGGGCAAAACGGCACGTCAATCGCGAGGCGAGACATCACGGACAGCTCGCTGTGCGCGCGGTACATGGACGCCATTGTGGATAGCTGCAACTGCGGCGGGATCAATGGTAAGGAAGGAGGGAGAATCACCAACGACTGTTTTTATGTCGGTCTCCATCCTGTCAATAAGTATTGAACTCGGCCAATTCGTATAGATGGGCTGTCATGTCAGATTCAGGAGACCGTCCTTGAGTTGAATGGAAGAAGTGCAAGAAAGTGAGCAACAGAAGAGCTACACAGGATGGGAGAATACTAAGAGTAGAGGACTTCCAGCTTTATTTGCTGCTTGCACAATTTTTTCTTTATTCATTTTCATTGTATTAGTTTGACTATTCATGTGAACCAATTGGACATGTAAGCCAATAAGAAGACCGACTACAAGAAATCGCAATTGACGTTTGATCACGGAACAATGATGCCAGTCTAATGCATTCGAGAATAGAGTGAGATTCATTTATTTTGATTTTTAATTTTGATTTTTTGGCCAGCGATTTGCAGCCTTTCTACTGGTTATGGGCTGTGCATGTGACTTAATATATTTGTGCCACCTCAAAAAGAGGGGGACAAGGCTGCCATGATGGACTCAATCTCTCCTCTTACACTACATTCTACCTGCCTGTCAATCGAAACACAAAACAACATTATATCACCATGACAGAACAACCATCACCATCCTCATCCGTCCAACGCGCGAGCGCCTCAGCAGAAAGCACCAGTTACCCAACCGCCGAAGAGGCGCAGGCCCCAACCAACGAACAGCTGCAGCGCATCACATGGCGTTTCCGACAGCCTCTCGAGACTGCCATCACCGTATTAGACGACGCGGCCTATCCTCTAGGTCCATCCCGACCGTACCATCAACCCAGCGAGCACACCGAAGGCCACTATGATCTTCACGAAATCTCACAAGAATCCATCACGGTGCCGCCAGTCTCTTCCATCAACGTGTCGTGTGAGGAATGGGACGCTTGGCATTCCATGGTGATGTTGGAGTTTGATCCCGACGAAGTAATTGAATACGACGATGAGGACTATCCGCCTCCGAGTCCGATCCTGGTGGTGACTGCGTCCTCGGAGAAGGGCTATGTGACCGTTCACGATTACATCACGCAGCTGTGGCCGTGGTTGTTTAAACATCGATACATGATTATCAAGTCCGTGGACCCAGACGAGATGCCGCAGGCGCTGGAGAAGGAGTGGGTGATTGATATGACTATCGTCGGATCAGTGGTCCTTTCTGAAGAGAAATATTGGCCAGAGCAGCAAAAGAATGGAGCCGCGAGGATTATAAGAGCAAGGGAGGGAAAGAAGTTGCCTTGGGAGTGAATCTGCCTCCGTATTGTTACCATTGGGAACGCATCAACACGAGTTAATCACCTTCTGCTGTATCTATTTGTGATGAGTGAAGAACGCTAGATTAAAAATCTAGCAGATGCTCTAATATACAAAATTATCCTGATGTTCATTATTCTACACGGACTACCGCGTGACTATCCCCTCTCTCCTCAAACTTCACATCGGTCGCACCTTTCTTCAAAAGCGCCTTGAGCGCTTCCGCATACTCCGGATACTCATTTAAACATGCCACTACAGGCCATCCATTCGACACTGTCTTCGCATTGTCTGGATCGGCCCCTGCATCTACCAGCCACCGTATAACCTGTCCCATCTCCCGATGTCTTGCGTCTGTCGTCTTGTCGCAGCACATAATGTCAAAGTCAATTTCGCCGTTCACGTCGCAGACATGGCCCAGCGCCTCCTGAATCGCTTTTTGCGAGTAATCATGCGCGCTCGCCAGGGTTTTCACCGTCTCGTAGTGCCAATTGTACGCTGCGTTCCACAGAGCTTGGTCGTAGTCCCAGTCGCCACTCCATCGCATCATCTCGCGGACCACGTCGGCGTGTCCGCATTCCGCCGCTATACCAAGCCACTGCGTCCGGCGTATTTTGTTCCTGCCGCGTTTTCGATCCTGCAAATGCGCCGTGGCGTCCCACATCAGCCGGACCAGCGGCAGCATGCGCTTGTGTATCGCGCGGTACGGCGCCGCGGCCATGCCGCAGAGGTAGAGGTCCTCCATTTCCAGGTTTGCGCCGGCGCTGAGGAGAAGCACAGCCGCAGCTTCGTTGCCGACATGGATCGCGAGATGGAGCCCTTTCGTCAGCTGTTCCTTGTCGTCTACCAGAGCCGCGATGGTTTCTCTCAGTTTCTTCGTATCGCGTTGCATAATCCCGTGCCCGATCGCGGGGTGGACCTGGTCCGTGAAGATCCCGGCGTCTACGAGGTCATCTTCTATTTCTTCGTCGCACCATTGCTCTTTGATAGTGATGGCAGACGGAATCGACAGATCCGTCAGCGGCGAGTAATAAAAAGGTGACTGCCTTTAGATAGCATTAGCACAAAAAGGCACCCGCGTACCCAACACCCGACTCGGAAAACGGCAATACCGCCCTTTACCTAGACGTTATAGCAACCGGGTGGACATTTAACGTTACTTGAGTTAGCAATAGAAAAGTTTGGATTATTAGTTGATTTCTTTCTGCCTAAAATGAACAGTCCGTTGCCAAGGCTGTGTTTTAACAGGGAACATAATCCGCCCGTACAAAGGACGAAATGCAATTTAGCAAGACATAAAAGAAGAACAAGTCAAAATTTATATTCCAACTTTTTATAATTTATAAGATTATTAAAATTATTAAAATTATTTTATTTTTCGCTTCACTCTACGCGCCAATTAAGAATAGAGTGTGTCGATATATTACCTTTTCAATCCCTTCTTTATATTTCCTTTTTTTCTTTCTTTCTTTCTTTCTTTCTTTCTTTCTTTCTTTCTTTTTTCCTCACTTCCCTCGACGTCGACCGTAAAACCATCTCCTCGCTTTCGCTTAAAGCGCGATTCTACAACGGGCGCCTCATAGTACCATCATTCCTAACTAAGCAGATTTAGATTTTAGCGTCAACGGTGGCTTTCACAACTCACGTCGAAAGAAATAAACACCAAGACATAATTTCAAATAGAGGCCTCGCTTATACTACAAAGACTTAGAGGCCGCCGGGCAAACATTCTTTATTTTGCGCAAGGTAGCTTCATTCACGCATTATTGGCTTTAAGCGCGCGGTGGCTTTCACCAAAGCAAGTTACTCAAGACAAACACATCCCTCAAGTATATATATACATCAGTTCAGCTCGGGAAGAATCATAAACATGCAGCACACAACCATGAATCGTCTCTCCCTCGTCTACGACCTTCCCGCCTTCCCCAACCACAATCCGTACAACAACAACCCACCTCCCTCCTACGCCGAAAGCCAGCGCACCAGCAACGGCGGCGTCGTCACCCTCACTTTCCGCCCCGACATACACACGCCGCAGTACGAAGCCACCTCCGGCCCTTCATCCTCCTCCGTCCACCAGTTCACCTCCTCCGCCGTCCCGTGGCACACCAAGCTCACCATCCACACCGCCCACCTCGCCGCCCTCTTCGCCCACGGCCTGCACTAGTCCTGCGCCAACATGACCTCAACGCGCTTCCTCGTCCGCAACGGCCACGCGACCTTCAAGAGCGACATAGTCCGGGACGCGGGGTACCAGCACTACATCGTGTTTCCGCTGGCCGACGACGCCGCGCCCGCGCAGTGGAACGGCACGCTGTCTATATACTCCAACGACGTGGCCGCGCTGCGTGCCTTTCGGCCGGAGACGCTGTCGAAGGACCATGTTCGCTTTGCCGCCGTGCGAGATGCGGCGGAGCGGCAGGTATATCGTTTTAACCGCTCTAGGGTTCTAGGCAACATTAGCACGTTAACAGGCACACAGCCGTTGGCGGGCTAGTGGCCGTGGCCCAAGGCGGGTAAGTAGGATCACAAACAAGCTTTATAAGCATATTATGTGTTTTATATAAAGACAGGTGTCAAGAGAGAGTTATAGGATGCTAGAGAGCAAGACGGCGTAGTCAGAGCCATCAATTCAAAGTAGTCAACCCCAATCTCAAGGAAATTCGCAAATAATGGCAGACTCCCTGTCTTTAACTAGGAATTATACTATTATATAATATAATACACACATAAGAGCACTTAGAGGTATTAAATAAGAGACTATTCAACACTACGTCATCAACACATACTTCAGCTATAGATGCCTCGTCACACCTCAACTTACAAATAAAGAGTCCGTCTCGGGTCAATTAATATCAAAGAAATTTTCAAAGAATTACAATAGAGGTTTATCTACAATTCATTACAGTATAGTCAAGTGAATCTATTCTCATCGAGTGCGTTATTATTCTTAAGTGAGCGCGATAAAGAAGGTGCTATCAAGAATGCCATCAGTAAATAAGCACATAGCTCAGCCTTAGTCAAATAAAGTTCAACCTTAGTCAAAGTAGGGCAAAAAAAAAAAGGCGGTAAGTATACTCTATAGGTCCTTTATATATGCTCTAGATATTCTAGGCTAGGTATAAGATATAGTATAGGATATAGTATAAGGGTATATATTATCTCGCTATAGCTATCTAGTAGGTACTCTATATATACCCTAAAATAGTAAAGATATAGTATAAAGGTAGTAGTAAGGGAATTAATAAGTTA
This sequence comes from Beauveria sp. NWAFU-1, assembly GCA_024472245.1. Taxonomy (NCBI): domain Eukaryota; kingdom Fungi; phylum Ascomycota; class Sordariomycetes; order Hypocreales; family Cordycipitaceae; genus Beauveria; species Beauveria sp. NWAFU-1. The sequence continues at coordinate 2,924,560 of JANBXD010000006.1, read as the reverse complement.
ATAGTATTTATATATAAGGTATATACCTTAAAGGTATAATATATACTTAGAGAATAACTATATTACTTTTAATAATATTAATATTAATAATATCTTTAATATTACTATTAGAGCTAGTACTAGCTAATTATTAATAAGAATTATTTTAAACTAATAAGGTATATATATATAAAGACTATAATAAGTATATATTAATATTAGATAAGACCTCTTCTTAAATACGCTTAAGGATAAGTCTTTAGAAAGTTTTTTTAATATCCTAAAAGATATTATTAAATATATTAGGCTTATTTTAAGTAAATATAGAATAAATATCATCTTTATAAAAAGAGTTATTAACTCTATTACCCTACTAAGCTATCTAATAGCCTTAGATAAAGGCGTTATTTATATTATACTAAATATTAACCTAGTATATACTAATATTATTAAGGCTAATAAGAAAGCTAAAGTTATAGAATTTATTAAGTAGTAAATAAGTATTATAAGTCTATATAAAGTAGGCTTATACCTTATAGGTATTAACTATATAGTAGGTATAATTTAATATTAAAAAGCTATTTACTAGAGGAAAGTATAAAGGGGTATTAGCTTTAATAACCCCCTTAAACTTTATATAAGTATACTAATAATAAATATATATAATATATACTATATATATACTAATTATAAATAATAAGGACTATATTATTAAAGAGAACTAACTAATATAAGCCTAATATATATTCTTCTAATATACTAGTCTTTATACCTACTTTAATACTACTTAATACCTTATATCCTTTAACCTAAGCTAGAATTCTAGATTTGACCCTTAGTATATTAGTACTATATACTAGGAGTATATTAAACTATTTTTAATTAATAGGCTAGGTATTAATAATACCTTATAAAAAGCTATAGAAGATATCTTCTTTACTTATAAGGAGCTTTAGGATAATAATAGACGCCCTTATTATATCTTTTATATTAGTATATTAAGGGAGAAGTCCTTATAAGTCTAACTAAAGAATATATTTAACTATAACTTCTTCTTCTAAATTAATAAGTTTCTTTAAATTAATAATATAATTATATTATAAGCTTTAGCTATTATATTAATATTAAACTATTATTATAAGGATATTAAAGATCTTTATTATTTTATAAATACTTAGCTTTATAGGTTCTTTAATAGTAGATAAAGTAAGAATTATATTACCTTTACTAGAAGTATTTTCTATTTAAGGTTATTAAGTAATTATAATATAGGGATAAAAGATAGTATTTTCTAATAGAAGTATACTACTTACTTATCTATACTACTTACTTATTAACTATGTTATAGTTAAACTAAATATAATATATATACTTATATTATAGATGTAGAAACTAATAAAGAAGAGGATTTTAATTAGTTTTAGATATTTCTTTTATTATTAGTAAATTATTAATAGTTAAAGGGTAATAGAGGTACGCTACTTGCTTGTCTACGCCGCTCGCTTATCAACTACGTTACTATTTCTATTATATTATATTCCTTCTTAGAATTAGATACTAGAGGATAGAAGATAAGACTACTACAGTTAAGGGGAAGAGCTAGTAACATACTACCTATAATAGTTCTAGGCATTTTAGTAATAGGTTATTCCTAGTATCCTAGTGTGTTAGTGTCTAGTAGTATAAGAGGGCTATTTATATCTTAAGTTTCCCTATAGTGTATTATTTCAGTATACTCGACCGTCGGTTCGTCTATGTCTGTATCTAAGACTCCCGGAGGCAGCTGCACTACTTCGCCATTCTCTGCTTCGTTGCTTTCTGCCTCGTCACTCTCTGCACTATTTTCGGCCACATCTTGAAAACAGGTCAATACTCTGATTTGACTTGAGTCTGCAGTAGCAGAGAATTCAACATGCACCGAGTAGTTGTATGTTCACAATCCAAAGTTCTTGCGACCGCGATCAGAGAGCCTTTCCAGCCAAAAAAAAAGTACAATAACAATCAGCATCTATGGCGCAATTCCTGTCTCGATAGTCCAGCAAACACATCTTGTAGAGTGACAGCATTCCGATATTTATTAAAAGCCGGACCTCTGGCGTTATCGGTGTGAACACTACGCAAGACAGGCCAGCCGCCATGACTGAGCCCATTGGAAGCAAGTCTTGTTGTCTGCAGTAGGCCAGTATAACCATCGTGGTGCGATGAAGAAGAGAAGCGGAGATGATGCGGCAAAGACAAAGTCGACGCCGCTTGAATGTTCCAGAAGCCATTGCTCATCTTGATGCCCCATTTATGCGTCAGCGCTGTTTATCATGTGACGCTGCCAGTCCGCTGGCTCCTCGTGGCGGCAACCGCGGTCAGAAAGATTACGTGGACGCGATCGCCTGTCTTACAAGTACAAAATTGAATACGCTTTGCTTACCTAGCCACTGACCAGCAACACTTATGAGTCACCTGAAAGTACAACGCGTTGTTGAACAAGACTTAGACGATACCGAACAAGCTATCGTGACGGCGCTGCGTGACTGGATGCAGGCGAACCCGGACGTCGACTGGAAAACTGATGGGCGCAAAAATATAGCACAGTGCTCAGACGTGCAGCTGTCGTGTCAGTTGTATTTGTAAATAAAGAGATCGGGACTTGATGGACGGTTTGACGGTGTACGGCACTTTTCAACACACGAGCTGTCAGGGTCAGGGCGTAAGTCGTAGTACAGGAAAGGTCACGTGCAAGGGAGCAGGCATATAGCCGCGAGCTGCCGACGAATTAGTAGGGAGGAGGCAGTGATAATTCCATCATCATGTGCAACCATAAGGATCATCTTGTGACTGAAGTCCCTCAAGCACCACAACCTCACACGAGCTCATCCGCACCGGAACCTCTCCTTTTGCGCCTTCCTTATAACCCGATATCGCCTCCGGCGACACAATGTCACAGGCACATAGTCACAGCGTCTGCATGGACTGTGTTCAAATTTTGCAACATGCAGCAACGCTGCTTGCATCTGAATCATTCCAGGAACCCTCATTTATAGTGTTTGACACAAAGTATCAAACACGACTGAACACTAACGCTTCTTCTTCAACGTGTCACTTATGCTCACTACTCTATGCACATGTGCCACGAATTTTGGTGCCTCTCTGTACCGAGGAGATGTTAGCGTTGGTAGTATCCGGGGCTAGGCATGATCCTCGTGCTGCAACTCTGCAACTAGTTGGTTTCGACAAAGGACAACTGCAAAGTCAACTGCAGTATGGTGACACTTTGAGAATACAACGTGGTAGGAAGACGGCAAGCTATACGCAACCTCGAGATTTTCAGTGTCATGACTGATTCTATGATTTTAGCTGCACATGGGAATGTCCAAATACTCAAATCCGCCACCACATGGACTTTGGAAACGTTAAATTGCCTAAGAAACTGGATGCTTAGCTGTGTCTCATCTCACCTCGACTGTGCCAATCTCAAAGCTGTTGGCCGGCTGCCTCTGAGGCTAATAGATGTCGGAACAACTGGGATTGGCCATCAGCCGTTGAGCGCAATCGGGCCAGACGAGTTCGATCATCTTGGCCTTGATAATTTTCGCGACGTCCGTATTGTTTCAGCAGCACAGTCTCTACCAGCAGATACAAATTACTTAACCCTCAGCCACAGGTGGGGTACAGCTCCTAGTATGTTGCTCACATCCAAGACGTCCTTCCTGCTCACGGACGATATAAGTCCGTACCTCTTGAGGTGTATCGATGCATCGGTGTTTCGGCAGGCCATTCATGTGACCAGGACTTTGGGCTTTCGCTATATATGGATTGATGCTCTATGCATAATGCAGGATGATGATCAGGAGAAATTGGCGGAAATTATGCAGATGGATGAAGTCTACTTCAACGCGGTGCTAAACATATCCGCAGTAGAAGGACAGAGCAGCGAAGGGTTAAAATTTGCTCGAGAACTGCCCCGCACGAACCCATGCAGGTCAATAGTGCAAGTCCCCGGGAGTCGAGAGTGCGTGGACCTCCAGGTATTTCCAGAGCGATGGTTCCTTCGCCGTGGGGAGGCGCCTTTGAACAATCGTGGTTGGGTGTTCCAAGAACGAACGCTTGCCCCGCGTATTGTGCAGTTTGCCAAGGACCAGGCATTCTGGGAATGCCGCTCACTTTCAGCATCGGAAGTGCTGCCACAGGGATTACCGTGCGCAACGGCTCTGCGTTCGAATAAAGGTGTCGGGATTGGCCGAGACTCAAGCGATATACTACAAGTCAAATCACGGTGGTATGAACTTGTTGAGGAGTATTCTCGGACCCTCGTCACCTTTCCCGATGACCATTTGCTTGCCATCTCTGCAGTTGCGAAACGCTTTTGCCATGCCATGTTACTTGACCCTTCAGACTACGTGGCTGGCATGTGGAAGGACGATTTACCGCTATCAATGCTTTGGGGGCAAGAACCGCTACCTGGCAGAGCCGGCCCAGAGCCGACCAGTATCGGACGTGAGATGACGTATGCACCCTCATGGTCCTGGGCATCTGTCTATGCTCCTATCGTGATGCTCGACTTCGATTCTCCATTGGTGGCTAGCACGGAGGTCCTGGGCGTCGAGCTTGCCAGAAAATCTCCCAACTTTTTTGATGGGACTGAATCTTGCCGCATTCGTCTGCGCGGCCCACTGGCGAAACTTTGCCGTCGCCTGCGTGATGGTGAAGCGTGGGTGCAGATCGGACACGACGCAGAATTTCAGGAATTTCACGAGTTTGAATTCCAAAAAGGCAATAGTATCATAATTTGGTGGGATACAGCCCGAAAAATTGCTTCCAATGAGTTTTTTTCCCTACACATTGGCTCGGAGCCCGGCGCGGATGGACGAATCGAGCGCGGGGTCGTCCTTTGCAGAACAACGGATCGAGGTGAATTTTCTCGGGTCGGTTCATTTATGATTCCGCTTGGCAGTGAATCTGCAGCTTTGGATGTTGTGCAAGTTTTCAAAAGTTGCTCACACCTGCTCAGTGAAGATGACTTTCTCGAACACAGGTTAAGCGGGAAATGTGTGATTGACGTCATTTGACGCTGTGAGATGCTAATAGTGGCAGATTCGTATTGCTATGCGAAAAACTTTTACCTCAAGAGCCATTATACAAAGCATACTTGCCGTACCGCATTTCGCAATTCCCATCATGTAACAACGTCCATTTTGTAACAATGCAACAATGCCCAATTTTGTAACAATGCCCATCTTGTAACGAAAGTCAACCGAATACTCAAGCTGGATGCGTAGTTGACAATTCTAAAGGCGGAGATAACATGGCTCGGGCTTATGGCTTAACGGATGAGGCTCGGTGTACCCTGATGTGGGATCGCAGCCACTAAAAATGCAAATCGTGTCACTACTGGCCGTTGTCAGTCAAGCCCACCAGTTATTAGGTACAGCTCAGCTGGCGCGGGCTAAATAGGATAGGCTTCCGCGGTACTAGCTCCCGTTAAACCAATGCGCTGCTGGTGCGACTGAAAGCTTTTAATGGGCGATGTACAGCATCGTGCTGGCTTAAGGGGTAACAGTGCAGAGCCCTGTCACGCCGGAGGCTACGGTATGCGGCAGCAAATACTTTTCTTGGGCGATTGAAGGCGTGCTCATGCGAGAACAGAGCGGCGGGCGAGTAGAAGGAGCTTGCGCACATCGACGAAATCCTGAGCGTACGTCACGCAGGTTTAGCAGGGTGGATTCTCGTAGCTGTGGATATGACACGTCAGAAAGACTATGTCAGAGGCCACCGAAACTTCGAAAGGCTATCAGCCGTCCGTGGCTGTTATGAGGCCCGCGTCTCGTTAGCGAGGGCTGGCCTCTGATTGTGAGGAGGGTGAGGATGATGTTCTGCCTGTTCGAAACAGGGACTAATAGCAGCCATCTGCTTCAAGCAAATGGCAACAAAGTAACACCGTCATTGTGGCCAGAAAACAGCGCTGGAGGGTTGCAAAAGCTGCTCGTAGATGGCAAGCCGCTTTCGCGACGCGGAGGACAGACGCCGTCAACTGCCGTCGAAATTAAGGGGCAAGAAGCAGCGTTAGCGGATTCCGTCTTTTCATCGCTGGGTCGCAAGGCATAAACAAAGACGTCTGCGCCGTAAAGGGGGCCATGAAAGGGGGTGTGAAGAAGTAACAGTTGAGAAATTGATAATAAGGAGGGCGCGGGTAAGAGGGAGACTTTATACCGTGCGCGCAAAGCGGCGAGGCGCCAGCAGGGGCTGGGTGGATGCCACCAAACCCGACGGGGAAGGCCGCGACACTAAGATAATAACCTTCCTCTACTAGATCTCTAAAACATACCTTTAGAAAAGACGTAAGAAGTCTAAGAAAAAGACTATAAACTAATACTAGTATAACTTTAAAATACTCTACCGCCGCTATAATAAGGGCTAGGTGGTTAACCTAAATTATTATAAGGAGATTAGAAAGATATCTAACCTAGAACTTGACTATATATTCTAGTATAGACTAATATTAACTAGTATATTAATACTAAACTTAAGGAAAAGTTTAATCTAAATAATTAGCCTAGGTCTAAGCTTATCTTAAGTATAAATAACCTTCTTCTAGGCCTTATATATTATTAGTTATATAATTATAGTATATTCCTTACTAAGGATAACTACCTTAATCTACTAACTATTATACTTTTTTAGGTATATATAGTATATTAATCTATAGAACTTATTAATAGGATAAAATATAAAGTAGCTAGTAACCCTATACTAGATAATATTAACCTTAAGGATATTAGTAGTAGTAAGTAGGCTATAGATAATAAGTTAGTATAGGGTTATAAATAATAACCTTATAACCTAAGCCCCCCTAATTATAATATAAAGTAAATATAAAAGTTAATTACTAAGTTAGGCTATAAGTCTAAGTCTAATACTAATTCTAATCTTAATAATCCTATCTTTAATAGTATTAATAAAACTAATAATAGAGAAAGTAATAGTAATAGTAGTAATAATAATAATAAAGATAATATAACTAATACTAAGTATAGTAATATTAGTAATAAAGATATTAAGATACTTTTACCTAAACTAGACCCCTACTAGCTAATTATTATAATAGAATAAGATAAAAATAAAGAGATTATCTACCTATATAAAGTATTATATTATAAAAATATTATCCTCTAGATTATTAAGGACCTAAATAAGGGAGAAAGAGATATACTAGCTATAAAGGTATTCTTTTATCATTATAAAGGTATAAATAATAAGCCTAAATTATATATATTTTACTTTATACTTTATTATAAGCTAGACTACTAATTAAATATATAAGATAATTTTTTTATTCTATAAGAACCTATTACCTATTTTCTACCTAATTAGCTATATCCTAATATAAGCTATTTATAATAATATATTTAATTTTAGTAGCTTCTCTTATATAGTGCCCTTTTTTACTATTAAGATTAGGAGGGCTACTATTAAGGTAAATTAGAAGATATTAATACTAAAAACTCCTATTTTTTAATAATTACTATAGACTATAGTAGGGGGCTAGGAGAAGTCTATAATAAACCCTATAAAATACTCTACCTATATATTCTACCTTAATAAAATTAGATTAGATTTAAGCTCTAAAGATAAATAGATATTATATTATATATATTATAAAATATAAATATCCTTCTAAAGATTATACTAAGTCCTATTATAGACTAGGTTATATAATATAACCTAATAATAAAGTACTTAGTTAAAACTTACCTTAACTAATAAGTTAGGTTTAATATATAAGATATATATTTTAAAAGAGATCTATTTATAGATAGGCTAATTAAGGTATTTTTATATATAGGTATTTAATATAATCCTAAAGTTCCTTATAAAATCCCTAAAGTAGAGCTAGCTAAGCTTCTACTTAACCTAAAGGTAGTAGAACTAATAAGGGAGGTAAAATAAATAGTAATTAGACTTTAATAGTAATATAGATTTATTAAGTTAATATTAGTAGATAAAAAGGTTAAGTACTAAAGATACTATTATAATTTATAGAATATAGAAAAGCCTTTAAGGAAGATATAATAAAAAAGTACTAGAAGGCCTACTATTAATAGATATATAATAAAGAGCTAGAGAGGTAATTAAATAGAATAGCTATTAAAGAGAAGGCTAAGCCCTTTATTAAGTACTAACTTCCTAAGAGAACCTACTTATAGCCTATTCTTTATAATTTTAATATAAATATAAGTCTTAAGGAGATTATAGGCTATAAAATCTATACTATAGATAGAATAGTTTATCTTACTAGCTATTATAAGGTATATTAGCTATAGTTAGTTTTTCCTTATAATATAAGTAGAGAATTATCTCCTAAGGTAGCTAAGTCTAAGTTACTTATAAAGCTAGAACTATTTAAGGATATTCCTCTCTTACTAGGTAAAATATAATATATTTACTATATAGGGGATAAGTAACTAACTTATATAACTTAAATAAGAAGGTTAAATCATATTTCTTATATAATAGACTATATTAAAAACGTTTATCTTTAGTATAAAAAAGGTAATATAAAGTTTATATATTACTACCCTAGATACTAGTATCTTAGTAACTTTCTAACTAGCTTAAACTACTTTAAAAACTATATCTAGATAGTATATAGAGTAAAACTTTATACGTAAAAGTTATAGAAGCCTATTATATATATAGAGATATAGTTCTATATATTAATATCTATTTAGTCTTTCTATATTTAAAAGTTTTATAGAATATATAATTAGGGTAATATTATAGTAGCTTACTTAGACGCTTTATATTTTATTTAATAGTTAGATAAGTTTTACTAATTTAAGGAAGTAGTTAATATTATATAAATTATAACTTATAAATAAATATATTATAGTAATTACTTTTATAATAAAATTCTACTTTTAATAGGTAGTAAGGTAAAATATACCTAATTATATATATATATCTTTAATTACTCTAAGATTTCCTACTACTATTACTTAAAAATATATATATAGCTATAGTAATAGTATAAACCTAAATAATTATAATAGGGTAACCTCCTAACTACTTAATGCTAATATAGGTTAGGCTCCTACCCGGCGTAAAGAAGTAGATTGCCTTATATACTAGTAAGCTACTATAGATATTATCTCTTCTCTTATCTTATAGTTTATATTTCCGCCTCTTAAGTAATAATAGCCTAGTAGGAGGTCGTTCTACTGCTATTCTAATTAGCTAAGCACATAGTTCGTAAGTATAGGGACAACTACTATAGCGCCTTATCAGCTTAACCGCTAATTCCGCTTAGTAGCCGGAACTAGAAGGTAGGTTTTCTCTGCCTAGTACTAAAGGAGTAGTAAGGGGTATCGCTTAAGAGTATTTAAGGAATAGCCTAGTTATAAGACCCCCTTATCCTACGCTAGTATCTTAGTTCCTTATAATATAATAGTTATAATATAGAGTAGGGCTATATATTAGACTAAGCTATAGAGAGTCTATCTCTATTAGTAAGTAATAGGGTAAATAACTTTTAATTAAATAATATATAACTAGAAATATAGGGCTATTAATTTCTATTAGGATAGGGTCTAGTAGCCTAAGTTAGGGAGAATAGGGGTAAAGTAGTATAGGCTCTATTATAGCTACTAGTAGAGGCTTAGAGAAAAGAGATAGAAAGAGCCTAAGAGTAGTATATAGGTATTTATAAAGAATATATATATTTAAATAAATATTATATTATATATAACCTATATATTAAAATAAAACCACTAGGTTATAATCTTAGTTCTAGGCCTAGGCCTAAGGTCTGTCTTCTACATTCTACATTCTATATAGAGATAGGCCTGGCTACCTACGAAAAACGCACCGCAGTATTAAGGCCCCGCAGCCGCCTTAGTTAAGTTGACTATGATGGCGCTTCCTGAGGATGTATGATTAGTCGCCTTCCCTAGCATATGACGAGGTCGATAGAGTGTTGAGTAGCACGTGCGAGACAGGAAGCGCTGCCTTACTCTTATCTAAAAGCCTTTTTGCTTCGAATTATCCGTCATCATACTATGGCAGGGTACTGCTGCCCTTTAAGAGGTCTTAACACTAAACATTTAGCGCGCCCTTATGTGGTATAATTTTCGCGTTTTATAACCGTGATAGTACATCTTTAAATCTGATCGCGCTTAGCTGTCTAATTGACTGTGAGCTCTGATATTCACACTGCTGCCTAGCGGAGTTGCCCGAGGGGGCTACTATAGAAGAGGTCACTAGCAGCGGCCTAGACCTACTACAAGCTTCGCTTTCTGGTGGCCATAATAACTATAGATATATCGTAAGAGGAGACGCATAAAGTTCCCTTTTTTATTTCCTAGTAGTTAGCATTGGCTCGCCCGCATTGAGGATGTCGTAAAATGCGCATATATATCGAGTCGGCCGTGTTAGAGTATCTAAGAGAGCATTTAGTTCTATTATACTATAGGTAGCCGTGCCCTTATAGATCTTATAAAAGATACCTAAGTTAAGTTTAGAAAGGTTCTACGACGGAGTTTTTTCTTAGATATGCCTAAGACTTAATTAATAGAAAACTTAATAACTCCGTTAAGCTAATAGTAGGATATGCTAGCTATAAAGTGGTTTAAATAGTTAGATCTTACTCCGCTACTAACCCTATCTACTTACTATAAGGCTATTAGTAAATATTAGTTAAATTTATTACTTTAAGTTAATAGTAATATAATGTTTAGGGAGAACTATAAAAAGCATATAGTATAAGATACCACACATAAGGTCGTTAGGTCGTTCGTAACACTTTAATAATATCGTCCCTCTAAGGGTTAGTGTGTATATTTAAAAGGATTATTATTTCCTAATTAGGACTATTATATACGTAGAATTATAACTTATCGAAAAGGGGGTAATTAAAGTATCGTAGTAGAATTTAAAGAGTTATTATAGAAGAAGATATCGTTAGAAATTAAGAGTGGCCGCTTAAGGGCTCCTAATTATAAGGTAAATAATAGAAATTAAGATAAAAAAGGTAAAAAAAGTTATTTTTTATAAAACTAAGGAAGAGGACTATCCTTTTATCTATCTTACTAATCCTTAGTATCTAGCATAGGTTAAAGCGACCGATATAGTAATATTTTATTTACCTCTAATTAGTTATATAGTACTTACTATTATAGACTAGCCTTAGGGCATCTATAGATAAGCGTTATAATAGTTATTAAATCTCTTAGGGAGAGGTAAGAAGGAAAAGGGGAAGAGGTTTCCCCTATAATAATAATATAGGAATAATATTTAGCTATATAGTAGCCTAGCCCCTATAAGCCTCTAGCTATATAATAGTAGATATAGGCTTTTAGCCTAAATCCTTTATATACCCCCCCTCTCTAGGCCCCCCCCCCCCCTATCTAATATAGTATATATAATTATGTAATATCTCTATTTATAAGAGTATATAGTAGCCTAGTATAATAATCTACTATCTATTAGTAGGCGTTTAGGAGTATAGTATTAGACTAGTAAGGAAGGATTATAAAGTAGGTCTAATTTATTAGTATAATACTAGCCATGTCTTTACTACTTCTAGGTACTATAGGCTTAATACCTTTACTTACTATAACTAATTATATCCCCTTATATTTATAATACGCCTTACTTCTTATATAGTCTAGAGGCCTAGTATTACTATAATAGTATTACTATTAAAGTAAAGTAATTATATACTAGTAAAATATTATTAATCTAGCCCCTTTATTATAGTCTATTAGAAAGTCTAAATTACCCCCTTCCCTAGCTAAAATCCTTTATTCCTCTAATATTATAATAATATAAATCCTCCTTATAAACGCCTATAATTCCTATAATAAAAAATATTATCTTAAAACTTAAAATAATAACTCTAGTAGAATATATCTACTATAGCTACTCCTCCTCCCCCTCCTCTACCTATTAATAGTAGTAGTACTAGTCCTAAGGGATATTATTAGCCCTAATATAATACTAGTAATATTCTTATTATTAGAGATTTAGGTAATAATAAGTATAATTTAGAAAATAAGGTTAATTACTCTTACCTTATTTATATCTAGAGCTTAATTAAAAATATTAAGTTAAACTATATACTAACTATATAGAAGGCTTATACCTCTTATTATAAGAAGAAAAAGCTATATTAGTATAATACTACTTTATTTACTAATAACCTATAGTTATATAATACTATTAGTAAAATATAAGACCTTATTAACTAAGGAAAAGCTATTAGTACTACTATAGTTAGAATAAAGTATAAAAAGGGTTATAAATACCCTATTATAAGTCCCGCCTTTATAAAGGTAATATACTACTTTAACTATACTCTAGATTCTATATAGGTAAATCCTAAGCCTACCTTAGATACCTATATAAATAATATAACGCCTACTACTAATTTAACTATACTACTACCCTCTTAGGTAATAGTTACTCCTTTAATATCTTAGGGCTATAACTCCCTTCCTAATATAAGTAATATTATTAGTACTATTATAACTAGCTTCTAAGCTATAGCTATATATTTCTTTTATTATTAAATTATATAATATACTAATATTATATAAGTAGATAATTAGGCATTTTAGTAGTCTATTATTACTATACTTTAGCTACTATAGACGCCTTATTATACTATTATTAAGTACTATCCTACTAACTCTTAGGAATAAGACTCCTACTATTCCTCCTATACGCCTAATTTATCTTATTATAGAGAGTATTAAACCTATTACTATTATAATTTTTTATATTATTTATACTCCCCTTACTCTCTTATATATAATTATTATAGCTTATATTAAAAGTATTTCCCTTTAGTTATATTAGTCTCCTTAGAGGGTTACTAGGGGTCTAAGTTACCCTTATAATACCTAAGTTATAAATATAACTTATATTATTAATTAGGCGTTACTTTTTCTTTTTATTCTTATTATAGTACTAATATATATCTAATATACTAGGAGGTACTATTTTTTATTTATTTTATTTTTAACTATATAGGCATAGGCTATATATATAGAGGGGCTAGGTATAGAACTAAAGAAGCTATAAGTCTAAGGTACTATCTTTATAGATAAAATATAATAAATATTATATTATTCTTAAATAATATTATACTCTTCCTTATAAGATTATATACTATTACTATTATATTAATATATAATAGTATATTATATATAGACTATTATTACTCTAGGCATTACCTTATTCTAACTTAAATTCTTTAAGGGCTTTATAGTCTACTAGTACTATTAGTAGCTCTTATATAGGTGTTAGGTAGCTAGACTATTTAACTAAGAGTTCTTTTACCTTTTCTTATCTATAATAGTTCTTTATATATAGTATCTTCTTAATATTATACTCTAGTACTAGGCCTAACCTAGTACTATTATCTACTAGAATTAGTTCTAGGGCCTAGTTATTATATACTTATAATAATAGTAGATTATTAGTAGCCCTCTCTACTAAATCTATATAGAAGGTCTTATATAGGTTCCCTAGTATATTAAGAGTAATAGTAAGTAATATTAAAATATTTATAACTATATATTTAGCTTAAACTTAGTTAAGCTTCTTATTTAACTATAATATAATAATATTCCTAAGTAATAGCTAAATATAGTCCTTAACTTAAAATACTTCTACTAGCCTATATAACTTATTAGTAGATTCCTTTTACTATTACTATATATATATAATTATAGCCTAGGCTAGCTCTACCCCTTATTAGATTTAAGTAAGGAAAGCTTATATATAGCCTACTAGTAACTTTAGGGGGGTATTAGGGCTATAAAGTATTTAAATAAGCTCTTTATTATAACTATAGAAGAGGAAGTTTAAGCTAAATCTAGTAATTAAAGAATCCCTATTATTTAGTACCTATTAAGCTATTAGAAGTTATTATACCTAGTTATACTATAAGTAAGATATTATTACTTATAGTATTACTTATACCTCCTAGTTCGCCTTCTTTATTCTACTATCTATCTAGGGGTAGTATATAGTAGAGAGGAGTTACTTTATACCTATTAGAAGATATAGTATATACTAAAACTTACTAACCTAGTCTAAGCTATAATTACTAATTATTTATATAAAAACCCTATAAAAGTACTACTAATAGGATAAGAACTATATAATATAGTCCTCTACTACTATTATAGTTATAGCTTCTAGTTAGATAAACTTTAAGAGTTAGTTAGTTATTATTATAAAGAATTAGGGTTTATTACCTCTATAAGTAAGTAGCTTAGTTATAAAATCTACTAAGATCTATTACTAATACTAGTCTACTATTAGAATTAGGTAAAGTAGGCCCTACTATAGTTATTATAACTTATAAGCTCTATAATATAGGTAATTATAGATATAGTATATAACGTCCTTTAATATACTAGTCTAGTAGTAAGATCTTATTAGTATTAGGAAGGTTATATTCTTCCCTAGGTATATTAATATAATATCTATATAGATATATTTAATAAGTACTATAGTTAGAGGTTCCTAATCTAGTACCTAAAGTTAGCTATAATACTAAAGGTAATAATATACTAAGATTATATAGTTAACTACCTAGCTCTTTATATTTACTTCTAGTAAGAAGGTATAGGTATTATCTTAAACTATAGTAATCTTTATATAGTAGCTTATATCTACTTTTATAGTAGTCTCTTAGAAGGTATTTAAGTTCTTATCTATAAATAGTAGTAGAGGGTTTATATATTCTATCTAGACCTCTACTATAGTAATATTAATTAGTTATAAGATCTCTATTAGTAGCTTATCTAACCTATCTTTATAGACCTCCTACTAACTTAAGACGTCTAGTTATTATATAAAAGGACTAAGATAGTAGTAGAGTTAATAGTAAAATATAGATAAGAATTCTACCTAATAAGCCTACTATTCTAAAATAACCTAAGGTTTAGTAAAGTATTTAAGATTCTTATAGTCTATTAGTATAGTAAATAAGAGTTCCTATCCCCTAAGCTCTACTTCTTATATATAAAGGGAATTAACTATAGCTAGTAATTCCTTATTATATATAATATAGTTATATTCTACTACTATTAGTTTCTAAGAATAGTAGGCTACTAGCTATAATATACTATTATTATCTATCTATAAGAGGTACCTACCTAGACTAATACCTAAGTAATCTATTTCTATAATAATATCCTTTACTAGGTCCTAGAGTACTAGGTAAGGTTCTAAGAGGAATAGTGTTTTTAGTTATTTAAATACTAACTCTTCTAGTTCTCCCTAGGTAAACTATATATATTTTTATATAAGCTAGGTTAGTAGCTCTAATATAGAGGTAAAGTCTAGGAGGAATTCCTAGTAGAAGTTCGTAAATCTAAGGAAACTCTATATATCTTTTATACTCTTTAGGGATTTTTAGTTATAAATTACTTATATCTTCTCTAGGTTAGGTATAAAGGAAACTCTAGTTATAATTATAAACCCTAGGTACTTTACTATTTTTACTAAGAACTTATATTTATTTAGGTTAAGGTAAAGGCTAGCTTTCTCTAGCTTCTTAAGTACTATTATAACCTTTTATTTATAGTCCTCCCTATTACTAGAGCTATAAATAAGGATATTATCTAGATAGGTAATAGTATAATTATTAAGTATATCCCCTAAGGTATAATTAATATAATATTAGAATATAGCTAGTATACCTAATAGCCTAAAGGGATATATAAGCTATTTAAATAGTCTAAAGTAAGTATAAAAGGCTATATACTTCTTAGAGCTAGGCTTTATCTATAGCTTATAGAAGGTAGATTATATATTAAGCTTTATAAACTATTTTATAGTTAATAAGGAATATAATATCTCCTTTATTAGTAGTAATAGGTACTAGTTATCTTCTAATATTATATTAAGTCCCTAGTAGTCTATATAAAAACGCTAACTACTATTTACCTTATAGACTAATAAGACTAGTATTATAGCTACTAATAAGCTAGTTTAAATCTATCCCTTATCTAGTAGTATAGTAAGCTATTACTATAGTTCTAAGAGCTAGTTATAAGGTATATAGTATAGTTAACTATATAGGAGTTATCTAGGGGAGTTATCTACTATTATCTTAATCTTAATTTTATAGTTAAAACTATTATAATAAGGTAGTAATACTATAGTATCCTCCTCTAAAAATAAATACTTATAAACTTAATAGCGTCTTAGGAGTTCTTTTTTAGCTATAAGGGAATATTTAATAATTATATTAATCTTATTAATATTTATTATAAGAACGTTTATCTCCTCTTAGGTAGTTATAAAATCTTATTTAAATAACCTATAAAATTACTCTCCTCCTAGAAGAACTAAGCTTAGTAACTTCTAATATTAATCTATTATATAGATTATCTCTTTTAGTTTTAACTTTAGGTAAATATAATACTTTTTAATATCTAAAAGTAAGCTATAATAAGCTAGCTATAGTAGCCTAAGTATTATCTATTATAAGAGGGCTAGGACTATATAAAAGAAGATAGAGAATACTTATCTATCTATATTAACCTATACCTTTACTATTTAAGTAATCTAGAGCTTAGGTAAATCTCTTATAGCTACTTTTATAGTATATTTTAAAGGAAGTAGTATTTACTATAGGCGTAATAAGTCTACTATATCTTTACTAATTACTCTATAATATTTATATCTTATATCTACTAGGACGTCTATAGGGGTATAGGTTTCTAGGATAGCTAGTATAAGAAATAACTTTATATTTATTCTACTAGCTATTTCCTCCTATTATTCTAGGGTAATAAAGGAGGGACTTTACCTTTCTTATTAGGGTATAGCTACTAATTACTTACCTAGGAGGAGTCTTTTCCCTAGGCCTTATCTTTTCCTAAGTTACTTATTCTCTTATCTAGGTCTATCTTAGTTCTTACCTAGTATACTCTTATAGCTAGTAGTTTTATAGGGAGTAGGTAATAATATTATATATTATATCTATCTTAACTATAGTATAGGTATAAGCTATTTTCCCTTTAATTTTAAAAAACTTCTAATAAGACCTAGGTAGTTTATTTCCTTATCTTAGCTCCTAAGGAAGGGTAGGAGTTTAATAGTATTAGAAACTTTAGGCTATTAATACTTATTATTATAATATCCTTATCTAGGTCTACCCTTATCTAATAACTATTTCTTTATAGTTAGAGGTAATATTATTCTTTTATCTAATATAATTCTAGGTCTACTAATAGCTCTTATAGTTTTTAGATTATATTATTATAGCTTATTCTAGAGATTTACTAGCTAATTATAAGTCTTCTTATTATATCTAAGAGTATTAGTTATAGCTTTATTAGCTTAACCTTATTATTCTAGAGGAGTCTACTAGCTAGGGCTAGTTCTTATTTAAATTAGATAAAGAAATAGGAGAAGAGTTCTTTCTCTCCTTACTTAAGGTAGTTTAGTTATATTATTATAATCTTATAATAGTAAGGGTCTTTAAATACTATTTCTAGGTATATAAGGAAGGTAATTAGGTCTAACTTACTATATTACCTTCTAGCTTTAAAGTATATTATAACCTTTAACTAGGCTAAAGAGCTAAGGTTTACTTAGATATATATAAATTATATCTTAGGGGGGCTAATAAACTTTATATTAATTTTAAGCTTATATATAATTACCTATTTCTATCCTATAAAGGCTTTCTAGTTACTATTAAACTTCTTACCTTAGGGAAGTAGTTTCTTCTTTATAATAACTATTAGGGGAGCTAGAATAGGGGGAGTAGTTAGAGGGGATTTATTAGAAAGAAGGACCTATATTACCTATAAGAGTATAAACTACTTAGTAAGGAGCTATATCTTCTTTACTTATCTAGTATTTTACTCTACTAGTATTATATATTACTTTTATAGTTACTTATAAGTCTCCTTAATATCCTCCTATAGGTCGCCTACTCTAGGAAGGTCTATCTTAAGGAGACTCTTTTTCTTTTTCTTTTTTTTATAAAGAGATTTAATTATTATAGACTAGCCTTAGGGCATCTATAGATAAGTATTATAATAGTTATTAAATCTCTTAGGGAAAGGTAAGAAGGAAAAGGGGAAGAGGTTTCCCCTATAACTATAGTATAAAAATAATATTTAGCCACATAGCGGCCTAGCCCCCACAAGCCTCTAGCTATATAACGGCAGATATAGGCTTTTAGCCTAAATCCTTTATACTTACTTAAAATAGCTTTAAAATAATAAGATACTCTAGAGTACTAAAGTATAGGTAGTAGGATATACTATCTATATAACTACTTTAATAGGTAGTAAAGTAGGTAGGCTATCCTTAGTAACCCTAGTTAAGTAGCATTAAGTAATAAATAATAACTCCTATTATATATATTTTAATACCTTAATAAATACTTTTATTATATACGCCTATTATAGTAGTAACTTAATACTTAGAACTTATCTCTTCTTATATCTTAAACTAGCCTAGGGGAACGCCTTAGGTAACTATATATATATACCTTATTATTTACTATACTTAGACGTATTTCCTAGGAGCTACGCGTAACTATCTATATACGCCCTAGTGGTATATAGACGATTATAGTGGCTTAAATTTTATAATAGTACTTAGGAAAGGCGTTAGGTAAACTAAAAGGCTAAATCCTATTATATTACTTATTATATACTTATACTATATAAGGCTATTATTTAGTACTCTTGGGATGTCTACTTAAAATTATTTATTATTATATTATTTAGATCTAGTTATTAAATAGATCTAAGTAATTACCTACTTATTATTTCTAAGATACCTTATCCTATTACTCTTTTATCTAATACCTATACTAGGACTCTAGCTATTAGTATATATAGATATCCCCTCTAAATACCTCTAACCTATTATATCTTAGGTTATAACTAAAAAGCTATCTATAAAGTGGTCTTATATAATACTAATAGAAATTATAACTATTTATATTACTTCTATACCTACCTTAGTTATAAATAGGATATAATAACCTAGGATAATAAAATAGGTATAATAGAAGGTAGTCCTTTATATAACTATAGTTATTCTAGTTACTTAGTATTAAGTACTTATACTACTAAAAGGTATTAGGAATATATAGCGAGAGTATATAGGTTCTAGTAAGATATTAAGATACCTACTAATAGTCACCTATAACGCCCTAGGCCTATAATTCTACAAGTTTATAGTAGTTATCTATTAATATAATCTAGGTCTATAGGCTACTATATATCCTCTCTATAATAATAATTTTACTAATTACTAAAGTAGCCTACTACCTTAACTAAGTGCTATATATTATAGTAGTATTTAGTTATTTATAGTATAAATACTATAGGCTCTAATAATATAGATTATTTAGAAAAACGCCTAATCTATAGTAATTAGAAATAGCAGCTCCTCTAACGCAATTACTACGGGTGCCGCGACTAATATATGTATAATTATAATAATTAGTTATATTAATAGAGCCAACTATTAATTTTTTTTTAATTAATAAGATAAATATTTAGTTTCTAGAGTATCTTATATAGCCTAGGCTAAGGACTTAATCTAAGATCTATATTCATACTAAACTAATAAGCATATAAGTTAGGGTTTAATCTAGCTTTAATATAATATATTAGGTTTAGATAATATAATATATATACTATACTCTATATATAGTCTACTATCTTAAGCCGCTATATTCCCCTTTCTAGTAATATATATCTTAAAAACCTAGGTATAGTATAGTTATATAGGAACTAGTAGCACTCCTAATTTATATAATCTAAAATAAGGTAAGGTACTAAAGAAGATGTCTTAGTTACTATTTATCTTATTAACCTTCTAAAGCTTAGATAATATCGCATTAAAAGGCATTATAATAAACCTTACTAGGGGTAGGGGGCTCTAGCTTCTATTACTAACTATATAGTTTATTTTATCAATATATATATTAGCTTTATTAAAACTAAATAACGCTAAACTAATAAAAAGAGTAATCCTATTACTAAGAGAGTGATTAGGAGGAGGAGTTCATCTTATCATATGCTTAACCTGCCCGGTTTTACGAACACAACTATAGTCCATACTACCTATCTTAGTTTAGCAAAATTTGCCCACCACGACGTGGATTAAGGAAGGTACTAACCAAATCAGTGCTCCTTGTGAGTCTTAATGGCACTATCACCCACTAACTAGTGTTCGCCAAACCATTCTTCTGTCAACTAGACCTGTCAACACACCTGTAACGATGGCTTAATCCTAATCCACAGTTAGTCTATTTCTTAGGTAGTAAGTTAAGTTTAAATACTATAGAGTAGTAGTAAGTAGTATCTTTATAAGGTCTTATTAAGAGTAGAACTCTTAATAGTAAAACTATTACTTAGATTAATTAGTAGAGATCTAGACTACCTAACTATAGGAGTACCTCTCCCTTAAGTTCTTATTTATATCTCTATTATAGAGACTAATTACCCTAATTATCTAACTATCTATTAATCTTTAATTATAGTAATTAATAGGTAATCTATTAATTACTCCTAATGTAGTTATATAACTACGTATTCCTTTCCTTCTATACCCTATCTATGGCTAACCCCGCTATAGTATATGACTACGCCTTAAGTAGGAGCGTTCGTAACATAAGGCTTATCTAATTATCCTAATAATCTTATATAGCTAGATTATCTTAATAATCTAATAAGCTATTATATAACCTTTTATACTAACTAGGCTATAGGCGTACCTACCCTAGCAGCCTAGCTTAGCCCCGCATCTATATAGTAGCGTTCGTTATAATCTAGATAACTTACTTATTAATTATATTATATTTAGAAAAATAATAACTTTATATATATCATAACTAACCTAATAACCTTTTAAATAGTTTATAATATTATAGGCCTTTTATAATCCCCTTTAAATATTAGTTATTGAAAGTAGAACTTTTAATAGAAGAATTACTAATTAAATTAATTCCTAAAATCTAGGCTATTTAGTTATAAAATACTTCTTCTTTAAGTAATAATTTACTTTTTTATTATAAGTTAACTTATAAAGCTTATCTAACTATCTTAATAATCTTATATAACTAGATTATCTTAATAATCTACTAATCTATTATATAACCTTATATTCTAATTAGGCTATAAGTATATCTACCTTAGCGTTTTAGCTTAGCTATATATCTATATAGTAGTATTTATAACAATAATCTTCTTCTATACCTTCTTAGGTTAACTAGTAACCTTAATAGCTAGCTAAATAACTACCTTACTAGTTAGCTTAATAGCTAACTTACTAGCTACTATATCTTAAATTCTATTACTAGCCTAGGCTAAGTTAAGAAATATTTAATCTTATCTCTTTAGTAGTAGAATAGGAGTATGTAGGTATTTTTATAGGGGTCCTATCTAACTATATAACGGTAAAATTCTAGGTACTTATTTATAGTTATGATTTAACGGATCGAGAAAGTACTATGGCGCACGCCTGTACTGGAAATGACTTCCTTAATGGGCAAATAGATAAGGCCCTCTCTCGTACCTTTTCGTCTCTTACCTTCGTGACCTGCTTGCTCCTTCTCTACTGCCAAAGGGATAAGGGTGTTCCTAATTAAGTATAGGCTACGTGATAATATTTAAATCCTACGTAGCAAAATTCAGCCCTCCTCTTGCCCCTCTGCTACGCAACCGCCATTGTAGTCGTCGATGGAGCGCAGCCACGCAGCACTCTGCCTAAACAAGCGTGACTACACTGGCCAGCAGAGTGCATCACAGCTTCGACTCGGCGCCATCACTCATCATCTGCGGCTCTACCTTATTCAAGAACCCTGCCAAATACTTCATATCTACTATTTACTAGGCGCCAGCGCATTTGGCATCATCAAAGACAAGCGAGACCCCGCCTGCCACCCTCATCGATTAGTTACCTCGTGGCATGGCCTCATGTTTCATTCACCACGAACTGAACAGGCCCTACCTCCCCTATTAGAATGCGACGGTCCAAGGTGTACGGATATAATCGCCCCTTCAAATGTTGAGATTGAAATGCGACCGGCCGATAAACATGGGTGGGAACGGTGGGAACCAGGGAGAGAGCTCATGCTTGCCCACAATAAACAACAGTTGAAGCCAAGAACGGAAGAGCCAACAGTAAAAGACTTGGCACACATTACACACTGCAACGAGCCACGTGCTTAATTATCCGCAAGGGCAGCCTAACCTCCACTAACTTAAACCATTAACGTGACACATTACACATGCGGGTTGGCCCAACGCCCGGGTCCCGCCACAAACCCGACATTTAGCGTTGCCATTGTAACTTCAACAGCCACTTCCCTAATTCGGGCGCCCCCATGCCGGTATTGGCTACGCGCGGTGGCTAGCCACTTTCTTTTCTTGGTAAAAGATCGCACGCTAGGAATCGACTGTTCGCCTACGTAATAGCTCCCTGCCGTGGCTGTAGCGCGGGAGTGTTTGCTTGTCTATCAGTTGGTCGTCCAAGTCATGCGCTGTGGAGTCTGGCCCAGGGCGTTCATCCCTCGCGCAGCCAAGCGTCCGAAAAGACCATGCACAATCAACGGTGTATCTTGTATCTAAATCTTTCCCGGGTACAGCCCTGTAGTGGATTGTCATTCATAGACGGGTGGCTTAAGAAAGGAGGGGCCGCCAAGCAGGATGTAACCATCTCTTTCCAAACTACTTCCAGCCTGTCGTCTAGTCAATTTCTCGCTCGGTGTGCAAACAACGCCATGTCGGATGAGGAAGGAGTCTATTGAATTGGCCGACTGTCGGTCAAGTGCCTAGCAATCCGACGAAAGGGTCATCTACCCATTGGAAATATATACATTACACGAATTCCAAGTGCTCAACATGTGCCGAATCATCGACTCATACAATCCTGCCTCATCGAGACTTCAGTTGGCCTCGTTCTTCTCCCTCTTACAAAATGCTTTTCCAAAACCTTGGCTTGTGGCTCCTGGCGCCGAGCGCAGCTGCATTGGCTGTTGACGTCTCCAACGGACGCCATGTTCGACGAGACCACAGCTCCGGCAACTGGTGCGGTCAGGTTCTCCATGGCAAAGATTTTCGAGATGTATCCTCTTCCTGGGTAATGCCGAAGTCCTCGCCTCTTCCCGCCCAATACTCTGCACAGCCAATCTACAACTACCAGTGGGTTGGTATTGACGGAGCCAGCGATCAATGCCAGGCTATCCTTCAAGCTGGAACGTACGCCAGGGTAAGTTGTCATGAGCACTCTCAAACGATGCACTCGTGAGATGAGGTCCAAGTAAAAGTGATTCGCGTTTCTAACTGAGACATTAAAGATGGAAAATAATGTCCTGACTTACGGTTTCTGGTACGAATTCTACCCAAAAGATTCTTGGCTCATGACTGAGCCAGTCGGTAAGCACGACCCTCAACTTTTCGCTAGCAGATTCAGACTAACCGTAGCCTTACAAGTCAATCCTGGAGACAGCGTTTTTGTCCAAGTCAAGGCCTATAACAGCACTTCGGGCTACGCGTTAGTACACCTTCATTCTTTGAGCATTACAAAGCGCACAGTACTCACTTCCACAGGTATATGAAGAATCTCTCCACAGGAAAGGACATTACGATCCCCATGGATGCTCCTGATGGGTACTCCTTGTGCGGCTCAACGGCCGAGTGGATTCAGGAAAACGCCAGCGCAAGCGGCGCGTCGGGTCTGGCACCCTTCAACACCTTCGCCTTCGAGTATTGCAGCGCCTCGGATGCCAACGGTTACAACTACAACCTTGAAGGGTCTGAGAAATGGTACATGCACCCCCTCAATGGCGACACAATCTGCTATCCTTCCAACGTCTCCAAGGGTTATGTTCAGATCAACTATAGTGGACCAACAGCGTAAAGGGAGGCGATTACAACACTAGACGAAAGCCTAGCTTCGAACCAACTCAGTTGGCGTCTTGCCGCCTAGGTGACTTGTTCTTCTTTCATACGGATGTTTTCCTTTTCACTACTGAATTGAGTATTTCATTAGAAACAGAAGAGCAGTTTGAATACATTTTCTGAATTGTCTTTCGCTGTGCCTCTTGTCCACATCCCACGTGCAGTACATCGCTTTAGTTGATATGTACGTTGCCTCGGGCTCCCTAGTTGCCGTGTTACGCAGGTGTAAATCTACAAGGGCGACTAAACTAGGCTCATTCATCCATGGTTACCTCCAAGTTGAATCTTGTAATTGAGCTTAGATTTTAGGAGCTAGCTATAGAGTTCTTGCGCTTGCTCACGGTAGAAACATGAATGGCCCATTCCAGCAATCGTCCCAAGAACCTGATCCCAACATCCAGAAACATTGCAATCGGGCCAACAGTCGAGGAGGTATGCAGCCAAATTCATGCTGCATGTCGGCCAACAGCCGACCGACCAGTGCTCTCTCGGAATACGTACCTTTGCTGGCGGCGTACCCAGCAACGGCAATCGGCCACAGAATACGAGTATTCAACTGCCGATCAAACTCGACTGCCTCGCCAAGTAGGCGAAGCAGCGTGAGGCGTTGGGCGGCAATTTGGCCGGAACTCCATACAGCAAAGTCTTCATCGGCCGTCGAAGCTGAAACACAAGCGCAGCAATATATGCCAACTGCAGCCTTGAAGATGCGCGACAGCAGCAACGCAGCTTGCCCCTTTGGTATACTGTAAGACTCTTTCCAGTTTTCGGGAGAAAAGATTTCGACCTGCTCATAAATCTTTTGGGCATGCTGCAGCAGACTGATGGCGCTAGAGCCTGTGGCAGCCATGGTTCTCAATGCCGAAATCTCGAGTACCTGTCCCCAAAGATAACTCGGACAAGGAAAATTGTTCTCCAAGGTGAAGCAGTACATGTCCATCAGCTCTACATGACTAAACGCACCAACCTCGTCAAGCTTGGCTTCGTAACTGCTCACCGTATTCGAGAGCACGCCACAACTGGTTCAGGTTAATTCAAACGGTCTTTTGGGTCAGAATGTCATGGTTCAACAAACAGAGTCATGCAGTGAATCGCGTTTCCAAGGCCTGTCTGCTTCTTCGCAAGGTCGATGGGTGTACCACATAGCCTGAGAATAGCCAAAAATCCACGTAGATGAGCTCGTCCGCCAGCTAGGTTGAGATACTCCTAAGTAAGGAGCCGGTGTTAGCACGCTCATGACTCATGAGGCTGGTTGCGTAGATGCGCTGGGGTGAAGTACCTCGATGCCTGTCATGTCGCAAATTCTTTGCAGAACTTTGTTCTCTACCACATTTTCTACATCAGTTATCTGCCGGCTGAGTGTTTTGACCGAAGTGTTCAACAGATGTCCAAGGCGGACCCAGAGATGGACCGAGGATGGCGTGGGTTTCGGTGTGGTGTTTTCAACCCCGGCAATATGCGATAGTCGCATGCAAAGGGAATTGGCAACAATGATGTCATTGGACGGGTTATACGGCTCCGTTCGACACAAAGCCCTGTGCGTGCTGTCGGCGAGATCAAAGTCCACCAAGTCTCTATGCACCACGGTGTTATCTTGGCGTCCTGGATCAGCATGCGTTTTCCTCTTTCGGCGCCGAAGAAGATTTGAAAAGGTGGTGTATGCAAGCGAAAAGGTGGAGGGTGTGAAGACATGCGTTTGCGGTGGTAGATGAAGCCATTAACAGGGCGACTTACAGAAATGCACTGCTTCAAAGGCCGCCCATCCTTCAGGAATGAGCCAAACGGGTACGGGGCCAGCCGAAAAAGATTCCGTGTACCAAGGGCCGGCACTGGCATACGTGGCCAGTTCCATTGCCTGTCCCTTTCGCTGGTATTTCCCTGTGCCTTTGCTCTCATTAAAGAACCGCTCATCCAGGCCACCAACTTGCTGGTGGGGGAACGTCTCGAACCACATCCCCTCATTATGGGGGTTGACTGGCAATGAATCACCATTGTCGGTGGATGGGCCAGTGTCTGGAGGGTTCAGCTCGTAATGGCATGCCATATTGCGCTTTGTGCAGCTCGCGCATTTGGGCCTCTGTTCATTACATCTTACGCGGCGAATTCTAAAGCAGATGGTTAGTACGGGCGCTGCGGACGATGGACTGAGATTGTCTGCGTCGACAATATAGGGCCCGTGCAATTTTCTGGGGGCTGTACAAGACAGTGACCAGAAAAGCAAAAGAGAAGATGCACCGACGACGGTATCTCGATGTCAGGGATGGAAGCATGGGAAAATCAGCATGTATGCACATGCAGAACTTACCGGCAGCCCAGGCAGCCTGTCTTCGCCTTCGTCGCCCACTGCCTCTTTCGCCGCTGAGCCGAAGGAGGTGCCAGCGACCCCGAAGGAACTTGAGCCTCGTTGGTATCACGTTGGACTGGCGACATGGTCGGATATTGCCGGATTTGTACGTCGCCGGCTGGGGAGGTTCGGGAGGAGCTAGTCGACCGCTCCAAAGTCAAATATTGATTCGCAGCCTTGTGCTTGGCCTGGCTTGTTGTGCGAGGGCCAAATGAGGGGACGTCAGAGGGGGCGGGGATTTGGAGCAGCAAACACATGCTGCATGTTTCACCACCCAGCAGAAAAGGCGGGAACAGCGGTAATATGCCACTGGAACTGGTATCATTTCAGGCGATCTTCCCGACAAACTATTAAGCAAATTTATCTATAAGATCACCGCGAGCAAATGACAGCGGGCGCAGGTTCTATATAGCTTTGCCGTCTATAGGTTGCGCTCCGTATCTCATTCCAGATGTAGCCAAACTTGCTCCGTGTTATTTCCCCCTCCCCCCACCAACTTCTTGGAATATCGGTCTAGAAGTCCTCAGTGGCATCTTACCTGGGTAGGTACCAAAGTATGATTTTATTGGAGCACCGCTTTCTTACCGATTACATATGCCAGGCACGCCGTCGTTCCATGTCCTGGTCATTTATGACTCGGCAGTGGCAACGCTTCATAGACAGTTCTGGTAATAAATATTCATGCAACTGTCAATGTGGCTAGTGGCATGCGCATGCAGCAGGTGCGAAAAAGTAAACATCTTTAAAGACCTAAATTTAGTATGAAACCAATACCTTCAACATTAAATTCGACCAGTTCACGACCAGTAAATGATTGGTCCAAAATGCCTTTTGATCTTCCCACGTGGTGTGTCCATCGTGATTCGGACCCGCTAGCCATAGTCTACAACAGGCACCGCAACATCTTTCGCCTTTTCCTCAGCGACAACCATGGCATCCCAGCCAAAAGCGCATGTTGCTATCATCGGTGCCGGACTGTCCGGTCTACGCTGCGCCAATGTTCTCCTACAAAACGGCTTTCAGGTGTCCATCTTGGAGGGCCGAGACCGCGTCGGTGGACGGGTGCACCAAACGAAGCTCAGCAACGGCCACTGGGTTGACATGGGCCCCAACTGGATACACGGCGCCACAGACAACGTCATCCGGGACCTAGCTCTGGAAACGGGCACTGGCATTGACGATATCGATGAGAAGTCGTGCGCGTTTGACGAGAAGGGCGTCAGGCTGGAAGCCGCCGAGAGCACCAAGTACGAGACCATCATGTGGGAAACCATTAAAGAGGCCTTTGCGTGTTCGGCCACATCGGAGGCAGAGATTGATCCGCAAAAAAGCTTGATGGATTTTTTTCAGGAAAAGGTTCCGTTGAGGATACCTGATGGTGAGCCGAATGCAGAGGCCCAGCGCAAGACGGTATACCAAATCTGCGAGACGTGGGGTGCGTTCATCGGGTCGCCAATCACGAAGCAAAGTCTCAAGTTCTTCTGGCTAGAAGAATGCATCGATAACGGTACGGCTAAGCAGAAAAAGTCATGTATATCATTAATAAGCTGATTTTCAACAGAAAACCTATTCTGTGCTGGTACATACCGCAAGGTCCTCCAGCGCGTTGCACAGCCCGTGGTAGACAAGGCAGACATCTCCTTCAACACAGTCGTGGAAAGCATCACTTATAAGATGAACTCCCAAAACAAAATTACTGTTCACCTGAGGAGCGGCAACAGCCGTGAGTTTGACGAGGTTGTAGTGACCACGCCGCTTGGCTGGCTGAAAAAGAACAAGACCAAGGCTTTTGATCCTCCCCTTCCTCGTTCGCTCAGCACCGCCATAGATGCCATCAGCTACGGCTGTCTCGAAAAGGTGGCGAAATGACTTGGCCTTGGTTATTTCCGCGCTAATGTCTTTCCAGGTGTATATCAGCTTCCCCGAAGCGTTCTGGAGAGCTAAGAAAGGCCAGCCAGAGGTTGTCAAGGGGTATATCCAGTGGGTGTCACCCACCTACCATCCCGACCTCAACGCCAAGCGCTGGTCGCAAGAGGCAGTCGAGCTGTCCAGCCTCAGCGCCGACGACGCGCACCCGACGCTGCTCTTCTACACATACGGCGAGCAGTCGCAGTGGTTCACCTCGGAGCTCGCCAAGCGGCCCGACAAGAAGGACAAGACGGCCTTCATCATCTCGTACTTTGAGCCGTACTACTCACGCCTGCCCAACTACACGGCCGATGCTGCGGCGTGCCAGCCTGTGGATTGCATCGCAACAGACTGGATTAACGATGAACTGGCGGGAAATGGGAGCTATGGAAACTTTCAGGTCGGGTTAGAAAAGGGCGATGAGCATATCCGGACGATGCGCGAGGGCCTTCCAGACCAGGGCCTGTGGTTCGCAGGCGAGCATACAGCGCCATACGTTGCTCTGGGCACCACCACAGGCGCATACTTAAGTGGCGAGGCGGTTGCAGAAAGGATTGTGGAAAAATACGCGCAAGTGTAATTGCATGACGATAGCTAGTACTGAGGCAAGCAATTTTGTTCATGGTCTAAGTGCTCGATACCTAGATGCCCCCGGCGAATTGGCAGCACGATTCCGCCGACTTGTTAAAGCTCCTTGAGAGACTGGCTGGTTAGAGTCTTGGTGCTTGAAAATCAATTAAATAAGCAACTGCCCTAAGTTTGCCGATGAGCTTTGCTATGGGAAGCCCGTCTCTTCCGTCGCGGCGTGCAGCTTCGGGCATCCACATCGGGTATTGCAATTCCGCTTGGCCCGACCCGACAAAACAACCCAGGTTCCGAATTGCAACTAATACATTTAGTCGCTGCCCGCGTAATGAATTCTGTGGTTTGTAAGAACCCGAATATCCTGGCTAGTCTCTTGTGATGTGGCGAACCCTTATTTTACCATGATTAGTCGTTCGGGTTCGCCAATGCTGGTCCGACTTGTCCGCTGCAAGCGTCACAACACTGCTCAAAGTATAAAAGAAGCCGCCCAGCGTTACTCGCCGACCCAACACATCCGACTATCTACTACACAAGCAGCATTGCAAAACCATTTCTCGCGAAAGGAGTTCGCTATGCCAGAGACAATGCGCGCAGTCCAGGTCCTCGGGCAAAAGTCATCGCCCCAGCTCAGCCTCTCGAGCACTTTTCCCATTCCATCTGCTACTGGCGACGAGGTGCTCATCCGCGTGTCCGCTGCTGCCATTACCGCCGACGAAGTCTCGTGGCCAGAGCTCTACGAATCCAACCGCATCCCCGGGCACGACATTGCCGGCACGATAGTGTCTCTGGGCGCCGATTACAAGGGCGCTGCCAAACCCGGCGATGAGGTCTTTGCCATGATCAAGGCCGCGGCCAAGGCTGGCGGCCAGGCGGATTACGTGCCAGTGAGTGGCAGTGAAATAGCGATCAAGCCGCGGTGTCTCTCCATGGTGGAGGCCGCAGCGCTGCCGATTCCGGTCCTGACGGCGTGGGAGGCTCTGCAGGAGCATGCGACGAGTCAAAAGGGCGACAGAATCTTGGTTACGGGCGCCTCGGGCGCGGTCGGCACTATGCTCGTGCAGATTGCGAGCAAGCTGCTGGGCGCCGAGGTGATTGCGCTCGCGTCGCGCAAGAGCCATCCGCACCTGCAGAGCCGGGGCGCCAGCCACTGCGTCGACTACAACGCGCCGGACTGGGAATCGTCCTTTGGAAGCGTCGACGCAGTCTTTGACACAGTCGGTAGCCAAGTTTACAGGAAAAGCTGGCGCAGCCTGCGACAGGGCGGGACCATGGTCACGGTGGCGGATCCGCCCCCTTCGTGGGCGTTTAGTCGCGACAAGCCAGAGGAGCTGAGGGAAAATCCTGCCGCAAAATATGTCTATTTTGTGGTCACGGCAAACGGGAAGAACCTGGGCAAGATAGCGACGTTGTTTGACAGTGGAATGCTCAAACCGCTCGCCGTGGTAGAGTTTGAAGCTGAAAAGGCGCTGGAGGCATGGGAGTATGCGGCAAAGCGAGGTCGAGACGGAAAGGCGGTAATTCGCTTTTCATAAAAGAAATTGCCTTTTGTAATGACTTGTTCATTTTTTGAGAAAAAAAAAAGAAAATATATATCATAGCACCGATAAAAGACATGCAATTCTTTGAAAGCCTGAACTGTAGAAGTTAGGAAGGCTACCGTCATCTAGCGCATCTGCTTGTCCTTGAATTTCTTTTTCGGTTCGCTGATATCTCTTCGAAATCGCATGCAAGGTACAGAGGATTTCAGTTACTTCGTATTGGTATTTTATACTAAAAAGGCAACTAATTAGCTAAGGGATGTGTAACACAGCTGCTGTGAGACGTGGACACCCCGCACTTCACAGCCGTCCCGAGTCTTCTAGACAACGGACCGTCCTGGCGCCGGTGCTTCCGTACTACCTAAATAGTTACCAAGTACCAGTCAAACTTCATCCCACGACAACCACTTCATCTCATAGGCCGTCGGGTCTACATCCGGATTCTGTCAAAATAAGCAATTGCTGGGAGCATGACGTTTGTCGTCTCAAGCATCTGACAAGCACCTCAGTATGGTCGACGCGCCAATATTTACCGGTAGAGCACTCCGCGTCGTGCTCGCCGACGCGAAGCCCAACGTCATTACCTCCTTCAAAAAAGCTTTTTCCTCAGACACATACCCAAACCTTGTCGGAACGGCATCCACACCCCAAGAGCTCGAAAAGGTGCTCTCATCCACGCGCTGCGATGCCGTCCTTTTAGACATGGGCACTTTTGGAGAGGCGGCTGTGCTGGGGGGCATCAAAAACAGCCCTACGGCACCGCCCGTCATCTACCTTTCCCACAACCCAGACTCTGATACGCTCGAGAATATTGTTCTACGAAAGACGGCAGCAGGGGTCGTCAAGAAAGATGACAAAACCGAAGATCTCGTTTACGCGATCGAGGCGATTTTGGAGGGCCCCGTGCTCAACGACGAGACATCGGCGGTAAACCCCAACCGGCTGACGCCTCGTGAAAGAGAAGTTTTAAAGTATCTTTTGGAGGCCATGACGACGAGCGAGATTGCGTCGGAGCTGCATCGCAGCCTAAAGACAATCTCAGCATTGAAGCAAAACGGCTGCGAGAAGCTGGGTGTGCAGAGCATTGCAGGACTTTTCAAGCTCAAAGATCGAATTATTTAATTCTTATTATTTTATTATTCTAAAAAGGCAAGAAACTCTATTAGTATACTATTAAACTAAATCCTTATTTTCTATGTTTGTCCCCTCTCAGTTGATCATATCTGATTGATAGTAGAAGAAAAGTATTACACCTACGATAGTACAGTATATTTTAAAAATCACGATATATATCTATATATTGTAGGTTCTATATTCAAACTACTTGGTAATTTTTAGATCATTATAAGCATTGATAATTTGTTTATTATTATTATATATGTATATTTGAATATCTGAATCATTCTCGAAGATTTGAGTAGCTTTGTTTTTTAACAGTGTCAGTATGCACTATACGTCCCCCTACCGCATTATAGACCTTATTTGCTCAAAAGAATGAGCATCGGCAGCTCCTGCATGTTCAGCTTGGGGCAGCAGCCAATAACTTGACTCAAACGTGCCGCACCCCGTTCCTGGCAGTTGAGCTGCGGGGAAGATGGCAGCCTGAGAACCCCTCGCCCTTCGATACTCATCTTATCTATGTACTCTGCCGTCTTGGCAAGGTCTTTCCTGCGGACATGACCGTTTCATGCTGCAGTCGCCAAAATTCCTCACTCGCACAACTCGCCATGGCTGAAAAGCGCAATGCCTTCAGGCGTACGTGGGCGGGTATTACATCCGGCCTCCGCTCTACCCCGCGCAATACAGGTACGCGAAGCCACGCAGTTGGACGTGCATACTGGAGCTGATGATTCTTCTCGTAGCACGGTCCTCTGAAGCGTCACCTCAAGGTATATAGAAGGATAGCAACGGAAAGGCTCCAGTGTCGGAACTAACACACGCTAACTTCTCAATCGCAAGCACACATCACACCGAGCCTGCCAAGTCTCGGTCTGCCTGCGCATTCCACTGACGGTGGAGGCGACAGCTCCTGTCAGGCGGACCCGGTACCAGAGCAAGGGTCGGCATCTTTCACGAAACAGAGCGACAGGCTGTCTTACGAATTATGGAATAAAGCCTACGATGAACTTGAAAAGGCTGAAAGCGAGCTTGTCGGCAATTATGCCAAAGTGCTAGCCAAGGCACTAGCTGAAGACATCACCGAGGCTCGATATGCAGAGACTCGAGACGACTCGGTCGGCCACTCCGACGAGCGCAAATACGTAAAAGACCTCACCGCTCGGGTTTTTGTCGAGTTGAATATCTCCAAAGCCAAGACAACTGTTGATGAAGCCCCCCTCGGGAGCAGTTCGGCCGAGCTCGATCAAATTTCGACTAGTATTCTGGCTAAGCTGAAGGATCCAGCCAGGCGGCAGATGTTTCTTGAGATGCTGGTGAGCCGTGGCCAGCTTAGAGTCAAAAAGACAGAGGGCATAGTCAAGGCGGCTGGTTACGTCGCGGAGAAAGGTTTGTTCATAAAACCGGCGGTTGATTTGATATTACAAATTCCTCAAGCGGCACCTGCTGCACTTCCGTGGGCTGGAATATGTCTCGGCATGAAGGTACGTGTGCATAGTGCATAGTTTGCTCTGGTCAACCGCATACTAACACTTGTTTAGATGTTATCGCATCCAGCAGACTCGGCACAGGAGCAGCGCGACGGGTTTAGTTTCGTTGCTCATAGAATGCAGTGGTACTATGCTATGACGAATTACCTCCTCGATCACGACAACAAACCAACCACGGGTCAGGATTCCGCCTCCATTTTACAGATATTGGCGGAAAGGCTCTTTAATCTTTACAAGGCCATCTTGCGCTATGAACTACTCAGCGTCTGTTATTACTACAGCAACCCATTTCGGCAGCTGTATGATAACGTGGATTGGGAAGGCTCCAAGAAGGCCGTGGAGGATGCCGAATGTATCTTTTCGAAAGATTGGGACTGCTATAAAAAAGTGGAGGCAAGAAACCTTTGGAAAGACATTGGCCAGACACTCAAGGACTACGTCTCTCAGCAGAATGCAAGACTTCTGAATCATGAGAACCGCGAATACCTGCAGGCTCTCTGGGTTGGTGACCCACAAGATGAGATGAACGACATTGAGGACAAGAAGGGAGGGCTATACGATAACATGTGCGAGTGGATGCTGAGCCACCCAAAATACAGAGCGTTCACTGCATGGAACGACAACTGTTCTCGCCTCGGCGGCCGTCTTCTGTGGATAAAAGGTCCTGCAGGGATAGGGAAGACAATGGTCATGATCTGTATCGTGCGGAACCTTCTCAAACAGCGGAGGGTGCAGAATCTGGCTTATTTCTTCTGTCAAAGTGCGAAATATAACCAGAACACGGCGACAACTATTGTGCGGGCCCTGCTATGGATGCTGCTAATACAGCAGCCAAACCTCATCACGCACATACAAACGAAATTCCAATGGGCCGGCAAAGACATGTTCGAGAAGGAGTCTGCAATACGAGGTCTTTTGGAGGTGTTTGAAAACATATCCAAAGACACATCTCCGGTCTATTTCCTCGTTGATGCGCTGGACGAATGTGACGAGGGACAAAAGGAGATTATCGAGCTCATCGTCACTTCACTCAAGGTTTCCAATAAAGTGAGGTGGCTTATCACGAGTCGCACCGAGGTTGAGTTGGTGAAGAAGGTGACGAACGCAACAGCGAATGCTTCCGTGGTCCTTGATGAGATAGACGTGCTAGCCCAGACGGGAAGAGACGAGATGTACATTCAACAGAAGCTCTCAGCCCTGAAAGAGCAACCCGCGCTGGAGTATGACAAAGTTGACTGCGAACAGCTGGAAAAAGCACTGCAAAAAAGAGCGGGCGGCAATCTTCTCTGGCTGGCCGTTGTTTTTGACAGTATCAAGGAAATGCGCGCTGAATACGCCCAGGAGGAGATCAAGAACGCTCCTCGCGGCGTGAAAGAGCTGTATGACCACAAAATACGTCAAATTCAGAGTATGAGAACGGAGGAATGTCAGCGTTGTTATGATGTTCTGATGGTTGTTTCGCTTGCATACAGCCTCCCAACTTCCATGTCCGAGCTCGAGATTCTTCTTCCTTGGTCGGCTAGGTTCGATCCGTTGGTGTCACTACGCAAATGCAGCGCCTTTCTGATGGCTAGATACACAAAACAACGCAAGACAATCATCGATGCCAATCACAAGACAGCCAAGGATTATATAGTGGAATTCCGGGATGATCTACGCGGTAATGCGATCAGAGGGCATGCAGACCTTGTTCGGTACTCGATTGATGCACTTTCCTCAGAGAAGCGGGATGTCTTCAAACTCTACCGTTGCAAATCGCAGATTCTACCGCCGTTAGAAACGAACGATTTAGCCTGTATTAGGTATTCGCTTGTTTATTGGCTTGACCATCTCTGCGAAGCGATCGGTCACGCCTCCAATCTCTCTGATCTCTGTGAGGTAAAAGCTCTCTGCGAAAGCGCCTTCGAGTTCTTAAAGGTACACTTTCTGCATTTGCTGGAGAGCTTAGGCCATTTAGATCAAATTCCAGTCAGCGTTTCGTCATTCAGGAAGCTGTTGCAAATTCTCAAGGTTCGTTGCCCATTCCCCCCTAGCCCCATCTCTACATGCTAACAAGTAGCAGCCGAGCGCCGAATCCCATTCGGATGCTGAATCTGATCTCTTTGATTTGTTGACCCACGCAGAAAAGTTTACCATCATGTACATGCAAACGATAACGCAGGAGCCGTTGCAGACCTACGGCTCTGCACTTACGTTCTGTCCAAAACGGTGCAAGATAAAAGACTTATTTTGGGGCAGCCAGCAAATTCCCCTGATCAGGAGCGTCAAAGGCATCAAGGATGACTGGGACTTCTCTTTGCTTCAAGTACTTCGGGGCCACACCAGCTCTATCAGTGCGCTCGCGTTCTCGTGTGACGGAACGCTCGCATCAGCATCGACGTATGATGGAACAGTCAGAATCTGGGGCTTGAACACGGGGAGAGGAGCAAAAGTACTCTGTAGAGATGGAAGTGATATTTCGGAAATCGCATTCTCGCACGATGGGAAGCAGCTTGTGGCAGTGTGGCTGTCAGGCAAAGTCAAACTTTGGAACGTGCTCACAGGAGAAGAGGCTAATATGCATGCTGGCCACTTCCATTACGTCCTTGCTACCGCATTCTCGCGTGATGGTTCGCTTGCCTCGGCGTCACTCGACAGAACGGTCAGGATCTGGGACCCGGCTAACCCAGATACAATGAAGATTCTTACCGGTCATACTGAACCAGTTTCCGCCATCGCATTCTCCCATGATGGAAAGCAGCTTGCATCCGCGTCGGAAGACAACACAGTCAAGTTGTGGGACCTTGCAACAGCATGCGAGTCGCGCTCGTTTTCAGAATTCGATTTCACAGGCAGGAGAACTACCATCGCGTTTATGGCTGATGGCGAAGATCTTCTAGCATGCTCACATGGTAGCATCACGCGATGTAGTGTAGCTACAGGAGCCAAGACGCAACTTCTCCATTGCCAGGCCAGTCCCGACATTGCTACGTTTGCATTATCGCCTGATTGTACTCAACTCGCAGCAGTAAAAGAAGACTGCACGATTGAGCTGTGGGACTTGAAGAAAGGGTATGTATTACCAGGGTCACGCACAGGTAACTTGGCCACTTACTCTCCTGACGGGACGACACTCGCATCGGCTTGCTATAACGGTACAATTAGTCTCTGGGATTTGACTATAACAAGCAGGGTAGCAACGTCATCCCCGGGTCATTTGAGGGCTATTTCCGCACTTGCATTCTCGCCTAATGGTGAGCAGCTTGCATCGGCATCAGTGGATGGCTCAGTTCGAATTCAGAACCCTGCTACGGGAATTGAGATAGTGCCGCCACGGCGAGTCCATTCGGACATTGTGACTACGCTTGCATACTCTCCCAATGGTGCTCAGCTGGCGTCAGGATCAAGTGACAAAACCATCAAGCTTTGGGACACGGCCGCAGGGTATAAGCTACAGCGAGTACTAGACGGCCATTCCAAAAAGGTCACCACAGTTGTC
Source organism: Beauveria sp. NWAFU-1 (assembly GCA_024472245.1). NCBI lineage: Eukaryota > Fungi > Ascomycota > Sordariomycetes > Hypocreales > Cordycipitaceae > Beauveria > Beauveria sp. NWAFU-1. The sequence continues at coordinate 2,888,174 of JANBXD010000006.1, read as the reverse complement.
TACTCTAGCGACGGCAAACAGATTGTTTCAGTATCGTGTGATGGGGAAATCAGACTCTGGGATCCAGCCACCGGGCTAGGAAGGTTGGTATTTGATACGCGCCGCCCCTTTTCGAACTCAGCTTTGTCTCCCAATGGCAAACAGGTGGCTTCAGATAGTCAAGGCAATACCGAAGTCTGGTATCTTGATAAAGATCTTGACTCACCTTTGTGGCGCCAGACCGTAACGTGTGACGGCCGCGAAATTGCATTTTCCCTGACGGCACACAGCTTATATGTTTGCCAGATGAAGCCGTCCAATTCTACGACGCGGCGACAGGTGCGGTGACGGGCGCTCCATTACAGCTACCGATTTGGAGTCTCTTTGCGCCGCAGGTCCTGCGGTTCTCAGCCGATGGCCGAATGCTATATACAAACCGAGGGTGCATAGATATTCGTCCTTTGCCTCTGGAGAAGGCCTCATCTGACTCTACAACACCGGGAGAAGCATTGTTCGTCGGCCTGGATTCAATAATGCGCGGGGGGAAACGGCTGCTTTGGCTACCTCCGGATTATGCGGCGGAATGCGCAGTGTTCCATGGTCATTTTTTGGCAATTGGGCATGAATCTGGTTGCGTGACAATTATTGAGGTGGAGGGACCTTCTGAGAAATTACCTGCCGGTCCCCATAGCAGGGAGTCCAAATAGGGCCATCGGACGCGCCGGGACCCCTGTCAACCAGGCATGAACCTTTTTCGTGCATTGTTGTGAAGAGCGTACACCGCTGGGCTGAGCTGCCGATAAACCTTGAGTAAGTGACCAGCATCGCCGTGGTGGGGGTCATTCTCCGGCTTGTCTTCCGGCGATCTATTCGATCTTTCCCGTTTCGGCTCCTAAACTGCTCGGCGCCCTCTCGCATGACATTTAGAGCATCGCCAAGGAAAGACGAGAATAAGATCAATAGCTTGCGGAGTACGGAGTACTGAGCTGGGTCTCGAGCAGCGCCCCATGACTACCTGGCAAAACACGCAAAGCTCGCCTGCAGTACGCGGAACATTCCCACGAGTGCGAATACTGGTGCTTCTATTATAGCCTGCTAAGGTAACAAGTCCAGTACGCTGAGATCGTTAACCCTTTTATCAGCTCAAGCCCTTATTAGTGCCTCTGTTACTTGTCACGACCCATTTTTAGTCACGTGCGAATAAGTAGCTATAAAAGAGCGAGAACGTAGCGAAGTGCCACTAGGGGAGGACTCTCCTCCTCCAGTGATCAATAAACTCATTATTAGGAACTACTTGCGATTGTTCAGCTACACAACAGCGACCCTCTTGCTATCCATCCTTCCACCTTCTTCGTGCTAGCCGCATTCTTTGACATTACTCCTCCTCTGCTGTTGGTTATTATCTTCCACTACTGCAATGATCAGCTCCTTACACTAGGACAACTGTCATCCTATTGAAGTGGTTTATACTCCTAGAAAGGGAGGTTATTATCCACATGGATCTTCTCGATGATAAACTCTAATTCTGGGAGTATAAACTACTTAAATAGGATAACAGTTACTCTGAGTGTAAGGAGCTGATCATTGCAGCAGTGGAAGATAATAACCAACGCTTAAAGCGGATTTCCACTACACCTTTGCCTGCTCGAATGGATGAAGAGGGATAAGCTATAAAAAGCAGGCGAATTTCTTTTTTTAATAATGCAGGACGGACAACATTTCGTATAGTAGTTTATAATAAAAGGCCGGCGGGGAATTAGCATGTGCCATCTCGCTCCCCGGATTTGTTTGAGCCAATCAGCGACAGTTAATGTCAGCTACCGATAAGCAGCCCTAGGCACGTCCCTAACACGTCCTAGCAGCCTAACACCGACCGGGAACATCATCACCTTGCCGAGGCAATTGGTGGGTCTCGACTCTCAGTCGGCATTCAACGATGGTCCGGCTGTTTGTCCTCGCCTCTCCCGGAAAGCCATCCTCCGTTAACTCTAAACCTTCATCCCTCTCATCGCCGCCGTGACTTGCTTCCCTCTATACTCACAGGAAGTCTTCTGTCGCCCGCTCTCCGCCCTTCTGTTTCCGCCCTTCTCCCACATCTCACACAATGGCTCCTCCAGCCGAGACCTTTACCCGCGAGGAGGTGCGCGAGCACACCTCGGAGGACTCTCTCTGGTGCATCATCGACAGCATCGTCTACGACCTGACTGACTTTGTCATGGCGCATCCCGGCGGCGAGGCTGTCCTGCAGCAGGTCGCCGGCCAGGACGCCACTACGGCCTTTTACAACCTGCATCGCCAAGAAGTCCTCAAAAAGTATGCCGACCTCGCCGTCGGCACCGTCAAGGGCGAGACCCCCCAGGTCATCGTTCCACAGCCCGGCGATCTTTCGCAGATTCCCTACGCCGAGCCTCTCTGGCTAACGCCGGCTTTCAAGACGCCCTACTACAACGACTCTCACCGCGCTCTGCAAAAGGCCGCTCGCATCTTTGTCGACGAGCACCTGATTCCGGAGGCGCAGGACTGCGAGAGCACCGGTCGCTACATTTCCCAGGACATGATTGACCGCATGGCCAAGGAGGGTATCCTGCACATGCGCCTGGGCCCCGGCAAGCACATGAACGGCGTCAGCCTCTTTGGCGGCGTCATGAAGGGCGAGCAGTTTGACTACTTTCACGACCTCATCATCGGACAGGAATTCTCCCGCACCATGCAGCGTGGCTTCCAGGACGGCAACATGGCCGGCATGACGATTGGCCTGACGTGCGTGCTCAACTTTGCCCACGACGAAGCTTGGAAGAAGCAAATCGCCGACGAGGTCTTTAGCGGCAAGAAGAAGCTCTGCCTCGCAATCACCGAGGCCTTTGCCGGCTCAGACGTCGCTGGCCTGCGCACGACGGCGGAAAAGACGCCCGATGGCAAGCACTACATTGTCAACGGCACCAAGAAGTGGATTACCAACGGCTGCTGGAGTGATTACTTTGTCACCGGCGTGCGCACCGGCAAGCATCTCTCCGTACTGCTGATCCCCCGTGGCGAGGGTGTCGAGACCAAGCCCATCAAGACGTCTTATTCGCCGGCCGCAGGAACAGCCTACGTCACCTTTGACAACGTCAAGGTGCCCGTTGAGAACCTTCTCGGCGTGGAGAACAAGGGCATCCATGTGATTCTCTCCAACTTCAACCACGAGCGCTGGATGATGTGCACAGCGACAGTCCGCTCCATTCGCACCATTGTCGAAGAATGTCTCAAGTGGTCCAACCAGCGCCTCGTCTTTGGCCAGCGCCTGATTGACCAGGCTGTAATTCGTCACCGGTATGTCCTCATTTACCTGAAGTCAACAAGACATGTTACTAACAGCGAAATAGTTTGGCCAAGATGATTGCTCTCGTCGAGTCCCACCAGGCCTGGCTCGAAAGCATCACCTACCAGATGTGCCACATGCCGTACAAGCAGCAAGCTCAGCATCTCGCCGGCCCCATTGGCCTGCTAAAGATGAGCTGCACCCGCGCCGCGCACGAGATTGCCGACGAGTCTGTCCAGATCTGGGGTGGTCGCGGCCTGACCCAGACAGGCATGGGCAAGCACATTGAAATCTTTAACCGCACCTACAAGTTTGACTCGATTCTTGGCGGCTCCGAGGAGATTCTCGGCGACTTGGGCGTGCGCCAGGCCATGCGCAACTTTCCCAAGTCGATGCTCTAAGTGTTGAGCCAAAGATTGGCAAATAAAAGGGGTTTCATTTTCAACGTAATCTCATCGTATGACATGTATTTTACTTTTCTCTGTACGCATCGGATAGAAATGCAAATTAGATTACACACTAGTCAACATTATTCACGACTCGGATTTCTCGTTTCCCAAATCGCATTCATTTGCCCTAGTATCAACTAAGTACCGATATTCGTTCTTGCCCTCCTAGCATTCATGGTCGCGTGCCAACGTCCATGGTCGTGTGCCAAACTTTTGAATTCGTAAACACCCAAGTGAAAGAACAAAACTTAATGCCCAAGAGATCCGTTCGTCGTGCTGCCAGCGAGGCCATCGATCTTGTCCCTAGAATCTCCATGCGTCCAATCCAGTAGCGTAGAATGCCGAGCTTTTCGTCGATCATGAAACCGTGTGTTGCAAAGCCAAGATGTAACAAATGAAAGACGTAAAATAAAGAGACAAGAAGTAATCGTGGGTATCATGGAGCTGCCACGCCAACTTAGACTCGGACTATCCGAGTGCCCCCCCAAAGCATCAATTAGTTGTTGGGGCAAGCGGCCTGGACGTGCCCAGACTGCTGGCATTTATAGCAGATCTTTTCGCCACCGGTAGACTCCTTGGGACAGTCGCGAGAGTAGTGGCCAGACTCGCCGCAGTTGTAGCAACGCATGCCATTGACACACTCGCCTGGGCATAATTAGTGAAAGATTGACAGTTTGGAAAGAGGAGCTCCTACGAGACATGTGGCCGTAGCCGCCGCAAGAGTAGCACGTTTTGCCAGCACCACCATTGTAGCCGCCGGCTCCGTAATTGCCGCCATATGAGGACTTGGTGCAGTGGCGAGCGATATGACCCATCTCACCGCACTGTGTGTGTTTTAGCAGAGAATTATCCGAACAGAAGACAAATGCCTACCTTGTAGCACTCGGTGGACTGGCCATTTCCTCCGGCAGTGGGGCACTCGCGAGACAGGTGGCCGGGCTGGCCGCACTTGTAGCAAGACTTGTTCTCCTTCATGGGCTCTGAGCAGTCGCGGCCTATGTTTATTAGCGACTTTTCGGGTGTTGAAGGATGGCGAACCAACTTAGATGGCCCTCGTTGCCGCAGTTATAGCTGTATCATTGTCGTTAGAGTGTGGCGACAGCTGTACTGATTTGAGCAACATACCACTTAGCAGGACCCTTGGAGGGGCAATCGCGAGCCTAGAGTTTGTCAGCATATAATACGGGAAGAGAGAAGGTTCGCTGATTGTTATACCTGGTGACCGCTGTTGCCGCCTGTCATTTTGTTAGCTTCTGAAGTAGTAAGAGGCGGGTCGCAGAGTGTTCAGTTGAGCCGGGGAGATCGCATAAGACAAACCGACAACCCGACGGGCTGCTCAGGTGGCATGGGAACGCGAATTCCAGCAGAATGTGGTGGCAAAGGCGACGATGCTTGGGCTGGGGGGATGAAGATGTACTCACAAGAGTAGCAGGCACCGCGGCTAGGAGCGGCAGCGGAATCAGAAGGGGTGAATTCCATTTTGAGGATGTGAAGTGTGCAAATTGGAGCTAGAAAATGACCGAATTAGCCACTTGCGTGTGGAGAGAAGAGTATGCAATGATGTCGATTAATTGCTGGGCTAAAAGAAGCTGCCTGGGGCCGCTGCCAATTTTGGGTGTGAAGGTGCGAAGGTGCGAAGATGATGATGAAGAGAATGGAAGCATCGCGCCGACGGTAGGGGAAACATACAGGATGCAAGAGGAATCGTGACTTGGTGTCGATTGCAAGAGAAGAGGAATTGAGCTCAAAAAGTGGTGATGCACAAGATAGAAAAGCTGCAGTAGTTATCGCGAAAAGTTTTTGGGCCAAGTACTGCTCAGCTCAGCAATTTTCGATTTTTACTGGGCTGGGCGGGCCGTTTGCTGCCCACACGGCCTGGAGCATTCCTGGTATCCAAACGGCGGCTGCACGTCCGCGACGGAATTTTCCACAAGCGGTACTGCGTGGGGAAAGTCCGATGATTGGCCGCGATGTCAGCGATGACAATTCGATATTCACATAGTTAGGAGAAGAAGCATGCGCATTCAAATTTTGGCCTCTCCTCTTTTCTGGTGCTCCTTAACTCGATGCCCACGTTCGTTCGTTTGCACCGTGTTGCGCGCACGTTGTGGCCAGCTGCTGGCTGCCAGCTGCCCTTCACTAATAAGAGGCCGGCGCGGCCGGGGAATCGGTGGCTGAGGTGCAGAGTGCTTCGCTACACTGGGAGCGGAGCGAATGCTCGTGGATAGTTACTGATGCAGCAGTTTTAACAGAATGGTTGATCTCATAGTATACTGGAAATACGGTTCTAGGTTGTTTTTTTAAACCAGTACCAATTCGTCTCATCTATTTATCCTCGCGGAAACCCTGTGCCCGGCTGCTTCCGTAGTGACACATCACGTGTAGTGGAGCGGTCGCTGTCAGCGCTGATTGTGTAGGGCTACGCGAATAACATCGTTCGCGCCGATCTACGCGTCAAGCTTTACCGGAGGCCAAAAATGACGAGCTGGTTCGACAAGGGGCGTCCTGCGCTTCAAGAGGCACTGGAGAAAATATGCAATCAAATTGACGCAGATATAGCGGCTGGTAGCTTACTCCAGACTGCCCTCTGTGCAGCACTTCACACTGACTGGCTATAGACCTGGAGACCTCCAGCGACGCCCGAGAACTCGCCGACTGCAAAGCCCTCCTGCAACAAAATGCTGTCAAGAATGATTTGTTGGTGAAGGAGAACGCGGCCCTCCGAGCTGAACTCGAGCAGCTCCGACAAACCAGCGCCATTGGCAGGTTGCCTCTCGAGCTTCTTCCGCCGCCTAGCTCATCCATGGCAAACGGAGCGCTCGAATCATCGGACCCCGAAGTGGCGCAAAAGGTTGAACATATAAAACTCGCACAGCGATTCAGGCTACTTAACGAGAATTTTCGCAAGGCGCGGAGCGCACTCGAACGACGAAAAGCCGAACGGGACACATGGAAGATGCGCTTCGAGAACCTGCAGGAACAGGTTCAGGCTGCCGAATCGGAGCACGGCGTGGAAATCTCCAGTCGGGCGTCGATTGCGTTGGCTGCCCTACAACCCGCTGCTGTGTCGTTTGGGAGCAGCTTCTCTAGTAACGTCGACGTGAACGAGGCGGCACCAGAGCCTGAGGAGCCTGAGGAGCCGCAGCTGCCTCCCATGGTGCCCAAGTCATCAACCTCGAGGCGCTCCACTGGCTCTGTTCTGGGACCACTCGACTCGACCCAGGGCGAATCCGAAGAAAACGGTCCTTCATCTCTTCCTACTACCACCGAAGCACCATCTGAGCTCCTCGTTAAGGGAGAACCGTCATCTGATGAGCCTGTCGTGGTTTCGGAAAGGCCTGTCAAGAAACGGAAAGGCAACGGAGACTCCGCGAATATACGGCCACTCGTCCGCATCAAGACGGAGCCAGAAGACGATTCGAATCCAGTTTCTGGAGAAACACGAATACCCGCCTCTCAGGAAAGTATTGATCTTGGAAACATTACCCACCTGGCAACGCCTCGCAAGCCAAGAGAGGCAGAATCTACTCCAAAACTGCCGCCCATCTACAGAACTCCACCAGCAGATGCAGGGAAGACTGCGACTCCAGTTGCAAGATACGTTCGGCACGATATGCCGTTCTCAGAAACAGCGAGAGCCAGTATTGTGTCCTCTGCTCTGACGCCAATTAGCGTCAACAGAAGAATGATCCGCTCTGGAGGAGACAAGACTGCCAAGGTGTCGCGAAAACGGCAGCTTGAGGAGGGCATCGCAGAAATTGCAGATGATGGCACCTCTTTCAGGGCCTGTCAAGAAAACACACCTCTTGGAAATGCGCAAAATAGAAATCAAACGCCTGGGAATCGTTTGGAGCAGCTTCTGCATGAAGGAGAGGCTGATAACAGCCCAGCACTATCACGGCCACCCCGACAAGATCGCAAAGGTGTGTCCATAGCAACGACCGAGTTAAACATCCCGGAACGTCGCGAGCTGCCATTCGAGAAGCAGACACGCCAAAGCAGGCCAATTCTCCAATCACCCGCCACTGCGCAAGCAACGACGCGCTCACCACAACGTTCGCCGCAGCGGCTGGCTCGGCAAGGCCAGCTTCGCCAGAAGTCGCCCCGGGAGCTGCGTCTCGACGATTTTCGAATCAATCCCGCAGCAAATGAGGGCCACGACTTTGCATACTCTGACGTGGTCCGAGACAGGGATGACAGAGCTTGCCTGCCAGGTTGCGCCGAGATGCATTGCTGTGGCAAGCAGTTTCGCGCTCTAGCTATCTCGCAGCAACCTGATCCGCCACTGACGGCGGCACAACGAATGGAAGAGCAAAGCTTACTGGAGCAGCATCTCGGCGACTATGCATATCGCCTGGCGACGATGGACCCAGCGGAGCGGGCGGAGGCATGGATACAAGCCAAGACGCAGGAGCTCGCAAATAAATACGGCAAACACCGACACCGATACTCGCGTATGCAGTCTCCTCCGGGATTCTGGGACGCGGATTTTCCAACCACACAGGAGTTGGAGATGGGCAGAGAGGAGGCAGCTGAGCGGGAGAAACGAGCCATTCGAGAGCGGTACAGAGAGGCAATGAAGCCGGGTGGACGATGGTCGTTCAAGGATGAGTAGGGCTATGCTCTACGGCAGATTATCTCTGCGTAATTGTTTCTTTTGTCAAATTTTCTGATGTCATTTCTGGCATTGGGAAAGAAGCATGCTTCAAGGGCTGAAGCCTGGCGTTACTCGGGCACGCATTTTAGTGTTGATATGCATGTTAACTATTATTGCTCTGCTGACATGTAGAGTATGCTTCCTGTGATTCAATACAATTTGTGCATATCTTGACCTTATCTTAGTGTACTTAGATTCATCCTCGTTCTTTGACTGAACAGCGCAGTCGGCAAAACGGATGCTTTCCGAGCTGATGCCTCAGCCAACTCTAGTCGGCTGGCCGGGTGAAGGAAGTTAGCAGCGTATGCGTCAGTCGATGGCCTAGATAAATTCGGCTGCGGCATGAATATTGTGGGGGGGGCGGGCCGGCCGTCATTTGATGCCTCAGACACCTACTTGTGGTCAACGGGCGGCTCACGAGCGGCTTGGATTTAGACTTTAGTCATGGCGCCCACAAAATTTTGACTGGGACCCTCTCGCCTACGCCTCCACTGGCCCAGGCGCATCTTTGAACAAGCTCCTACTCGTGCGCTGCTTCTTCCATCTCATCACCAAGCTGGATCTCTTTTTTTTTTTCTTTTGATTTGCTCCCCTTCCATCATCGCGAAGCTCTGCATACTTGGATTTTGCCTCGATCGCTTTGTCTCCTTTCTTCTCCTTCTTCGATTTGTTTTCTGGCTTACTCTGCGCTCCTAATTCCCGCTGCCTATTTCCCCAAACGTCTCAATCTTAGGCAGAACGCGCCTGTACGCGCGTGTCACGAACGAGGCAATCGGATCGAGCCAATAAGCATCAGTGCTGCAGACTGGCCTCTTCCAGTCACTCGCGTTGCTGCTGCGGTCTGAGACCCACGCAGCTCTTGTTCGTTACGAGAACTGCTTGCGACACCATTGCGCACCGCCAGCGCGCGCCCTCCCCGACGCTCCGAGCACCCTCTGGATACGGTAGTGTCACCCCTTGGGCGGCACCCGTATCAACCGACCCCCCACGCCGGCAGGATGAGTAACCGCCACCATCTGCCGGCTGGGCAAAATATACACGCCCACGGCGGCGTGCCCATGGACATGAACGCTCCCGGCCCAGGAGGAGGAGGAGGTCCAAGACGAAGATATCAGCAACAGCAGTACATGCCGCAGTATCATCAGCACATGAACCCCGTGTACCAAAGTTATGGTCATCAGCACAACCCTTATGTATCGCCTCAACAACACTACGGTATGCCACCGCAGTTCCAAAACGGAGGCATGCCTTCGCCGGGATACCCACCATACCAAGGGTACGGCCGCTCGCCGCCTGCCATGCCACAATACGTGCCCATGGTCGGTGTCAGTGTTTCTCCCAACTATCCGCGCCATGTCCAGGGCTCGCCCAGCCTGTCGACGCCTTATCAACCGCCGCAGCCGAGTATCACAATTCCTCCACATACGCCCTCTTCGACACATTCTTCGCACATTCACCCTCCTCCACTCACGCCGCCAACACCTCAAACACATGATATTGCCGTTGTGCCGGCTGTGGCCCAGCCAGTGACCCAGGAGCCTCCCTCGCCCCATGTTGTAAACAAGGCACGCTTCCATCCTCCACTGCCGTGGCTGTCATGCGCCGATGCCGAGTTTCCCGCGAGAACTACACGTCTGCGTAGGTCGCGACAACGGATCGACAGAAATGCTAAGGCTGTTTCGCTCCCCAAGGACCAGCATGATGCCGCGACAGGTGCTCCGGCCACTGAACAGCCTCCGACTTCCGCGCCAGAGACTACCGCGCCTGAGACTACCGCGCCAGAGACTACCCAGCAGATACCGGTTGCGAACGCTAACCAGGAGACGGAAACCGGTCAAACTAAGCCTCCTCAACAGTCTGCACCCGAAACCAGCGAGCATGCTCCTGCTGTACGTCCGCCCCCGACTAGCTGGGCCAAACTCTTTGCCAAGACGCCTGTTGCCGCCGTTGTCAGCATCAATGGGGACAGTGAAGCTTCACATGAGGCGAACGGCGCCACTCTTGAGGGAGACACTGATGTCATTTCCTCGACGCTCATTTCCAAAGCCAACTCTATCGCCGAAGCCATTCGATCGTACAAGGTTGGCGGCGCTGAAGAAAAGACAGTATTCCTGGAGCCTCGTGGCCTAATTAATACCGGCAACATGTGCTATATGAATTCGGTCCTTCAAGTCCTCATGTTTTGTTCTCCATTCTACGACTTCCTCGACCAGATTAGCAAGCGTGCCGCTCACAGCTTCAAAAGTGAGACGCCGCTCCTTGACGCCATGGTCATGTTCATGCATGAGTACCGTGTACTGAAGTCGGCGCCGACCAATGAGCAGCTGCGAAAGTCGATCCGTGGTGAGGAGATTGAGCGCTACGGTGAACCGTTCACCCCCGAATTCGTATACGATGCTATAAGACAGCTCCCACGATTCGCCAGCATGCGTCGGGGCCATCAACAGGATGCCGAGGAATTCCTTGGGTTCCTACTCCAGTCGCTCGATGATGAATGCACGAGTGTTATGAACAACGCATCGCAAACTGCCAGCCAAGCTACTGGCTCTGAGACCGCGTCAGTGGACGGTTCCGCCGACCCCAGCGGCGACTGGCTCGAGGTCGGTCGTAAGCAGCGCGCTGCCGTCACACGCTCCTCGGGATCCAACACATCTACCCCTGTTACCAAGGTTTTCGGCGGTCTCCTGCGCTCCGAGTTCCGCGTTCCCGGTTTGAAGGACTCCATTACTACGGAACCATACCAGCCCCTTCAGCTTGACATAGGCTCGCCCGAGATTAGAAATGTTGTGGACGCACTTCGTGGCCTCACCCGCCCCGAGCGTTTACAGGGCGACTTCAACTCGCCTCGTGGCAAGGATATCACTGCGACGAAGCAGGTTTTTATCGAGACTCTGCCTCCTGTTCTGATTCTGCACCTGAAGCGCTTCCAGTTTGATGCTGAAGGTGGTACTACTAAGATTTGGAAGAATGTCGGATACCCTCTTGATTTGGAGATCCCTCGCGAAGCTCTCTCTCGCCAATCACGTCAAAGTGTGAGCGATGGCGCTCTGCCTAAATACAAGCTCATCAGTGTCATTTACCATCACGGAAAGAACGCCAGTGGTGGTCACTATACCGCGGATGTTCGTCGTCAGGACGGCCGTGAATGGCTGCGCCTTGATGACACAGTCTTGCACCGTCTTCGCAGCGGAGAAGTTGCTCAGGGTGGCTCGGAGGAGCAGGTCAAGGACGTCCGCAAGGACAATAGTCGATCCAGCACCAACAACCCCTTCGGCGTCATGAATGATGAGGATGAGGGTGACGAGGAAGGTTGGAATCAGGTGACCGCTTCTGCGGGAAGCGGTGGGAAGCGGTGGAGCAACGTTGTTAATGGCGCCACCAACGGGAACAGCAAGGACAAGTACGTGAAGGACGGCATTAAGGACAACAAGGTGGCGTACATCTTGTTCTACCAGCGTATCTGAGCTAGGCTCAGAATTGGCACGACAGGGACAGGCTTCTGTGCATTTGTACTTGTGTAACGAAAAAGGGAACTTTGGTTTGCAGAGACGGGTCACTAGAGACGCTGGGATTGAATGTACAACCCCCCCGGGTCTAACTGCATGCAGCGCTTCCCGGCTTCTCGGTAACCAAATGGGAAAGAAAATGGACAAGTGAAGAAGCATTGGAATTAGAGGTCCTCTATTTGAGACAGATGTCGAGTGGAAATGCTGGTCTAATACACTGGCTGGAATTGTGATCCGCGGGAAACCAGGTGACGATGTAGGGAAGATTTGTATGTACGTTCGGTCGCGTGTGTGTTATAGGGATACAGCATGGAGAGAAGTAATAGAGGTGGTGAGCATGTATATTCCCTTGTGACGTTCGACGCAACTTGTCTGTTGGGTGTGATGCATGAGGCGAATTCGAATGGACATTCAAGTAGGCTACAAGAAAGTAGCCAATTAAGCAGTCATTGTCATCAAGATTTGGATGCAGAGAGTCAAACGTAACAAAAGAGAATTGACTTCTTTTTTCAATGGACGCAGAAAGAGCACGGTCTTATTTCCAGAACCCAGCTGTCTATACATAGGATACACAGGACCCAAAGCAGAGCTCAAAACTAAAATATGGTTTACTCCCACTTGCTGGGCCCTTTTCTTTTTCGATTTGTTTTCTCTTTCGCTCTCCATATAAGAAAGGCTTATGTCACCCGCTCGGATCATCGAAAAAAAAAATTAGTGCTTCTTGATGACGGTCATGGAGTCAAGAGCGTCCTTTTCGGCGAGCTCAGCCTCAACCTGAGCAACAAGGTTGCGGAGATGCGGTGTGTCCTGTTTAGCGCTGGTCAGTTCCGTTTTCTTTCCTCGTTTCACTTGGTGTGAGAAGAGAAGAAGGGAGGGGGGCTTACATCCTCAGGCTTGGTCCAGTCCTCCTTGGGTAGTAGCTTGTGCTGGTAGCTGCACTGGGTGGCGCGACGGATGCGGTAGATGCGATCGTAGGACTCCTGGCTGGATAGGCGCTTGATTGCGATTTGGACGGCCTCGCGCTCTTCTTCGAGAAGGTCGTCGAATCTAGTTCCGGTGTCTAGTTAGCATGCGGCTCGAGATGGGTGGGCGAGTCCCATTGGCTTCGTGAATGACGCAATTTCAATATCGAGAGCGTCTTGGTCGGAAATTGATCGTGCCATAAGTTCGCAAAGACCTGAAAAGTGCAATTGGAGGGTAGAAACCCCCAAATTGCGATGAGTGTCGCCGAGTTGACTCCTCCCAGCGCGGCCTCCTCATCGCAAGTCAGGAGCTGCAGAAGTATGCAACATCCCCCAATTGAGCCAGTTCGCAACGAAGAAATGGCCTCATTGCTTCAATTCAACTCGGGATGCTGTGACGCTCGTCGACATTGCGGATTGGTCGTTCACGGAAGTCGGGGGATTTTCGCCATAAAACCCAAAATAATTCGTACCTCAGGCCCAGCTTGCGGTAGCCGGCGGCGTTGGCATACCAGCTCGCGGCGGGCATCAGCATCTTGGTGAGCCACGGGCGGCGCAGCACAAAGGGGGCGAGAGAGACCATGATTATTGTCGTTGGACCGGGGGGAGGCTATCGTGGGTTGGCTGAGTGGTGAGAGGATCGAGACAGGTTCGGCCGGTTTTGCCAAATAGCGCGCAGGGAAAGACGACGGGTCATCAGCAGCACCGTGATTGGCCGGCGCGGCTCTGATGGATTTGCTTTGGCTCAGGCACTGGAAGAGGTCGGGATGTCACGTGAGCTGCCGGGAGTGATCAGCTGCACGTGGTTCGAACTGGTCCTGACAATCCGTTTCATCTTTTTACAGTGCATCACGAATAGATTCAATTATAATTTAGGTCGATCATTCTTTCGGTGCGTTGTTGTTTTGCTTATGAGTAGCTTATGTGAACGAGCCTTCTTATGCTACGTGGACGAGCTAAGTACTTCTGATATGCAAGCTCTATAGACTAAGTACCTTTTTAAAAGGCTTACTTTCAAATAAACTTACATCTAAATTTTAATAGAAAGCTACGCTGATTACTTCTTAAAAAAAGCAATAAGAAAAGACTCTAGGAAGGTTATTCAGTAAAGAATCGATTCTAATTTTTATATAAAGATATGTCTAATATGATGGTGTAAAAAGCTGCTTTTATGGCGGCGACAGGCTGGTGAGCCTGGTCTTTGCAGGTAGCTCCACCAAATCAGCGGTATCAAGGGTCAACCACGTAGCACTACTTCGTACTCTTTATAAAACTTGCTTGATGACGTGTGGCTATTATGGCACTTTGGCCGGGATATCCTACCAAATCTACTCGCAGCCTAGTGGGTGTGTGGCGTAAATCCTTTGGCGGGAAGTTCGGCGTGGTTGGTCCAACTGTTGGGCAGCCTCTTTCTTTAAACAAAAGAAAGCAGGCGACGAACAAGAAGTATTTCTTGACTGCTTGAGCCGAGAAAGCCACACCAAAACCGCTGATTTGCCATATTTCTGCAAGATATGCATCACTGTACTCACAGCTCAAGTGCGATGTGGCCGCTGGTGTTGGCCGCACTACCGGGCTGGTCTGAACAGCTTTGTCGTCCTGACGATGGCACACGGCCGACACAAGGGCGGCTGTCAAATGATGCACAATTAGAAGCCCTTTTTCAAGGAGTCTTGTATTTCGGACCGGCTGCCTGGCTCCTCATTGCTGCCCCGTTCCGCATTGCCCTGCTACGAAGCGCCAAGCTTGTCGTGCTTCCCAACCGTCGACTCTACTTCAAGATCGTAGGCAACCGATCCCGGAACATGTTCATCCGAGCCAAATTAAAAATCAAAGTGGCGCTAACATGATTATGTGCAGCCTATAGCTATCGCAATCTGTATCCTTCAACTTATCGGTCTTGTTTACGCATCCTTAGAACATGCCTCGTCGATTACCTTGATACAACATCTACTTTTTGTGCTCGCCGACGCGGGAGTATGCGTACTCTCATTTCTCGAGCACGGAAGAAGCACTGGGCCTTCTTCACTCCTGATCACCTATCTTTTCTTTGTAATCTTCAGTAATGGTATTACTGCAGGTCTGCAGTTGGTAGCCTGGAACTTGTGCACCACATGGGGCCTCTCCTCCGCCATCTTTGCAGGCAGGCTGTTGCTTTTCATCTTGGAGAGCCGGACCAAACGGTCCATCCTCCGCGAGCCTTACAATAGGCTCCCGTTGGAAGAGACTTCGGGGTTCTTTGGAGTTCTATTCTTCTGGTGGGTAAACAAATTTCTCGTGACTGGCTATTCCAAGGCTCTCTCACTCGCCGATATGCCGCCATTGGACAAGTCGCTTGACGCGATAAAAATACGCGAGGCCATGCAGCAAGAGTGGGAAAGGAAAAGTACGAAAATTTCGGTTCGTCTTTCAAACCACAAAGGTTGTGTGCTAATACATGGCAGGAAGTTCCCAAAGTCGGCATGCTCTCATGCGAGCGTTGCTAAAGAGTTCTTGGCGACCCAACACATACGTCTTCATTCCCCGTCTTCTCTTCGCCATGCTGCGCTGCTGCCAACCTCTTCTTATCAGCCGTGCCATCATCTTTTTCAGCCTGGAGTTGTCACCATTTGAGAACAGAAATGAAGCTTTTTGCTTGATTTTATTCACATTCATCATTTACACGGGCATGCCAGTACGTGCCAGACATTTGCAAACTTGATGAAAAATCCACTTCTTCCATTTTCTGATACTCAACCTTTTTATTTAGGTGTGCAATGGCGCGTACGTGCGTTCGCTTGCCCAGGTCAACCTCGTGGAGCGCATGGCGCTTGTCGGAGTCATTTACAACGATTGCCTGACAGTAAAGGACGGCGTTTTTGATGAATCCGCCGCCGTGGCACTCATGAGCAATGATGCGGAAAGCGCGTCAGGCTGTTGGGATCTTTTCCATGACCTTTGGTCGCAATTTTTGGAAGTTTGTATCGGAATGTACTTGTTGGCAAAAGAGCTCGGCTGGGTGTGCATTTTCCCAGTCCTTGTGGTCTTTTGTAAGTTCCTTGTCATTTTTTCCAGTTACGGTAGGAGGATATTTTCAACCATGCTAACTAGTCCGCTTTTTCTGTGTTTCAATAGGCAGTTCCTGGATCGTCAAGTTCATCACCGCGAATCTTGCCGACCGGCAAGTAGCGTTCAGTAGAGCGACGCAGAGACGAATATCTACCACGAAAGCCGTCCTTGACTCGATGAAGAATATCAAGATGATGGGCCTCGTGGAAAGAATGAAGTTCAGGGTTCAAGGCACCAGGACGCACGAACTTGAGAAATATGCTGCTTTTTACCGGCTTCTGCTGGCGTTTTTTGCAAGCTGTAAGTGGTGTCTGCCTCGGAGCCCGATTCCTGCCGGCTCATGTACTGAAACTCTTTTCCAGCGGTTGCCCTGCATCTCTTTAGCCCAGCCATCACCCTCATTTTCTACGCAATTCAGGCTCAGATTCTCGGCGCCAAGCATGTCGACACAGAAATGGTTTTTACATCACTTGCCATCATCGACATTGTGGCCACGCCGGCAAACAATCTCCTCGGGATCTTGCCTGAAGTCGCATCCGTTCTTGCATCCTTTGATCGAATCCATACCTACCTCATGATCCCCAGCCGAGAAGATAGGCGACAGTTCATTGAGACCAGGATCCCCGTGAGTGGCCAAGGTCCAGTGTCTGCGCTGTCCGGCGCGCCCACCGACAAGACGGCCGTTAAGCTCGACAATGTCAGCATTCGGCCAGCCTCGACGGCGGATCTTGTACTGAAGAACATTAGCACAGTGTGGAAGCGGGGTGATTTAGTTGTCGTTTCCGGATCTGTTGGAGCCGGAAAGACGAGTCTTGCCAAGGCTTTGCTGGGCGAGCTATCGCAGGACTCTGGCGTTATCCAAACTGCCTACAGAACTGTGGCGTATTGTGCGCAAGCAGCCTGGTTGATGAACGGCACTGCTAAAGAGGTCATCTGTGGCCCAGGGGCTGGCCGCAGGACATTTGACGCGACGTGGTACAAGAGAGTTGTGCATGCGTGTGATCTCGAAGAAGATTTCACTCGAATGCCGGACGGAGATCAAACGGTGATTGGAAGCCGCGGCATCACCCTTTCTGGGGGACAAAAGCAGCGAATTGTGAGTACATGTTTCATTGTCAAGTGAAATTCTCTTGTGTTAAATCTGGTCACTGTCTAGGCCCTAGCACGAGCTATCTTCGCACGTGAGGATCTTATTATTCTCGACGATACACTCTCTGCGCTAGACGCTTCTACGCAGCGTCACATTACTAATAACCTCTTTGGTCCAAATGGCCTGTTCAAGGAGCTTGGTACCACCGTGGTACTCATCACTCATACGAGTAAGACTTGTAAACGGGTTGGCTGGCCACATATGCTGACAATCTTTGCTGCAGTGCAATATTTGCCGCTGGCTGATCACATCATCATTCTCGATGTCAAGGGCGGCGTCGCTGAGCAGGGCACATGGAATGTCCTTCGAGCTGAGACCGGCTATACCAGCAAAGTTGTCTTGAGACATGACAATGAGGTAGCCGAAGTCCCAACGCCGGATCGCATGGAGACTAGGGAAAAAGTCTATCAAGGACTTCAGAAGTCCGACGACGTACACAAAACTACCCACACGACAGGCGACGTCACACTATACAGTAAGTGCCCTCGCCTCCAAGGCAAGCCGAACAATCGAAACCGTACAGCTAACAGTAAGCCAGAATACTACTTCAGCGCCATTGGTGTCCCTCGGTTGCTACTTCTCGTCGTCTTTTTGACACTCAACGCCATATTTGTCGGCACCATCCCATACTGGCTCAAGTGGTTGGGAGAGAGCGGTGGCATGTACATGTGGTTCTATACTGGCATCTACTTTCTCCTTTCCTTAGGTGCATTTGCATCCGTCGCAGCGGCTATTGCGACCATATTTCTAGTCATTGCGCCGCATTCTGGCAACACCCTGCACGACCGACTCCTCTGCACCGTCATGCATGCGCCACAGGCCTACTTCGCAGCAACGGACACAGGAATCACGCTCAACCGCTTTAGCAGCGATATAAGAATGATTGATCGGTCACTCCCATTTGCCCTATTCCAAGTCTTTCAGGCTATATTCTTGCTATTATCGCAATGCATCTTATTGTGCATCGTTCAGCCCTTTATTGTCATCACGTTGCCATTTACTATTTTAGCCGTATACTTGATTCAGAAGGTATACTTGACAACTTCTCGACAGCTACGCGCTATTGATCTGGAGGCTCGAGCTCTTGTGAATAGCAGTTTTCTAGAGACGTTGGAAGGTGTTGCGACGATTCGCGCATTTGGCTGGCAACAGGCTTTTAGTAGAGACAATGCGCAAAAGTTGGATTTGTCGCTGCGCCCGGATTACATGCTCACCTGCGTGCAGCGATGGCTGGACTTGGTTCTGGACCTCATCGTCCCCGGTCTTGCAATTTGCATTATTGGCCTTGGTGTTGTTCTCAAAGGCACCACGACGGGCGGGCAGATTGGCCTCGCTCTCAACGTGGTCCTGCAAGCCAACCGGTACATTCTTCGGCTGGTCAGCGCCTGGACCAGGCTTGAGACGTCTTTGGGGGCCATATCGCGCGTGCGTGAATACGAGCAGAGCGTTCTGCCGGAGGAGCAACCTGGCCAGCATTCGCAGCCACCGACAGGGTGGCCCGCCCACGGCGCAGTGAACTTTGCAAACGTCTCGGCGAGCTACCACGACTCCGTGCTTGCACTCGACGGTGTTAACCTGACGCTTGCATCAGGAACCAAGGTTGGTGTCGTGGGCCGCACGGGTAGCGGCAAGTCGTCACTACTGCTCACTCTACTGCGTCTTGTCGACTTACAAGGGTCTGGCAAGGTGTGTGTGGACGGGTTGGATATTTGCGACTTGTCGCGGAATGCTATGCGCGCGCGATTCATTACGGTGCCTCAGGATCCGATGCTGGTCAAGACTGATACTGTTCGGCAGAACCTGGATATTGCAGCCACCGATCTGTCGGACGAGGAGATGGTTCGTGTCCTTGAACGTGTCGGTCTATGGCAGGTGCTACTTACACGTAGAGACAAAGGAACCTGCTATGAGAGCTCCTTAGTCATGCTTAACGACGGCACACGGAAACAATCTCCTTTGGCTCAGAGTGTCGAAGCCGACGGTGTGGAACAACTGCTGTGCGACGAGTCCGTCAGCGTATCGGCGGCATCGATTCTCGACTTGGCCATGGGTTCGGTTCCGCTATCTCAGGGCCAGGAACAGCTCTTCTCGCTGGCACGGGCACTCCTGATGCGCCGTACACGTGGTCGAGTCGTGCTGCTCGATGAGGCGACGAGTAGTGTCGACGCCGAGACGGACAGGCTGATGCAGAGTATTATACGTGAGGAATTCGGGGAGTATACCGTAATCACTGTTGCACATCGGTTAGATACCATCATCGACAGCGACGTGGTCCTGGCCATGCATGGGGGAAAACTGGTAGAGGCCGGGCCGCCGTCTGAGCTGGTGGAGAGGGAGGGAGGAATACTTAGAGCATTACTTTCCGGGAAGAAGCTGAAGATGTAGATGGCAATTGTATTGCCACATTCAGAATAACTATACTAGAGCGCATTTGATATCTCGCGGTGCTGAAGATTGAAAAGTTTCTCATGCATTTGGTCTAGGTACTGTATGTATCTAGTATAGTGTAAATGTGGTGAGAAATGGGCGAGTTCCCAGGCGGTCTCAGGCGGCATTCGTTCCTTGCTTAAGCCACGCCGGGCCGCAAGGCCGGTTGTGCTCATGTACCAGGGGAAATATGCATCAGCTGACTATCCGAGGACAGCGACTGAAGAAAATGAAAAAAAGACATGACCTGACTGCCTGCTCAGAGACAATTCCAAGCTGGTGAAACCACCAAGGTCCAGGGCCTGAGGAAGAGACTGGCCTTGCCTTCCGCATTTGACTCGGACAGGACGGAGTGAAGAGTGAAGCCAGCATGGCCATAATTTCGTCGCCGCAGCCATGCAAGAGGGCTTTACCAGGATTCTATTCCCCATAGGATCAGCTTCTGCTGCCCGAAAGTAACCGGATGGGTGCCCACGCTGAATTGAAAGTTCCACCCGAACTGTAAAGCTGGACCGACCCCAATTCGTCACGCCTCCTCACGGGGGCTGGGCTGTTCCGGTTGCATCCATGCTTGTGCCTTTCCAAATGAATAAAATGCATGTATTGTTGATCCGAGATCGGCAAATCGCTCACGGCATAAGTAGCTGGGAGGTTGCCCTCCCGTCCGGAATCTAGAAACCGGCCACTGTCCCCGTCAGCCAGCAAGGCATAGCCAAACTCACCATGCACGTCACCAACTCCCTCCTAGCTGCATTCGCGGCCATCAGCCAGGTCTCTGCCGTGCCCGTCTCCGCCGTGCCCGTCTCGCCGTGGGTTGTCCAGCCCATCAAGAAGATTGAGCTCGGCCCACGGCCGTACTATCTCGTTGAGAGCCTCTACCCCGGCCCTCTCAAGGACAAGCTGGCGTCGTGCACCGAGATGGAGATGAAGTCCAGCACCTGGTCCCTCGGGCACCGCGGCGGGGGCACACTACTAATTCCCGAGGAGTCACGCGAGTCCATCATGGCGGGTGCGCGTATGGGCGCCGGCATCCAGGAGTGTGACGTGAGCTTTACCAAGGACCGCGTTCTGGTTTGCCGCCACAGCCAGTGCGACCTACACACCACCACTAACATTGTCGCCATCCCCGAGCTTAACGCTAAGTGTAAGACGCCGTTCCAGCCTGCGGCTGATAACGGTAATAAGCCTGCCGCGGCCGAGTGCTGCACTAGCGACCTTACCATCGCCGAGTTTAAATCGCTATGCGCTAAGATGGACGGCTTTAACGCCTCGGCCACCACGCCTGAGGACTACCTACACGGCACCCTGTCCTGGCGCTCTGACCTGTACGGCAGCTGTGCCCAGGTAATGACGCTACAGGAGTATATCACGCTCGTCGGCTCTCTCGGCCTCAAATTCACCACCGAGATTAAGACCCCTATGATCTCTATGCCCTTCCAGGGCAACTATACGCAGGAGATATTCGCCCAGCAAATCATCGACACCCTTAGGGCCAACGGCATCGCGCCCGCCGACGTCTTCATACAGAGCTTCCTCTACTCAGACATCCAGTACCTGCTCAAGCACGAGCCCGCGTTCGGCCAGCAAGCCATCTTCCTGGACCCGACTGGCGGCCCCGGAACAGTCGAGGCGGCCATTGACAGCATGACCACGTACGCCCAGGAAGGCCTTAAGATTATCGCGCCGCCGATCGGCTTTCTCGTCGAGGCTGACGGCGACAAGATTGTCCCCAGCAGGTACGCGCTCAAGGCTAAGGAGCTTGGCCTCCGGATCATCACCTGGTCGCTGGAGCGCTCGCCGCCCGTGGCCCAGATCAAGGCCGAGGGCGACTACTACTACGATAGCATCAAGGGCCTCCTTAGGACGGATGGCGACGTCTACACTGTCCTCGACGTTCTTTGGCAGCAGGTCGGCGTCTTTGGCGTCTTTTCCGACTGGAGTGCGACTGCTACCTTTTACGCGAACTGCTTCGGCATTGGCATCTAGTCACTACCAGTATAGCGAGGCTAGATTGACATTCTATGGAATTCTATACGAGCTCTGTGCTTATTTGAGGAGCATAGCTCGGTAATGGCGGCGGCGGAGGTTATAATATAGATGCCTAAATCGGCTCTTACGAGATCTGCTTAATTGTATAGTTATTCCTCCTGTAAACCCTAGGTATTATTCGCAGTCGATATCATTGGCATTGGCATTTTGGTGTGGCCTGGCCCGAAGTAGCCCGAGCTTCGAATCGCACCACTAATTTTTCCGTTTGAGAGTCAGGTTTAATATCTTGGTAGCTTGGCTCCTGAGTTCTTCTATTTCCTTCTTTCTTGCTTAGCTTTATGACACGTAGTAGTGGCCTATCTAAGTTGTTAATCTACTTGGCCTGGACGGTTACGAAATCTTGTCTTGAATGCGCTTCCACCGCCTTGATTCTGCGCCTGCCAAGTTCTACCCTTCCGAACAAAGGATCATACTTATAATGCGTAAGATTATCCCACAACTGCAAGCATTTCGGTGTGCTCACAGAGCACCTAAATCACTAGCGGCGGAGGAGGCATCCGGCTTGAGCCAGCAGCTCTGAGCATCCACCAAATACCACGAACTGCCACGAACTACCACAAGGTGTCACTGACTTCTACCGTCACTAGCAGCCACTGCCACCAAGAATAATCGACTACGGGGTAATTGTAGCTGAATTGCGCTTGATTGGCACGGATATTCTGTACTGACAACCACTAACTAGCACCACTTATAAGTTATAAAAGCAAATTGTTCAACTCCACCAGATGTGTTACGCCTATAAAGGACGATTCTGTCTGTGGTGTTGTGTGTGATAAAGCTTGATTCTTGCTAGCTAGTACTGGCTGGTTACTGGCTACTTATAGCTGTGTACGGGCCACCTACGGCATGTACACCTGCTTAGTCAGAATCAACTACCTAAGGTCTAACAAGATGAGTACCCTATCCTTGGTGCAATATTCCATTCCTCCTCGTTGAGCCTCGTTGAGGGGATTTGGCACCTGAATTATCTCAGGCGGGTAATGATTGAGCAACGGCCCCGAGAGCATCGTTCGAATATGGGAAGTCGGCCCTGATAAAGAAATACTAGCGCTATTCGTGTGCTATCAGAACCACATAACTACTCAGTAGAGTAACTTACGTGTGCTAAACCCGCCGGCCGAGCCTGTGGGAATTACAGTGTCATATTTGCTGTGTTCTATTTTAATACTAACCGCTAACCTAGGGCTTGAATAGTATTTTCTTTTCTTATAAGAATTCGCTAAATTTTATTCTTTATACTTTAGCACATTCCTCTACTTCATTGTCATAAGTTTAGTCACCCCTGTTAACGTTAATGCAAGATTGGCCTAGCTTATTTAACCTAGCTAATAAAATGCTACTGTTGTAAGAAATAATGTAAAATATTATAGTCATATATCTTAAATGAAAATAGGGACGCGCAGATGGTAAACCCTTTTGATGCGGAAGCAGACACGTTGAACTTGAACGATGGGGACACACGGATTAGAAGTTGCGACCCTAGCTGGATTCGAACCAGTCGCTTTACGTGGTGGACTCGACGAAGGCTACCTGCGGACTATTAGCCACTCCGCCACCAGGGCCAAGACTTTAGTGCAAGACGCTGAAAAGCGGAGAGTCAGTCCGGCAATCCGGATAGCAGAATGAGTCGGCCTGCTTAGCATATCTTGATTAAACTCCGACGGGTGCCAAAAGTCAATCTCGTGCTGTTCTTGTAGATTCAGTAGACTTCTTTTACACATCTACGTCTATTTTCAATCAGCCCAGTCTTTGTCGAATAAAAAGTTACCAAAAGCAGCATCACTACAGGCACGAAATGGTCGCCCTCTCCCAAATCGCTACCGGCCTCGTCGCAGCCGAGCACGTCTACATTCTCGTGCTGGAAATGTTTCTCTGGACGACGCCTCGTGGTCTCAGAACGTTCAAGCTCGACAAGGAGTTTGCGGAAAAGAGCAAGGCGCTCGCCGCCAATCAAGGGCTCTACAACGGTTTCCTGGCGGCCGGCCTGGCCTGGAGCCTGCTACACCCAACACCGGGCTTTGCGCATCAGCTGCAGCTGTTCTTCTTGTCCAATGTCGTGATAGCTGGTGCGTACGGCGGCGCGACGGCGACGAGGAAGATCTGGACGGTACAAATGATGCCAGGTATAGTGTCTTTTGCGCTGGCGTACTTTGGGCTGTAAGAGATGCTCGGGCAGGGTTGTTGTTTCTATGGTTGAGGAAGGTGTTCTTGTTGGGACAAACCCTCTTTGCCTTGTGTTGGCGCATGCGAATGTCTCAGCTTTCGAATAAGCATTGCGCTTTCGGACGACAGTGATGACGGGGCTTGTTTTGGCAGAGCTATGGTGAATGCGATATGGGACGGGCGAGTTCATCCATAATTTGATAGAGATGCTAGTTACTCGAGATTTTGAAAGTATTATGCAGTCATGCTACTCCGTACATGACCTTGAACTGATGCCCCTGGAAAGTATGCAGGGGTTGTGACATCACCAGCCCCGATGTAGGAGCACGAGTTCGGAATTGCAAGTGCGATTTTCGACACTCAAAATCACGGAATGTAAATGCGCATTCCACCAAGTAAGCAGATGATTGTCTTGATGAACAGGTTTGACATTTCCCGGGTAATAAATGTTGACAAAGGTTTTAACACCTGCTGGTTAGCCGCCCGCCTTGTTCCGTTGGCAGTTCCACCCTCACTTGACACTACTTTACCACGCTTACCTATCCACAGTCGATAAGCTCTCGCCTCTGGTCTTGTTACCTTTCCCACTTCCCTCCCACACTTTCCTCCAGTAACCCATCACCGATTCTTCTGCCGCCTACCCACACCCGTAATTGAGTCCCGCGGTTCCTCGATTGCATCAGCCTTTGTCGATTCTTGCCCACAGGGCCGCCATCAATGGCCTGTTGCTGCCGCTAGGCCCTTACGACTACCGAAGCCGCCGCAGGCTAGAAAAAGCTGCCACAGCGAGAGGCGTTTGCTCCCCCGCAGCAGCCGAAGAGCGGACAACGACTTCTCGTACCATTTCACATGCGAGCATACCCGTTACCGCCAGACACCATTCTCGGTTGCATTCATCCCGAAGTAGGATTTAATACTATTACTTTTTAATTCGACCCCCCGCCACTCTTCGCCGACGCACCGTCCCGCGAGGCTCCTTCGACGTCCTCCTAGCCCGCGTCGAAGCCCTCGGAGACGGTGTGCTATAGCCTTCGATCGATTCATCACCCGGCACGGCTTGCGCAAGGTGCGTCGACTGCCAAAGTACTAGCCGCCTATTTCCATCGCTATTTCTACCCCCCTTGGCATGTCTCACGAACAACAGCCGCGACCCCGGCCCCTCCCGACCGCAGAGCATGCAGCAACCCCATACACCTCCGCACAGCCCGTCATGAGCCGACAGCAAGCCGAGGGGCTCTCCCCACTACAAAGGTGGGCGGCAAGAGCTTCGGAGTCGCAGTTTAACGCTATCGCAGGCGCGCTCGGCGGTTTTACATCGGGTGTGGTTACTTGCCCGCTCGACGTCATCAAGACGAAGCTCCAGGCGCAGGCCGCCGTTAAGGCTGGACACTCGCGCATGTATAATGGCCTGGTTGGCACGGCAAGCGTGATTTGGCGAGCAGAGGGTCTTCGGGGAATGTATCGCGGGCTGGGTCCGATTGTCCTCGGCTATCTCCCGACCTGGGCAGTTTGGTTCACAGTATACAACAAGTCCAAGGTCTATCTGGCCGACTATCATCGTAAGCATTTTCACTGCTATCAGCTTGTATCCCTACTAACAGCGAATCAGACAATGTCCATCTCATAAACTTCTGGTCCTCAATCATCGCGGGAGCCAGCAGCACCGTTGCTACCAATCCGATCTGGGTCATCAAGACACGACTTATGTCGCAGAGCAACCCCAACGCCCCCCGCAACGACCACCCGAGGCCCGGCAACACACCGACCGCGCGGCCAACGCTACAAACCCCCTGGCACTATCGTTCAACGCTCGATGCCGCTCGCAAAATGTATAGCTCTGAAGGGCTGCTTTCCTTCTACTCAGGCTTGACGCCTGCCCTCCTCGGCCTGACCCATGTGGCAGTGCAATTTCCAACATACGAATTTCTCAAGACGAAATTTACCGGCCAGGGTATGGGCGAGGCAGAGGCTCCCGGTGCGGAGGCACACTGGTCCGGCATATTGTCCGCGTCCATCTTGTCCAAGATACTAGCCAGCAGCGCGACCTACCCGCACGAGGTAATCCGCACAAGACTGCAGACGCAACGACGGCCCGTAGCAGGCGAGCAGTACCTGCAAGGTCTCGGCGTTACTGCACCAGGCACCTCAGGGCAAGCCAACGCCAACTCGAACTACACGCCAAAATACAGGGGTATCATCATGACCTTTCGCACCATCCTACGGGAAGAAGGCTGGCGAGCATTTTATGCAGGCCTTGGGACGAACATGATGCGTGCGGTGCCCGCGGCAACGGTGACGATGCTTACCTATGAGTTTGTCATGCGTGAACTGCGACACGCTCGAGCACAAGGTCGTGCGGGCTTGGGGCTGTCAGTCGAACACTTCTGAGGTGATGATTCTCGCGCTGGTTCTGAAACGACGGCCACAACAGGCTGAGCACATCTACAGAAGGAGGCGTTGACCTTGGCGTGGCTATGCCGACTCTTATACCCTGTTCTATTAGCGAAAAGCTCAGCTGGCAGCAGAGTACTGTAAAGTATGAAAACCTTTTTGTTAGTTTTGGGATGTTCTGGCGGGTTCCAGTGATGAGGGAAACCCCCGGGCAAAGGTATCTTGGCATTTACGTAACTGATTTTACTAGGCATGGGGTCTCTCTTTCTAACTGGTTGTAATCGTTACCTCGATTTTTCGTCATCGGCGATTGTGATATAGTATGCAGGCAGGATCAGGGAGTAGAAGAGGAGAATATGTGTATATAAGCTGCAGAATGAAAATAAGAATATTTACCTAAAGCCTCCTGCCTGCCTGCCTACTTGTTCAATAAGGCGCTTATTCGGGTAGCATGATACGATTCGTAGGAAGCCAATAAAATACTCATTCAGGAATTTCACGGGAGGCCGACTAGAACGCTGGCTCATGATGGCGTCACCAGGCTGTAGTAGAATCCAGAAATGGGGTAATAAGATGCGAAGTATTTGTTATACACCATCGACAGCCCTCGTTTGTTAATACTGTTCCAACTATCAATACTTCATCTATGCAGTGCGACTTCAAGTGCTCTGCCTATCACAGTACCCAGTGGCGGCAGCCCTACAGGCAATAGCCTCAACGCGCCACGCGCTGAGCCGCAACAAGGCGGGAGCTTGAGCAGGTTTTTTTCCCCAATGTCACCGAAAAGTCTCCATCGAGGGGCTATAATAGAGGAAGGCTCTTCTCGGCGGTTATTGCCAGATATGAAACGAATGATGGGACCCTGACGCTTTGCCAGTAGCGCTTGCTTTACTGGTATCACTGAGACACCTATAAAGACGTTCCCCCTGCCAGGCCGAGATTAGCTCGTGGCTTCCCTTTTTCTTTAACAGAACAACTTTTTGAACATTACAACACCCATTATAATGAAGCTCGCTGTTGTTATTCTTGCCGTGGCCACGGTGGCCAGCTCTATGCCCGTGGAGCAGCAGAGATGTGGCGGTCTTTGCACCGCCGAATATGACCCCATCACCTGCTCCAACGGGAAGGTTTATGGCAACGCTTGCGAACTTGCGGTACGTTTTTGTCTTGTTTGCTAGAAACTGTTGGGGCTTGCAAGAGCTGAAGCTAACATTTCCTTGACTGTAGAAAGCCAAGGTAGGATACTCAACACACGCCCGGATCAGACTGATAGACAGTACGCAGCGCGGTCTGCTGACTGTCATGTAGGAAGTACGTATGCGCTGCTGTTGTTTTGGGGAAATACGAGACTCACACGATACACAGTGTAACCCTCAGGCCTTTGTCGGTGTCACTTGCGGCAGTGGCGTCCGGGAGTAGCCAAGTTTGTGACTATTTTGCTCTTTTTTCCTATCATCACAGTGAGTCCTCTTCTGGCTTTTGGTGAGTCCCTCTTGGTTAGTCACTCTTTCTGAATTTCGAGTACTTTTCAGAAATTCGGCTCAAGTTACTCTCTTTTTTGACTGACCACCCTGGTGAACTTCTTAATGTAAGCGCTGCGCGGGCGAGTATGGGCTGAAGGGCACTGACAGAACTCTATGCACTTGTTTCAGAGACCGCGTCCGATGAGCAAAGAGGCACAAGGCAGATGCTCCAGTTGAAAGACCTAGTGATGAAGTGGAACAATCGTCGGGAAAGCAATGCTTTTGGCATCTGGAGCGGGGACACGAATCAATATGAATAATGCATGCTGCTCCAAAAACAATTGGCTATTCCTCTCGTGATAATACAAGTCGGTGAAGAGAATGCTAGACATGCTCCGTTACCACCTCGGCCTAACCCAGCGCTATTCCACAAAAGGTTCCTACAAAATCTCAGTGTTCCTCCTTCTCCATCAAATCACATCTTCACATTTCGTCCCATGTATAACCCCAGCCCAGATGATCTGATGGCCCAATAACTCCCAGATGAGTGCCGCAACAGCTTATTTGTCAAGCTCTTCGACGAGCGCCTTGACGCGATCCACGGTGCCCTGGGGGCTGCCAGCTTCGGCAACAAGCACTTTGCCCGTCTTGTCAATGACAAAGACGCCGCGCTGCGTTCCCCTTGGGCTCTTCTTGAGGCCAATGGCGCCAATCAGAGTAGAGTCTGGGTCGCACAGCAGCGGGTACTGCAGCTTCTGTTTAGTGTGGAAGGCGGTGTTGGCCTTGGGCGAGTCGGCGCTCAGGCCGTAGATGGCGAGGCCGCCAGCGGTGAGGGGCGCGTAGTCATCGCGGAAGAAGCAGACCTGCTTAGTGCCTATTGAAGCTGTGGTCAGTACACTATTGGAAAAGAATGCGCGATGGCTGCGTGGGCGTGGGCGTGGGCGTGGGCGCGCGCGCGCGTCGCGTCGGCGGGGAAGTCAGAAAACTCACATCCCGGCGTAGAAGCCTTGGGGTAGGTGAACAGGACCACGCCCGACTCGCACTCATCGACGAGCTTCTTTAGCGTCGTCTTGTTGCCGTCGTTGGTCTCGATCTCGCCACCAAAGTCGTCGAGGTCGACTACATCGCCGACGGCGACCTGCTTAGAGCCCTTGGTCGCCGCTGGTGCAGCGACCTCGTCCTTTGGCGCATCTTCCTTCTTTGGCGCGTTTTCCTTCTTGGGCGCAGCCTCTTTCTTGGATGCGGCCGTCTTCTTGGGCGCAGAAGCAGCAGCAGCAGCCTTCTTGGGAGCGGCGGCGGCCTTCTTCGGGGCAGGAGGAGCGGGCACGGGCTCAGGCGCCTTGCGCTTGCGGAGCGTGGGAGGCATTTGCGACAAGGGTTGTGATTTTTGCGCGAGATAAATTAATGCGTTGAGCGCTTCGCTAGTGACGCGCAAAACGCGATGGATGGAAGGATACAACAAGAAAGAGCAGAGACGAGAGCTTGCGGTGGCCAGGAAAGGGGAGCAAAGGTTGAGAAAAGAGAAGAGAGAGAGAGGGAGGGAGAGAGAAATGAGAAAAAGGACGGAGGAGCGAGCTTGAGCTTGGGTGGCAGAGCGAGCTGCACTGGTGCTGGTGCTGGAGCTGGTGTGGGATGTGCGACAGATTGCGCCAGCAAACTTGGGCCCAGCCAAATTGTACTATATGCAGTTCCCTCTAGGTGCTATGTGACTGTGATTGGCTTCAATTTTGCCACTAGCCCTGGTTTTCTTTTCTTGTGACTTTCTCTGGCTGCTACGCAAAGGAAGCAGCAAAGCTGTGAGTAGGTATGCAAGTATGGAGCTTGCGCAACCTTTATGGAACAATGCTCAAGCCCGCGTGCGGCTGCCATGTTTGCGCGACAGTTGCCCAAGAGGAGGATAGATAAAGCAAGATTGGGTTCAAGAGTAACCAATTTCATTCCTGGCCGCCATTTTCTGAAGAAACTCTGCAGAGTGACCCCGGAAATAGTAGTTATGCAAACACTTGACACTCATGATCCCACACAGCCCCATCCATCCACGGGCCGCAGATCCAAGTCCAGACCATTGCCGTTGCCGCGGCGCTATTTACCACTTGCACAACCTTTTTTTCTCATGCTGCTTGCCTGCCAAATCCGCTCACCCCGGCTACCGTTACATCCCCGCCAGTCCAGCCGTGTTTTTTTAACAAGGTTCTGCAGGCTGCAGATCAGCTTCGGTCAATCAGCTGGTTCGAGTCAGGTGCTGGCGCGCCCACCAGTCGCTCCAGGGGTTGGTTGATTCCTCTGCAACGCGCCCATTGGGCACACCCAAGTTCTACGCGCAGCCTCGTCGTTGTTTCTTCTGCTCTCAGAGATAGACTGCGCATTCATGGACCCAAGAGTAAGCAACCTGTCGCATCGATGTATCAATCCTAAACCTGACCCGTGGCAGAAATTCATGGCCCCAGCGGCCGCTTTCGCCATGGCGACTGTGCTGTTTGTGTATGTAATGCCAGGCAATCGGCCTTGTCTCCTGGGTATAAATTATTGACAGCGCTGCAGCTATACGCGACTATCTATCCGCTCAGCTCGGAGTCAGACTGTGCGCACGCTGTGACCGAAGAACTGTAGACGCCGCTAACGGGCTGCAGAGACGAGCATAATCAAGAGACAGCAATGACAAGTACACCAACAACAAGACACCATGGTCGTCGTCGAGCTTGTCACATTCGGCGCCGGACCAATCATTCATCTTTAGCATATTACAAATTCCAGTTCATCAGATTTCGATGATACCTCAAATGGGCGACTGGGCTCGCCCATGTCCAGGATGACTGGCAAACACAATCGTCTACTCCGTATAGTCTAGCCGCGCCAAATCATAGGCCAATGCAAACATAGCCGAAACGGGTCCCGGCGCTCTGCCGCGAAGTTACGGCTTCGCACCTGCGCCCATGCCATAGTCAGATCGAATTGACCAGGTACTTGCGCTGCGCCAACGCTTCAAGCACCGAACGTGTCTGCTCTTTTTAGTCGCATACCGCATTAGGTCCAGTCGCACCGTCAGCTGCACCAGCCCGGTGCAATTCTGCAGCACGGCACATAGCTGAAGCCACGTGTACATGTCCCACGGCACGTCCTCTGTGTGGTAGTCAAGTACATCTAGACATGTCAGGTTGGTGCGGCGGACGCGCGCGAGACGCTCTGGCAACACCGACTGCGCAAAATACAGAAACGAGTACGTGTAGCTAAAGTTGAGTGTGCTTTGGCTGTACAGTAGGGCGATATACAGCAGTCTGCACGTCTGCAGAACAGCGTCAGATGCACCGGCTTAGCTCGGTAAGGAAATGATGTTCCTCGTGCAGGTATGCCGCCGGCGCATCTAATACCTAGACGGGAGATGGCATCCAGCATCTTTGCTCGTGCACCTCAAGGCCGGGTTGGATATCATTCATCCCAGAGCAGGGGACAGCGCGCAGCTTCTTGTGGGTGCAGGCCAAGAACTCAGTGCAGTTGTTTACGAATATTGATATGTCCAAAGCATTCATATATTATCAGCCACAGTGGACAATCAGCAGCCGCGCGGACCAAGGAGCTGGTAGCTTTCCAATAAACTGATCGAATCATCTCGGATGTAAAACATCTCGGCTTCCAGGATATCTTTCTAATACCAACCTGCCCTTAGTACGTATGCGCACGTTCGTGTGTTAGCCTCTTTCACAGTGGGCGTGATGGACGTTGGTTTTCAGGTGCCAAAACTTGCCACTGACAGACGACTTCACGTCTCGCACTCTCAATCGATTCTTATACCTAAATTGAGATGTAAGCATATTTTTTTTGGCACTGAAATAGTCGCTCGACTTCTCCTGACGAGATAACCAAATTTGGACGAATTGCTGCCGGGTACCTAGCCGGTTCGGTAAATGAGCGGCTAAATTCTAGCCAATCCAGTCATTGGCAATAGCAACTCCAGGTCTCATCACAGACACTCTTCCCTCCAGCAACAAACCATACACAGCAACATGTCGGCCAATGCGGTAGCCAAAGCCGCCGGTGGCGTCGTTTCCATCGCCAAGGTAAGCACTATCTGATCAGGCGTGATGTCAATTGATCCGCCAACGATTGCGATTCTACGCAAACAAAAATACCCTCGCGTCAAGCCCATCGAAAACCAAGCGACTACACACGTCCGAATACTAATCACCCCGGCTACGAATAGAAGCAAACCCTTCAATCCACTGGCATCTGGGAGTCGCTTCGCAAGGCCGTCGCCATTGACCCGAATCGCTCCAACGGCGTGCCGCTGAACCCGTATTACCGCGTGCCCGCGCCAGGCTCCAACGACCCGGCGTCCTTTGAGGACCCTGTTACGCTGCCCGCGGGTGATATCGCCGGCAATCCTTACTGGAAGCGCGATAGCCGCCGCAATTACCCACAGCTCAGCACTGTCAGCCAAGCCGACGTCGTGGGCCTGCTCGCTGTCGGCAGCGCCGCCAGTCCCAAGGTTGAGCTCATTGGCGAGGCTGGCGAGAAGGCTCTCGTGGCCGCCCAGCAGGAGGGCCAGACCGCCGGACTTGCCAAGGCTCTGGCAAAAGCTACACCCAAGGATGTCGCCAAGGATCTGTTTGTCAATGGCCTACCGCCGCTGCCGAGCGGACAGTCACTATCCTCGGGAGAGTGGAACGTGCACAACTACAAGCTGACCGACCGGTCGTATCCTGAAGGGTGAGTTATCAATGAAAAGGGAAAAACGCCCGAGGCTGGAGCTAATGTGTTGCAGATACCCTTGCAGATCATTCCAATAGACGGGAGAAACATTGTATATAACTGGGGGGCATAGACGCCAAGCTTATTCTCTTTCATATTGCTACATCAATAAAGCCAACTTGATACACATATCCGAGAACAGCGATTATCTTAGCTGCGCACTCGTACCCTTGAAAGCCGGAAAATCCCATACGCCGCACACCTCATTAGTCGTCATTGTGCTTAACCAATCATCTTTTCGACAACTTTGGCTTTGCCCTGCGCACGCTTAAGCCGGTCGTCAAAATCCTGCACATCCTCATCTGCGTTGGCAGTGGATAGCGTCTCCGGCTCGAGCAGCGCGTATACCATTTTGATATTCTTGCCGAGCCTGGCGTTATCCGCCAGTGGCGGTAGGGAGCAGGCCCGCGGGGCGGGCTGTTGCGTATTCGTCGAGACCGCAGCTCCCACTCCCGAGCTGGAAGATGCGCTGCTTTGTGCCGGAGGGAGACGGTTGGCCCAGACAATGGCGCGGCTGGCGAGGCGGCCGCTCTCGAGAAATTTGTCAAAGCCGGTGCTCATGCCAAACTGGCGGCCCTCGATGCGCCCGGCCGCTTCACCATCCTCGAGTCCTTGCTGGTAGCCCTGGCGGTAGAAGCGGTCTTCGAGTGTGAAGACGTCGTCGAATGGATCAGGCATCGTCTCGCATGGAGACGGAGGTGTGAGACGTTGAATGAGGGCGTAGTCGGGGTGAAGCTGCTGGAGGAAATATTTGCCACCCCACCACCCACAATCAGGGTTGGCGGGGCAGATGCGATATCAGCAATCGGCCATCCGTAAGTTTGAACAAATGCTGCCAAAAGGTCGCCTGAATACTCGATGTAGGCCAAGATGAGCAATTTTTTTAAAGCATTAGGTGAAGATGCCATAAGCAATTCCGTATGCGATTGACAAAGTATCTGCCTACAGCCTCTCTGACGAAAGGCAACTCAACAACTTGCGCTGCGCCAGACTCGCCAAATCGTATCATCATCTTCCAAAGCCAACTGCTCATGCGGAGCGAAACTCCCCGAGCCTCGAAACTGTGATTATTGCCATGCTCGCGTTCCTCCTCCCGCCCTTGTTAGACATTCCGCCGTCCTGCACATGATGTGACGGGCCGGGCTCCACCTTTCGCATACAGACGCCCGTAGTGGGGGAGCGAACGCGCATCGGCGAGCTTTATTACTTTTTCGACCTTTTGTTACCCTTTGCATCCGACCACGTTTACCACTTCTACCCACCTTGACTCTCGAGTGCGGCCTCGCGATCGAACCCGGGCATCTCCATTCAACACTGAGACGGTGGACACTCGCTCCCCTAAATAAGCCGAAGCCCCGACTCCAATTTACGTCGAGCCGGCTTGTCTCGCGACAGATTGCCCGCCCTCGCTGTCCATCGTCCGCAGATACCCCAACCTCCGTCCGCCCACCCGCCCAATATGGATATTCGACTTCTGCGCAACTCGGACCTGCCGCTGATTCAGCACGCCAACCTCGAGAACCTCCCCGAAAACTATTTCCTCAAGTACTACCTCTACCATGCCCTGTCATGGCCGCAGCTCAGCTTCGTCGCCGTCGACGTCTCTCGCCCGAGCAAGGGTCCCTACGACTACCCCAAAATTGTCGGCTACGTCATTGCCAAGATGGAGGAGGAACCATCTGATGGTATTCCCCACGGTCACATCACCAGCCTGAGCGTCATGCGCACGCATCGCCGGCTGGGCATTGCCGAGAAGCTGATGCGACAAAGTCGTAAGTTTGAGGGAGATTGAAACATCGGAGATGATGTCGGTAGACAATGCTAATTATCTGGGGGACTTTACCAGAACTCGCCATGGTGGAAACGTATCAGGCCAAGTATGTCTCGCTGCACGTCCGCGTTTCCAATGTCGCCGCCCGCCACCTCTACGAGACGACGCTCGGTTTCAAGACGGAGAAGCTCGAGGCCAAATACTACGCGGATGGAGAGGACGCGCTCTCTATGCGTCTCGATTTTGACCACATCAAGAAGCAGATTGAGGCCGAGGAGGAGAGGGAACAGGCGGCAGAGGCGCAGACGAATGGCAGCAAGAGCAACGGGGAACACCTGGATGAGGGCGAGGCTGTCGGCGAGGTCGGCCGCGACCCGGAGGCTGGCAAGAAGAAAAAGTTGCCAGTGGGACGAAGCAAGGACGAGAGCAAGTAAAGCGCTGTCTGATTCTTGTCTTTTTTTTTTTGAGAATCTTAGAAGGGTTGGACATTTAGTGGGTGAGTTGCATAAACATATTGCGAAATCAGGTCTTAGATAAAAATGAAAAAGTTTCACGGCCAGCTATAGGTGTGGGTTGAGATGATTCCATGTTTTTTATAAATTCATCAATTTGGTATACTACGTGCCTTTTGTGCAGACTAGAGCTGAATATGCATATACCAACGTGTCAAGTTTGGGCTCCAATGCACCAATGCTGAAATATAAGAGTCCTACAACTGGACCAATGCGCTTGTGGACCAATATACGACCGTTGCCACACTAGATTGGTATTAATTTTGCGTGATCAGCCAGAAAGTATCCCGTCTTGCCCTTGTACGTCCCATGCCACCACTCGTCAGAAGGAAACGTCACATCTGTGATTTTGGCCCCCGTTTTATAGCTCAAGCCTGTAGAAAATTTAGGCCCTACATTCATCGCTGATGGGGAAAAAAGCGCGCAACTTACAATCTTTGGCAGAGTTCCAGCTCGTAGCCGTCGTAATGACCGATCTCTCTTGAGCAATGTGTGAGCCCGCAACATGGCGGGCATACTCTGCATCGGCGTCCATCCGCAGCGACCCTAGAGACTGCGTCATGGACGCAATCGCGCTATGGATCGCGTCTTTTCCCGGTCCGTCTTCCATCTTGTCGGCCTTGTCCTGCTGCTCACGAATAGCGTCTTCAATGCTCCGGGCTGCCGTATACTTGGCTGCGACGGCAGGGTTGGGCACCGGCGCCGCATCGTTGTCTCCATCACCGTCGGGCCGGCGACCAGGTGGTCCGCGACGACCGGCCCAGGAAGTGTGTGTTGGAGGCCCGCGTGGGGGCCAAGCGCCGGAAAAACCACCCCGTCCGAGTCCGCCACGCGCATGATGAGGCCAGCCGCCCCTGCTGCCAAAGTGGCCAGTCTCATGATGGTGATGGTGAGGGCGGTGGTCATGGAAGTGCATGGATGGTGGGCCATGCATCCCGTAAGGCATGGCCGGCATTGCTGATACATGCGGCATCGACGGCATCGGCGGCATTGAAGGCATGGATGGACCATGTGGCATAGGTGGCATACAAGGCCTCGTGGGCATGTGGCCACCGTGCCTTCGCACGTCTCTCTCTGCCCGTCGTACATCCCTTTGCGTTCTCTTCATGTCTCTCTTCCACTGCTTGCGTTCACACTTTTCTTGACGTCGCTGCTTCTTACGCGCCATGCGGCTATCTCGCTGCGTCTTGCGCTGTTCACGCTGAACCTGCTTCCACTGCTTCAAAAGCACCTTGATTTGTGCCTTGAGCTCCTTTTTATCGGCATGGGGATTCGTAGCGTGGGACTTGGCGAGTTTGAGCTCATTCTTGAGCCATACAACATCCGTATTGGTGCGTAGGTGATTGGGCTTGGATGTCCAATCTCGCAGGATGTTGATATAGGCAGGCAATTGCGCCTCGCGGACATCGTCGTGGTCAGGCAGTGAATCAAGTGAGGATACGCTGGAAGCCGACGACGCAGACGAAACTGAGGAAGCAGAGGAGACGGACCTATCCCGCGCTGTGGCCTTGCCTTTGCCGTTGGTGTTCCCGATGACTTGAGGTCTCCCGCGCTCAGGTTCAGGTCCCGAGAAACCTGGCATCCTACGCGATGACGCTCCCACCCCTGCATCTTGTGATGCTCGTGGCGCATCGTCTTCGTGGCTCGCTGTGCGAATCCCGCGGGCATCCATAATAAGAGAGCCAAGACGAATACCATTGGAGTCCATGACAAATCTCTTGCCGTATGTGATGCCGCCGGTGTCCATCCTGAAAGACGCCGGATTCGACCACCAGCTACCACCACCAGGTGCTGCCTGATCTTGCAAGTCCCTTGCATTTGCATTGTACTCAGCTTCGTCGTCCCCGCTGGGGGCAATGCTAATGGTGATACCTCGAGCCCGAAAAAAGCCCTGATTCCATTCATGCACAGTCGCTAGCGCATTCGCCCGTCGCTGAAACTCATCCCGAAGAGCCTCCGGGCCGGCAGTGCGCAGCTGGTGTCTTTGGAGCTGAGCCTGCGAGTGCCCACTGCTCAGACTTTCACCAGCTTCGCTTTCTGCCTCGGCGCGAAGCTTGCGCTCCAAGATGACATCGTTGCCCCGCGTGGTGTGATCTGGCAGTAAAAAGTTGATAAAGGTAGCCCAGTCTTGCGCGTTGATGTCGCGCTTCTCCCAGTCGCTCGGAAAGGGAAAGTCATCCGGAAGAGACTGCGTTACGAGTTGGAGCGCATGTACGAGCGTCGTCTGCGGGATGACGTCTGGCGAAGGCGGGGGTCTGGCTTCAAAGTACAGGTCGGCGCCGGGCTGCGGAACGCCGGTAATGACGTCGTCGCCAATGCTGGTTGTGCGGGGAGTATCTGGAGGCGTATATATGATTTCCTCATTCGACGACGACATACGGGAGACCACATCGTCGGCGACGGTGGGCGGTGCGGAGGCGGCGCCTGAACCAGAGTTGGAGTAGATGTCTGTCTCTGAGTATGGTGGCGGTGCGTCGCCGCCGTGGGGAGGTACTGCCCCGGACATGTTGCTATGAAAGGAATGGGTATCACGGAAATGATGGAAAGGAACAGAATGTTGTAAGAATGAGAGTTTCTTTGATGGTTCACGGCCAGCGTCACTCATCCATTAGTGCCTGTTCGTCAGCCTCGGCGGGCAGCTTCACTGGAGCTAACGTAACTAGGCAACTAGGTGGTGCATTGCGTGTCTTCCTCAGCCCTGTGGGCGGGCTTGCGTCAGCCCTTTTGGTGATTGGACGAGCCATACTGGGTGAGATGGGTAAGTATCGTATCCTAGGCTGGTACGACGCGGAAGAGCGACGTACCTACAAGGCTCCGATGTATTTCATCGGGAGGGGCAAGAGGGGTTAATTTTGCATGGTTACAATACTTACGCACCACACCCACCCCAGTACGCCGCGACAATTTAAAAAAACCGAAAGAAGAGTAAAACCAGGAAAATCCGTGATTTGATACCATGCCAATGTGTACAATTTGATTTCTTTAGCAGGCCTTGTCGCTTGTTTCGCGAGTAGCCCTTACGACGTAAGCCCACATCACGTCGTTGCTGTACATGTGTATTGGAGCTGGTGGCTAACCGAGGAAAAGAATCAAAATGCGTAATACACGACTTAGGCATTCAACATCGAATGAAGCTCTGCGCAGCGCCCGGCTTACTGTATGCCTGCTTTATTTTGATCGTGCGCTTGAGCTTTCAGTTAGACCATACGCTCACCAACAAGATCAAAATTGACATCTTGGTGCTTGTAGTGATCGGCAATAATGCTGGACAAATAGTCGCGCGAATGTGTGCCCCTATCGACCGTTAGTACTGGCTAAACGCGACTTCGGCGATGCACATACAGGTTTGTTATGTAGGTATCAATGAATGCAGAGGGCACCATTTCGGTGAGAGCAGAGCGGATCTCGACATGATTTACCATAGTGCCGTTGGCAAAGTTGACAAAGCTAGACGAGTCCCCCCACTCGATAAGAGTGTCTTCCGCAAAAGGATTGGCCGGACTAAGCTTGTATACGCCGCTGAGGACAATAACAGCAGTGCCGTGCTCCTTAGCTGCACGTGCAATGGCAGCAGATCCGGCTGTCGCCATGACACTGCCATTGGCCACTATAGCCTTGGCACCGAGGATCACCTTGTCCACGCGAGGCATGTAAGCAGTGAGGCCCGAGTTGTGAATGTTGATGACGGTGATCCCAGCTGCGATTAGCTTTCTGCGAAACGAAACGTGTGGCTCTTCGCTGGTAGGCTTGCTCGGAGCCTCGATGGCTAAGAACAACGTGAACTTTCTCTTTTGCGCAGCTCGCAGAATAAAGCGTTCGACCGTAGTGGACGGGCGGTAGGTCAGGACGAAATCGCCAGGACGAATCTGGACATCCGCGATGGCGGCGATCTGATCATCCACCTGGCTAATCTCGTCCATAATCTCCTCAATGCCATCGATGACTTCAGAGCGCAGGGTGTGGATCTGGCTGTAGGTGCCCTTCCATGTTGTCGGTGTCGAAGTGCCAGAGTTGTGGAAAGGCGAGCCAGGGCCGCTAGAAGCGAGGTCGACATCTGGCGAGGCAGAGAGAAGATGGAAGAGAGTCTTTGGTAGACCGGCCGAGCTCAGCGTCGAGGTGAGCTGGGGTCGCGGCTTCGGGGACGAATAGCCATCTGTGCGGGTGGCGGGCGCTGACGCCTCGCTTTGAGTCTCGTCCTCTTGGTCATGGCGCTCTTCCGCGGCTTCGTCGCGGATGAGACCGAGTACGCGCCGCACAATATTGCCTATAGCGAGTTCTGTGGGCTGCGCCTTGACGAGCCGTCGGCCGACTTGGGATACATTGTCGATCAGTGCGTCGACGTCCTGCCACTTGGAGCGCGCTACAACTTGTAAAAGTATGTGGGCAGTGGCAATAGCGCAAGGCTCAGAACCCTTTATCTGGCGTCTTTTGAGAAGCCTGTGGCCTTGTTAGCGGGTTTGAACTGCCCCTCGTAGTTTTGTTCCCTTGACGTGGTTCGTGGTAGAAGATATCCGACATACGAGAGGAGGCTCTCGACAGAGGCATCAAGGGGCTGACCCTTGAGAGACTTTATTAGCTTGTCCAGGTCAGGCGCATAGCCTGCTGACACCGACGGCATCGCGAGGGAGCTTCGGCAGCGAGCGCAAGCCGTACGTAGATCGCTTGGGAAGGTGGGGGTGGGATTGTTGCAGCTGTGACACGAGAGAAGAGTGACTGTAGGTCCGGTCACGTGAGTATATCCGTAGCGGCGATATCTGTAATGACGAGAGAGAGTATTTTCAATGCAGCGACAGCCGGTCTGGGTATCGAGTGCGGTGTTGGGATGCTCTCGCGATTTGCTGATGTGTGGTGACTCGAATCACAAATTTGGCATTTGAGGACGGCGGGGCTCCGCTGGCGGGCTGCGGGCCTGCGCAGCGAGATACATGCAGCTCTGGACTGCATGGGATTGCTCAGCACAAGCACGGCGACGTTGGCCAGGAAGGATCATGAAATTTACGAACAAAGTATGGATATGCACTCTGTAATCTGGTAGGATATTAGCAAGACTACTATAAACAGTCAATGCATTTTAGCAGAGCGTAAGCATAGGTAGCTGTTCTGCTCCCCACGGCCTTACGTACCTAACTATCTGTACCAGTAATTTAGTTAGATAACGTCGATGCCCCACTTAATAATGTTAACACGCTGGTCGGTTATGAATCTACGCTCTTACTTGCTTGTTGCACGTTGTTCCTCTGTTAAGACTATCGCATCTCCTCGTCTTGTTCACCCACTCTCTCTGCAATCCGGCTAGATGCAGAGCATTCACTCCTTTACATGCGCGCCAAAGTTTTTATCCGACACAAATCCAAGCTACCGGTGTTTATTCAGTCATCTATCCTAAATCGGGCGCGGTACCAGCCATGTTAGCAAAGATCGCCGCGCTGGTGCTGCTACTGTCACTGTTGCAGCTTGCGCTTTGCGCAGAAGACTACTACAAGGTGCGCCGCCTGGACGCACCGACTGACAATTCGTATAGCTAACATACTTGAAGATCCTTGGCGTCGACAGGTCTGCCAATGAGAAGCAGTTAAAAACGGCCTACCGCCAGCTGTCGAAAAAGTTTCACCCAGACAAAAATCCGTACGACGATGCCCCTTGTTGACGAATTCCAGAATGCTATACTGACTAGTGTACAGTGGCGATGATACCGCCAAGGAAAAGTTCGTCTCAGTGTCCGAAGCCTACGAGGTCCTGAGCGACCCGGAAACCCGTCAGATTTACGATCGGCACGGACACGAGGGCGTACAGAATAAGCGCAATGGCGGCGGCGGCGGTGGGGACCCCTTTGACCTGTTCAGCCGTTTCTTCGGTGGCCATGGCCATTTTGGCTCTTCTGCCGGCGAGCCGCGAGGGCACAATGTCGAAGTCAAGGTAGAGATCTCGCTCCGCGACTTCTACAATGGCGCAACGAGCGAGTTCCAATGGAATAAGCAACACATCTGCGAGACATGCGAGGGTACCGGAAGTAAAGATAAGCAGGTAGACCACTGCTCTGCCTGTAACGGCCACGGAGTGCGCATCGTCAAGAAGCAGCTTGCCCCCGGCATGTTTCAGCAAATGCAGATGCGTTGCGATGCGTGCGGCGGCCGCGGCAAGACGATCCGAAACGTCTGTCCTACGTGCCACGGCATGCGCGTCGAAAAGAAACCCACGACAGTTACACTCAAGATTGACCGTGGCGCAAAGCGCGATTCCCGCGTTACCTACGAAAACGAAGCTGACGAGAGTCCCGATTGGGTTGCTGGCGATTTGCTTGTCACATTGGGGGAGAAGAGTCCTTCGCCAGAGGATAACCCCGACCACGTCGATGGTATGTATTTCCGTCGCAAGGGTGATGATCTTTACTGGACAGAGGTCCTTAGCTTGCGGGAAGCATGGATGGGTGCCTGGACGCGAAACCTCACACACCTTGACCAGCATGTGGTACGACTGGGGCGCGAGCGAGGCCAAGTGGTTCAGAACGGACATGTCGAGACAGTCGCTGGTGAGGGTATGCCCAAGTGGCACGAGGATGGCGATTCCGTCTATCACAAGCACGAATTTGGCAATTTATACGTCACATACGAAGTAGTGTTACCCGACCAGATGGACAAGGCCATGGAAAAGGACTTTTGGGCGCTTTGGGAAACTTGGCGCAAGAAGCAAGGCGTCGACCTGCACAAGGATAGCGGGCGACCAGCGCATGACGAGCTGTAACAAACAAGGAAACGATAGATTTGTCAACAATTGCATATTCGGGGCGGCGCAGGATGTAGACTCGGAGTTGTACGGTGGCGTGTGAGATTGTGGACTTGCCATGAGAAGCACGGAAATAGACTTCAAAAGTGTACATAGAAATTAACAGTTTGTTGCGGTTTTCATCTGATTGCTGAAGACTTCCCAAATAGTCCAAGACCCGGAAGGGTCGGGCGGGGTCGCAGCCCTCTTCGCCAGACTACAAAATAGTTGTTACTGGTTCATCTCGAGTTGGCATTAAAAAGCCGATAGTCAAGCAAAGACGGCCTTTATCGTCATGCCTTGGTCGGCGGAGTTAAGAAGCCTCGTTAGCTAGGTCCGCAAGGTGGGGTGTAGCGGAGTGCGCCCAAATGCGGGCGCGATGACGATATCTGATAATCGCTGCTGGCGCTTGAGCATACAATCCTAACTTAGATTGGGTGACAAGTAAACTAAACTTGTCCCCTAATTCAATCAGGTCCTAACCAGAGAGAGGAACGACGATGAATAGTCTCCCTTCTTACAGCACGAAAGGGAAGCTCCTTGGCTCTGACTAGGTTACTACAGGGCCGCTTCGATAAGTGGGCTGTGCCTCGGTAGAAAATGCAGGCTTGCAGGCGGCCAACCGTAACGGAGAATATGGTCGGTGATCTACGATTATAAATATTGACACGATGCATTTGGATTATAAATCCGGCGTTACAACCTCTTTGCCGGAATTTAGCGTCCTACTGCTCAACGTTCGTGCTTGCAGCACTTGGCATGGTTGACGAAAATCTAAATAAATAGCTCTACCCCGTACTACATCATCGATACGATTTTTTGACATCATCATCCTTGTGCTCTTCTCTAAGCTTTATATTACACGCTGCTCGTCGAAATCAAACCAATTGCACCAACACCGTCAACAAGCAGACATGGCGCCCAACAAGACCCTCATTTTCAAGAAAATTCCCAAGGGCCTGCCGGTTCCCGGCCAGGACCTCGTCGTAGAAGATCGCGAAATTGACCTCGAGACCCCTCCCAAGGGTGGTTTGGTGTTGGAGGTGCTCGAAGCCTCCT
This sequence comes from Beauveria sp. NWAFU-1, assembly GCA_024472245.1. Lineage (NCBI taxonomy): Eukaryota > Fungi > Ascomycota > Sordariomycetes > Hypocreales > Cordycipitaceae > Beauveria > Beauveria sp. NWAFU-1. Next base: position 2,845,779 of record JANBXD010000006.1, on the reverse strand, counting down.
ACGACCCATATCTTCGCGGGCGCATGCGCGACTCCAGCAGCAAGTCGTACTCGGCAGCCTTTGAGCTCAACGGACCCGTCAGCAACGCGACTCTGTCCAGGGTGCTGAAGAGCGACAACCCCGACTACCAAGAAGGTGACATTGTGCGCGCGCAGACGCCCATTGCCGAATACGCGCGCTTGGATGACCCTGCCAAGTTCCAGGCGTACAAGATTAAGAATCCGCACAACGTCGACCTCTCCTACTTTCTTGGGCCGCTGGGCATGTCCGGCCTGACAGCTTGGTCTAGTCTCTACAGAATTGGCAAGCCCAAGAAGGGCGAGACCATTTTCGTCAGCTCTGCCGCTGGCTCTGTGGGCCAGATTGTTGGCCAGATCGCCAAGCACGAAGGCCTGACTGTAATTGGCTCGGTTGGCTCAGATGACAAGCTTGACTTTATCACAAAGGAGCTAGGTTTTGACTCTGGCTTCAACTACAAAAAAGAGAAACCCGCCGATGCTCTACCCCGTCTGGCCCCGGAGGGCATTGATATCTACTATGAGAATGTTGGTGGCGAGCATCTGGTGGCCGCGCTCGACAACATGAAGGTTGGCGGCAGAATTCCCGTTTGCGGCATGGTACGTACCTGGCAATACTTCCCACAATGAATCCAAATGAGCGCAATCGGACATTAAGCTGACATGTTTGTATAGATTAGCGGTTACAACCAGGAGGCCAGTGAGCGTGCTAGCATAAACAACCTCTTTCAGCTGATTGCCAAGCAAATTCTCATGCAGGGTTTTCTTGTGTTCGCGCCTGGATTCGGCCCTGCCTACTTCCAGGAGCACATGGAGAAGCTTAGCTCTTGGCTTGCCGATGGCACGTTCAAGTCGAAGCTGCATTTCACCGAGGGCATTGACAAGGCTGCCGAAGGGTTTGTAGACATGCTCGAGGGCAAAAACTTTGGCAAGGCCATTCTCCGAATCAAATCTCAGAAGTAAAATGAATACCGCTCCTAAAGCACTATACTAGTATAAAAATGATACGACAGAATTATCGTAAAGTCAACATAAGCTAGATGTGTGTAGTATGAATCCTGGCTAGATAGCATGCCAACATGCTGCTGACCGAATTTTCTGTTTCTTTGCATCAACATGCTCCTGAACTTGTTTTGCGCCGATTATTCTACGTAATGGATAATTGTGTGCTGCACCAAAACGTGCGAGCCCGGTTATCGGCTTTATTGACAGAAATGTGCAACTCCTACGAGAAAGCAGGTGACTCCCTGGGAACAGTACCTCTATATTGGCCTAAGATAGCGATGAAGCGAGGTACTGTTCCAAGGGGCCTATCCCTGCACTTGTGCCCGTTTCATCGCTCTTGTTCCCGGCTTAAATCCATATTTCGTGTCAAAATCTCAACGGCTTTGAATCACCGATCTGGCTAGGTCAGTCTGCAAAAAGACAACTGGATTTGTTCGAGAAAGTATTCAGTAAGCTTCACATCATATTTAGTAGGGAAACCACATGAGGCTCGTGTAGCTCTTGGATGAATTTATATATAATTGATAGATTGTGGTCAACTTCGATAGCCTCTTGTGCAAGGTTCTGCATTTGGCTTCGACAGCTGAAATGACAGCACCTGAGACCTGCTCTAGATTCCACCCACAATGCCTTGTATAATTTCACCCAGTCCTCCATCATCGCCTTCAAAACCGGGGTTGCTTCCACCACCTGGGTTGAATTCACCACCTGGGTTGAATTCACCACCTGGGTTGAATTCACCACCTGGGTTGAATTCACCACCTGGGTTGCTTCCACCACCTGGATTGAATTCACCACCTGGGAGGCTCCCATCACCCGGGTTGATTCCACCACCCGGGTTGATTCCACCACCTGGGTTGCTTCCACCACCTGGGTTGCTTCCACCACCTGGGTTGCTTCCACCACCTGGGCTGAATTCACCATCTTGGCCGATTTCCTCACCTGGGAAGAAATCACCACCAGGGGGGCTCCCGTCACCTGGGTCGTTTCCACCACCTGGGAGGCTCCCATCACCGGGAGCACCGGGGTTTCCAGGGTTGAACGGGGGATTTCCAGGGTTGCCGCCGGGGGGTCCAGACGGGGGATTTCCAGGGTTACCGCCGGGAGGTCCAGACGGGGGATTACCAGGATTTCCAGGGTTACCGCCGGGGGGTCCAGACGGGGGATTACCAGGATTTCCAGGGTTACCGCCGGGGGTTTGAGACGGCGGTCCGGGTTGAGTGGGCGACTTGCCGTCCATGACACTTTGAATAAAATCAAGTTGGCTGTCCACTCGAGCATAAACGCCAGGGAGTTGCTGATTGGCACAGCCAAAGCCAAAGGAGACCACACCTTGAAGCACTCCGGTCTGAGCATCGATAAGTGGCCCACCGCTATCTCCATTGCAAGAATCCTTGTCTCCTCGGCCTGCGCAAATCATATTTTCCGTGATGCTCTTTCCAGCTTTAGATGAGATAATTTGATCGCACTCCTGGCGGGGTATCAAAGGAAGGCTGACTTGTCTCAAGTCCTCGGGCAGCGGAGGTGCCTTGTCTTGTAGGAGTCCCCTAGACCAAAAAGTAAGAATTCGTTCGCCAGAAATGGAGGATGAGAATGAGAGCCGACTGCAACATACCATCCAGCTACCGTTTTTTCGCCCTCTTTGGGGTCGTCGCCCTTTTGTGGCATCTTGACAAAATCGATGTTTGCACTCTTATTGATTGGTGGTGATAACCTTAAGACGGCCACATCGTTATCAAGTCCCTCCATGGTAAAACCAGGGTGTACTCGCGGATCAAGCCCATCCACGAGCGTACCGCCAGTGGTGCGATCCTGCGTAGTTAAGTGTCAGAAGTAGAAGCAAGGAATTGAAATTACTGGATTTGAAACTCACGTTTGATCCAGCACGAACTTGAATATTGGGGGGCGGGTCGAAAAGACAATGACTGGCCGTGAGGACGTATTCCTCATTTATGAGCGAACCACCGCAGAAATGATTTCCTTCACTGGACAGAGAAACGATGTATGGAAATGCGCCATTGGGGGCAACATCTCCTCCCACAACCTTGGTTTCAACGTCAGACTCTGACAGCGGCGCGGCAGTCACTCTTCGAGCGACCAGTGTCGCAATCGCGGCTGCAAGAGCCGACTTGGAAATCATTTCAGGTATGATGGAAAGCTTTGGTTTTTGAGAGAGAACGAATGAGTAGATGGATATTGAGGCTACAGATTTTTGGCAAAAGTGAGGTCCATCGGGTGAATATATGAGCTCTCGCTAGACAGGTGGATGAGGAATCATTGTACATAGAGTCCATAGCATAAATATCCGAGACTATGCCCCTTAACTAGTCGGAGTATTGAGTCAGTAACCCATAATCTATACGAATCCCATAACTCCTGTATATATCCTTGGCTATACCCGTGCGGCGGAGCTGCTGGAACAGTGAGGGTGCCAACGAACTGGTTGGCTAAGAATGAAGTTTGCAGGGATGAGAGGTTCTGCGTGAAACTCACTCAGATAGAGGGCTTCTATGCGCAAAGTATCGCCCACAGACAGCCCTGAATTGGAGCTTTCGAGGTATTCGTGGGCGGTCGAATGGCTGGCCCACAGGATCTTCGGCACATCAATCAAGTGAACAGGGCTTGGTGAGAAACAACATTAAGCTTTCCAAAAAACCTTGTTACTGCATATTTTGTGTCAAACAACCTCTTGCGAAAGCATTGGCTATACCATTATTAGCATGATGCGGTATACTATTTCTAGGAGGCGAGGCTGTATAATAGATGAAACGCTACTTTTATGGAGCAGCAAGCCACCCTCAATCGTGCGACGGATCGTCGCGAAGACCCCGATAACCCATGAAATTATAACCTGCAGGGGCCCGGGTTTAAGTAATGACTTGTCACCACTGCTGAGCCCTCCGTCCGAGGCCCGCTCAGCTGAAGACATATCGCGGGGCAGGTGGCGCCATCCGTAATAGTACATGCAATCAATCTCAGGGACCAAATGTATCAATCAATGTAACAGGTTTGATATCGTTGATGCTAATTGAATGCTATTTTACGCATGGGGCGCTGGCGTAGCAAGAAGCGCAACGAAAGTCTTCACCAAGCTCTTTACCTCCAAGGCAGACTTGATAGCAAAGTTTAGGCTGTCGTTTTTAAAAATGCAATGCATTCCCTGGTAAAGCCGGAAATGCATAAATTTGCAATGTTTCTTGTTTTCGCATCAAAATCCCCAGGTTTAATGCTATTCCGCTCGCAATGCTCTTGGCGCGTGAGTTGCATCATCCGTTATGCCGTCCTAGTGGTACCGAAAGTCCGTCCGCATCAACAAGGCGGCTTTCGGCTTCCTTGGCGGCATTGAGTACCCCCATCCTCGCCTCGTACGCACGTGCTCTTTACTATATACCTGCAGACAAATCACAAACGAGAAAGACTCTAGTTATGCCTTACTCCATATTAATGCCTAAAAATCATCCCTCAAATCTCCACCAAAATACAGATGCTCGCTAATGATACCCTTGAAAGTCTCAAAGGCCTAGCGCATCAAGGTCGAATGGGATGAGGTTTCGTCCGAGGTCATCGATGCTCCATTGGTCTGCCACATTGGTCTCGAGCAGTATACTGTTACCATTCAACAGTAAGTCTGCATCAGAGGCTACCTTCTGGAGCAGTTCCAAGCAGTATATAGCATTTTCTTTTGCTGCATGCACCATGTGCGATTTAGGGTCTTTTTGAGCCTCCGTCGCTTTGATTTGTGCGAGCGCCATGCTCAAGTATATGTGACCCTTGATGTTGGTCTCTCCATTCAACAGGCGTTGAGAGTCTACCGCAAGCACTGATTGGACGGCTTTGTCAAAAGTCCCCCCAATGGCTTCATTGACTCGGGCAGAAGCCCGATCCACGACGTTTTCCTCAAGGCGCAAAAGCATCTCAATGAAAATGGTGACGCCGGCATGTTGGAGTGGCTCCCCGAAAAAGCCTTGGCCCACAGCCAAGAGCCTCTGAAACGTCTCGTCTGGCTCCGGCAATGTCAACGCAAGGGAGTTTTCGAAACATACTTTTCGAGAGAAATAGCAACGCGAATCTCTAATATTGGCTCCAATGAAAGGCCGATGCAATGCGAGAACGAAGCGTCTTTGGAGATAGTTGAGCATGTTCAAGTAGAACGGCAGCGATGCATGCCCAGCAGGGGTCGGCCCCAACTGCCGAAAGAGTCTGTCGCTGTCTTGACACAGCTTGACCAATCCATTACTAAGAGCCAAGATCTCTTCATAGGATAGCTTGTAGAGGGCTGGTCCATCGAGCAAAGGGTTCCAGCCCGGCTCCCATCGAACGTCGGAAGACGATTTATAAAGATGTCTGGGTTCAAAGTGAGCTTTCTTTTGAACGTGGTAGCAGAACCATATCTTCCACGAGGTCTTTGTCGTCAATATTCAGTGGAGGCTTGGTATCGTACATGTCGCCAGAAATGATGCTCATCATCCAACGCCGCCTGTATGTGGATCTCAACGATCGTCAGCCAGAGCCTTCTCCTCATCTCTGCTTCGAATATCGAAATGCTTGACGCATAATGAGAAGGGTCGCGATGGAGACCCATATATATAGCCAATTGCAGCAGCGTGCTTGCGCCAAAGTGTGAAGGACTGCCGCCTGTTGCATTGACTTGCTCCGAAACGAGCACAAGGCATTTGTTTTGAAGGCCTTCGTTTGTGAAGCACTCTCTATGAGCTGATGACAAAATCCAGGTCCGCGCGCTATGCAGCCACTGATGAGCGTTCCAAGTCGGACCTCTTTCGCCTGGATTGGAGAACCTTGCGCCAATGGACAAGACCAAAAGAATTTGTGCAATATACGCAGGCCTGATACTGCGCGGATTCTTCCAGTATTGCTCATAAACTTTTGTGAAAGATGGAATATGCAGAATTCGGAAAGACATTTCCATGGTTGTGATGTAGTTGTGCACAAAATGTGTCTGCAATGTTACGAGCGGGCAGCGTTCTGAAACTGTCATCTAAAGATATATTAGATAATGAGTGCCAGGCTTTAACTAACCTGCCTACTATCTTTGCACTTTGCCATATATCATAAACTTCAGACAGTGCGGACGAATCAGCGAGCGGCTCTTCCCCCGACATGGGCCGCGTGAACTCCTAATGCACACAGTGAATTGTACTGTGTGCTTGTTAGCCGAAAGTACTCAGAACGGTAACTGATGATCGTACCTTTGCAAACGTGTTTATCCAATTACTAGAACCCATTAGACAACCTTTGGAGAAGAAGCCCTTCAAGGGACGCAGCCCGTCATCTTGCTCATGTGCGTATTGGGCAGCAGAATCACATTGCCGTGTGCCTGAAGGGCTGGAGAATACTGCCGCCCCTACACACCTACCCGCTGTTGGACGCTCAGATGACGTATGGCTCTGCCCAGTTGTTCCCAGTGATCTCTGTTGCATTCGGATCCGGAGACTGGTGAGTTGCTGGTTTCTTCTGCTTCACGTTTGGCATCTACGTCCCAATCAACTACTTGCCTGTTCAGGCTCTCGATGCTGGCATGGACCCGTTTTTTTGGTGCAGTACCTGCTTTCTATTCTCAACGCCGCGAGTCTATTCAGTCGCCTATTCGCAGGTCTCATGGGCCAATATGTTTATTGCCGTGTGCACCTTGACAGGTGTATGGGTGCTAGCTTTGTGCATTCCACCCTCTAGCACAGGCGGCATCATTGCCTTTGCAATCCTGTTCGGTTTCTGCTCCGGTTCACACGTATCGCTCATTGCTCCTCTCGTGGCACAAATCTCGCCATTAAAGGAGATTGGCTTCCGTACGGGTAACTTTTTTTTCGTCTCTTCCATTGGTGGCCTGGTTACGAATCCTATTAGCGGGGCTATTTTGAGCAATGACAAGAATTGGGTGGGAGTCAAGGTGTTTGCTGGTATCTTCTGTCTCTTGGAGACCGTTCTGGTACTCTTTTCCTGAGCACGCAGCGTTGGATGGAAGTTGGCGGTTGTATTTTAAAGATTTCATGCGATATATCTTCCTGTAACCCAGAGATAGGCCATTCGCGCGATAGGGGCCATTTTCCATGCAGGACTGACACTTGCACCATCACGCCGCACATCGACGAAGCGTGTAGAAGAGCAATGTACAATGTGCATTTAACAGATATCGTTGCTAGGAGATGAATACAGGAAAAAATATCTACTATGTACCGTGAACTCAGCGGTGTCAGAGTTTATGCACTCAAAATCGCGAAAGTCTGGATGTCCTAGACCTGCGCTGAATGAACTTGGCTGCAGGCATCAGGCAGCTGCAGGGTGCCTTATGCTGCACCTTAGCAGCTACGGCGTTGCCGCCAATTTGACTGACAAATTAAAACAGACTCAGAAAGCCATTTGTCTCAATTGTTTCCTCTTCCCTCAGCATGCGCTCTTTTGTTTGTGATTGCCAGCGCAGAGTGCAGAATGCTTCCTAGGCGGCTTGCGTCCATGGATACTTAACTCAGACTCCCCGCACGATTGTGGAAGGAAACACAATTACCTTCAAGAAACCCTCATCTGCCACCTGTTTTTCTCGATGAGCGAAGAAATGAAGTCGCTTACGGCGCAGGGTCTGGAGCAGTTATGCTCCAGAGAGCATCTTCACCTACTCAATGCCGTGGACTCGCTCCGCTCGCAAGGTGTCAGCCATTACATATCACTGCCTCAAATTATCGTGTGCGGCGACCAGTCTTCTGGAAAAAGTTCAGTCTTGGAAAGCATTTCTGGCGTTTCTTTTCCGGTGAAAAGCAGCTTGTGCACCCGGTTCCCGACCGAGCTTATTCTTCGCAAGACAGCCGTTTCCTCCATCAATGTCTCTATTGTGCCGCACCACTCTCGCAATGAATCCGACAAGGAATCTCTTTTAAAATTCCACGAGAAATTGACCGACTTCAAAGACCTACCTGCGCTAATCGACAGCGCAAAGACGGCCATGGGCGTGATGACAGTGGGCAAAGCGTTTTCCGGAGATATCCTGCGCATTGAAGTCAATGGCCCCGATCGTCCACACCTCACCATTGTGGACTTGCCGGGTCTCATTCATTCCGAGAACAAGCACCAGTCCGCATTAGACATTCAGCTCATCAACAATGTTGTACAGGGCTACATGAAAGAGCCGCGGAGCATTATCCTGGCTGTTGTATCAGCGAAGAATGACTACGCCAACCAGATTGTTCTGAAGCTGGCCCGTGAAGCCGATCCCAGAGGAACACGAACGCTAGGGGTCATCACTAAGCCGGACACGCTCATCCCGGGATCTGGGAGCGAGCACATGTTTCTCTCTCTGGCAAGGAACCAAGATGTCGAGTTCCGCTTGGGCTGGCACGTGTTGAGGAACCGCGACACCGAAGCGGAAGATTGGACATTTGACCAACGCGATGCTGCAGAGCTTCAATTTCTGTCATCAGGTGCCTGGGCAGGCCTCTCTTCAAAGGACGTGGGCATTAAGTCCTTGAGAGACCGCCTGAGTGACGTCCTTGTGCGCCAGATTGTCTCTGAGCTCCCGAATCTCATTGAAGAAATCGGACAGTTGTCTGCCCAATGCCAGAAACGTCTTGATAAGCTCGGCTTACCTCGCGAAGCCATCTTTGAACAGAGAATGTATCTCATCCATATCAGTCAGTCATTCCAAGCTATGCTTCGGGCAACGACTGATGGCACATACAACGACCCGTACTTCGGGGATGCCATGACAATGACCGGCTATCAAAAGCGTACCCGAGCCGTTGTTCAGAACCTCAATCGAGCCTTTGCAGCAGAAATGGCCCACAACGGTCGACGGTACAAAGTCGTGGCCAATGTCAATGATGCCGCCTCAGAGAGCAATGAGCTATTGACCCGTGATGATTACATTCAGAAAATCGTCCTGATCATCCAAAGAGGCCGAGGAAGAGAGCTACCTGGAATGTTCAATCCTAATGTCGTTACAGAGCTATTCAAGGAACTCTCGTCGCCGTGGAGCAAGATTGCAGAAAGCCACATACAGAAAGTGTGGGAGGCGGTTCGCCTGTCGTTGAGCCATCTTGTAACGCACATTGCAGACTCTACCACTGTCAAAGCAATCTTAACGCGTGTTTTTGAGCCCAAGTTGGATTCCTTGCGGCAAGCCTTACATGAGAAACTGTCGGGACTACTAAAGCCACACCAAAGCGGACATCCCATTACCTACAACCACTACTTCACGGCAACTCTGCAGGACATTCGCCGAGAGCGCGACAAGTCGAGAGTCATCGCGTTATTGACGGAGGTGTTTGGCCGAATTTCATTGTCGAAGAACACTAAAGTTGGAGGATCCGTCGACTTTAGGAGTTTTGTTGACCGACTTGTTCTTCCACAAGAGCCAGACATGGATCACTTTTCAGCCTGTGAGGCTCTAGACTTCCTAGATGCATACTACAAGGTGAGGTCTCCGCCACGCAACTACAGCCCTGCACTCTCGTAGCTGACTTGTCTTGTTTTAAGGTTGCCCTGAAGCGCTTCGTCGATGACGTTGCGATTGAAGTCATCGAAGCTGGTCTTTTAGATAAGCTCAGCGAAATCATGGATCCGAGCTCCATCTTTATGATGAGCGAGGCTGAAGTTGCTAGCATCGCGGCGGAGACGGAAGAGAGTCGGGCAGCCCGCCAAGAACTGAAGACTAAATTGAAGATACTCAAAGGCGGAGATGAAACTTGCAAGAAATTTGCAGCGCTCTACTTCAACGGTAAGGCTCCTGTCTGGCTCATCAGCAACGTCACTTACATTTTCTAGTTCTGGGCAATGCCGTGAGCGATACGAATTACACGGCCGATCGATCTAATGATACTGAAAACAATACTCCCGCTACAGATCCGATGGCAGCAGATAATAGCGATGAAGAATCTGTCTGTGGAACCGCTCCCGAGGCCACCTCACCAGAAATTACGATCTTAGAGGTGCCGATAACTGAGCCGGCTCTTGAACAGAGACCTCCTCAGGTTGACGATGTTTTCGACTTCGCGCTTCCTCAAAACAAGGCCAAAAAAAAGAAGAAATCCGGATTGTTCAGTCAGCATGATCGAGCGGCTGAGCCTGACGCTTTGCCTGCGATACCGAGTTGGAGCACATGATACCTGGACATTCACAAAAACAGTGAAAGTATAGAGTTACTATTTTATTTCTATGCTGAGATATTTTTAAAACAAAAAACCAAGGCCCTCTAAAATCATTCTCCAAGATCCGTATAATAGTACACTTGCTGCTATTAGGGAGGGATGAAGCGTATCTGCGAAAGGCTTTAGTCCTTGCCGAAACGAAGTGTACCTTTCACAGTAAGCGGAGCATTGTCACTGTCTCGATATCTATGTCACAGATGAGAGTGGGTTGATTACGGTGGTACACCGGCTCCTAGCATGTGGTATTGCGGGCAATTGGTTAGCTGGTTCTCGAAGCGTCAATACTAGTCGTTTGATCAAGAGGACCACTTCGAACAACGGCCTCCTGCAGCATCTCTGCGGTAAAAGGTGTTTCGCCTTTTCCAATGGTAGACTTGAGGGCGTCTTGAGCGACTCGCCTGTCGTCCTCGGTATCATGTGCCGGGTACTCGTGTTGGCAGGCACGCCTCGGCTGGCTCTGGCTAAGTCAGCTAGCCAGCCCCTTATCAGCCGCCACTCTCTCCCTAGATAGTCTCTCTTTCTCTCCTTTATATATATATTTATTTAGGTCTTTACTTTAGCTTGTGCCCTATAGTGCGACGCCCTCGCTCCCTCTTGCTCTCTTCGCTCGCTTAATTCGGGCTAACTCGTATCTGCCGATGTCATCAGACGGTGTCGCGCCTGAATCAAATGCTTCCACAGAATCTGGAACCGTCACAGAGGCTGGAAGCGGAGACGGCGTCCCAGCATTGTCTTCTGGGCGTTGATAATCTCCTGGCTTTTCAGCTACAGGCGGTCGGCCGACATGCCGCCGGGGATCAGCTCTCGCCGGCGGTGATGGCAGCTTTTCGCCGCGCATGCGCTTCGAGTCCGCTTCAGCAACGATTCGCTCCCAATCGGGCTTCGTTACGTATCTGTTGTGATGGGCATAATAATTCTTCACCGGTCATGGCACGTTAGCACGCGGACAAACCGGGGATTGGAGTCAGGGGCTCACCATGAAGGCAATCTTGTACGGCATGTGGTTGGGCATTGTGTTCCAGTCACTTCCAAACGCAGCCAGAAGCAGTGGAAAGTCAATGGACTCTTTAAAGGTCCAGTAGCTAGATGCCTGGCTGGCTGTGTCCGGATCGCTTCCCGATGCCATGGTATCAACAATGTGAGCTTGATTTGGCGCATCGGCCGCGATGTCAGTGTTAGCCTTCTGCTCCTCCTTAGAGTTGGAGTCGAGTGAGGGCAGAAACTGGTTGAACTTCTCGACAAGATCTGGTTCTGGCTGGAAGAGCATGGCACTTTTGGCGGGAAGATCTTGAGGCAGGATCTTCTCGTACTTCCAAGTCTGCGTGTCCTCAAGGAACTCATTGAGTGTTCTCGGATAGTTGTTGAGACGATTCTCGACCTCGTCCACGAAGCTCAAGGCGTCATACAAAGTGCCTTGAGAGGTTGATCGTGGCTGTTGGGGCGGAGAAGCCGAAACGAAGTCGTCGAGAGTGGAATCAAAATGCTCTGATAAAACGGTAGGGTGACGGCGAAACTTGCTATTGAGAAGTTGATCCTGATCAAATTGTCGACTCTCGAGAACAGCGTCTTGGTTGACGCCAGCTTGTAACCATTCTTCCATAGCGTCAGTTGAGTAGATTGAAGCCTGATCCTCAATCTCGCTCTCGTCACTCCCTTCGTCATCTCCTGTGCTGGGCAATACGAACAGCGCGAGATCTTCAAGGTGCCGCCCGACATGCTGCTCGTAGTTTTGCACCGACTCACACCAAAAGCTGGCACAGAGGGGACATTTCTCCCTTATCTTGCCAACATCTGCTCTGCCGCCGGGACTCTCGAGACTCGCTAATTTGGCGCCCGGACCCTCCTGCCCATGCGTTGCGTGTAAATGCGCCTGCAGCTCCTCTTTCGAGTCAAACGTCCCGGGACAGCCAAATATGCAATGCCAGGTTCTCCAATGCTCTGCTTTCATGTGTTCCATCCAGTGCGCCCGACGGGCGTACAGGTGATCCGGAGCGGAGCAGTCATCGCGGAGGCAGATATACGGCTGAAGATCCCGAAAGATGTGGCGCCTGGACTTGGTCAGAGACTTGCCCGAATGCTGGTAAAGAAAACACTTACTTCCATTCGCTGCGATTGCGTACTAGGATGAACATGTGGCAAAACGGACATTTCATTGGTCCATCTTCATGCTCCTCTGGGAGCGGTGGAACGCGAAGATGATGAGTTGAAGAGATGGTAGTTGCATACGACGTTCCGGAAGCTTCTGATATGTCATCGTTCATCAACGTCTCTGGGACACTTTGATGGCTTTGTAAGTGAGCAGGTAAAGAAGAGGCAAGTGTCGTCGCGCGCTCGACCTCGTCCAATCCCTCCGCTAGACGCGCGGTGTGTTCCTCTCGATACTTGAGGTACTGCCGCCGACGAGATGTCGCCTCGGCCAGTCGATCTTGAACGTTGCCATTGGCGTTCGGAAACTTGGCCTTGACGTGCTGCGTGTCCCAGTGCTTGAAGTGCTGTACAATCTCGGCGCCGGCGCGGGACTTGAACTGGTCGTGTGGCGCCGGATTTCGTATCGTTACAGACACACGCAGCAGGCAGTTAATTTCATGCCCGATACTCTTCATGACGGCGTCAATTTCGTCTTCTTGCTCTGTTTCGCCGTCGTGGAAATACTCGGCCAGCTCTGCTAGGGTAGCATCTGGCGCTTCTTCGGAGACAGGCGGCGTGCCGCTTTTAGTGATTAATGAGACGCCTAGTAGCTGTGAGTACATGATATTGATGCTAATCTTGATTAGGCTGACCTTCGTTGAGAGACTCGCAAAGATCCCGCAGCAAGGAGAGAATGTGGTTGCGGATAAAGGATGTGTCACGAAGACGATACATGAGCGAGCGGCTGCCGGACGAACGATGTGCGCCGAGGTTTCCAGCCCATAGTTTAAACCTGGCCGCGTGCGAAACGGCCAGAGAGTGATGAACAGCATCATCTTCGAGGCCGGCCACAAGCGATTTGAAGAGTGCAAGGCCTCGGTAAACAAGCGCGGCAAATGGCGACTCCACCAACGTCTGCCCCGACCCAGGCTTTGCACTTGTCATCGCGACAATTACAACACACAATGAACCATGCTAAGAAACAGAGATTAGATTTTGTTGGAAGCCCATCCCCAGATTGGCGACCACGCTCAAACAGCCTCGTGGCACGTGTGCGGGGTAGCGGTTCGGACCGCATCTCAGCCTCGTCCGGGCCGCTCCCCCGTCGCGACGCTGCCAAGTCCACCGCAGACAGCATGTCCGGTTTCGAAGTCATCGGCGTCGTCCTTGGCGTCCTCGGTGTTTTGCCCGCCGCGGTCGAAGCCGTCAGGGGCTACAAAACCCTGCTCTCGTCGATGAAGCACGTCGAGCGCGACCTGCGCACCCTCATCCAGGACCTCGAGACGGAGCAGGTTCGCCTGCGCACGACCTGCGAGATGCTCCTCGATGGTGTCGTGCCGTACTCGGTCGTTGACATGCTGATTGAGAGCCCGTTTGGGACGGAGTGGACGCCGTACAGGGATCAGCTGCGGCTGCGGCTGTGGTCGTCGTCGGCGAAATTTGAAGAGCATATTTTGGAGATGCAAAAGGCGGCACTGGATTTGAAGGACAAGCTGAGAATTCAAGCCAACGGCCAGGTAAGTCTCGACCAGCGTTGTAGGGATAACTGAAGCTGAGTTTTTGGTAGACGGCGATCAAAGATCGGACGTCGATCCTCAGAGAGCTGAAGCGAGGTGCCTCTTTTACGCTCAGAAAAAAGGACTACGAAGACATTATCGACAGAATCAAGACGAGCAACTCGGTCCTCCACGACCTCGCCAACCAGAGCTGTGGAATGGAATCCAGTAGGCGAACGCGGTCGCAGGCCCGACTCATCGAGCTGATCCGCGGGCTGGCCAAGAGCTTATTCCACGCCATCTGGAGTGCGACCACGTGCGACTGCGCCACGCCGCACCAGGTGTGCCTGGAGCTGGTCCCGAGGAAAGCCGTCATAGTGCCTAGTGATGTTGAAGAGGACGTTGTCAAGAAGTTTAGCTTTTATGTTGCATTCGGCTCACATGTCATTTCCGCTGAGAATGCAGGCTCGACGGTGCAGAGGCGGAAGCCACAATGGAACACCTTTGATCTTCGAATAAAAAGCTTCGAGGCGAATATGTGTTCGCGACCAGTCGCATATGCACCTATTGCAACTGCAGCTCCAAAACCATCGAAAAGGGTAGGATGGTCGGCGTCGCTTAGCTCCAACTTCAATTCAGCGCAATCAACTCGAACGTTGGTTGACGTGTCGAGGACGCTACTTGCCATGCCGGCAGTGACTACGCTCGCGCAGGATCCAATCTCGAATCTATGTCGGGACATACCGAGGCGACAAAAGATGGCAGCGACAGACTGCTATGGATACCTTGCAGACGCAACCCGCAGTTTTTCACTCTATCCTCGATCACAAGCTGCCGACATTGTCGGCACTGTAACGCTTCGCGAGCTGCTAGGCGAGCATCGACACGGCAGCATAGGCTTCGACTACATACAGAAGCTCAAAGTTGCGCTTGCCATTGCGATAAGCGTGCTGCATCTGTACAAGACGCCTTGGCTGGCGAGAGTCGTCACCTTGGACGACTTTGTCTTTCTCCGGGCCGACGTGAGCGTCACGTCTGGGCCGTCGCCTGCTGATCTGCCATTCTTAGCAAAGAGTGTAATGACGGCATCGGATGAGCAGAGCCACGGCCAGCGGCGGCCCGTCAACCTGACAATCCTCTCCCTCGGTGTGCTGCTCATACAGGTCATTATTGGCAAGATCATAGACGAGCTGGATATACCGAGGGAAGCCGAGATGAGCATGAACAGTATCATCACGCGGTATGAAGCCGGCACTCGACTGCGTGATCGGGTGTTAGAGAATGGCGGCGTAAGCTACGCAAGGGCCGTCAGGTGGTGCCTCGACAACGTCTTCAACATGGTCAATTTGGAAAATGAAATATTTTGCCAGGAATTCTACAATCATGTTGTGGTGCGCCTTGAACAAGATGTGGGCTATTTAAATGAAGAGATGTAGGGTATGATTTGTGTAAAAATGTACATATTGCCTAAAACGGAAACTGTAGGCTAATTAGGGCGGGGGCTAGGCGTGAGCGTGACCGGCCGGCAAGTTCACTGCAAATTATCTTCTTTGCACCATGCCCGTGATAGCGATCATGGGCCTCATTGGTTTATGCTTTCCAGGGTCTCTTAACGGAATATGCAATTAGTCACCTATGTAGTTAGATACTTATAGCGAGGACACGCATCTTAATCCTAGAAAAGGCCCCCCCCTAGGCGATAAACAATACAACAAGAATAGGTAACAACAATAACAACAACGACGGAACAGTTAGGGGAGATAAAGGCGAGGCGCGGGGCATGGGGGCTGGTGTGCTCCTTGGCTCCGTATTGCGTTCAGTACCATCTTATCTACCGCGTGCGCAATAGGAGGACTGTGAATAAAGATGACTAGATTGTAGCAGCAAGTCCAGGAGAGTTTAAATCGGCTGCAAACAGGCAAGAGTAGCATCAAGCACGCAAAAGATACTGCCCTGAGATTCTCCCTCTTCTTTGATCAAGCGGCTGGCCCTGTACGCCTACCTATGTATCTTTGGTAACTTCGTGGTGGGGTTCGGTTGCCTAGCGCGGGGCAAGCCGCACCCGGCTGATCACTTTGCGTGTACGAAGTAACACTCGTAACAAACATGGCGCTTGCTGACTCCCTCACTTCATACACCCGTGCTCTTGCTGCTCAACATTCCATCAACATCCTTCACTTTTCCATTCGATAACCATGCGCGCTGCTCGCAAATATCTCATTTAAGATTGCTTTTTTTCTCGACATCCTCGCACAGCCAAACTTTCTACAGGCAGTCCACTAACCACCCCGCGCGGGCATATTACACTGTACTTTCGGCCGCCTACCAACGTCTGTTGGCTCTCCAGCATCTTTTCCCATCACAGCTCCTACTCCGCTCGAACATGCAAAACCCAGGGCTCTCGACACCCTCGGTCTTTCAACGGGCCACGACGCCGTCGGCGCCCTACTCTCGCCGCCCACCAAGCCCCCCCTACATTCCCATCCCGCATGCGCCGCGTCACGAAGCGGGCCAGTACGCCTATACTGTTGAGCCCTGCGAGGCCAACCTCGCCGCCAGCCGCCTCACCCGAGAGCAGCTTTTCATCATAACGCGTGGCAAGGCCCAGACCGCTACCGACATGGCCGCCAACTGGACCTACGAACAACGTCGCGAGGCCCAGCAGATACTCGACTACATGTGCATCGGCCCCACGAGCGTCGCCCGCGACGAAACGTACCTCAGGAGCAATAACATCTCCCTGGTGGTGATTGTTCGGGACGCCAGGATGGGCGCCACCCGCCTGCTTGGTGTGGACAAGGCCTGCGAGGCCTGCAACATCTCTCCCTACTATGTCAATATCGGGGACCTCTTCGACCTCATCCGAACCCTCCCCGAAATTTTATACATTTTCAACATGCACATGATCGGCGTGCACACCCAAACGCGAGACGCCGCCACGGGTGAAGCGCGCGTCGGAAATATCCTTGTCACCTGCGATTCGGGCAACGATCGATCCGCTGCCGTTGTCGCAGCCTACATCATGGCCGTGTACGGAGCGTCAATGGCAAAAGCGGTTCAGTTTGTTAGTATCCAGCGCTTCTGTTGTACGTTCGATGAGGACGTTAAACGCATACTGCAGACCTGGGAGGATCTGCTGCGTGCTCAGGCAGCCGTCTCGGCTCACCAAGTTGCTACGCAATACACCGCCCAGCCGAAAAAGAATAAACGCTGCGTCGACGACATGATGGATGCTGACATGGATCTGGAAGAACTTTTGAACTTGGACAGGGAGCGATTCATGGAAAGGAAGGCCTTTGCTCCCTTTGTGGACATGGAATGATGCGGTGATTGCCTTCTGCTTTTCCGACTTTTTAGTTTTAATGCATGGCATGGCGTTTAGGGTCGTTCTCTTTTATGACTACTGTTTGCATCGGTCATTGTCGAGCGTACTTATGCAGAATTATAGGTGGGATAGGGTCAGCTCTAACATAGCTTGTATTATACCTCTCTCAATAGATTCGCATTTTTTCAACGCCCGGTGTGAGATAGCTCGCCCGAGTGCCGCCGACGGCAGGTGTGCAGAAGCATGCACCTCGGCAGTTTCGTTTGCTGCCAGCTGCGCGCTATTGTAACCACGTCACCACGGATTTGCAGCAATCGAAACGGCTATTTCTAGGCAATGGCTTCAATCTCTATGTCCTCATCCTCTGATTGATGCAATCTCAGTTGCTGCAGCTGGCATTGAAATGGAGCAAGGCATCACTGATTGGACAGCATTTCTGGAAGACGACGACGACACCTGGTTTTTTCCCGACCCGCCTCCAGCAGGTGTAGAACTTGTCGATGCGCCGCTTCCCTACCTTGAAAGAGATCGAAGCTGCGATGAAATGCCAGAGTGTTCAGCGGATTGCTTCTGGGGCCGCTCTCTCCTCAACGGCCCATTCACGGGGTTTGAGGAGCGGGTGGCGGCTCTTGGTCACTTCGGCATGGGCTTTCCAGAGGGCCATCTCCCAGAGACGGTCCCGGGAACGTTTACAGGGACAGAGGTTGAGCAGGGGCGGTCCACTTGGGTTCTCGACGATGGCATTTTGGATCTGGGCCGGAGTCGAGAAAGCAGCGACGACTGCACCCGCGATGACAGCGCCGGGATCTTACGCGACAACGAGAGCCAAATCGAGTTACCGATAGGAATACTGGACAAGTCAGACGATGTGCAGAAAGATCTTGGCTTGTCAAGATTTGCAATTCCTGAGACCGGCCAGGATACCAGGCCTGCGCCGGCGTCAAGCAAAAAAGACTCTGTGGGCGGCGAATCCGTTACCGACGTGGACAGGACGGACCATGCGCTATCAAATGCCGTTGTCTGCCCAGATAGTTTCGCTGCTGGCGAATGCCTTGATCATCAAGGTACCTCCGATCATGACAATTTCGAGAACCCCTCAGGCTATATTCCTGAGGAGAGAGATAACTGGGTTCCAGAACCTGCAGTCGAGATGAAACGCGGGCCGAAAAAGTATCAGCGCAAGCGAAAGATGCACAAAAGCTCCGACTTTGTCGCACCCGATCAGTGCGATAGCGATTCTGACTACACGCCAGAACCTCGCCAGAAGAAACGTGCCCTGATCACCACCACACCAGCTCGCAAAAGGCAGAGCGCCGTGGCAAAGGTGTGGTTCGCGAAAGGCCGCGCCCAACCGATGAATAAGGGAATTCTAGTTGGCAATGTCGATAAGGGGACTGCGGTCAACTACGCGCCCATAGCCAACAAGGCCCAATTCGCCGCCTCCGCAAAGCGGGCTCGGTTTGCCCTCGAGGCTACCGCCATCCGCCGGCAGTCGGGTATTTCGGACGAGGAGGCCGAGAATGCGCCATATACGTTTTCTCAACTATGCAAGGAGTTTCAGAGGGCGAAGCAGCAGACCATTGGCAAGGGTAGCAACCGAAACATTCAACAAGTCGTTTTTGCGGACAGGGCTGTCGACGCCGAGTTTGCAGAGTTTGCAGTAGCTGCAGAGGTAATCATTCGCGTTGGATAGAAGACTCGAGCGGTTTAAGTTGATTGATACATGGTATCAGCGTATTTGGCTGCTCTACAAAATGGATGGCTTTCTAGTTTCAAGACATAGGTCATGTCACACCAGATGAGCGGCGGCTACTGACTTGACGATCGGCGATATCTGATAAGGTGCAACAATTGGGGAGAAGCATTAGCAGCGCATAACTTTGGTATTATTACGGTAGTTATTTGTTCTCTAACTTGAAGAAATTGGCGTTATTCGATCTCTGACATGCCGGCTTTGGATGAATGAGCACCGGCTGGCTTACTGCCAACGAAACGATCGCGTGTATTGGGCAAATTGCCATGCAACCAGAATCGCAATGCTGCCAAAAGGATCTAAAAGCAAATAGCTACGCTTTAAGGAGCCCATGGTGGTGTTGTGCCTCTCCCAGAATGTATTACCTGGGAGGTGGCTGCCCATGACTTGCAGCATGAAAAGTGCATTTGTGGAGGTTACCAACTGGGATGAAAATGTACTGTTGTCATGACAGAAAGTCTCTGTATATGAGAAAGTATATTTACTTTGAATCACAACAAAGCTCCATATTACCCGACGGAGACAATTGCTGCAGGCTGCCGGCTGTTGTCAAACGCGGCCACATGCTGTGGATGATGCACAACCGGACACCAAACACGCAGCACAGCGTTCACGTGGTTCTGATTCATTTGAGACTACTTAAGCGCACCGAAGTGAAGTCCAACATAAAATTCACGACACACACCCCCACGCGATCACGCGATGATTTCACAAAGCACCAGTTCACGCCCGCGTATTAAGCAGAGGACCAAGGATAGTAGCGTGTTCAAATCATGGCTTCACGATCAAGCCAGAATCGACAACGATGGTGTAATACCCGCTACAAACGCACCTTTGGAGGGGCTCGGTGACGCTGCCGCCGCCGAGGTTTCCGCGCTGATGGTTACCCCTCGCGAGTACCAAAACGAGCTCTTTGAAAGGGCGAAGAGCAAGAACACAATTGTAGTATTGGATACTGGTATGCCAAAGCAGTTCATCCCGGCTTGAAATCTATTCTAATGCATGACAGGCTCCGGTAAGACTTTGATCGCCATCATGCTTCTTCGACACGTTCTCGAACAAGAGCTGGAAGAGAGAGCCAGCGGAGGCACGCGAAAGACTGCCTTTTTTGTCGTCGACAAGGTTGCCTTGTGTATGCAACAGTATCAAGTAATCCACGCGACTCTACCGTTTTCAGCCACCAAGTTCTACGGCGAGCTGCAACCTCTGGAGCAAAGCCAGACCCATTGGGATGCCCAATTCGACGAGAACATGATTATTGTATGCACCGCGCAAATGCTCCTCGATTGCCTTAGCCATGGATTCATCAACATGAGGCATATTAACCTCCTCATCTTTGACGAAGTTCACCACGCGAAAAAGGAGCACCCTTACGCGGCCATCATGAAACGATACTACCCGCGAAACGACAATGTCAAGCCACGCATCCTGGGGTTGACCGCGTCTCCCGTCGATACAGGAACTCTTGACATTGAAACCGCAGTGGAGAAGCTCGAAAGCCTCATGTGCAGCGAGATTGCGACCGTGTCCGATGCTGTTCTCGAAGCTGGTTGGACCAAGCGCGAGCAGAAGGAAAAAGTGCGACTTTACAAGCCGCTGAAAGATATGAAAGACTGCTATACAAAGTTGACCAGGGATATTGACGAAATTGCTCAACACGTTCCGCAACTCGCAGCCTCCGTACAATTCTCCGCCAAGATTGGATCGGCCCTTGGTCCATGGTGCGCCGATCGCTTTTGGCAGATTCTTCTGACCGATGACCTGATCAAGAATATGGCTATACAACTAGGCAAAGGTAAAAAGACCAATTTCAATTACGATCGTTACGATGCTGCGTCGGTTGCGCTCGAGAGCTTGCGGCCGATTATAGATCATCATCGATTTGCGCCGGCCTCGACGGACGAAGACGCCATTTCGTCAAAGCTCGTTGTGCTGCGAGAGACGCTATGCGCTGCTTTTGAAGAACAAAGCGAGACAAAGTGTCTTGTTTTTGTAGACGAGCAGTTCGTAGCCATGATCTTGGCTGACTACTTTTCGCAGCCTGGCACTGCACCGCAAGGCATGGTTGCAGACTTTATGGTATGTGCTTGCGATTCCCAGCTCCGGTCTTCCACCTAACAGCAGCAGATTGGATTAGCAAAGTCGATTGCCCACGCCAACTTGTCTCTGCGCGAGCGAATGCAAAAATTAAACGACTTCAAGCACGGCAACACGAATTGCCTCTTTGCGACGTCAGTTGCCGAAGAAGGGCTCGACATTCCTGCATGCGACCTGGTGATTCGGTTCGACATGTGTATTTCCGCGATTCAGTACATACAGTCGCGAGGGCGGGCGAGAAAGGCCTCATCTGTCTACATCACCATGATGGAGCAGGACAATAACCAACATCTCAACCGCTTTCGTAATGTCAGTTTCGACGCGCAGTCTCTACGCCGGTTCTGCCAAAAGCTGCCACCTGACCGAAGCATAGGTGTATATGAGCGTGCGCCCGAAAAAGAACTCCTCGTTGCAGACACGGCCACACTGTCTACCCAGAACAGCATGGTCGTCCTCGCTAGATTTGTGTCCACCCTGGCTCAGGGAATGGACAGAAGTCCGAGACCAGAATACGTCGTCTGCGCTGCAGGTACCAACTTCATCTGCTGGGTGATTCTTCCAGACTCGGCGCCTTTCAAGTCAACTACCAGGATCCTAGAGAGAAGCAAGATCAGAGCCAGGTGTGCGGCGGCGTACGAGGCATGCACGCGGCTCATCGAAATGGGCAGCATCAACAAAAATTTGCAGCCAACATTTAAAAAGAATCTCCCCAGGATGCGGAATGCACGTCTGGCGCTCAGCAGCAAAAAGCAGAAAGAGTACACCATGTTGATCAAGCCGAAGATGTGGACGTCTCTCCCGGCCGGGATACCGACCTTGCTTTTCCAAACCTTTGTCCATGTGCATCCTGACTCTGCTGGCGTGACGCCCATTGCACTCTTGACGCGAGAAAAAGTGCCCGACATAGAGCCAATCAAGCTTTTTGTTTCGGCAGACGTCATCATGTCAGCTAAATTAACACCTGGTGGACCCGTGGAAGTGTCACCAGAGCAGGTACAGAAGCTGGCGGCGTTTACACTTTGCCTATTCGATGATGTATTCAGCAAACAGTTTGAAGTAAAGGACGACGAGATCCCCTTTTACTTTGCTCCTGCATCTCTGGCACTGTATGAACACGAAAAAGGGGCCATTGACTGGCAGGAATTAGAGCATGTTGTCCGGTCCATGCATCAGAGTCCAGTTGTCGACCCAGGAAATATTGCTCGACACCACTTTGTCGTTGATCCGCATTCCGGTGCGAGAAAGTTCATTATACACGAGATTGAACATTCATTACGAGCAACCGACCAGACCCCTGCGGGTGTCCCTGAGCACAAGAATAGCGGCTATCAGATGTCAGATAGGTCCATTATGCAGTACAGCTGCAGCACCAGACGAGCACAACGACCGAGTATAGTATTTGACACTGAGCAGCCTGTGTACAAGGCCTGGCTGTTACCTTTGCGGCGCAACTTCTTAGATGATGATGGCATAGAAAGTGTCAAAGAGGACCAGCCATGCTATATCACTCTTCAGTGTCTGAAGGTGTCTGCGATTCCGGTCGATGTTGCTCGTGCAGCCCTGCTGCTTCCGTCTATCCTCCACCGTCTGGATACTGCACTGATAGTGACTGAGGCCCGCGACATGTTGGGGCTGGACTTGCCACTCGAGCTGGTATTGGAGGCATTTACAAAGAGCGCAGATGATGCCGACGACGGCGAGCTCAACACCGAGCATGAGCAGCACGGCGGCCAGCGAAACTATGAAAGGTTAGAGTTTCTGGGTGATAGCTTTCTCAAAATGGCCACGACGATTGCACTGTACACGCGCAACTCTGGAGCCAATGAGTTTGAGCATCACGTAGAGAGAATGCTGCTGCTTTGCAATAAAAACCTGTTCAACACAGCTTTGGACCTGGGTCTGCAAAGCTACATTCGCTCCGACAAGTTTGACAGACGCACATGGTATCCCAACCTGCCCTTGGTGCGAGGCAAGCCTGCAAAGGCAACTGTGGTGCAGCACCTGGGAGACAAGACTATTGCCGATGTCTGTGAAGCCATCATCGGCGCCGCCTACATGAGCGGCGCCCAACACGGGAACATGGATGAGGCAGTCAAAGCAGTCACCAAGATGGTCAACAATGACAACCACAAAATGACCTCCTTTTCCGACTATTACGCCGCGTTTTCCGTGCCGGCCTGGCATTTGAGCCAATGTAGCGCCAGCGTCCGAGCCACGGTGGACAGGGTGGCCGCGATTACTGGGTATCGGTTTCGCTCGCCGCTGCTCCTGCGCAGTGCCTTTACGCACGCGTCGTACAAGGCCGAGGAGATTCCCAGCTACCAGACGCTCGAGTTTCTCGGCGACGCGCTGCTCGACATGGTCATCGTAGACCACCTATTCCGCATCTACCCGGACGCCGGCCCGCAGTCGCTGACGGAGAGCAAGATGGCCGTCTGCAGCAACCAGTTTCTCAGCTGCCTGTGCGTCGAGCTGGGCCTGCACCGGGAGCTGCTGACCGCTGATGCGGCGGTCCCAGGGCACGTCAAGGCCTTTGAGGAAAAGATCGCGTACCTGCGGGAGCAGGCTGGGGACGCGTCCGCCACGAACAAGGGCTACTGGACGCTGGCGACGCGGCCGCCCAAGGTGCTCGCCGACGTGGTCGAGGCGCTCATCGGCGCCATGTTTGTCGACGCGCGGTACGATTTGAGCGTCGTCTCGACCTTTTTCCAGCGCTTCGTGCAGCCGCACGTCGGGTCCATGGACGGCTACGACGCGCTCGGCCCCGGCCACGTCGTCAGCCGCGCGGCGCGTTGGCTGCAAGGCGAGTACGGGTGCGGGCGCTGGCGGCTCTGCGTGTCCGAGGTGCCGTGCGAGTCGCGCGCGGGCATGCTGGCGCTGACGGCGAGCGACTGCGTCTGCGCGCTCGTCGTCCACGGCGAGGTGCGGTGGCACGCAAAGGCGGGCAGCGCCGTCGAGGCAAAGAGCAAAGTGGCGGCAATGGCCCTGGCGGCGCTGGAGAGCGTGGATCGTGCCCGGTGGCGGGCGGAGATGAAGTGTGACTGCGCCGGACAGGGCTGAGATGGGATGTCTCGGAGCATTTTTACGATGAACGCGAGATGTGGACGAAATGGAAATGTGCCTTTTAATATCTCATAGATGGTCAACTGAAAACGAAATTGGTATTGAGCTGTGTCCCAGCATGTAATGTTCCCCCAACAAACCCCTAATCGCTCGTCCCAAGAGCGCCGCATAACCCGTATATATAATAAATAAAAAAAGGAACCAGTCCTTGGTTTTTTTCCGATTATAGAATGTATGAAAAATGTTGCCCCGATGCCACCACCCGTCGTAAGCAGCCATGTATAAAAAACACCTCTGCGGTTATGCCGTAAATCGGTCCCTGCCAACAGGCCCAGGTTCCGTATCTTCAGAGACTCTTACCCCCAAGGGAGATTCTTCTGAAGGAATTATAATTTGTAAAACAAACGAAAAAAAATCAAGACGACAATTTTATGTCGATGTAGCTCATCATCATCATATTCAACAGGGGTCAGAATTCGCCCCTTTATTCCACGTCGGCCATGTTGCCGTCAAACTCGTCCCGCAACGACCTGTGCACGCGCATCACGCGAGCGCCGCCGCAGCGCGACAGCCGCTTGGCCTCTTTGCGGCGACGGAGTGCCGCCGCCGTAGAGTCATCTCCACTGCTGCTGCTGCTGTAGCTGTCAAACATGTCCTGGGGCGGCGCCTCGACAATGATGCTAAGCCGCGGCGGGTTCAGCGCGGACTCGTGGCGCTGCCTGAGCGTCTTGGCGTCGTCGTCGTCATCGTTGTCGTTGCCGCCGCCGCCGCTCAGGTCGCCGTCGAGCGCGGCGAGTTCGTCGCCGTCCTCGTCCGTGTCGTAGTCAAAGCCCAGCGCCAGTAACCGCTGCCGCTGATTTAGGTATATCTGCGGCACAGTCAGCCCGCCAACTGGCTCGGGCGTCGCCACCGACGAGCAGCGACCGTCCTCGGGCGCAGACTCGGTCGTCTCGGAGCCGCCGCAGCCGGCAGACGACACGGACCTGTCTCTCTTTTGTGTCGTCGTTGGCGCGTCCGCACGCAGGGTCAGGCTACTGTCGCGCTTGCTGTCTGACGACGCGGCGGCGGCCAAGACTTGCTGCTTGACGGCGGGCGTCTCGGCGAGAGGAGTGACGCCGTCGGAGGAAGAAGAAGAAGAAGGGTCAAAGAGACCGGGGAGGGCGCCGCCTGTGTTGAAGAAACCCCCCTCGTTGAATAGCAGCGCCTGGTCCTCGGGCGTGGCGCGCTGCTTGCGCTTCTCGACAAACGCGTCAACGTTGGATCCGTCCGTGGTGATGGAGCAGGCGTCGACGTCCTCGTCAACAACGACGTCATGACTCGTCGCCTTGCAGCAGCAGCCGCTGTCGTCGAGCTCCATCAGGGAGCGGAGGTCCACAGACGTGTTGGCGGTGGCGCGGCTCGCAGGTCGGGGGCAATACACGCTCGACACATCCGAGCGTTCAGTGGGCTCCGTCGACGCAATCGACCACTGTCTTAGCGATGTGCGGCTCTCAGTCGCCCGTTCTGTCGCCGCGACAGATCTCTGGTCCTCCTCGTCCACTTCACCAAACGTCCGTCGCCAGCGAATCATATTTTCGACGGACAAATTCTGCTGCTGGCTGCTTTTTTGATGACCTATAATAATGCTGTTAATATCAAAAAAAACTTGGCATCATTTCCGAAAAATCGTCCGAAGGGTCCCCTTACGTGTAGCAGGTCGTCGGCCGGCTCCGTCGTCTTGAAACATGTGATCTACCGACTCCTTCCAGATGGGCTCGCCCATGTCATACGCGCTCAGAACTTCAACTGATTGTCGGGCGCGGCTGACCCAGCCCAGACCCGATGCCGGGCGGTGCTGCGCAGTGTTCGACTCTGCCTCGCTCCGACGAAAGCGCGGAATCGACGGCGGAAAAGCAGCATCGTCGCTCTCCTCCGAGTCCACCTCCTCTCGAATGCTGCCCTCTTGCAGCTTAGGAAGCCCCATGGACGACGCGGTGTAGTGCGATGCGAGGCTCGCGCGGCGCGGCTCGGTGTAGATGGGGCTGTCATAGATGGGCGTCACCCGCGTGCGTGCGATGGGCAGCGATCGGGCGGTATAGACGCTCGACGCGCGCGAGCTGGGCCGGAACGCGGCCTCCATCTCGGGCTGCTCCAGAATGACATGTTTCTGGGCGTACCTGCGGTACCTGGACGTCGTCGGGCGCCTCGGCGAGGTCTGCGACGACTGCGCGGCGTAGAATTGCTGCACGGCCGGGCTTCCCAGGAGCAGACCGTTCTGTCCAATGTTTCGCTCGGCAACGTCCTCGCCGTAATCGCGCGAGCCAGACGCCTGCAGCCTCGCTTTGAAGTCGGATGGCCTCAGCTGCCCCTGTGCATCTAGAAGATCCACGTATCGGCTCGCAGCGGCAGCGCAGCTTTCGAGCGGGAGGCTACTTCGCCGCAGTGCCAGATCGGAGTATGTGATTGCTGATTGTCGCCTGCCAGAGCCGGCTGATGTAAGTGACTCATTGTCAGGGTGGGCTCTTATTCTCGGCTCGCTCCGTCGTCGTTGCTGCGACTCTGCCTTAATGTGGCTCAAACTCGTTGCCCAAGTCGGTGTCGCACTGGAACTTTCGTATTGTACTTGGGAGCCATGTTGCTGGCGATGAGCATGTTGGTGACTTAGCAAGTCGGCGTCGCTTTGGCTGCGAAGTGTTGCTGCCGCTGTGGGAGTATTGCCTACAACAATGTTGTTAGAGATCAAGTGTGGCTAGAGAGAGTGCAGCAAGGGTGCCGTACTGTGCTGGAGGTTTATTGTAGATGACGAATTGGAAAACGACGTCTTGTCATTTGACCGTCTTTGTAAGAAGGTCAGGAAACCCATGATGTCAGTACGATCAAGGTGCTAGCTGCACCATAATGCTCCGAGGGTAGAAGTCTTGCGGAACGTTTAGCGCATGTGTGGGACCTGCAAGCTTATTATATTGCTTTGGGAGGTAAAGTCAGGTGTGTCAAGAATCAAGATCGAGAACGGCCGGCCAGGAGGGCGAAGATACGGCCACACTTTAATATAACAATGACAAATGAGAGCTGTACGGAGTGGGACAGAGCAGCCCCCGAGACCCGGGGGGTGTGCTGCGGCAA
The DNA here is from genome assembly GCA_024472245.1 of Beauveria sp. NWAFU-1. NCBI lineage: Eukaryota > Fungi > Ascomycota > Sordariomycetes > Hypocreales > Cordycipitaceae > Beauveria > Beauveria sp. NWAFU-1. Next base: position 2,818,642 of record JANBXD010000006.1, on the reverse strand, counting down.
GATGGCAGGCTGCATGAATTATACACGATCTACCAACAGGCTGTCCTGTCCTGCGGTTTCGTCCCACCACCCAACTCGACGACAGTGCGCGACTTGGCACGGATAGACTTTCAACCAGTAGAGCGCTGATGCAGGGCCCCCGGTCAGATGGACTTCCATGCTAGTCCATCACAGGGTTAGTGAGTACAGACTCGGACAAAAGAGTGTAGCAAGTGAGGCCCCTGCATGGTCGACGGACGTGTGCATTTTAGCTCGGTGTAGGCCGTGTATACTGTAGACATATGCCGGCGGTCAGCTCGCAATGGAGGCTTGCTTGAAGAGACTACAAAGGGTTGTCGCCGCCGTTGCGGTGCGTTAGTTGGTAACCACAAATGCAGTTAGCCATAGGAAGACCCCTGGCCCCTTGGCGTGTCCCAGCTACATTGGTAGTTATTAGCCAGTAACTAGCCAACTGCTAGCTCACGTAAACGAGGTACAACGCTGCCAGAGACAAGAGGTTCGTACAAAAGCTTGCGTGGAGAGGGTGTGAATTAGTCGCCAAGACAAGAACGAGATTTTGCGGAGCGGGTCTGAGTTGCACACGGACGGCACGCACAATTCATCATGTCTCGATTTGAGGCCCAATGCCCTGGGTGGCTCTCGCCCAGCATCCCAGACCTGGAGTGTCCCCCCCTCCCCGGACGCTGCAGAACTCAAGAAGTCGGCGATGGGCTTGGCCGTGCCCCTTGGGGGATGCCTCCGAGCTGGGCTGCAGGGGTTCCTCGCCTGCATCATGGCTGCATCATGACAGTCCGACAGAGCAAGTCCCAGCGCTGCGAATAGCGCCATCTGACACGTTGTTGTGACTTGGGAGGCGACAAGGTTAGCGTTGACGCTACCAGTACAAGAGACTCACGGACCGCGTTCTACGTCGTCGAGCAGTAGCCGTACACCGTAACGGCTTCGCATCCCGCTTGGACAAGGTTTCGACAGCCGACTCCCACCGCACATCTTGCCTTTACCAAGTTGTTGGGACTTTGCTCCAGTCCGGGAGGAGGGGGGGAGGAGGCATTATAATTGGGGCCCTTTGTCCACAACTGCCTGTTGTAGATTTGGGAAAGAGTTGTGATTGCGAAAATGCATGAATCAGAGACAAATGCATGCAGGCAGGCAGGCAGGCACACACACACATGCAGACAAGCCTGCGCGGATTCTTTTCCACTGTGGCTGGCACTGCAGGGCTTGCTCAACCCGATTGTCGGGAGCTTCCCGCGCAACAGCGGAACTTCTTTTTCACTGCAGCCCTCTGTAAGATTGGGCGGCCGGGACGGGGACGCCGCAGTTAAAGTAACTAATAATCACCGTAATACGGATAAACTACCGCAATGTGGCTTGCCCGTGGGACCCTCCCATTGTCGGGATCCGCCGGTGGCTTTTTTGTGCCTCCGTTCGGAGTCCGTCTTCAGCAGCCAATAATTGGCATTCACCGAGTCTTTTGGTGTGTTGCGAGAAACTTGTGACACGACTCCACGGTTATCACAGTTGCAGTTGCAACGAAACCTGGCTCGCCTGCCCAGCTGAGCCACTGGCACAGGCCACATAGTTGTATTGAACCTTCTTTGACTGAATCATTGTATTCCAATAAATACACATGGCGACCTACGGATAGCCTCGTTGACAACTGCAGCATGCTTACCAATTGATGCAGTGCACCTACCGCCTTGTGGTCAAGACTGGCCATCTGTTTCTCTGGCCGTTTCACCGCACCACGAGGGTTGCAGCACCAATGTCCGTTCATCACATTCGCCCCCGATGATACTCAAGTGGGTGCTTGGGTCACGAACGAGAAACCAGTGGCCATCTTTTCACAGAACTTTTTGCTGTCTGTACGAAGTATTCTGGCAGACTGGCACCCACTCGATACTTTGAGATTCGATGGCATGCTGCCGATCACCCACCCCAATACCCGCAGAATTACGGGCATGTTCCCTGCATAACTCGGTCACTAGCTCAGGGTGCGGCGGACTGGCCAGTCGGTGGCTTGCCAATCCTTTTCCTTGTTCTTTTCCTTTCTCTTATTTTACCCGAGTTGGTGGGCCAGCAAAGTTGCGCGACTCATCTTCCACAATTGCCGAAGCACCAGGAGCTGCGATGCCCTTGTTCCGCGATGCCAGATGCAATCGCGGAAAGGTAAGCACTTCAGCGCGGTACGTTTTCCGTAAGCAATTAACTTTGGCTGCATTGATTGTGGCTGAATGCGCAGCACCCCGTACTCGTAAGCTTCGTGGCTTTCCAGCTGCCAATATGCAGAGCTTCGCCGTGAATTTTGAATCATAGGGGAAATTGGGATAAGCTTCAAAGCTTTTCACATCACTTTCTTCGGGCAAAGGCTGGAAATTCGCTTACTTCGGCTGTTTCATTTATTCCCCTAGAGTTGAGAGCTTTTGCCGCTCCGAGAGACAGCTGAGATGGCCAAGGCTGTGAAGCTCGCAGCTGCAGATTAGGGGCTCGCCCACCGGGTGGTCCGGGTAAAGGCCCAAGGCACTGGTTAATGATTATTGATGATGAAAGCAAGGCGACCGAGCGTAGGGGTGGCACAGATCGACCCACGAGACTGGGTCTGGCCAAAAACGCCACAAAGGCCCTGGCGAGCTGGTTGGCCCCATTGCCAAGCACATGTCTCGCACTCATCCAAAGCCCTGGGTCCGGGGACATTAAAAGACCCGTCATGGCAGTTGCCGGTTGGCCTATCGCGTTGTCAAGTGATGCAAATTTTCCAGCTGAATTGGCCCGTGAAGGGGATTTTCTTCCAGTCACTGGAGTGGGTACTAGTGTTCTTTTATTGACGAGTGAATTATGAACAAGTTGATAAATCTGTTTTCCAGTATCAGACAAAGCTTGTGTCGGGCGCTCTCAATTGTGCAATGGTTGTCAAGACTCAATAGACACGCGGTTCAACTAACCCACTTGTGGCAAAGTCCAAAAAACGTCCATTAAAGCTCATGTCACTCAAATACGTAGGAAACGTCTAATTTGTCTACCTTGTCTACTTTGTTCAAAACAAACACTCTCCTTTCGCATCTTACCAGTACGTGGGGATGCCTGCACGATCGCTGGATAACGGCCGTGGCCCTGGCCCATGTCCGTCTTCCGCCCGCACCGACAGGTTGGGAACTCAAAACCCCGGTCTTATGACGGTGTGGCATGCATCGGACAGGCGTCAAATTTTAAGCTGTCCACCGCTCTCATCAAGATCGATGGGGTGGTCATAAGGCTGCCCTGTGAGACACAATTTCTCTCTCCGCTCTACCGTTTTTCCGGAGAATGAATGAAATTGGCACACCATTGTTCCTGCCATTGTTTTCTTTTTGTCTTTGAGACTTGCTCCCATTGTTTTCTTTAATCTCTTGAGACTCACAGGGATCTCTTGAGACGCACCGCCTGCCATGTGGCTGAACGACGCAGACTGCAAGAAACTCACCCTGGCTGTGTCCGGAACCAGGTAGCCGGGTCTATGGGGGTGTCTTGATAATCACCAAATTGCACCCTCGAGGTTGAAAAGGTTCGTCTGATCCCAGCGACGACGCGGATAGGGTGACCCAAAATGCGCATGCTCAAAGCAATGCTCTTTGTAGCCAGATTTGCTTCCATCGCCAATAACGGATGCGGATACACTTGCCGGACATCCGGAGGTCAAAACTTGAGTAATGTTTTTGAGTGAGCTGATGGTCATTGCCTTTCGGCGGAGACTTCCGGGCATGGGCAGGCATTCCACATGGCAGAGATAGTCGCAATGTAGAGATATCGTACTGAAAGCTCTTTTGGCTCGTGCTCAGCAGACTACTGGCGAAACGTATCGAATGCCGGTGCAACCTCCGAGTATCTCTAATCCCGTTCAAATTGTCCCTTCTTGCTCTCTGACTCCGACGACGCTCCCAGAGACGCACACTAGTGATGCTCGAGGTCTGACGAGCATGCCTAGACTTATGGAGCGGAGGATAGCAACATTTCCATCTTGAACTACATTAGAAGTTGCATACGCCTTTATAGTCGGGGACACGGCGAATGCAGATATATGGCGAGGAGGCAGCTGTCATCTTGACTCTCATACTTTTGACATCATGGTTGGAAATGACACTGGCTAGTCCGCCATCACTTTGACAGCCCATTTTTACGGAATTACCCCGCTGAATTACGCCTCCCGCTTCGGCCTCGACGAGGTCATCCGTATAGATTGCTTCATTGACGCTGGTGCCCATGTCAAATCTCTCGTTCTTCTCTACGTCGAGCCTCTCAGTCTGAGAATCCAGCAGCCATCCTCCTTTGATCTCGCGTGGCGCGACGGCAAAGGCAAGGGAAATACTCTTTTCTTTTCTAATCATTGCTCATCAGCGCCAAGCAAGACCGCGGCCCGCCCCGGTAGCTTGTCGCCAATCGAGAGCACGGCGCGCTAACTAGGCGGAGGGCGAAAATCACGGCTGAGGTGGCGGGTGGCTGCTGATATGCAAGCTATATATGCATGCCTCATTTGCCCGGCCGATTCAGCCCAAAGTTTTGTGCCCAATGCCATCACATATCGCAGCCGCTGCCGTTTAGTGCGGGGTAGTAGCCCGTTCTCTCTTTCGATTGGAGAATGCACCGTTATTAATCAAAGGGAAATATGACAGATGCGTCCAACTTCCATAGGTAAGCATTCGTAGCCTTGGCGTGACCCCTAAGGCAGTGCATACAGTGGGCGGCAACAAGTATCCGACCCCTCCTTGCAAAGAATGACCTTCCTTACTGTCATCATATCCACCTCCGGATAGCCTCTTCTTCTTCTGCTTCGTCTTCCACCACCATCACATTCGTACACGTCTTTTATTTTACTGATCTCTCGTGTCTCTGCCAGACTCGTGATGTCCTCGTGCCTTTGATTCGCCACACACAGCATGGCGTCAGCAGCCGTTGCTGCTGGTACTCAGAACCAGCTCGCTAACGAGGATTATACCGTCGGCTGGATATGCGCCCTGACAACAGAATACGTCGCCGCACAGGTCTTCCTCGACCAGGAGCATATGTCTCCTACCTTTACAGCCACTCACGATAATAATGACTACACATTAGGACGTATCGGCGAACACAACGTCGTTATTGCTATCCTGCCCGGTGGCGAGTATGGCATAGCATCAGCTGCCACAGTAGGACGCGATATGCTCCATACATTCCCTAATGTTCGAATTGGGCTTATGGTAGGTATCGGCGGTGGCGCACCAACCTTGAAACACGATATTCGACTTGGTGATATTGTCGTTAGCGAACCTCGCGATGGGCTAGCGGGCGTTTTTCAACACGACTATGGCAAGAATATTCAAGATCAGCCATTTCATAAGACAGGCTTCTTAGCCCCGCCACCTCCTATATTGCTTACGGCAACTAGTGGACTAAGAGCGAAGTACGAGAGATATGGCCATTCTATTCAAGAAGATATCAAAGCTCATCTAGCAACAGAGAAGCGGCTAAAGAAAAAGTACAGCCGCCCTGCTGCAGATACTGACTGTCTATACCGATCTCATGTGATTCATCCACAAAGCCAAAGCTCGTGTCTAGGCAGCTGTGGCCGCGACGCCCAGTCTGTGAGCATACGTACCGCCCGGGACGAAGATGAGGATGATCCGGCTATCCACTACGGTTTAATCGCCTCAGCGAACCAGCTGATGAAAGATGCCAAGCTTCGAGACCAGTATGCGAATCAAAAGGGCGTTCTCTGCTTTGAGATGGAAGCAGCAGGCATTATGAATCATTTTCCGTGTCTTATTATTCGCGGCATCTGTGACTATGCGGACTCGCACAAGAACAAGGAGTGGCAAGGCTACGCGGCTATGACAGCGGCCGCGTACGCTAAAGACGTTCTTTATAAAATATCACCAAAGAAGGTGGAGGAAGAGAAGAAGCTTATTGAGCTGGTTGAGAATAGTATGTTCTACAGACATGTACCGCGTTGTGGATCTACGACGTGAATGCTGACTTGAGGCCCAATTTCCTGTATATGCAGTCTCCGAGGCAATTAGGACAACGAGTGAAGTCGTTACCCGTATCGAGTCCACGGTAGTCAAAGACGAGGATGACAAAATTCTCAACTGGCTAACGCCAACACCAATCGACTATGGCTCTCAGTATAGCGACCTCTTGAAGGTCCAACAACTAGGAACTGGCCAATGGTTTTTGGACTCGACGCAGTATCAGACATGGCTGGCCACACAGAAACAGACTTTGTTCTGTCCAGGTATTCCCGGAGCGGGAAAGACGATACTTGCGTCGATCATTGTTGGTGATCTCTTTTATCGCTTTGAAAGTGTCAAGGACGTCGGTATTGCATACATCTACTGCAACTTTCAGAGCCGAGAGAAGCATAAGATTGACCATGTCCTCGCTAGTCTGCTGAGGCAGCTGGCTCAACGTTGGCCATCTCTACCAGACGAGGTGAAGTCCCTCTATGATAAGCACAAGAACAAACAGACAAAGCCATCTGTTGATGAAATCTCAAACGCTCTCCGATCCGTGGTTAGGACTTACTCACGTGTCTTCATTGTAATAGATGCACTTGATGAATCCGAAACAGAATGCAGGTCCACAATCTTATCGCAGATGTTCAGCCTCCAAGCAGGCACTACAGCAAACATCTTGGCAACGTCGCGACCTATCCAAACAATCGAGAAGAAATTTGAAGGTAGAAGCGAGATAGTAAAGATTAGCGCCAGAGATGAAGATGTGGAGAGATGCCTGGATAACGATATGAAGACGCTGCCGTTACTGGGCAAAGACAACGAGGGACTGTCAGAGAGGGATAAAGAAGATCTTAGGACTAAAATCAAAACTGTGATTGCCAAAGGCGTCAACGGCATGTAAGTTATACACACCACATGCTCAATTGAGGTTGTTAATAAACTGCAGGTTTCTCCTTGCACGACTTCAGCTGGCGTCCCTTGTCGACAAAACAACAGTGTATGAACTAACTACCGCATTGGAATCGCTTTCGAAAGGGCAGAATGCGTTGGCTCAAGCATATGGATTGACTATGAAGAGAATCAGAGACCAACGACCCGGCTTTCGGTACCTCGCTGAGAGGGTCCTCACACTGCTCACCTGCGCCAAAAGACTGCTCAGAACCTCAGAGCTCCAAGATGCGCTTGCAGTAACGGAAGGTGATTCAGCACTTGACAAAACCAAACGAGGGCATAGGAGTATTATTGTCTCTGTGTGCGCGGGGCTTGTGACTGTCGACGCAGACCGCGATATTATTCGCCTGGTTCATGAAACGACAAGGGAATACCTCGCAAGCCATATGAATTGCATTATACCCCCGGATGCTCTCATAACTATAGCGAACCCCATGGAAACAGACGACGAAGAGAATACCATTGCCATGGTGAGGGCTCATCGGACTTTCGCGATCATCTGCGTTACCTATCTTTCATTCGGCGTATTTGAGAGCGGCCTTTGTCAGACGGACGCCGAGTTTCGAGAGCGGCTACAGCTACATCAGCTCTACGACTACGCCGCACAAAACTGGGGCCACCACGCTCGCGAGGCTTCGACATACTGTCCTAGCTTGAATCTTTTCTTGAATGATGCGCCGAAAGTGGGAGCATCGACCCAGGCCTTGATGGCTGGCAAAAGTGGAAAATATCGCTTCATGTTGAGCCCAGATTTTCCAGAGAGGATGACAGGGCTGCATTTAGCGGCACACTTTGGAATTGAAGTTGCAGTGCGGACGTTTCTTACAAACTGGCAGAACATAGATCCGGATGATGGCGCTGGCAAAACACCGCTCATATACGCCGCTGAGAGTGGGCATGAGTCTGTTGTCAGGCTGCTTCTGGCGACGGAGAAGGTCGACGTCAATGCAGAGGATGTTTGGGAACAACGGACGCCGCTCTCGTATGCCGCTCAAAACGGGCATGAGGCTATTGTTAAGCTGCTGCTGGCGACGGAGAAGGTGCATGTCGATGCAAAGCGTATCTGGGATCAACAGACGCCGCTCTTGTATGCCGCTCAAAACGGGCATGAGGGCATTGTCAAGCTACTGCTAGCGACGGAAAAGGTTGACGTTGATGTAAAGGACATTTACCGTCGGACGCCGCTCTCGTATGCCGCCGAGCACGGGTATGAGGCTATTTTCAAGCTGCTAATAGCGACGGAGGAGGTGCAGGTCAATACAGAAGATGACGAAGGTCAGACGCCGCTTTCGTATGCCGCTCAAAACGGGCATGAGGCTATTGTCAAGCTGCTGATAGCGACGGAGGAGGTGCAAGTCAATACAGAAGATGACCAAGGTCAGACGCCGCTTTCGTATGCCGCTCAAAACGGGCATGAGGCTATTGTCAAGCTGCTGCTGGCGGCGGAGAAGGTGAAAGTCAATACAGAAGATGACGGAGGTCAGACGCCGCTTTCCTATGCCGCTCAGAACGGGCATGACGCTATTGTCAAGCTGCTGCAGGCGGCGGATAAGGTACAAGTCAATGCAGAAGATGACAGAGGTCAGACGCCGCTTTCCTATACCACTAAGAGCAGGCATAAGGCTATTGCCAAGCGGCTGCTGGCGGCGAAGGCTGATGTCAATGTGGAGAATGACTCGGACTAGACAGGCAAGCCAGAGTGGACCTTCCAAGATGTAAAGGCTTTTGACTAGTCTTTTCTATCTATTTATAACTTTGTAAAGATTGAGGTCTGTGGAAGTACTGCTTCAAGTAATTAGATGCCTGAGAATTTGCCACACTTCTAGGGTTCAAATAGTCAGACTAGTCCAATGTCATAGTTATATGCAAGCTATAGTCATTAGCCCACTACATACAGCAGAAGTTTTGATTGAGGCGGAAGACTCATTTTGCAAGGCGGGCCTTCTGCTGCTGACTTGAGTGCGCCAATTTTGGTTGCAGTGTCCAAGTATATACAGCCCTTGCAGCAGCCGTTTTAAATCTTCTCATATGCTTCTTTGGCAGAAAATTGATTGATTCTTGAAGCCCAATGACTATGAGATCGAATGCCCATAAGTTCATTGCATTCACTGCATAAACCACGTGCTGGCTTGGAACTCCAACGTAGCACCATTACTCAACAGTTCCGAGAGACAGCCTGCACAAAAACGGTATAGGTCAACGGTGGCCAGAGCCTGTTGAGTAGTGAGTTTCACAACATTGTCGTAGCCGGAAGCGTAATCGGCGGTGTCCCCGACATATCTAAGATGGGTTGCCTCGCGGAGAATCGTGGTTTCCTGGCTCGCGTGTTAATGTTGTTTTTTTTGTTATGACTCATCTATATAGTCTATAATGCAATCCATTTTTGTACATTTGCCCATATTCTTCTATCAAATAGACATCCATCGGTCAGCCTCGCTGGGTAGTCGGCACAACTTTTCTTGCATTTTACCCTGTTCTCCCACGTAGGCTGGATATTGAGGAAGCCTATTTCTCTGCCTTATTTGCCTCGGCACTTTTCTCGGCTTCGTTTTTCTTGCCTTGGTTCCACTTGTCATACTTCTCCTTCAGATAGCGATACGTTTTGCGCCAACCACCCATCAGGAGGCCTTTCATGCTCTGGCTGGTACTCGGCCAATTGACCGTCTGCCTAATGACTTGGCGAACTAGAGCCTGCAGCTCTTCAGGTCTGTCGGCGGCGATTCTGCGATCAAACTCGCCGCCTTGACGTCGCTTGTTTGATGATGGATCGTCATCTCGGGTGGTCTTCATCATGATGGAGAATTCCTCGCGCGGAATAGCAAATTTCTTCTGGTACTGGAAGTAAAGACGCGAGCGGAAGCTTGAGGGAAGACGTCGCACCATGTTGCCGCGTTTGATAGGGTCCATGTCCTGCTGTAGTTTATTATCGCCATTCTCATCGAGCACCCAGTCTTGATCGTCTAGCCGACAGGGCCCCGTGAATTCGACGTTGGGTAACGTCTTGACAAGCGGGGCATAGAGACGGCGGAAGTGTACGAGATTGTTGTTAACAATGTTGTCGACCTTGCTCTTGTTTTCAGTAGGAAGTGCCATGCGAGGATCTCCTAGATAACTGAGGCCTGCAATGGTGCTGTATAGTTCAGACTCGGTGAAATCTGGGGGTAAAAGGAGCATGGCTGTGCGTAGCGCAGCAATCAAGTTGTGCTGATTGGCGAGACGGACTTGTGGGTGGTCGCGAAGGATCTTGACCGGCTTCTGCAGCCGGCCAGCCAAGTACAGATTATCCCATGTGGAGAGATCGCGAACCAGATTATCGATGCTCGTAACGCCATATTTAATCAGCATGCCGTTCATCTCGATGAACGGATTGAAGTAGACACCAGCACCCCAATTTTGCACATGAGATACCGCGCCCGAACCCAGTGAGGCGATTCCAGAGTAGTGCTTCCGGTGCTGCTTTATGTTGAGGGAATGCCAGTGCTGAGTGTGCGAGACGCCAAAGATGAAGTCTATCATTTTGGGGGAGCCTTTCTGCGCCTTGACAAGGGCGGCAGGTGGTTGGGGATGCACTGCGCGAAACTCGGCCTCGCTAATACTGCGGCCGAGGTCTCCTTGTGGAAACACACCGGAGCCATATGCAAAGCAGTAAACAATCGGCGCGTTGAATTGCCGCAGCATCATACGCAGAGCTTCCTTCAGCTCATAGTTGATGATCATGTGCTGATTAACACCAAACATACGATGTGGTAAGTCCTCAAAAGATTTGATGGCAAAATCTACAGAGTCTTCCCAGTCATCTCCGTATAGATTGTATTTGCCCTTGGCTGACTCTTTTTCGCGCTTCTTTAACAGTGGCGCACGCGTCTCCGCACTCGCAACGCTCGCATCATCAGCCTTTTCAGTAGCAGAATTCTGAGGATTTGTGTTTCGTGAATATGGTGACGTGGACAAGTTTCGGGTACAGTGAGGGCCATACTGGCAACGCGGAATCTTATTGCCGCGTCGTACTATTGCTGGTGTTGAGCTCGAGCCGGACCGGCGGATATTGCTTATCGATGCGGTCTATCGAGTACATTAGAATGGGGCTCAATCGACTAGCTAATGTAGGGAAGATCACGGCCATACCCGGAGACCTGAGTACAGGGAAGCCATTGCGTTGTAGCCGTGTCGTTTGTCAAGGAGCGCGTGTTTAGCCGGGATGATGCCCGTGGAGCGTTAGGAGGGCAGTGCCATCAGCCCATGGGCTAGGCTAGATAGGAAGGAGGACAGTTCAGTTGTGTTCGCTAACACCGGCCTGCCGACGACGATTGTAGTAGTTGACGAGGTAGAAGTAGGTAGGAATGCTGCGCGGCGCACAATTATCTGAGATGAAGTTGAAATCGATAACCGGAGGAAGCCAAGAAGCTTACCAGCAAGCTCAATGCGCGCTGCGGACCGCGACCTCGGTTTCGGCCTATCATCTTCATTTATTAGGCGGGCTGTTCGTTGGGATGGAGCGAGGGTGGGGCTGAGTACTTCAAAAAAGAAGGCGGTGGATCGTGGCAGACAACTCGTACCGATCGATTGCAGGCCAGGTTGATCTTGTCGGCCGAGAAATTCAGGAACAAAGACGAGAGCAGGCCTCAAAACTTGCTATGAAATGATAACGAGCTATAGCTAACGAATATATCTATCACCCCGAGAATCTGGAGATGAATCTGACCGAGAGAGGGCAGGCACCTTCAACGACGGCTGAGTCTGATTGTGCCAACTCAGCAACAAGTCGCTACTGGGCAGTTAGCCGTCCTCCTCGACAGCAATCTTCGTCAGGTAATAATCCCATGGAAGCTCTTCAACAATCGTATCCTGCACTGGGCCCTTTTCTCCAAACTCATCGACTCCCTCCGACACCTGACGCGACCGAGTAAAGTTGGTAGGAATTTCCTGGGGATCAATCGAAGCGATGACCGTTCCTAATCTCGTGCGATAATACCTGAACCGGCGCTCTCCCGAGTCTTGCTGCACCTCCGTGTCCCGAGTATGCCGGATCTGGTCCTTTTCAAGCTCATCGTCGCCGTGGCCGGCCTCATCAGTCTCTGGGATCTCGGGGTCAGCCATGCTTGGCGGCTGCAGAGCACCCATTCGTTGTTCGACTGACCTTTGCTCGAAATCAGAGTGCTTGGACGCAAACTCTTCAATCTCTTCCCAGTCCATGAAGCCAATGGCGTTCCAGTAAAGCAGCTCACCGGCCACTGGGGGCTTGCACCGCAATTCCTTTCGTGGTTCCACCTGAATGAGCAGAGCGCCCTCGGCGGTGTACTTGTCGTCAACTACCGCAAGGCGATTCGAGTCAAGCCCCTTCTCCTCAGCGTAGCGCTGATGCTGCTTCATCAGCTCGTCCTTGTCATAGGACTGTTCGAGTGATATCGCCACATATCTGAAAAGGTCGTCTATACTGCCTAGCGATGGCGGATCCCCCTCGTCGTTTACGTAGTGCAATCCGACGTCAACGGCATTCGCGAGTTGGTGGAAGCTGTCTCGGTCTCCGTTCGCTCGGTTATCGTAAACGGGGAGGCGGCGTACTGGCGGCTGCTGCTCTTGCCATGTTCCTTCCCGCACTTCAGTCCAGTCGGAGTTAGCAATTCCCAAGGACGCCGCCGTCATACCAGCCATGTCTGGCATGTTTCGAACGGCATCCGGGAATCCATGTTCGGCTTCCAAATCGCAGAGTAGCACGCCATCTGTCGCCGCGTTGACCGAGTCTACGATCAAAAAATACAACTGCTCACTATAATCCGGTACTTTATAGTTGTCGCGTTGGTGTTTGACAATCTGCAGAGGTCTTTGGTCTGGCACAAACTTGACGGTGAACTGCTCTTTGACTTCTTCGACGGTGCTCAGGACGTCGCTGCGCAGAAGCTCGCATATTGCGTCTTCAGCAAATCCGGTTACTGTACAGTAGACCTTGATACTATCGTCGTCTGCTGCAGCGCTCATGTTGATAATAATTTCTTGATTGTGGTGATGAGCCTGCCGTTGTTCACAAAGTGAGGGGTCAACGAAACGCCTTTGTATTCTTTCATCTACAATTAACGTCATTTCCACGTGATACCATGCTGCAATTTGGGTGGACCACCTTTGAACTATATCAGAAGTGATTGATTGGGCAAAAGCAGTGACTTCCTTGTTGCCCGACAAATTGTCAGAACGACAGCGCTGTTCCCAGGAACGCTTGAATAACACCGAGCCTGTTTATACATCACTACATTCTTCATGATGGATCTCTTATTCGCAATCCATATTTTGCGTCCCAGAAGTGAGCTATTTTTCAGGTCTCTGAGCGGTGACAAGTCAGTTTTCTTTCATGCCGCCCGTTGTAAAAAGGTCACAGTCACAGCCTCGTCTGTGATGTCTGGCTGAGCATCTCAATCTACACCGCAATTCGGTGTATCCGGAAAATGCTGGCCTCGGGTATGACCGCGAATAAAATTATCACCACATTCAGACCTCGCCGAGACGGTCAGGACACCTCGCTATCAAGGCCACAATTGCACACCAACTGAAACCTGCATCTGTCATAGTTCTGCTATCGCCACAAACATCGACTTCAGCTTACGCCTCTTGCTTCTTGGGCTGCATACCCTGCATATGCCTGTATATCGACTAGTTCGTCAATCAGGAAGGACGAAAAGTATGACTGCGACACAGACATGCACCTTTACATCCATACGAGGCTGTGATGAGAGACAATAGATTGTCGGAGAAGTGCGCGATGAGCCTTTGTGTGCAGGGCTTGTACCAAACCTATCCATCATAAATAGGAGGAGGAAGCCTCATTCAAAAGAGAAGGAACAGAAACCGGGCAATACATGCAACACCATCAAATCTTACCACCAAAACGTCACCAAGATGATCTTCAAGCTTTCTACCCTCTCCCTCGTAGGCTTAGTCGGTCTTACTACCTTCGTCGGGCACGCGCAGGCTGCGCCCCCAGATCTCATCTTCGACTGTACCAGAGCTCCTGAAGTCTGCACAAACATGTGCTGGGCCGTCCGTTGCGCGAACCCAGTATTTCCTGTCGCACTGACCTTTGACTGGCCTGACAAAGCCAAAGAAGATGCACGCCGCAAGAGCGCTGGATGCCAGAAAGGCAACAAGTGCAACAAGGGCAAGACCGGCCCGGGACACCGCGGTACCGGGTACGAGTCTTGCGACGAGTACCCTTTTGCTAGCACAAAGGAGGCCGATAGAGGCCATCAGGTTTCCCGTTGCGTTCCCGGAAAGGAGAACAGCTACCAGGGCGGCAAGCTTTCGGGCCTCCAGAAGAGGTGGAAGAAGGAGGGCAAGACGGGGTTCCGCATCGGTTTCGGAAACCCGGGGGCCAAGGGTGTCAAATTCTGCCAGAATCAGGCGTGCAAAAATGACGGCTGGCAAGTGCAGGACGGGAAGATCTCGAAGCGTGACGAGCAGCCATTGTTCAAGTACTACCGCACCAGAGCCGACATGGTCATTGCTTCCCTCGAATCTGTCAGCATTCCCTCCAACTTTACCCGCGAGTTCCGCGAGGCGGACAAGGTGGACGAGACATTCTACGTCTGGACTGAAGTTGACGAGGTTGGCGAGCAGCGCCTCATTCAGGATACTGTCGTAGAGGAGCTCCCTTGGGATTACTTTTTGAATTAAGCGAGAGGCTCTAGAACCCGATCTTTCAATTGAGTTATTCTTCCCCGATGAGCGCCTTGAACTTGTGTCCGTGATCCTGAAGCTTCCGCCGAGATTCGCCGACTACGTCTTCAATATACAAAGTGCATCGATAGACGGATTCATCTATGAGTTTTTATTGCGCGAAGGGTTGGGTGTGCTCAGCGCAGTAGGCAATCATGCGTGAATACGAGGGACATCGTACGACCCCTCCGCACTCCGCCTAAGACCTCAGGCCGCCACAGGGTTGCATCGGCCAAAAGATCTGTAAAGCTGAGCAGCCTCTGCGACGTACTTTTACAGAAGTACTGTTTGCACTGCATATGACTGCATTTGGTGAGAGCGCTTGCGCTCGTTTGCGGCGATGTGACGAGGGGCTTGAGACATTTAATGTTAAGTAATAGCTGAACCGTCGGCAGGTGACGGGAGTGCTTCAAGTGATTGACTGAGGCTTTTCACAAATGCCGCAGGGTTTCACAGCATACATGGCAGTTGCATGATAGGGATGCTCCCGAGGAGCCGATAGGAAGAACAGGGTATCCACGGCCACTGGGGTTCTAATGTTCGTTGTAGGAGCTGTCCAATTTGTTCCTTATATAGGACTTTGAGTCTTGGGTCTGATAGTCGGGGACACCGAAGTAGTACGAAAATCTATCACAAGTCGAGCCATTCTGTTCCCCATGTAGGCAGCATATTCGGCGCCGATGTAGAGCTTAGTCGCTTCGAACGAGGTTTGTCGGGTACAGGAAGGACAGAAAAATGCAACAAAAGTACATGGTTGCAGTTGGACTCTCCATAGCCACCGACACCAAAATCACTCGAGGAAAAGAACACGGACACACCGCGGTAGCTGGCCTTTATGAACTCCTTGCAGATGCGGTGAAGACACTGCACAGAATCAAGTGA
This sequence comes from Beauveria sp. NWAFU-1, assembly GCA_024472245.1. NCBI lineage: Eukaryota > Fungi > Ascomycota > Sordariomycetes > Hypocreales > Cordycipitaceae > Beauveria > Beauveria sp. NWAFU-1. Next base: position 2,803,139 of record JANBXD010000006.1, on the reverse strand, counting down.
TTCCTTTTTTCCACGTGAGGAATAGGTTGGTGGTAAGGTATGAGACCAAGTTTTCATGGCTAAATTCATGCTTGACGTGGCTTTCGTTAACACACTGTTCAAAAGGCCTCACTAGCTTGCCAAGTACAGGGCAAATGAGTTTTGAAAACCTGACAATTTTGAATTTCATTCCTCTCTGCTTGCAGAATGCGGCCTTTCATAGCTTCACCTTCTCAAACTTTCCTCCCCGCCCCGCGCCTTTGTCGAACGTCTGGGCACCGTGGACACTTTCCTCCGCCACGACCGATACGCCCCTCTTGAACTCGAAACGCAGTGCATCTTCGAGACTAGGTGCATCGTAGACACTGTAATGAGTAGACACGAGGTCCGCGCGCATACACTTTTGCGGGAAGCCAAGTAAGCTCCGGGCCAGCTCCCTCGCTGCCTCGACTGCTTGTCCTTTCGGGACGACGCGGTTCGCCAAGCCAAATGACAGAGCTTCCTGGGCGTCCACAGGCCGGCCCGTGAGAATCATATCCAGCGCCCGGCCCTGGCCGACGACTTTCGGCAGTCGTACCGTGCCACCGTCAATAAGCGGAACGCCGAACCGACGACAAAAGACGCCAAAGACGGCCGTGGTGTCGACCACGCGCAAGTCTGCCAGGAGGGACAGCTCTAGACCGCCAGCGACGGCATGGCCTGAAATGGCTGCGATGATGGGCTTGCTCAGTTGCATGCGCGAGGGGCCCATGGGACCGAAAGCTCCGTTGACCTTGTCCACCGGGCCGACAGCCAGCTCGCCGCTGTTATTGCCGGCTACTTCGTGCAAATCATAGCCGGCGCAAAAGTTGATGCCGGCTCCTGTGAAGATGCACACTCTCTGGGTGGCGTCATTTTCGAACTTTTGAAAGGCCTCGGCTAGCTTCAGTGATGTGGCATGGTTGACGGCATTTCTGACCTCCGGCCGATTAATGGTGATTGTTGTGATGCCTTCTTGAGTCGGCTCGTGAATCACTGTATTTGTTGCCATGTCAAACGGTCCAAAGTGTCAAAACTATCACTATGAATAGTAAACTAAATCTTGACTCCGCACCCTGCGATGTTGTTCTGTCTTGAGAGTGGTCGCTTGAAGGCGACTGAGCCTCGGCTTGGCCAGGCTGTTGCCCCACTGGTTCATCAACTGCGGGCATGCAGACATGTAAGTCACCTATCCAGGCCCGTAGCACACAATAAGGTTTCCGGCCGACAACCGGTGATCTAGAGATGCGCATGGACCAAGAGCAGCGATAGAAAACCATTAAAAAATAGAATCAAAAAAGAAGAAAAAAAGAAAAAAAAAAAAAAGAAAAAAAAATACAGCAGCCGGTTTTCGCTGGTCGTCACCGACCCAACTACTAACCTGCCGGTCAGTAGCAAACAGATCCCAAGCTTACCACTGGCTGTCAGGAGATGGAACCTGTAACAGCCATCATCAGCTAACGTTGGCTGGCCGGCCCATTGCCGACGAAGCGGCAATGTTCCTCAGCGCGATAAACAGGAAGCCAAAATCTCTCGCGGGGGCCATCGAGAGCGAAGACAATGAGTTGACGTCGATGCGCTACCCGGACCTCGCACGGCAGCTTTACGACGCCATCGGCGGCCAAAAGACTGAGCTGGAGCATATGATCTGCAAGCTACTCCGAGTACGGACGTGCCGCATTGTTCCATCCGACCTATGGACATCTGGAAGCTTCAACGCTGCAATCTTAGTACGGCTGCCACAGGGCAAGAATGCCTATTTGCGGCTCCCGTTTGGACATCGCATCGGAGAAGGCCCATTTCCTGGGAATGCAGATGAGAAGATTCGGACCGAGACGGCTACCTATATGTGGCTGCAAAAGCATTGCCCAGATGTACCGATCCCTACCTTGTACGCGTTCGGATTGCCAAATGGTTTAACTGCATGTTATCTCACTAGAATCACAACGACTATTGCGCCTGTGCTAACCGTCACTTTAGTATACACGCCCGCAAAATACTTCCTGGTGGCGTAGAGTCTGGTTACAGCTTAATCGCCTCTTATCGCTTCTTCTCGGCCGTGCCGCCCCAATACCATATGCACGCCATTCCATCCGCCATGCCCTACCCTCTGGGTTCCTCCTCATCAGCGAAGCCCGGGGCAAAAGTCTCGACTGCTCGTGGCACAAGCACCACCACGACGAGAACCGCCGAGAAGCCCTTTTCAGGAGCTTGTCGCGCATCACTATGTCAATGAACGCAATACCGCAACCACGGATCGGGGCGCTGCGCCTCCAGGACGACGACACCATTGCTCTCAACAACAGGCCGCTCAACTTATACATGCACATGCTGGAGAATGAGGGCGTCTCGTCGGGGATACCGCGCGGGCGAATGTACGCAGAGGTGGACGGCTACCTGTCAGACCTTCTCTCGTTGCAGGACGCCAAGCTGCGCGGCCAGCCCAATGCCATCTTGGACGAAGAGGACGGGCAGCGTCAGCTCGCAGCCTGTGCGGGGATGCGCGCCGTCATGCACCACTTTGTTGACCCAGACACACGGGATGGACCCTTTTACCTCACACTCAACGACCTCATCCAGAGCAACATCTTTGTCGATGAGCAGTGGAACGTCACGTCCATCATCGACCTCGAATGGACGCACACGCTGCCTGCAGAGATGCAGAGCCCCCCCTACTGGCTCACGTCAAAGTCGGTGGACGGCTTCTACGAGCAAAAGGATCGCGAGGAATTCGATGAGGCTGTCAAGGAATACCTGACTATATATGAGGAGGAAGAGGTGCGACGCAGCGGCTCCGGCGGACAGGCGGAGGCGCAGCGGAGAGCCTGGGATAGCGGTAGTTTCTGGTTCTTCCGGGCCGCGACGGTGCCCAAGGCTATGTACAATCTCTTCAACTGGCACATCCAGCCCCTGTTCAATGAGGTGCACCCTGACGAGTCCGTCTTTGACGAGGTCTTCTTCTCCTACTGGGGCAGACGGGCGTCCGAGTTTGTAGACGACAAGATGCGAGAGAGGGAGGAATATGTGCAGCAACTGAGCGAGGCATACCGTGATATGGGCATTGTAGAGTGAATATGTGCGGCGCCTTTTGACGGGGGAAAAGCATGGTTAGCGTGTTACTATTTTGACTTGAATGTAGACATGCCAGCCGTATGGTGCTTTGACAAGACAACAGAGCTGCTAAACAATCGCAATCAAGAACGTGACGGACGCGATGTTTTCTACTGGCTATGGCCGTATGTACCAGCAGAAGCGTTAAATTGCATTCTGTACTTTGATTGAGACGGCACGAAGCTGAATTCTAGTAGCCCGCGTACCGTTGAAAAATGTTACCTTCTCCACGGCGGCATGATGAACAGGTTTGATTGCATGACGCTAGTTTCTTTTTGAAAAATTGTCCGAAACTAAGGTATTCACGGCGGGTCTGGTCTTAATCCCAACACTACTTGTCGTTGACGCTGGTCAATGGTCTCAAGCCTCATGCTCATCTTGGTGACTTGTGCCTCCAGTTTTGTTTCCCTTTTCTATTCTCTTACAACATGAATTGTGGCAGCTCATAGCTAGTGTGGCTAGCGACTTGATGAAAACTATGATGTTCAGAGATGGTCTGGCCATTGCAATATGTTGCCTGCCCACTACTACATCAGACTCACTTCATGGATGTGTGGCTCCTGGATACACTGTACATGAGCTGAAGTTTTTAATTTTATAATATGGATATTTTCGCTTATACATCTCTCAGATTTCACGTTCAGCAGGATTCTCCCGGTGAAACGAGCGGCTCGCAACGGTTAAGCACTCAACTTACACAAAAGAGTGGGTTGGATGCTATAAAAGCCGGGCTAGCCCGCAATGTCGCCATCCTCTAGACAATGGTGTAGTTGCAGTGCAAATTGCTATCGCAGTGCTCGGTGGGGGTGACAAGAAAGCTCGGTGGCAAAATGGACATTTAAGAGCCATGTTCCGACTACAAAGAATTTTGCAGATGAAGGCTGACACCAACGTTTTCCGGTATTTCGACTAGCACAGCCATGGCAACAACGCTCGAAAAGGCGTCGCCTACGCCGGAGGTAAGCCACGATGCGCCACCACCCGCCAAGAGAATATGGTATCGTACTACACTATTCAATGCCTTTGTCATTGGCGCCGTCGGCTTCTTGGCGCCAGGTTTGTGGAATGCCATGAATGCGCTTGGCGCAGGCGGCGGCCAGGAGCCGTTCCTGGTGAATGCCGCCAACGCCTTGGTGTTTGCGCTGATGGGCTTCCTGTCCGTCTTTGGCGGCCCCATTGCCAACCGCATTGGCTTCGCCTGGACGCTCTTCCTCGGCGCCATTGGCTATCCCGTCTACTCGGCCGGTCTGTACACAAACAACCGCTTCGGCAACGTCTGGCTGGTGCTGTTTGGCGCGGCGCTCTGTGGCATCTCGGCTGGTCTCTTTTGGGCGGCCGAAGGCGCTGTGGCGCTTGGCTATCCGGAAGCTTCCAAGCGCGGTCGTTATTTGAACATTTGGCTGTGGTTTCGCACCGGCGGTCCTCTGGTTGGCGGGCTGATTGTCTTGATTCTCAACAACAACGCGGCAGCCAAGCGCAAAGGCAGCGTCGACCCGAAAACATATCTCATCTTTATCGCGCTGCAATGCATCGCTGCGCCGATTGCCCTCCTTCTCACCAAGCCGGAAAATGTTCAGCGCGGAGACGGCACCAAAGTCATTGTCGATGCGGAAAAGAGCGTCAAGTACGAGTTCAAATCTCTGTGGAATCTCTGCAAGCGCAGAGACATTGTGCTTCTGCTTCCCATCTTTTGGGCGGCATACTTTAACCAGTACTCCGGAAATTTCCAGACTTATTACTTTGGTGTGCGGGCGCGTGCTCTGATCGGCTTCGTTAGCAACTTTAGCACGCTCTTTTCGTCGCAGGTGATGAGCATGTTCCTCGACTGGACGCGGTTTCCGGTGAAGCGCCGCCTGGAAATTTCATTTTGGTACATTGTCGTCTGCCATGTGACTGCTTGGATATACGCATGGGTCATCCAGGAGAAATACACTGCAAACCCTCCTGCATTGGACTGGGCAGATTCCGGGTTCGCCGAAGGGTTCTTTGTGCTTGTGCTGTGGGAATGGTCGCGCCAGTCTCTGCAGACCTGGATGTACTACTTCATCGCCACGAAAAGCGACAGCATTTCGGAGCTCAGTCGCCTCTCTGGTATCCTTCGCGGACAGGAGTCTTTTGCACAGGCTGTCAGTTTTGGTCTCAATACACGAAAATGGCACGGTGGGAGGGTCCCCCTAGCCGTAAACACCATTCTGCTAGGTAAGAGGTCGCATTTCCTCCTACTCTGTAGTGATCGCTAATTGCTTTAGGTATCGCGTCTGTGCCGACATACATTGCGCTCAGGGAAAATGTTCCACTGGTAAAGAAGGAGGAGGCTGGCGATTCGAGCGACGAGGCAGTGACCTTGGAGACAGTCGCGATTGGAAACGACAAAACGCCGAGTTCTGTTTGATCAGGCGACGCGGTGAGGCCAGGATGTGGGCTTTTTAGTGGACAATTTCATCGTTGAGCCACTTAAATTCAAGTAGAGACCACGATGTAAAAGAAAACGAGGTAATATTGATAATGCAAATAGAATCTGCTGAATTCAAAAACTGTCGTCTAATGCGATTTGAGAACATGAAGCTTGTTGAAGGTATCACCACAGGGGTTGCATACTCATAGCATCACGTGCGCTGACCAGGGCGTCACAACAAGGCTCAAAGGCGGCTTCAACGCTGCACATCTCTATTGCATTGTTCGAGGTCAGCATCCTAGTGCGCATTAACGAAAATAGCTGGAGTTTTTGCATCTCAAGTACACCTGCTTTTGCTTCGTCATGCCTCAAGCGGTTGCTGGCCACCCCAAACATCCCGTCATTGGATACCCAACATCTGCTACCAACACCACTATCGCGCCACTACAGAATACGACCACAACGACCTACACCGGGTCTACAGTACCCTTATCCTTTGCGCGCCGTCAGCAAAACCATGTTGCAGAACGTGATGCACGGTCCAGGCAAGAGGGATGGGTCACTGTCCGCGAGGGCGGGTTCATGCAGTCGTGGAAGCAGCGGTTCATGACTCTGCGCAGCGAATGGGTCGACTTTGCCAAGGCCGAGGACGGGAAGACGCTCTACACGCTGTTTCTCAATGAAATTGTCGCCATCGGGCGCGCCGAGACGGGGGTGCCCACGATTGAGATTAGCCGCCGGATTGAGGGGTCCTCGACCAGCCCGGGGGAAAAGGAGGGGCCGCTCAAGATTCTGCACATCAGGCCAAAGTCGGAACAGGAGCTGTATACATGGATCGACTTTATCCACATTGCCTGTCCCGGCCTCGGTGGCGTGAGCAATCCGACCAACTTCTTCCACGAGGTGCACGTTGGCTTCGACGCGGCGACGGAGCAGTTTGTCGGGCTGCCCCAGGAATGGGTGCAGCTGCTGAGCGCGTCGGCCATCACCCGGGAGGATTATGCGCGGAATCCGCAGGCCGTCATCGAAGCAGTCGACTTTTACTCTGATCTCCAGAAGCAGTCTGAGCAGGCGAATGACTTCTTTGCGCTCACGCCAATCAAGATTTCCCGCAGCGATGAGGGTCTGCCTGCAAGCGATTCCGCCTCCTCGCTCCCGAGCTTGACTGACGAGCGAACAGTTGAGAAAGCTCGGGTCCCTGAAAGACCGCCATGTACGCCCCCAAAGCTGCCAGACCTCATCCCCAGTCGGCCGCCGCCACCGGCACCGAAGTTGGGGCCAAAGCTGCCAGTTGTCCCTGTCTGGAATTACGAGGGTGACGCGCCGCTGCCAGCTCCACGTGGTGCAGAGGCTCAGGAGCGGCCCGCGCCGCTTAATATAGAGCGCCATGTGCAGAAAGTGCCGGAATCAAGAACAGACGCCCCCCCATTCCCAGATACTGTTACACCATTGGATATCCCTTCACGACGCAGGCAGGCGATTCGACATGTGACATCGTCCGAGGCAGAGCTGATTGCCAAGCTGCAGCCTCTCATTTCGCAGAGTGACCCCAACACATCATATCAAAAGCATAAAAAGGTCGGCCAAGGAGCATCTGGTTCCGTGTACGTGGCTACTATTCGCAGCACCGCCGTCGGCGTTGCGCAGCAGCTGGTACTGAAGAAGGGTCCCAAGACCCGCGTCGCTATAAAGGAAATGAACCTGGCTCGGCAGCAGCGAAAAGAGGCGCTCTTGGATGAAATCTCCATCATGAAGGAAGGTAAACATAAGAACGTCATCAACTTTTTGGATGCCTTTCTCGTCAATGAAAACAGAATGCTGTGGGTAGTCATGGACTATATGGACGGTGGTACGCTGATTGATGTGATTGACAATAACCCGACAATCAGTGAGCGACACATTGCCACACTGTGCCGCGAGGTAAGAACACCATCATCCCCGGGCACACAGTTGCTAATTTCTCGGGGCAGACTTCTCTTGGCTTGCAGCATCTTCACTCGAAGCAAATCGTCCACAGAGACATCAAAAGCGACAATGTCCTCATTGACTCTCGCGGCAACGTGAAAATCAGTAAGCCCACGAACTCCCCTCTTCCCAAGAATCCGAGCCCTGTACGCTGACCAAGCCCGCAGCCGATTTTGGATACTGCGCCAAGCTGACGGCGCGGCGCTCGAAGCGCGCCACGCTGGTCGGCACCACGTACTGGATGGCGCCCGAGGTGGTCAAGCAGAAGCGCTACGGATACAAGGTCGACGTGTGGTCCCTCGGCATCATGGCGATTGAAATGGCCGAGACGGAGCCGCCGTACATGGACATGGAGCCGATGCGCGCGCTGTACCTCATCGCCACGGGCGTCACGCCGCCGCTGCGCGCGCCTCACGAGCACGGCGCCCTGCTCAAGCAGTTCCTGGCGACGTGTCTGGTCGTCGACGCGTCGCGGCGGGCCACGTCGACGGCGCTGCTGAACCACGAGTTTCTGCGCTCGGGAGGCGACACGGGCGAGCTGGTGGAGCTGCTGGCGTTTAAGAAGGAAGCGACGAGCTAGAAGAATTTTTTTTGGACACGACTTGACGTTGAATGAATGCGTTACGTAGGCTGTCTCGCGTAAACTTGTTCTACTTAACCCCGAGCGAGAAGAGGGTTACATTTCCCGCTGCACATGACGTGACTAGTTATGGATTTGTCCTTCTCCGAGTAGACCCTGGTTTCTTCACGGCCCATCTGCTGAGTTGCCTCTGTCAGTTTTTCACATGAAACAGCTGGCGGTTTTGACTTTGCCTAGGAAAGCCGCCGTGCTGGTCACTACCACGCAACGCCGCATTGCTAATGTCGACATCTTCTCCGCCAGTGGACATCATCGTAGCGTCCTTGGAATACATGATGTGAGGCGGACTGTTTGGCGGGGTAGGCAGGCGGCGGTTCAGAGCCCAGATGTTGCTTTATAGCATCCGAGATTCTCGTATAGCTGTATGTTTCTATATGAGCATTTTCCCATTTCTGTCGGTCTGTATGAGTAACTCAAAGTCGACATGTTAAATGCCCATCTACTCTTCTCTGTTTCTGCATCAGCATTTCTCGTCCCTGCGGTGTGGTAAGACAAGTTGAGGGTGAAAATTGTGTGTAATCATGCGCCGTGGGGCATGTCATGAATTGAATTACGCTCAAAACTATTTACTCAACATTATTATTATATATGTAGACCGTTATACACTTAATTGCTTGTAACGCCATTCCCAGTTGAGGTTGATGCATGGTATGTTTTTCTCGTTTTCCGTACCTCTGTCGTCGCCTAGGCTACCTTGGCCTCCTTTAGCTTGGCCGAAATGTTCAAAATTCGGCGGGCCAGGAAGCCGTACAGGGCTAGGAGCAGGTAGTTGACGATGCAAAGGCCGAAGAAGGTGCCGACAGCGCCCATGGTGAACCAGGTCCAGGGGCGGGTGCCGAGCCACATGAGAGTCTGGGCGTCGGCGCGGTGCCAGGTGCTGCTCTCGAGATCGGTAATGTAGCCGTCGAGGTTCGGAGGCGAGATGACCTTGACGGAAGGCGAAGGAAGGGTAGTCTTTTGCAGCAAATAGTCCTTGACGACGAGTGATAGGAAGAGGGGACCCGAGGAGAGCATAATGCTGATGTAGGGGCCGTACTCGGCCCAGGGGCGCGTCCAAGTGTAGTAGTAGGGGAGCTGAGCGATGGCCATGGTGAAGGCTGGGTGACGGGCCGAGGCGATCATGAGGTCATTGGTGACGCCAGTGGGCATGGTGGACTTGAAGACGGCGACATCGTCGTCCGAGTCGTTTTCGACCTCTTGCATAGGGAAGGTCTGATTGCACTGCGTGTCCATATCGAGATAGATGCCGCCGTAATGGTGGAGGACAAAGTATCGAATGGCGTCGGCGCGTTGGATAGGAAAAGCGTAGTTGTTCCAGGAATCGACGAACCACGAGTATTCCTTGGCGAGGAATTCTTCGGCACCCTTGTCGGTCCAGAGCTGAGAATTGTTAGTGATCAAGTTGGTCGCATTGTAGGCGGGAGAAATTCTCGCAGCCGATGGTTGAAAGAGTGTGCTCACCATGTACTCGTAGTCCTTGTATACCTCCTTGCAGCTGCGCTGCGACTCTATCCACTTGGCGGGTATGGTATCGTTGGCGGTCGTCTGGTGAAGAATGCGCGGGATCTTGTGCTTGCCGCCAGGCGTCTCTGGGGCGGCGGTGCTGGGAAGGGTGAGCCTCGGGGTAAAGAGGTCGTCGTTGCGGCGGAGTAGGGTGATGAGGGGTTCAAGGATGACGACGAGGGCGACGACAATGAGGACGTCGATGAAGAGGAGGAGCGCGGCGGCCTTGCGCTGTCGGGGGAGCAGGAGGCGCGTACGGGAGCGGCGACGATACGGTCTCGAGGGCGAGGAATCACCAGCTTCCTCATCGGGAACAGCCTCGTACCTGGGCTGCCGGGCGCGGCCGCCCAAGATCTGGGACAGCCAAGCCATGACGCGCGTTGTCGAAACGTAATTCGGTGTGCGGCAGATGCGCGTCCGGTGGTGCGAGAGAGGGATAAGAAACCGGCGCGGAGTAGGAGGTGGTCAAGAAGAGGAGGAGAAGAAAGAGGAGGAGGTGGAGGAAGAGGAAGAGGAGGCGTAAGGGATCAAGGTGGTACTGTGGCAGCAGGGCGTTGTGTTGGCCAGGGTCGGAGATCGGGGAGGGAAAAATAAGTCGTCGTTTCGGTAGCCCTACGTTGATGTATCCAAGTCAGTGAGAGGAAGGGACCGGGCTCAGGGACGAAGGATGGGCCGCCGGCTAAACTGGGCTAGGCTGGGCTACTGTTGGGAGTAGAGATGACAGCCAGCAACAGTCGTGATCAGGGGTTATGTTGTAGGTTGTAGGTAGTCATTAGCAAGGCGGGAGGAGTGAGTGGAGTGGTGGGTGATGAGAGTGGCAACGACAAAAAGAACAGAGAGCAGAGAAGAAATCTCGTCGGCAAGGTACGCATGCAATTAGGAGTATGAGGCTTGGAGCGCGGAAGCCCAGAGGCGAGGTACTAATACCTATTCAGAGGCTAGAGGCCAAAAAGAGGCCCAGCAAAATCTTTGAGCGGGTTCGGAAGTGCCGACCTGAGCCAATCAGTCTGGTTGAATGGGATCTGAAAAAGTGGAGAGGATGAGGGATTGGCTTGCCCCTGAGAAACTGCAAGGCGGCGGCGGGCTTTTGGAAATGATGAACTAAGACTATGGTGCCAAAACCTTGCGGCTATAAAGATGAGGGGTTGGAGCAAACAGAGACTGCCATTCAACAATTGATTGGGGTTTGCGAAATTAGATCTAGCATTTTCACGGCCACCGTGTTGCCCTTTTATTTCCATCATACCTTGTTCGTGTGAGCCGCAACGAGGCCTCCCCTGGTGACAGAGTGCAACCTTGTACAGTTTTAGGGCAAAAAAGCGCACCACAGCGTCCCGCCGTTGCATTGTACCTGGGGCGCTGGGGCAGGCCTCGTCAGCCCAAAGAAAAAAAAATAAAGGCCGCCCCGGGCTTGATGAGACTGCTTCCTGGTCCACTAAAAGTTCCCAAAGAAGACTAGTCGAACCGATGACCTTATCCTAACCCGCCATTCTCAGAGCTCTTTCCGCTGCTGATTTTATTACTACGAACAAGACAAGACGAGAATAAGAAAGAAAACAAAAGCAAAGGAAAGGAGCGGGCGCTGCACAGCGCTGCTGTCTGTCTACTTCGTGCACACCTCCTAGCCGCAGGCACAGGTTATGCCAGGAGCTCCAGCTGCCTCGTCAGTGAGTCGTCACAAAACTTGTCACCGATAGCTACTTGAGTAACCCGTCAGCGGCGCTCTTGGCAGCCTCACCCGCACGTGACGCCTACGTATGCATCTCGGCTCGCTTTATCCGTACCTACATGCACATGCAGTCATGCAATCACACGCCCTGCAATCAAAAAGACCTACAGACTGGGTCGTCGATTATAATTCAGTACAGTCTCACGATACTTGCCGCACAACCGCAACATGCATATCCGCCCAATGGTCAATGATGAAGGGATATCCCTTTGTCCCTCTCTAGCCTCGAACCAACAGTCGCCCTCTCCGACCACCAATGACGACATGTTCGCGGCTCGTCTTCTCCACGTGGTGCTTTGACTAAACTAGTCTTGCTTGCCTATCCGCTGTACAGACTACACTCAAGACTGGTAGATGACTCGCAAGCACGGAAAGAAATGTCCTCATCGACGTATAGCCCGACGAAATCACAAGTCACGTCGACACTGCCCACAAATCTGCCGGTGCCACGCTAAAGCGATATTGCCGGCTTCAAGGTTTCGCCTCAGCCTCGTCTGCGCCTCCGCAATCGTACCCAGTAGCATCGACCCATCAACAGATATCAACCGGCAATTGTTGAATGAGGCATGCCCTGAGGAAGAATGATCACAGCCATGATCCATCTGTCAAGCAGCTAAAGCAATCCGCCCCTAAATTTGACGCAGAAAGACCATCAAAGCGTGCCAGAACGGCACCCGGCTAGCGTCCATTATCCAACATCAAGTCGCGCCTCGACTTGGCATCGATGCAAAAGAGCCTTGTGCAAGCGCGGCTGCAGACTCTCCCGCAGATGCTACAACTACCGCTGCCCGTCACTCACTCATCCACATGGCGACAACTCTGCTGCGAAAGTGGCTCGCACGGCAGCTTCTCCTGCGGGCGACCTCGACGGACACTTAATTCCTATATATCTGTAGATTCTGCCTCGTATACATCGTATCTGATTTGCTACCCCATGTCCTTTACTGAACAGCCTGCCGAGTCCGTTGACAAGCAGCATTCCGCTGCCAACACCTACTAGTCTGCCAACTGCGGCAAGTTCCTCAACACTCACGACGGCGTCAAGGACTTCGGCTTCAACCTCGATGGCGCCAGCACCTGCTTGAATCCCAACGACCAGTTCACCTCGGACAGTGGTGATGGCACAATGTACATAATTACCGCGGCGGGCAAATATAGCGGTTCCGGGGGTGGTTCAAGCCTAAGAACGTAGCCTCATTACCTGGCCGTGGCCCTGTGCACCGCAGCTCTCCTGTAACGAACTGTGACGATGATGTGCAGGATTTGTAACATTTTCGGACGAGATATTATGTTGTACAGAAAGTGTGTTCACTTTGAATAAGAGAGGAGTACATGAGAAGAGATGCATTAGCCTTATAGCACCATTCCCTCTTCACCTGCGAGTCACACCCCCAAGGCCCTTCATTACCAGCCATCCCGCCAGTAGCCGATGAAACCACTGTCCGAGACCGCTCTCCAGCAGCGTCGGCTTCTCGTCCTTGTTCCGCCACAGCCACGTCTCATTCACAAACTGCACCGCATCCTCCGCATCCCCCACCAGCGGCTCTATCGCCGACACAATCAGCCCCCGCACCGCCGGGCCCTTGTACGAGCGCGGCACATCAATGCTCAGCTCAACCACCTCTACTGCAGCCTTGTCCTCGCTTTTGCTGCTGCTGCTCCCCGCGCCGCCCTCGTAGCTCGTGACCCTGTACACGCCGTCAACCACGTCGCCGCGCGCAAACCGCAGCCCGTCAATGTGCGCGGCGCCAAAGCTCGCCTTGCGCTCCGGCTCTGCGAGCATGCCGTGGATGAGAAACGCCTGCGGCGTCCAGCTAAACGCCTTGTACGTCGTGCGCAGGTAAGCCGTGAGCAGCGGCGACGGCGACGGCGAGGACTCGTCGGTGCCGTCGCGTCGCAGCAGTTTGGCGACGAGGGAGGCGGCGGGGACAGGTCGCGAGACGACGCGCTCGTAACTCACGATCCAGTCTTGCGGGCGCGCGAGGACGTCTTCTGGAAGGCTTTTCGGCGTGTGCGGTGCCGAGACGGTGGTAGATGATGGGGGCAGCTGCCCGGAGGTGCACGAGGTGCGGCGTCGCACGGCCCAGTTGAGGTACACGACGTACACGGTGGGCAGGACGACGGGCAGCAGCGCAGCGGCGACCATGCGGTGCCGTCCAAGGTCAGGGAGGGAGAAATTAAAAAGTTGCGACATGGCTATTTCGTCATTTGCTGGAAATTTCGTAAAGCTAAAGAGGTTATGAGGGATGCGAGCCAAGCGAGCTGAGCTGAAGCATGTGCCTGGTTATCTAGGCGCATTTAGAACTAGACACTGTGCACTCACACTGTACGTAACGTAGATCTGTGCTTTTGAGAATAAAATCAAGGGGAAAATGCCCCTTCTGAATAATGTTCTCTTGCTTAGCTGTGGCTGACTTGATGCGATGCATTATATTGATCCCCTTCAGCCCTATAGCCAATACAGCCCTTGTGTAAACCGCTGGTGCCACGCCAGTAGTCGCAACAAGTGAAGACATGTTTGTTAGCATGATGTCCTCTCACTGGGTTCGGCTTCCCTCCCCGGAAAAACAACATACGTGATATGAGACTGCTTGAAGAGCAGGCGTCAATAAATCTTATTGTTTCCAAGACGTGTTTGACTCTTTGCGTGTATACGGCTCAGGTACCCGCACAAGTGATGGGATGTTGTCCCAGATCTTGCCCGATCAACGGCACTGAATTCGGGCAACAGCGAACGCGGAAAATGGAACGATAAGGGATCAAACTCGATATCCTTTTGCGCCCCACGGCTTCTCAGGCCTGCTCAACTGCCTCTGCCGCTGTGAAGGAGAGCCGTCTGCCATCATCTGTCAATGATGGGGAGAAGTGCTGCTCAAGAAGCAGAGCTGCTTTTAGCTTCTCCATGTGGAACATATGCGCATACGTACGCGCTGAGCCGTGGTGGAAGAAGAACAAAGAAGAAAGGCTGGCAATGGGAGTCATGGCCGCAAGACGGTCCTGCGCCGGCGTCGTTCTTCAGGCAGTCTACGGATGGGCCATGCTCGCCTTTACTGCCTTCGCGCCGTGCTTTGTGTAAACTACAACGCCGCAATGTGCAAACATTTCCAGAGGCTTACAATCTGCAAGAAATCGTGTTATGCGATAATGCATCGATTCGCAGCTTCCAGTCACGCCCATACTATGTCGTCGGGTATCCTGCTCCGCCGCTCACGAGTAAGCAGCCACTCAACATGAGACAGTATCCTCACTCATCAGAGACGAGGGGGCAAAGAAAGAAAATAGGAAAAGCCAAGCGCATCGTTTTTGACTCAGATGCTGATATAGCAAAGTCTGGTCCTTCTTCGACTTAGACAGCCTGAAACGCCCACAGCTGGCGACTTTTTGCTTTCACGAGACTGGAAAATCAAGGGTTAGAATGTTAGTATCGTCATAGGAATATATTCTTTACAAAGGCTACTGTCGTTACTTATATTACCGTCCCAGCGCAATCCCACGGCCTTGCCCTTTGCTCCCAACAACACCAAACAGCCATATTCGCACAGCGGTATCTCGGTCCAGCTTGAACAAATCAAACTCTCGCTTTCAGAAAACGCCCGTTGGTTTCAAACAGGGACTTTCTATCCGATTTAAACGACGCGGGCCGTGGCATCGGCATCCTGCTTCTCGCGCAAGTCGTTTTCCGCGTGCTTGGCCTTGAGGCAGTTGACCATGGCGGCGGGAGCATGGATAATCTGCGCACCACTGCCAAGAAAAAAATCAGTTTCCAATCTCGAAAAAGGAGGTTTTTTTTTTAAATACGTACGCAGCAACAAGACCGAGAAACCCGCATGCAACGCGGCGGCTGGAGACGTCTCCGTCCAAAAGACCATTAGCGCCACGATGGCCTTTGATAGAGAAGCCGTAGTAGGTGCTCAGGATCAAAAAGGCAATGAGAAGGAGTTCCAAGGGAAACTTCATGAGGGCCCTGCGCATGTTGGTCTCAGGGTGTCTGTTAGTGACAACGCGGAAGCCGACGTGCAGGAGCATGACGCCAGAGAGCAGAAGCGAGAGAGCGCCCTATAATACAACATTAGTATTCCCGTCCAGACTGCAGATTCCTTTCGAGAACTTGAAATGACTTTGTCGGGAGCGTCATACAAAAATATAAAGCATAGTAAAGGCCTTGGGCTGGTGGCTCGTGGCGCCCGTAATGACAGATCCGAGAATGAGCACAAAACATGCGCCGCGGTTCAGCGCGTCCCCGACGAGCTCCTTTCTGCTGACTTGATACGTCATTTTAACGTGGTTGTCGAAATCGCAAGATCTGATTGATGTATTTTTCGTAAAATAGACTGTTCTTTCCGAGAGACGTCTTCGTGGCACGCGAGACGAGGCGTGATTTGCGGGGGAGAGAGCGGAGAGGCAGAGGGGAAAGGGAAAGGCAAGATCGGGATGGAGGGTCGTATTTTGTTGTTTCTGGCTCAAACAAACCGCGGCCGAAAAGGCTACAGCCTACAGGTAAAAAAAAAAGGAAAAAAAAACATGTGGCAGTCTGTACCAAGCAGGGAGGGCAAGCAGGTCCGGGTGGCGCGGGTTGCATCGACGTCGAGCTAATTGTGTACCTCTCCATACTGTCGCTTGAGGCTTGCTCTACAGGTCATCCGCTTACCAATAGCGCGCGCCACATACGATTAGTTCTTCTCCATGTGCCCTTTCCTCAAGGCTGCGAGGCCCGACCATTACAAGCCCGTGTTATGACCAAACTGTCTACGAACAAGCCTGGTAATCCGAACTCTTTCACTACAGCCATTGTGCCCTCATAACCAACGCTGCAAGTACATAAATAGCAGATGACAGTTCTTACTTGTATAATACAATCTCTTCCGTGAAAAGGTTTGCACGCCTGGGACTTGCGAAAGACTTGGTAGAGATAGATACACGCCAAGTGTAACTGGGTAGGTAGTGAAACTCTGGGGAAAGGGGCCGGACCCCGCGCTGGAGTAGAAAAGCTCAGACGGCTCGCCACCGATTATCGCTTCGTTAGCTATAACTAGCCCCGTTTCTCATTTAGCTCTGCTGTCAGTCGTGCATTCACAAGCCACGCAGGACGGAGGCTAGCCAAATCAAGCTGGACCGCCGTGGGCCGGAAATTGGTATCGAAATTTCAACCCAGCAAGCTGCGGGCGGAGGTGGGTTGGGTCTCCTCTTGAACGGTTTCGCATTATCACCAGACATGTGCGGGGGAAGAACTCTTCACGACAATGAGCTGACCTTGGGGCGATGATGTACAGCCTTTCACAACGCCACCCACAGCCTCAAGGAGATCACCACACGCTTTTGGGCGGGCAGCCAAGTCGTGCAGAGCAAGAGACTAGGCGAAATGCCCTGAATTTGCATGTGCTGAGCCCGGTGAAGCTTCGCCCTTTCCTCTTCGGGTGAAAAAATATCTCTTTGGGGCTAATAACAAGTCCTTGCAGCCACAAAAGCTATGCGCCAAATCCAGTTCGTCGAACAAGCAACCAATTGCTTACTTTTGGCTTTCAAGGGAGCCATCCCACGCGCCCACTGGGTTCTGTTTAGATTTGTTTGTTGATTGACGTACAACACTGCCTTGTCCTTATCACGACGCGGGACTCTCCCAACAGTAGAAGCATGAGGCATTTCGTTGTGTCATTTCGCTAGTTATGTACTGGGTGTGGTGCCTTTGTTTTGTATCCCTGCCAGGTACCTCTCTACCCAGCAAAAATTAACCCCTGTCCGATGAAATACATTTAGCCCTGTAGCCCGAGGCTGTAGGTACATCGCCCGTCCTTCGCTACCACCCTGGCATACGATACTTACCCATCTCGCTCAGTACCTTGCCATGGCGATTGTGGCTGGTTCTTCACTCGCCAAGCGCCCACTGCTCCCGCCAAGCTAGAGTAGCAGCCAGAAATGCTAGGCTGTTCATGTCAGGGTCGCTCTTTGCCTTTCCAATCAATGACTTGTACTCTTCCAGCGAGCCAAAGCTGTAGATGGTCACCTTGTCTCCACCCGAGATAAACTCAGCTTCTGCATCAATAGCGGCCGACAGCTTCTGCGCGGCTTCCCACGCCGCTGCGACGTCGCCCACCAAGCCCATGGCGCTATAAAGCTCCGTCCACGAGCCCTTGTCCATCTTTGACGCGAACACAACATCTGTGAGTAAGCTTCCTTTGCATTGCACGCCTTGCTTGGCGCTCTGCGTCAATGCATTGGCTGCCTCTGTCGAGAGGAACATGACCGGCAGTACAGTTGGTGTTGGGAGAGAATTCTGCGTAGATGAAGCGTCAAGGCCACTCTTACCCAAGGCCTTCTGCAATGCAGCTTGAACAGGTCGCGAGACGTCGTCTGCGTTGGGCGCGCAAGTAAGTACGCAAACATCCGCGGTTGGCGCTTGAAGCTCCCTGCTCAATACAAAAAAGGATGCGTCATCCACGATCCAACGCCCACCTCTTCCGAAACGAAACTGCTGGGAAGTGAGTAGAACCAGCTCGAGCGGCGAAGCGCCCCAAGGACCAGGGGCTAACAGCCTGCTGCCCTGTCGCCCGAACGAGGTGGAATCATCACCAGTGGCCTGTACAGAGATGATTCGCAGCGCACTTTTTTCCTTCTCTGATACCCCAGAAGCGTCAAAGAAAGTGTTGGCCTGCACTACGCCGGATAGTAACGCATCTGTTGGGCCCTTCTTCTTTGCGAGGCTGTGAAGCACAACACAGGGAAATTTCGGGTCCGAATTCGGCAAAGACGAGTTGTAGATGCCCATATGTAGGGGAAAACATTTACCTCGTAGACGTTGCAGCAGATGCCTTGCAGTAGCCATCTGGTTGGCTGGCACTGAAATCTCCAACACATCCCACTGAGGCTCCGCGACGCGAGACTTGAGCAGCGACTGTTGCACTGCGCGGATACCCGCCGTAATGTCCTGCTCGCCGTTGCTTGCGAACCAGTCGTCCAACTTGTGTTCGGGAATGGTATCATTCAGGGTGGCTAAAACGCTGTTTAGCTTATCCAGACCAATCAGGAAGAGCGGAATGACCTCGTGCACAGTGTCGCGGCCTAATGCGCAGGCAGCGTCGGCAACAAAGTTGGCAGCCTCGCCCAGCAAGACGCGCTTCCGCAGAGCGTCAAATCCCGCGGGCTCAACCATCTTGACCCATTTCATAAATTCCATATTCGATGACAGCGCATCAAAGAAGCCCGCGTCAGCCTGTCTCATTGTGTCGGAGCCGGAGTGGTGATCGAAGCTTATCCTAAAGTCAGTGCCCTGGCCCTGCAGCCTCAAAAAGCCATGTCGTATCTCGGAAAACGCCGAGAGCGAAAACTTGAGCTTGGAAAGCTCGTACGCGTAGTCGCCAGGCTCAAAGTCTCGCGTCTTGGCAAAGTCGCTGAGCAGGTGCACGCCTCGCGGATCAATCAGCGCAACTGGCCGGTTGGCCGACGGGCCGACGCAGCACAGAATGTTGTGGAGGTTCAGGTCGCCATGGATCTCCCCTATCAAAGTTGGAGAAATGGCTTCAATGGCGGGATGGCTTCGCAAATGTTCCATGACAGAGTGAAATCCCAGAAGGGTTCGGCCGTTGAGAACAATCTCGCGACTGTCGATGATGGCGCCTAGCTCGGGCACGGCGGCGCGGGCAATCGCTACGCGTCTGTCGATTCTGTCAAAGTGCGCCTTTTCGATAAAGTCCTTTGGCGCCTCCGTCGCCGTTTTTGGCCAGACCTTTTGGGCCATTTCGCCCAGGAGCTCGCTTGTCGTGTCCAGCAGCAGGTCGCCCCCCATGCCCGCCATGGCGAGTTGTGCCAGAGTTTGGCTGGCCAGGTAGGGAAAGTCGATGGAGAATGTTTCGTCATTTGCCGTGAATCTGAGTGGCTTGACAAAGATGTCGGTTTCCTGCACAGCGATACTTGTCTCCAGAAACCTGTTCTGGCGCTCCAGCCAGGGCCGCCCGTTCTCGTCAATGCCGTCGTGCGAGCAGGTCTTGTGCACCTCCAATGTGCCGTCTGGCCGAACCACCAAAGAGACATTGGCTGAGGAACCACTTTCATCGAGGTGCACCGAGGTATTCTGGTGCGACTGGTCGGATTGCTGTGTAGAGAGGAGAAGACCGCGTGGCCCAATGACGGCTCTCACTGTAAGACCGTTCAGCACGACATCACCGGCGCGCCAGCTGTCCTTTAACGAAATGCAGTCGTTGATGGTGTCGACGGAGATGCCATTTTCGGTAATCACGCTCCCCGGAACCAGAGCCGTCCACGAAGAAGCCTCTGGGGACTTGCTGACGACAGGGACGACGAGATGTCCGCGAAATTTGTCCGCAAGCCCATCAATGTCGGAATAGTAATCCCTTGTGACAGAGGAGGCGACATGGATTTTCTCAGTGCCATTCTGGTCTGCCTTGACTTCTTGGCTCAGTTGCTGCGATTTCTCTGCAACAGATGCATTCGCTAATCTTGGCTCCGAGTCGACCGCCATGATGATGGCTTCGCTTGGGGATGCGGCTAAAGGACGACCATCTCCGCCGCGACGCTAGCGCGGACGGCATGACGGTATTATATATCCTCGCACTTGCTGATCTGCCGCACATGTTTTACCCCGTCAGCGGTCTCGTATACACGATTGACGATCCAGGTTATACACCGCTAATCTCAAAGTGGGCTGTTGCTAGTTTCTCGGGGTCTGGACCGTCCCAAGTGCGGGGGCCAAGGCAGTCTGTTACCATTCACAACCTGCCATGCCGCATAAAGAGCGAGCTACTGCCCGTTGAGGCTGGCTCAACGGTGTCTTTGAGGCTTCCAAACACAACTCGCGTATAATTTGACTTGTTTGTTGGACAGTTCCCTCCCCCATCGACAGTCAATCTGTCGAGAAGAGGCATCTTTTTTACGCCTCAGCTTGGCAACAGTGGAGTGCGTATGTTGAGGCTCCTCAGAGAGCCACATGTATGGTCTAAAGGATGGGTGCTGGTGGCGTCGAATGAGAGCGGTCACCATTGAAAAATCGTCCGACCTCTCAAATTCCGGATTATTAGCCTTGCCTCACAGGTCCAGTTAGATGCAAATGCGGTTCTGCGGCTGGAAAATTGGTTGTTTTCTCTCGTGGAGGCTTCCCGTATGCATTTCTCAGATGAAGAATCGAAGTGGTGAAAAGGCCGGGATGAGAGCTACGAGCGACAGTGTTCAAGAATCACGTTATTTTGAGCTTATGCAGAGCAACCAATCGATGACTGCTTTGCATATACCGAAGTACCTGGTGGCGTTGGTACGGAGCGAAGCGAAAGAGCTCGAAAGGGATTGTGGTCACCAAGAAACAATTCGGTGCGTCTTTTCACTCATGGTTGTGAAGGGAAGAAATCTAGCGAGGTAGGCGTGAGACGGCAAGGTATGCATGCGCTATAGAGCACGTGACCTAACAAGCTGCGAGATACATCCAGGCGCACTTTGGAGACGTCAGAGTAAAACAGAAATGAACTTTTATCTGTTACTCGCCAAAATTTCTATTGTAATTTGGACTTTTTACTCAAATTTTGTACTTTTCTCTGAGTCCGGGTGCTTGTGATGTTGAGTGGGCTAAAACGGCGACACAGCTCAATCCCACTTTGACTAACAGGAAGATTACCAGGCATCTGCACATTAGAGGCGATAGCTGGCCATATGACAGAAAAATCATACATTTTCTTCTTGCAGGATCATCAAACTAGATGTCTTATGGGTATCCAAAGCTCAAGAGATGGAGATAAATCATTAGGACTTCACTTGCCGTCGCTTTCAGGATTGATCACTCACCGGGAAATCCACTCTCGAATCTGACAGTGAGCGAATGATCTTATCAAAAATCAAGAAACCAATTCGTATATTCAACAATTCCGTGGTATTAATTTGGCCAACGGTGACGCCATCTGTTCAGTCGTAGCGGCTCCTGGAAATGAGCGCAAGGTTCGGTCGTGTTAGTGCCAAGCGCATCAAGGTGTATCCGTAGTCATGTTACGCCTCAGCTATCGTCAACTAGAACCATGCGTGCCCCTGTTTGATCGAGTCGGATAAAACGAGCCTGATCAAGTGCACACCTATAAGAACCTAGTACAGATCAAGTGATGGACGACCTCGATGGTTATAAACTGTAAGCCAAATTGCCTGTATCATTCAAAGACACGCCAAACTATTCTAAAACAATCTATCAAAACTGCACCAACTATGTCTGGAATCTCTTCTCGACCAGTTGAATATTGGGCTCACCACCTTCCACGTATTCCGCCCAATATTGCGAATTGCCCATCCTCTTAGTTGAGATCCTCCAAGAACTCAACAACGAGATCGGCCGGGGGCTCTCCGACATCCGCAGCCTTGTCCTGGCGACGGACACGGAGACTCTTGTCGGCGCGACGAGCAGGGGCCTTGTCCAGGGTCTCCTGCGTGGTAATCATGTGCGAGTACGGCTGGCCCGAGGCGTTCAGGATGGGCACCGTAATCTCGCACTTTTCCGTCTTCTTAAAGTCCCGGTTGCACTCCTTGTTGGCAAAGTCCAAAAACTGCTGGCACGGCTGGAAGAACGAGTCCATGACGTCCGAGGTGGGGTATTTGCTCGCAATCGGCGTCTTGCCAAAGGTGCCGCAGGGATCAATGCCGCCGCCGCAGTCAATCATGGGGTAGGACAAGCAGTTGCCCGGGAGCGTCGCCTGGTAGGTGATGGTCTGGATCGTGCAGCGGTGGTTGGGGGGGCAGAACTTTTCCACCGAGCGCTCCGTGGTCGTCGCCTTGGCCTCGGCGTACTGCTCGCTGTACTCGCCCGAGATGTCGCCGCCGATGAGGGACGCGATGGGCTTGGCAGGGGACAGCTTGAGGCCGACCTTCCATCCCTTGGTGGTGGTGCCCGTCAGCATTGTCGACGTCTTGGTAGTGACCTTGTCGGGCTGAGGGGTGCCGCCCTCGTGTCGGGTCTCCAGATCAGCGTCCACGTTTGCGTGCGCGGTAATGGTCACGTCACCGACGCCCTCGAGCCACTTCATGTTTCTGAAGTAGACAGTTCCGCAGCTAGTAATCTTGCCAGCGCAGACCGGCTCGTTGGCAATGTCGGCGGTCGTCCATGGCGGGTTTGCGTTGTTGACAGTAAGGGACAGAGACTTCTGCAGGTCGGCAACGCGGCTCTTCACCTGGTCGACCGTGACAATATCCTTGGCTGTGTCAAAGGACCACACGCGGCCAGTAAGGACAGTGAATACAACGAGCTGAACAATAGCGTGCATCTTGACGATGTATGAATGTTGATAGCGAATGGCTAGTAAAACTAGAAAACCACGGGTCAGTATGCTGGATAATATGTTGGTCTGGCGATTGGTTTACTTTTATGTTTAAGGAGTGTGTTCTGAGTTCTGAGAATGAGAGGCGAGTGTCTTTGGTGTGATGAACATTGACTTTTCAGGCAGATGCATCACCCTCTTTATAGAAAAACTTGATCTTTCTTCCACGTCGCCCTATACAAGATAACAGTGCAACACATTGATGAAGAGATGTACCTCGGAATCAGGTACCGCGCGGCATATCGGAACCTTCGGCAGGGGCTCATGCCAATAGCTACACCTTATGACGACTCATTCATTATCAGCATCTCCCACACAACCAAAACCAAGCTTGATCAAGTCAAGCATACAAGGCACTAGTCAGCGTATGTAAAGCGGGTGGACCAGTGTTTTTCGGTCGACCAAAGCGGTGCACACATGCTCAACAATGCCAACAAAATGTGGTGGTCTTAGTTCGTGGACCAGTGCACCCCCGTCGACCAAAGAGGTGCACACATCGGCACATTCATGCTCATCAACACCAACGGATCATTGTGGTCGTGGCTCAGCACTATGCAATAATCTTCAACATGAAACTGGTGGGGAGTAGCACAGCCGAGAGATGATAGGCTGTTTTTACTTTACACTGGCCGGAATATGTTCACTCTGCCTATATCCCGGGTATTAGCCACACTCTCTTCGACTAGTAACCTCTAAGTGCAGTTGACTTGTGGCTCTGTATTAGCAAAATATCACGCCTCAATTATTTTCCAAATCAGGAAAAAATGCGATAGAGAAGTGCCTGCACATGAGTGCAGGGGATGGGGCTGTCAAAAATGCCACAGCATGAGGCTATCACCAACCGTGTATAGCCGAGCGGCTGCTACTCGGATGCCTCTCGATTTGGCTGCATAGACAGTCAATCATGGCATTCTAGTTACTAGGCTAGAATTTAAGCAGAATCCTGGTCTCCGGTTCTCCATTGCCCTCCTGACGATGACGACAACATTCCATGCTGAGAATTCAAGCAAGTTATGTATGGACACTAGATTTCCACTCAAGGCGAGAATATTGAAACCTTGGCTCAGCCATATCTTTCTCCATTCTTCGTTTTAGTCATGCAGGCTTGTGCTTAGGCCATATATGTATGGTCAGGATGGGGCGCTGAGTGGCTGATGAATCGTTATCGGAGGACCTCGCAGCAGTACAATACACTAATATGCCGCAAAGAATGCCTGCGCTACCCAGCATTATTCCCGGGTCTTATCAGCACGTCATGAAACATGTTGGTGTTGGGCGACTCTGGTAAACACGCATTTCAGACAGCGACCTGGTCATCATGCATTCCTGCGGGCAGTGCTCAATGCAGCACTACTCGTGTCAGATTCCCAATTAGGCACTTTTGCAAGAAGCCAGTGATTTTTCGGCTTTACACATGACTACTTGAAGATCCCGCAGCGGGGACGCGGGTCCATAACGAAGATCTTTCTTTCTCCGAGAGTTTCATAATACTATTTCAAAGAGGCCGTTTCATGCTCAATGAAAGCTTAAACATATTGTAAATGCCATGTCGCTGCTACTACCAGCAGCAAGAGACTAATAATGCTATGTCGCTGTGGCAGGCAGTACTAATCAAATATATTGGAGTTGAGCAGCTGGGCGTTGGAGCAATGTAGTATTGAAATTGACTGTTAATCAATTAGTCTTGGCAGTTTCAAGTTCTTTGAATTCGTCTTTGTTTCTCTGTCAATTCTTGGCGCTCGGACTTGTCGGGATGACCGCGAACACCCGCACCCCCGTCATTTATGCCCCGCGCTCACGTGGGAGCAACGACAAACGCAAATGGCCATGGATAGCTAGTCAGAGTCAAGTTCCTGACTTATTTAGCTACCTACTAATAAGTAAGGCATCGTGTCCGACAGTCGGCGCAACAAGATGATAGAACCTCACACTAACAAAACTGGCACAGTTGCTGCCCAAACGTCGATGATTGTGTAAGAAGAAGCCCATGCTTTGCATAGATAGGTAGTTTCACTTGATCAATTCGGAACTGCCGGGTTTGATCGCCGCAGAAAAAGCTCGCGCGCTCGATCGGGGCAGCCGGGGTCCGGGCCGAAGGCCTGTTTCGCCGTAACCCGCTGAAGCACAACTATTGATCAGTAACCATGAGAAAAGCGGCGAATAGTTATATAAAGTAATTGATAAACAACCAGGAAGTTTGGAGCGGCTATATAAGTCGCTGGAATATGATCCTGGGCGTGATTTCATTTTTTCTTCGTCTGCCATATTATTTTGATAATACTGCAATTCATAGAGGCGTCCCAATGCACCTGGCAAATGCCACGTTAAAAAGAGTGGTCCCTGTATTCCATCATAACAAACCAACGTAATAAACCGTGTCACGATCTTAGAACCGCCACTGGGGTAAAAAAGAGTAAATGTTGGTTGCACTTGACGATAATTCTCGTGAGGTTATTGGTCTTGATTCTTCTTGGTGATCGTTGTATCCTACAAGTGAGTGTGTGGCTGCTCCACAACACTGAAGCTATCGTACAGATAAAAATGGGATCTTCCTGGGTCCCAGCCAATGAGAGGGCTGCACTTGAGTGCGTGCCTTGGTAGGCGCAACAGTAAATCCAGCTTGGTGTACATGAAGCGAGCAAGTAAAGTCTTCTTCTCTTTATATGTCATTTGACAAAGTCAATAAAGCTAACCAGTGCTAGGCATTGCAGCTCCATCACGCTGACTGGCAAGACTGCCAACTGTCAAACTGATGATATGCTGCCAGTCAACAGCACTGTTGGACACCGTTTTCGAAGTTCCAGCAGGTATACAATGCTCTGTTTGGCCTGTGGGCAAATCTCTCAGCCAGAAACGTAGCATGAGTGCGTGGCGGCGGTTTTTGTCCGTGAGGTACCGTCGGCGCGGCGGCTGTGCCAGTCTTTGATGTAGTCGCAATGGGCTAAGAAAAAAAAAAGGCGCTCGGAAAATCGATATAGATTGCCATTTCATTGGTCAATCGTCAACGGATCAGTAGATTGCAAGGGGGGCCTCGGAGCCGCCCTGACTCTGCTGGTGGTCAATGGCGCGGCCGTGGTTGTCGACGTGGTCATGGGCTAGCTGACGGACCGGCGGCTGGTGACGACGGTAGGTGGCGAGGACGGTGGAAGGGGAAGAGAACTTGTTCCCATCATACTTTATGGGTTTCTGGCGATCGGGAGAGGCATCGTGATCGTTGTGTCAAGGCCACTGAGCAAGGCGTTGATTGTTGAGTTATACGCTCGAACGATGGACGCGCCACACTTTTGCAGAGCATATACCTCCTTATATCACAAAGCCGATGATAACGATGCCGTGGTGGTCGCGTTTGGAAGCGGTTACGACGGCAGTGGTGGGTCATCGTTCGAATCTGCCTAAAATTAGATGCTGGACTTTTGGAAAGCAACTGGTAGGTTATGAGCCGGGACATACCCTTGTTCAACTGCGTATGTCATCATTTGATATACCGTCGGAGGGCAACCAGTAGATTGCGAGGGGGGTCGGGGACATCATCGTTTGGCAGACTGTCGAAGGGTAACCAGTAGATTGTAGGGGGGCCGGGAACATCATCGTTCGATAGACTGTCGGAGGGCAAGCAGTAGATTGTGATGGTGGCCTGGGACATCATCGTTTGAATCTGCATAAAATTAGATGCTGGACTTTTGGAAGGCAACTGATAGATTGTCAGCCGGGACATACCGTGTCTAACTGCGTATGTCATCATTTGATATACTGTCGAAGGGCGACCAGTAAATTGTAGGGGGGTCGGGGACATCATCGTTTGAATCTGCATAAATTAGATGGTGAACTTCTGGGAGGCAACTGGTAGACTATCAGCCGGGACATGCCGTTGTCTTACTGCGTGTATCATTCTTTGAAAGACTGTCGAAGGGCGGCAGTGGATTGCAAAGGTGGCTCGCCATGTCGTTGTTTCTATATTATCACTTTGTCGTGGACTGATCCGTGCCGGGTAAAATCCTTCAAACGTAGGTCGAAGATGGCCAAATGGAGCAGGAGCCCTGTATATACTGCGAGGGGGGCCCGCCATGCCGTGGTTCGTATGATATTTCTGTCATGGGCTGATCAGTGCCAGGTAGAGTCCTTCAAATGTAGGTCGAAGATGGCCCAATGGAGCAAGAGTCCTGTATATATGGCGAGGAGGACCCGCCACATCGTGGACTGATCCGTGCCAGGTAAAGTCTTTTGAATGTAGGACGAAGATGGCCTAATGGAGCAAGAGTCCTGTATACATGGCGAGGAGGACCCGCCACATCGTGGACTGATCCGTGCTAGGTAAAGTCTTTTGAATGTAGGTCGAAGATGGCCCAATGGAGCAAGAGTCCTGTATACATGGCGAGGAGGACCCGCCATATCGTGGACTGATCCGTGTCGGGCAAAGTCTTTCGATTGTCGATTGTCGATCGAAGATCGCCGAACGAACGGACAAATGATCCTGTATAGATTGCGAGGAGGACCCGCCACATCGTGGACTGGTTCGTGCCGAGCGAAGTCATTCGATTGTCGATCGAAGATCGCCGAACAAACGGACAAATAGTCCTGTATAGATTACGAGGAGAACCCTAAGGCCCCCCGCTGGACCAACGAATGGACTGGGGCTTGTCAGCAAGGGGGGTGCCTGGCTGGGCCATCGAACGGACCGGGCCTTGTCAGAACCGCCATGAAGCAAGGAGTAGTGAGAAAATAAATGATATCAGACTAAGTTGGTACACTCGTTAGCATCGGAGAAAGCTAAGAAAGTAATGTGAAAAAAGGGACCTTACTATCATTTTTGTAGGTATGTTTCCAAAAAAAAAAGGCTATCCAAAATCGCTTATAAACGCTGTTGACCGTGTCGTGAAGAAAGGAAAAAGGAGAAGATCGAAAAAACCTGACTACCATCGTTGTAGATATGTTTCCAAAGAGATTTCCAAAATCGTTTGTAGAATGCTTGTCGTGGAGAAAGGAAAAAGGAGAAGATCGCAAAAACGCATCGATGCTGCTTGAAATACGGGCAGGGCAGCGTGCCTTCCCTACCTACCTACGCGGGGTGTTTTCTGACATAGCCCCTACAGCGTCTCCCGTTTGCAATATCTTCTTGCTGTCTAGTAACACTGTGAACTCGCTCAGATCTGTTAGAATACATCATTATTGACTCCTACACGTGCTAGATGCTCTGATAGTCTCACTAGACAGTTCAAAGACATTTTCTATGTGACAGCGTATATTGCTATGTCAGAAGACACCCCTCGCGCGCAGGTACTCGAGGCAGGTAAACAGTGAGTGCCCCCCCTTTCCCTCGCTAAAGATATCTCGCGAGGGCTCGCAAGAAACCATCTGACGAGCGGCGGGAACTTACCCGTTAAACAGTACAGACAGTAGCAAATTCTCACTGCTAATTTCCTTGTAGCTGCTGATTTCCTTGTAGCTGCTGATGCACTTTGCACTGCCTGGTGCTGTAGGTACGGTAGGCCGAGTACGCGAGAGTCACTACCAGCATCATCGCTTCTCTCTTCCATCCACCAACACCAAGTGCTGACCCGCCGTCTTCGATGCGATGCCAACAACAGAAGAAACAGGGGATCAAAAAAGCCCATGCAAAAAAGTCTATAGTGTTTTTGTGTGTTGCATAGTAGTAGTAGCGACCAACCGTCGTCAGGTTCTGAGGAGCTTCCTCCGGTCTGGGAAGTCCAAACCGGTTTCTATACCCCCAAGTGTATTGATAGATTACTTCTGCCTCTTCACAAGACGGAAACATTATGACTTGATATCCGAGTGATGGTGATCGGTGGGCTTGATGATGGTTGCTGACGATGAGTGTTGACGATGAGTGTTGACGATGAGTGTTGACGATGAGTGTTGACGAAGGGTGTTGACGAGGGGGAGATTTTGTTTAGACGTATGCGATGTGATGCAAATATTGAAAGATAGAACTCGGGAAACATGCGCTTAAATATAAGATGCATACCGATAGAATTTTTTCAATTTTATCAGAGTTCACTGTGGCGTTTCTGGTGGCTGCCAAATGTCGAAAGTGCCTTTTTGGCTATTCTTTTCTCCTTTGCGGTATCGGCAACGAGGCTGGCATACGTGGCATAATGAGACGGGACTCTCGATCAAAATAGCGGCGACTGACTTCAATCATCCATAGCTTTATGTTGGTCCCTTCAGGGATATAACGTACGTTATCACGGGTTGATTGGTTGGTGTTTCTTGCCTGTAGACTGTTGATTGTGAGCTGCAGGCTCTCTGGCCAGCAGCGAAAGATCTAGGTACAGAAGTGGGTCCATCGTTGATTTGGGTCAATGAGAAGGCTGCAGCCAGATATTGCAACACTTTCAATTCTGTTTGCGCTGGGATGATGGGACTCATCGTGATTTGTTTTCACCGTAGACAGAGGCAACATGACACCAGTGGGATGAGGGTGTGGCGCTAGAATGCGTCGAATCGAGGCCAATCTTTGGAGTTATTATCTTATTTCCTGTTTTGTATTGCTATACAATCCTGCGAAATATCGTTCCTTTTTTTTTTTTTCTGTTTGCTCTTTCGTTAGCTATGGCCAAATCTAGCGAGGCCCTTTGCTCTTCGTGGCCCACCTTAATGCCAGCCAACTTTCACTAATATACTCTAAATACAAGTCATTGCCTCCGTGGTACAGTGGTTCTATACCAGGGAGTTCTGTGTGGGTCAGCACACGGATCGTGGGTTCGAATCCCGCCGGAGGCACCCCATTCGATTCTCTATCTATCTCCTAAAAGTCTAGTGCACCTCATATAACACTATAAGGGATTAAATAGCGGATAGGGCATAAAGCGGGGTAACCACGGGGTTAGTTTAGCAAAAATGTCGTTAGGCGCACGCTAACCACTACGCTATATGTTACGAACGCTCCTACTTGAGGCGCGGACATGCACCGTGGCGGGGTCAGCCACAGACAGGGTGCAGGAGAAAAGGAACACGTGGTCACGTGACTACGACAGGAGTGATCGATGGATCACCCATCGATCACCGTGATCAAGGATCGATGGATAGTTAGATGATCAGGGTGATCAGTCTATACAGTAGAGAGATAGACGGGTACTTAAGGGGAAGGCATTCCCGTGGCTAGGTGGTCTAGATCTCTACTGATCAATCTAAGCAATAGTTTCACTATTGAGAGTTCTACTCTTAACGAGACCTTACGCCAAAGATACTGCTCATTGCTACTCTGTAGCATTCAACCCGACTCACTACCTAAGAAACAGACAACTGTGGATTAGGATTAAGCCATCGTTACACTATAACAGCCGTTAAAGTAATAATGTAAAATTATATATAACCATTATAGGCAGAAGAGTTAGGGACTTAGGGGGGACTTAGATATTACATAGTAGAAGGGTAAATTAATATATCTAGTAGTTTAGGTATCTTTAGGAAGTAAAGATAGTATATATATATATTAAAGGTGTAGCTTAGGTCCCTACTACCGGAAAATCGTTATAATAACTATTAACACCTACTAGAAGTAGAAACGTTAACATAGATAGGCGTAGGAGTAGAGGTTTTCACCTAGGTCAGGTACGGGACGGTCGTGGTAAGGCACTAGAACAGCTAGGCAACGGTTTTTCCTGTACTTATAAGTTATAGAGGTACCTAATGTCCTATAGGACAACAGGAGTAAATTAACAACAAATACAAGTCATTCCTATAATTAATTTTCACAGTATACGTTATTACGATAGAGTGTCTATGATTTATAGTGTAGTGGCTTACACAACCTTTGCAATCAAAGCCACGAAAACTAGTACGCCGCCAGCATCTGCAGCTGTCTGCTTTGCCTGCAGGGCATGCAAAGACCAGGCTTTGCAATTTGCATTCCTCATGCTCATACGAGGCTACTTGATGTGTAAAGAGGCTAATCCAAACCGAAACGACGTCAATTTCGACAAGTCGGGTCAGGCGGCAGCAGCACCGGGCCCGCCTATTTTGGTAGGCCTTGTGAGGCCGATGCAACCGTGTACTAGGCTTGCGGGCCTGCGTATTTTTTTCCAGTTGTTAAAGAAGAGTGGAGGATTTTGTCCAATTTTCATTCAGCATGTTTGTAGTTGTTGTGCACTGGTACTTGTTGCGTTGGCTGCATCTTGTGATGCCGTGAGGAACGACATGTGACGGACGCCGCTGCACTATTACACAGTATCATAGGTAGTCAGCCCTGGATGGTGTAATAAACTCCCTTTTACGTCGCAGTGTTACCTAGATACGGACCGTATGGGTCGGCATTGTCGCTTCTACCCAATGGCTGCACCAATAGCAAGTACGCTGACATCCCATCTCAAACAATCTAGCGCTTTTTGTACTGGCGCTGTTTCAGGAACAGCAAGTTCGCCGACAGAATCTTATCTAGATGATCTAGCGCTTTTTGTACTGGCACCTCACGAAATACAATTCTCAGAAGCAATTGTATAATTGATGCTGATTCACTGTCAATTCTGCCTGTCGCGTTTGCACTTGTGCACCTTTCGCCTGTCGAATTCTGATGATACGTTTTAACTTTTCCCGACTGCTAAAATCGGCACCGTTAATCTGTCGGCTTTTGGATCCGTTGCTGTCACAGATCACCTGTCAAATTTGACCATGTCCATGTCGAGGATGAAGGTGTGTGATAAAATTATGATTTCTCTTCTAAATATATAATATACATGTGAATTGCACGAGAAACCATCTCTCAAGAGACATGAAAGCAGGTTTCGCGATGGATCATTTCATAATTTCTGTCAGCCACCAAATCCGTCTATACCGCCCGCTGCCATGCAAGTCTAATCATACCGTCGTGATGTGGCTTCTTATTTGACCCGTCTTCTTGCTTTGCCGCCCTTTTTCTCATTATCCTTTTCCTTTTGCTGCGCCTTTCCCTTTTTGACCGCGGCCATGAGGCTCTCAATCTCCTTGACCTGCTCCTCCTCCTTTTTCCTTTCCTCATTTTTGACCTCGCTGGCCTTTTCCTGCGCCCGCTGCTTGGCATGTCTCTTCTCCGTCTCTTCGATGAGCGCATCGCTCTCCTCCCAGAGCTTCTTGGATAGTTGCTCGTCCTTGATCTCGGCCCTCGCAAAATCCACCTCGCGGCATTCCTTGATCAGTCGGCCACCAGACTTTCTCGTCAGATCCGACTCCATGGCCGCATAGAGTATCGACTGCGCACCACCATTGGCAGACTTTAACAGGAGCCAAGGGAAAAAATAGCCCAGGACGTAAAAGACCAGCCCGGTGAGGGAACCTCGTGTCAGCCATCGCAACGTGCCGGGTGTTCGACACAGACCAGGGTCAGCAAAGACGACGCGCGCCGTCATGGGCATCTCGTCGGGTCGCTTGTACGCGTCGAGGTGCTTCTGGTACGCCAGGCCAAAGACGTTGAGCGCCAGCTTGCTGCGGCCGTACGCCCTCGACGGAGTCCAGTTCTCGGGCATCATTGCCTCGCGCAGCGACGGAGCGCCAATGTATGACGAGCAGGTAGCCATGATGACGCGGACCTCGCGGTCAAACGGCTGGGCGCGGATCGCGGGGCTCAGGATGCCCAGCAGGTGAAAGTTGGCCAGGTAATTGACCATCCACATCTCCTCGACGCCGCTGCCGCCGTCCACCTCGATGCCGCCGCCGCCGTCCACCTCGCGCCGACGGCCACCGGGCGGCGTCATGGTGGACGCGCAGAGGATAACCATGTCGAGGCGGCGCGGGGGCGCGTTGTCGATCCAGGCCGTCGCAAACTTGCGGACGCTGTGGAGGCTCGCGAGATCGACGTGCTCGGCGTAGACGAGCTGGTTGTCCGCGCGGTCGCGCAGCTCCTGGACGTAGTCGGCGAGGAAGGGGTCCGACACGGGCGCGTGGGTGAGGAGTATCAGCTGCGCGCCGCGCCGCGCGAGCTCAAAAGCTACCTCGGCGCCGACGCCCGACGTCGCGCCGGTCATCATGACCACCTTGCCGTGCATCGGTTTGTTCGTCTCGTAGGTCGTGCCCGCCGTGTAGCGCTTGATCAGGTAGAGTAGGGTCAGCGTCGCGATGGTGATGGCAATGGGCACGGCCCGGTCGCGAAGCCACTGGGGCGGGCCGTGCTCGAAAAGGTAGAATATTGTCGGCACAGGCATCGTCGCTGGGGTGTGAAGGTTGACGAGAGACTGCTCAGGGTCCAGGGAGACTGGCGCGGATTTTGGTGACGTTGCGGGTGACCCACATGAGCTTCCGATTGAGTTTCATCAGAGCTGTACCCAACGTCTTTACACGCAAACTGTCCATCGATGGACTAGCTTTCGATGGAATTTCCTATTTTACTTTAGTTTGCATTCACCTTAATAAAGCTTTTCGTTGTTTATCTCGGAAGTCTTGTGCTGAGAACCGTACCACTATATCACGAATACATTGCACTACCTTCCGACGGACACTAGCTGTTCTGACACGAATTTGGCCGGATTACGCTCCTTTCTGTATCAAAACGGATTGCCTATTGTACGGTAGCTGGCATGGAAAATATAATCCTTGTTATTTCAGATTCGACAAGCTTAGCAGTGTCATTATCTGTACAAGCCTAGTGCTGTTCATATCCGCATATAACTAACTATAGCTTACTGTCCTTCCACACAGGTCGTCTCTTTTCCACAAAGCTCTTGACGCCTTCCTTTTGGTTCTCGCCTGCCTCCAGCAACTTATAGATGCCCTCATCAATTTCCTGTGTGCTCTTGACCGGGTCAACCGGATCCCATCCACCCAGCAGGCCCGCCCTGGTGACAATGACCGAGTCGGGCGAGTTGCCCGCCAGCTCACCCGCCCATTTCAACGCCTCATCCACCACGCTGCCTCCTTCAGGCACAATTTGATTAACCACGCCCCACGAGCTCATCTCCCCCGCCGTGTACGTGCGTCCGAGAAGGGCCATCTCCGACGCGCGATGCCGGCCGACGATGCGCGTCAGCCGCGGCAGGGCACCAGCCACGGCCACAACACCAATCTTGACCTCGGGCAGGCCGAAGCGCGCCGCCGCCGCGGCCACAATCATGTCGGCCGCCAGCACCATCTCCATGCCGCCGCCGAGACACAGGCCGTTGACCGCGGCGATGACGGGCTTCTTGCCGCGGCGGTTGCTCAGGCCGCCGAAGCCGCTCGTCGCCCACGAGGGGTCGCGCTCGCCCGCTGCGCCAATAGCCTGGCCGGCGGCCGCCTTGTCATTCCACTCCTTGAGGTCGGCGCCCGCGCAAAAGGCCTTGCCGGCGCCGGTGAGGACGGCGCACCGCAGCGAGGGCTCCGCGTCGTACCACGCCCACAGCGCGGCGAGCTGCGGGTGCAGGGGCCGCGGGATGGCGTTGAAGGCCTTGGGGCGGTTTAGGGTGACGAGGAGAACGTGGGGTTGGGAGAAGCTTATGTCCGTGTCCTGCACGGCGGGCGGCTGCTTTGTAAACGTCATGATTGGAGGACTGGAAAAAGGATCAAACTCGAAGGATATGAGCTGGGTTTGCCAAGTTGATGATGGGCCTGAGGAATTTTATATCGTAACGGGTGTTCGTCGATCGCTCGACCGGTCTTTTCGGTAACCGGTGATAGCTCCGTTGTGGTCACCATATTAACTAGCTCCAGTCCGCTAAAAGTGGGAAACTAGATCGATAATACAAGGAAGATACAGGCTCAGAACCCTCTGATCTAGCTTAGCTTGCATATAAATGGCTCTCATGTTATATCGCATTGTTACGTTTCGCTGTCATACCTGTTATATGTGTCTTTCTTATTATCAGCGGACCGGAGTTCACGTATGGCTGTACGTGGGGGCTGCCTCGGCACGCGACAGCAAGCTATATGATAGGCCGGCGACAGGCTAATAACCAATGCGAGCCTTGCTGTCTTTACAAAAGTATACTGAAAATTTGAGATATCAGATATGAAGGAAGCGTGCGAGCCAAAAATGCTGTTGTTGCAGGCCAGAGGCCGGACGCTTCAAGGTATGATTTACCAGCCTCGACGATTGAAACCATTCGAAAGTGTTTTGGCAAGAAGTCTTTGTGACTGCGGCCCAATGGAAGGGCACCAACCTCGGGGAAGAATGAAAACAAGAGCGGTGATGGAAGAACAAGAATATGAGAAGCCAAAACCCGTA
This sequence comes from Beauveria sp. NWAFU-1, assembly GCA_024472245.1. NCBI lineage: Eukaryota > Fungi > Ascomycota > Sordariomycetes > Hypocreales > Cordycipitaceae > Beauveria > Beauveria sp. NWAFU-1. Next base: position 2,768,378 of record JANBXD010000006.1, on the reverse strand, counting down.
ATTGCATAAAGAAGCAACGTTTCACTGCTCAATTGCCCGCAAATATGCTGCTACGTCTGGCGACAGCATGCCATCGACGACGAGCTGCTCCGCCGACTCAATGATCCATGACTGACAATTCCTCTGCATAATTCTCTTTCCCACCGGCCCCTCGACGCCCACCGTGTTCAGCGTCTTGGCCGGGGCCTCGACCTTGAATAGGCTCTCCTCCAGCGCGCCGACCGGCACCGTGTCAAACTTGAGCTCCCCGTGATTCAGCATGCCTGCTCGTCGAGGTGCGGCGGCGCCGTCAGCCACTGCAGCGGGATGCGCCTGCTGGGCCGGTTATCAGGCTCGCCGAGGTCAAAGGAGCGCTTCACCTCGAGGCGGAACCCGTTGGCGACGTCGCCGGTCGCGTGGATGACGACGACGACGTCAGGGTGCCGGCGCGAGCGCACAAAGTAGGACCAGTGGTCCTTGAAGGGGTAGCCGTTTGCGGTGATGAGCTCGAGGAGGAGCGCGTCAGGAGGACCGGGGGGGCAGGCAACAGAGGGCGGTGTTGGCTCGGGCCGGTGGTTGGCGGCGGGCACTGTTTGGCGTGGGAGAGGAGGTGGAGGAGGTGCGCTGGGAGAAGACATGTAGGAAGAGATGGGGGGGGAAGAGAAGATGTTTTTGAGTTCTTTGGTGGCGTCAATTGGGACTCGACACCAGCAGCGTTTTGCGGAAAGCGTGCGTTTGCAGAAGTTGGCTGCAGCAATTCGAATTTACGCTGTTGCCTGCGCAGGGTACTCAGATCTCACGAGTGCGGCTCTCAAGTCGCATTCTCACGGAGCGTCGCAGGTAATTTGAGACTGCACCTTATCATGGGTCCTTTTTGCTACCTACTGTTGAAATTGAACCCCAATGAAAAAAATGGTTGATTATCAAAATTCCAGCTTCCTAGTTTGGTGTTGAGCGTCGCCACGGCCCAGGCAACCAGGACACTGGTTCGAGGGACGCCACATCAACGACATCGCCTCGGGAGATCCCCCATCCCTAGTAGCCGCTATTTGCGATTTAACTACTGCTTCCCGAACTGAGATTAACGATTCTCAACCTCTTGAGATAATCCGATCATATAAAACACGCACCTCATGCTCCGCAGCCCCATTCTTGTAGAAAAACAGCGTCATCGACGCATTTGTAATCGACGCATTTGTCATCGTGATCAGATTTTCTCTCAATTTAAACCTCATTCTGGTGCTACCGAATTAGCACCAACACCGGGAATCTTCAATTGTTGACGCTCAATCAAGTCAATTGCAATTGTATAAATATCGGAGATCAATCTCAGTAAGTCCACATAGGAAACTCTCGGGCACAATATGGACTTCTCCCCACCTCGAAATCGATACCAGTCTTATCTGCATTGCAGCACCAGCTAATAATGTGTTAGCCTATCAAAATCCCAGGTATAAAATAGCAACTACGTGACACGTCCGCTATCACGTCATGTCTTCACTGCAATTCCAAAACCCTCCTGGCGCAGCCGAGAAGCACAGTGACCTAGGCCATTACTCACAGTCGGTCGATCTTGGCAATGGCATCGTCAAGTGCTCTGGACAGGGAGGATGGCACCCTGAGACAGGTGCTCTGGATGCTACTAACAGCTCCAAACAAGTGGCACTAGCTATGGAGAATGTTGACATTGTTCTGAAGAACGCAGGGCTACGGGGATGGGAGGATGTTTACCTGCTTCGATCATACCACTGCGACATTACGACTTCCTGGGAGCCCACTGTCGAAGCTCTGAAGAAGCGCATTCCCGGCCATCGTCCTATATGGACAGCTATTGGAGTGCCTAAACTGGCTTTTCCCGAGATGCTTATCGAACTTGAGGTCGAAGCCAAGCGTCAGGGCTGATGGCGGTCAGCTATCTGGGTTTGAACATTGGCTTTTTGACCCAGTCTTATGAAACACCAATGTAGGACTTTGGGTTGACTTACGTTCAACCATCTTTTTCAAGCACATTTTTTTTTTCTTAAATTGGACTGTTCATTAATGAGACCCTGACTCACGCAAGATGCCAAGAGTTTCTCTCAAGCCCAGTTTTACGTGAGAGAACTAGAGCTTGTTGATAGGCGTGTAGTGAGCCAAAGGCTTCGTCTTTGTCATGTGGGAGACTTCCATTATGATAAAACCACAGAAGAGCAACAAAGAGCAAAAATAAAAGGAAAGATGTACAGCACCCGGTGTTCGCTGGTCGTCACCGACCCAACTACTAATCTGGCGCTCAAGCGGTTATCTATCGGAGATCGGACGGGATCCAGATTTTTCACTCGGCTATGGCCGTACATGTTGGTCAAGGCAGCAAATTTTACTTATAGCCGCCTGAAGTGAAAACGGGAACCGCAATCCTTTATCCTCCTGTGTAGTCTTTATTTGTGGGCTATTCATGCACGCCAACATGGGATGAGCCGCCTAGAATGATTTTCGTTGAGGTTGTAGACAGTCAGCCACGGAATTGAACCTCGGTACCAGTCGGTAGTACCACATCTCAACTATGCTTTCACATTGAAACCCTTTAGTTGCCGGAACCCATTCTTAAAAGTGACACACGTGCGGCCTGTCTATATGAATACTGGAAAAATGTGAGAAAATAGTATTTTCTTGATTACTGAAAAATCGTACACGGAGGCGAGAGGCATGAAATTTAGGCAGTTGGCGCTAGATACTAAGCTATAAATGAGTATGCTTGAGCCCGAAATTATGGCACGCACAAATGAACACATGCATTTCTATCATTAGTATTACTATAATAAGACTGAGTATATCAGACCCGCTGTCGACCGGCCGAGCTTAAACTCCGGGGGAGAACTCCATACAACGGTCGAAGCATACCAAGCTCAAAAGTTGCGACACTATATCTATCGGCACTACCATCTCATCAGTACGCGCTTCTGCAAAGTTAGTAACATTTCGACTCACGACTTTGTTCTATAAACGCCAGAATCAGTATACTGCTTCATATCATCGTCTCTGCAGATCCACGTCTAGATGGTTACTTACGTTGACGCCGCCAATGCATCGAAGGCCGGGGCAGCAAGGAAGAGCTGCGGGACATTTCTAAATGTGCCAATCAGGTTAGAGGAACGTTGGACTCCATAGTGAATCTGATGTGCACAGTGGTAGGAAAAACTTACAACACCAGCAGGAGTGCAGATCTTGCCAGCCATAGCGACGCTGGCGAAAAGTGCGAAAATGCCGACTGAGAATTGCATCGTGAAGTAGAAAGTGTGGCTTGCGAGGATATAGAGCGTTGAAAAAATAGATGCGTCAAAGGCGTTGAAGTGTATGTACTTGGATAAAGAGCAAAGCTATTACATTGTGAGGGTTAGCTGGTGTATTTATATTTTCTTTACGCCCTCTTCAATGTATAAAGTAGAATTGATGCTTTGCTCTAAGCGCATGACGTGTATTCGAAATTCATGTCTTTACTTCATAACCGCAGCCGATTCATGCGGCAATTGAAGTGCCGTAGCTTGGCAGTGAAAGGGTCGAACGATATGTCCCGTACATCTAACGAGGGGAAATCCAAGTCTTCACTTCATGACCACGCAGAGTTTCGATGCTATTGATGTAAGCTTTACGTACATTGCGTAGACGCACCTACCCACTCCAACGCATCCAATTCATGCGGCAATTGAAGTGCCGTAGCTTGGCGGAGATAAGGTCGAACGATATGTCCCGTACATCTAACGAGGGGACATCGCATTTGGCAGGTACTTTGCGATCAGCGGTATTGAGAATACGCTGCTATATTGCCAGAGCAGAGCTAGCGTGGTCCTAGTCGAGCTGGAAAGCTTCCGTCCCGAATGCCTGCTGCTTGGCTCGGCCCATCGGCCTCTTGAACTGCTCTTGTATATATTAGCACAGCCCGGTACATGGGAAAGTGTCGGAAGGCGCTTCCGAATAGCCTATACACGCCGGATATCCGGCGAGGACCTTGTTGTCTATTATACGAGCTTCTGAGGGTCACGGCTAACTCTATACATACTTTGCATGTGCATTGTAGCATTCATGAGTCAGTGTACATGAGGGACGGAAGCCTGCCGTCCGCCACCAGCAATGGCAGAAAATCCAGCATGGTCTGAAAAGAATCCAGTGGACCATTGATTCCAGAGGAGAGATCCCATCTCGGTTGTGCTCTATTTACATGCTAATTTGTCCCGTGTAAAACATCGTGGCCCTACAGGGTGCGAAGCCGGCCGAACCCCACACGGTCTGCGGGCCGCCTTGCTCGGCACGTCGCCGCCCGCACGCAGAAACATGCTCACGCCACGGGACCCGATCAGTCCCAACAAGCCTTTTATTAGTTGCATGATTCATGACATACTTTTCAAGTCCGTGCCATAAAGAGCTTACGAAGCAGAGTTTTTGACAAAGTGTATTATGTAGAAATTTTCTCTTTTATTGCCCGTTCGGTCAAAGTAAAAACCTTCCTAGGCCGAGTATCCGTCGCTGCTCGACTGTTGATGGACTCCAGAATGTGTGGCTGGATCTATCCCATGTTTGGTTGGATCTGTCCCAAGTTTAGATGGGTAATAAGCCTGCGCCATCCGAAGACTTGCCGCCGGTCGGTAAAGGAGACCTGAAGTGGCCCAATCACTGGCTTGGCCGTGCATCAGCCCCCGGCCCCTCGCTTTGCCGGTACGCCGGAGAACACAAGGCGTACGGGAAGGCGTCGAAGCTCGTGTCGCCAATCTATGCATCTTCGGTGGGCCGTACAATATGCTCGTGAAGTAAACGTGCAATTCTAGAGCACGTGTTGCACACAGTCGTTGGATAGGCCTGGGCCAAGCATTAAACATGCCACTTGTCGTTACTACTGAGTACAGACTTCCTTGGCATATTTACCACCTTCTCTCATCTTGATTACTCACACCATTTGTCGTTATTACTGTTCCTTGGCATGTTTACCGCCTTCTCTCATCTTGATTACTCACATTATCTCAATTGCAGCCATAAGTCTGTGTTTCTTTATTTTGTACTCTGCCTGTGTCTAAGAACAAGCAGGCTTGTAAGATATACCATGGCATCACAGGATTCGCTTCGCTCGGCGCCTTCGTGTACTCTTCCTAGCCAAATTTACTTCTTCTTGATGCCTAGCTTTCTACGAAAAGCTTGGGCTCGAGAAGCGTCTTCGCCGCCTCCCATGGCCCCGACCGCTTACTTGGACGGAATGCGAGGATTGGCTGCTCTTTCTGTCTTTTCCTCACATCTTTGCTGGCAAACCTTCAATACCAGTAAGAGCTGGGGCACCGGAGAGGACAACTACCACATCATGAAGCTGCCTTTTCTCAGACTCTCGTACGGTGGACCACCAGCCGTCTGTGTGTTCTTTATCATTTCAGGCTACGCACTGTCCTATCGGCCGCTAGGTTTGATCCATCGAGGGGCCACTTGCGATTTATCTACAACACTGAGCTCGCTTACCTTTCGACGTGGTATTCGCCTTTACTTACCAACAGCCATTTCCACCTTTATGGTTGTTTGTCTTTTGCGGGTCGGAGCATACGAACTGACGCGCCAGTTCGCAAATGATCCCAGGTACTTGAAATATATTTTAGAACCTCATCCAGAACGCCTGCAATCTTGTTACGAGCAAATTCAAGATTGGATTCTTGTCATGTTCCGTCTTGCTAATGTTTTTACCTGGGATGGATTTGCAGGATGGACAAGTCAGTATTTTTGTTCGAGTACTGAATCATATTGTTAACACGAGTTTCCAGCATACGATGTACACTTGTGGACCATCCCGGTTGAATTTCGATGCTCGCTTTGCCTCTTCCTCGTTATCATCGCGACAGCACGCCTTCAAAGCTGTATCCGATTGCTTACTGTTGGAGGAGTGTCGTGGTTTGCATACCTTCACTCGAGATGGGATCTGTGCCTGTTCTTCAGCGGCATGGTTCTTGCCGAATTAGACTTTGCTCGCAATGCTCATGTTTGTTCTACTGCATTGCCTAAGAATTACAGGAGGCCGATACAAAGACGACCGCATCAAATAGACCTTGCCTGGGCTTTCGTCAGCATTCTCGGCCTATATCTAATGTCACAGCCTGAAGACGGAGGTGAGGTTGCTCCTGGATGGAGGTTTCTGACGTCGCTTATACCTGAATGGTGGGAAGAGGAAAGCTTCCGGTATTGGCAATCCATCGGCGCATTTGCGTTTGTATTGGCTGCTGGTCGCTGTCAGACTTGGCGGCGATTTTTCAACTCACCTGTGATGCAGTACTTTGGAAAAGTGTCGTATGCTTTATACTTGATGCAAGGTCCTGCCATGCACAGCATTGGTTATCACTTGTTTCGAGTGGCGTATACTTTGACTGGTGTTGAAGGATACAAATACAATATTGGTTTTGTTCTTGGTGCCACGCTGTGCATCCCGACAGTGATCTGGTTGGCCGATGTGTTTTGGAGAGCGGTGGATATACCTGTTGTAAACTTCGCAAAATGGATCGAAATGCAATGCCTATCAGAAGGCCAAACGACGGCAACTGCTATTCATCCAGTTGATGGTTTAACAAGGGGGCACCGGGCTATTGTTATGGAAACTTGCTGATCAACAAAAAGAGGTTCCTCGATTACACCTGGTGAAGCTACACGTGCCACACTGCTTTGAGGTGTAGGCTTGTTTCCTTTTGCAAAGGCTTTGTTGGCCGTTAAAAATGTGACACAAGCCACTAATATAGGCAACCTCATTTCTACAGAGCCAACAAAGTTCTCATTACATCGAAGGCTTGAAGGCGTCGCTCCAATTGGCGCCCGCAGGCTTATTCGCCCCGATTCCCGCCGTGCCGCTCATCCGCGGCTCAGCCTTATTGTAAATAAAAAGGGCAGCATTTGAAGGCTGCCTTGTCAGGATTCTCGTAGTCTGCAGCATCTAAACGGCTGCCTGTAGCAGTTCGTGTAGTATTTATCCGCTCCCTTTGACCGGTCTGTATATTTCTTGTTGCACCGTGCCATTATCCCCTCTCGGTCTTTTTGCATTTTGGCGCGGCCAACGCTGCCAACAAGACGTGCAACAAGGTCTTTCGAAAGTTGCCAAGATGCCAGGGATACAAAAAGAAAAGGATTTGGGCGCGGCTACTGAAGCGAGAATTGCTACACCTGATGATGCAACATCGCCAACTGATCAGCAAGAGGCGCAACAGCAGGAGCAGCTGACCCTCCATGGCGCGCAGCTGTGGACGCTGGTGGCGGGCCTCTATCTGGGCCTCTATCTGCTAGCGCTGGAGCTCACCATGCTGGCAACAGTCATTCCGACGCTCACCAACGAGTTCCGCACCGTATCCGACATATCGTGGTACGAGGCCGCCTACGTCGTCACTCTGTGAGTTGCCTGTCTTGCCCCGCGACCGCTTCTCGCCGACATTGACCTATAAACCTCACTAGCTGTGTCTTTATCCCGCTCGTGGGCCAATTCTACGAGCAGCTGCGTATCAAGCACGTCTACTTGGCCTTTATGCTCATTTTTGAGGCGGGGCTTGTTATCTGCGCCACGGCCAAGTCGAGCAGAATGTTCATCATTGGACGAGCAGTCAACGGATTGGGATCGTCGGGCCAGTTTAGCGGCACGATGCTGATGATTGGGTCAGCCTGCCCGGAAAAGATTCGACCGCTGGTGACTGCGGCTGCCGTGTCCATGATCTCCGTGGGATCCATGACCGGACCAGTCATTGCAGGAGTCTTGACGGCTCGAGCAGGCTGGCGTTGGTGTATGTCCGACTGGAAGAAGGGTTCGTTGAGTTGGTCTGCTAACAAAATGGATAGGCTTTTGGATGCTCCTACCCATGGGCGGTCTCGTTATTCTCTTCTTACTGGTGATGAGACTTCCCGAACCGAGCAACAAGCCTCCAGTGCTTGATGCGCTCAAGGCTTTACCTGCAGAGATCGATGTGGTAGGTTTTATCCAATTTTCAGGGGCTATTGCCATGCTGCTTCTTGCTCTCACATGGGGTGGCAGCAAGCTGCCTTGGTCGTCGCCCACAATCATCGGGATGCTGTGCGGAGGCTTCGCTCTGCTCCTCGTCTTTGGGTTTTGGGTACGATACAAGAAGGACGGCGCGTTAATCACGCCATCATGCTTGAGACAGCGTTCAATCTACATAGGCGGACCTATAGTCTATTTGCAAGGCGGCGCATCGCAAGCTGTGCCCTTTTACCTGCCGTTGTGGTTTCAAGCCATCAAGGGCGACAACCCCAGCGCAAGTGCCGTACACCTGCTGCCATCTCTGGCGACCATGATCGTTGCACTCATCTTATTCGGAGCCTTGGTGCAAAAGTTCCGCTACGTGCCACCTTGGGCGGTTGCCGGCAGCTTAGTTTGCTGCATTGGTGCAGGATTGTTCACGACGCTTACCCCAGACTCTTCGGTGGGCCATTGGGTTGGCTATCAAATCATCACGAGTCTTGGTCGTGGAATATCGTTTCAGGCTGTAAGTGGCAACTTTTCCAAGGCTTGGTTAAGAAAGTGCTGACAGTGTCAAAGCCCATTACGTGTGTTCAGGAATTTGTGCCTCCCGCTCAGACTGCTATGAGCATGTCGGTTATAAGTCTTTGCATGCAACTTGGTCTCGCCATTTCCGTTTCGGCTTCACAGACCATTTTTGCGAACCAACTCCCTTCACTACTCCGCCAATATGCCCCAGAGGTCAACATTACCATGGTTCAGGAAGCAGGCGCTACCAATGCGCGGGGGTTGATATCCTCTGATCAGTTTCCAGGATTCTTGAAGGCTTATAATCAAGCCGTGACTGAAATATTTGTGAGTATCCCATACTAAATTCCCTCTCCGATTTTATCATGAGTGCTATGCTTGTATTGACGTCTGTTTCTCAATACTAATTGTTCGCGTCTAGTACTTCCCAACCGCGGCTTGTGTCAAATGGAGAGGGTCACGGGACTGACGATGGGGATGGGTACCCGCATTTATATAGGATTTTATATAGCAGAATAGGTACCCCACCCTATAAGGGTATCCCTTAGAGCCCCTAACACTATAGCTTCTTTTACTCCTTAATTAATACTATTCCTATACCTAATTACTATTCTACGTAATAGTTATAAGCCTAGTTAGTAATTAACTAGCTTATTATTAATTATTTAGATAATCTAGCTTCTGTTATATTATAGAATTATAATTATATATATATTAATTTAATAAATTAAACTAAAGAAAAACCCCTTAAGGCCCTTAAAGATTAAGATAATCTCTAATAGCCTTAAAAAAACCCTATTAATTATAGCTCTTACTAAGATTAAATTTATAATAAAGCTTAATAGCCCTAATAACTAAGATGCCTAGGACTAGGACTTTAGAAAATAGGCCTAATAGGCCTAGGTCTAGGACCTTATTAACCCTAATAGTATAGCTATATTAAGTATACTAATACTTAATTACTCCCTAGCTAGAGGTCCTCTAGTAGTAGTAGAGACTAGTATTATTAAGGAGGAATCGGCTAACCTAAGGGTAATCCTAGAAAGACTATACCTATAAAAGACGCTAGTACTAGAAGGAATAAAAGCTAGCTCTTAAAGCTCTATTATAGCCTAACTAGACTCTCTAGTACCTAGGTTATCTAGCTAGCCTTAAGATTAACCTTAGGTACCTATAATACTTATAGTATACTTCTATTATATAGAAATATAGTTTATTATAAGTAACTATAATAGACTTATAATATTATACTTAACCTATATTACTATTTTATTTATATTTAAAGCTATCTTTTTAAAATCCTTATATAAAGATTATCTATATATAGTCTAAGAAGGTAATAATATAAGAGACTAGTACCTAGAACTTATAAAAAGTATTAAGCTATTAGAATAAAAGACCTAGAAGAACTAGATTAACTATATATAAGCCTTCTTAACTACCTAAAAGTTTAAAAATACTATAATCTTAAAATAAACTTAAGATATTAAACTTTCCTTATATAAGTATAAGGTATAAAATATCTAAAGATATACTATTAAGTAGTAGACTATAGTAAAAGTTATTAATATTATTAAGACTAGATTCTTATTTTTTACTTAAATTATCTAAGTAGATATCTAAAAAGACTTTATTATTATAGTAAATAAGATTTTAAAATAACTAATTAAGTTAATTCTAAATTAACTAATTACTAAAGTAGTAGTAGTAACTAATTTCTATTTTAATTATTAGATACCTACTTCTCTAGCCTAAAGTATAGTAGGTTTATCTAGACTACCTTAGGAGAGGCTTAATTATAACTTCTATAATAAGAGGTATTAGATTAAAGATATAGCTAATTATTAGAAGTTATATTTTATAGTCTTATTATATATATACCTAATAAGTATATTAAACCTACTATTAAGTAAGGTAGTTAAAAAAAAGACTAGGAAAGTAATTTCTACTACCTTAAAAGTAATATAAGATATTATTACTATAGCCTAAAGAGGTAAAGATACCTTAATATTATTTATAGTAATTATATATATTAAAGTAAAAGTTACTAAGAAGCTACTACTATAGATATATATAGCTATTAACCTACCCTTATAGGGTATAAGAAGTAACTTAGTAATACTTAACTTAGGCGCCTAAGACTATATCTTTAATAATAGGTCCTAGTTCTAAATAATAAACCTAGGTAAATAAGAAATCCTTAGGCTATTTAATAAGCTTATTAAAGCTAATAGATTAGGAGAGGTCTTTTTAGAATTAGATAATAGTAACTAGCTATTACTTAAAAATATAATATTTTACCCTAATTTAATATAAAATATTATCTTAGAAGACACCTTAAAAGTAAAGGGGATCTTTTAGAATATTAAATAAGATATTATCTATTATAGGTAGAAGACCTAAGCTATAGAAGTCTTTAAGGTAAATAGAGTTAATAGATAGCCTTTAATTTCTATAAAAAGGATCTTAAAAGCTACCTTCTTATTAATAAGAAAGCTAAAGCTATTAACCTTATTACTAGCTAACCTATAGTATAACTACCTTAGCTACCTAGGTATAAAGGTATTTATATAGATAATAAAAAATATAGTTAATACCTATATTAAGAATAAATCTATTCTTAGCCTTTATAAGATCTATAGTATATTAAAGGTAAAGAAAATTATCTTAAGAGTACCTTATAAAAAAAGCTTTCTAAAGATACCTTTTATAATAATTTCTATTAATTTATTCTAATTTAATAAGGCCTAGAATACTAACTATTATATATAGTTAGTAACTTATAGATTTATAGGATTCTAGATAGCTATAATATTATAAGAAAAGACTACCTTCTTTAATATATTTATTACCTTAATTAATATTATAAAGAGGTATTATAATATTAACTTATATATAGTCCTAATAGATAATAAAGTAATATTCCTATAGTCTTAAAAATAATTACTTAAGGCTACTAGTATTAAATTTAGGCTTAATTCCCCTAACTATACTTATTATAAAGGCTACTAAGAATACTCTAGTAATATTATAAAAGAATTAGTAATATTATTATATCTCTAAACTAGCTTCTTTCTTTAATTTTAGAACCTAGCTTATTAAATAGCTATTTATCTCCTTAACTATTACTCTTACTAATAAGTAGGCTAGAAGATATTACTAGAGATAGTATAAAGCTAGCTCTAAGAGAATAAAAATAAGTAGAAGTATCTCTCCTAGGATTAGTATCCTAGCTTAGTATATCTAAAGGCATTTAGTTATAAAGCCTTTATATTAATATATAAAAGAATAGTTAGTAAAGCTAATAAGCTTAAGTAGAAGGCTTATATAGACTACCTAGTTAGAATTATATTTTTAATATAATACCTTATTTAGATCCTTTTTATAAAAGGGACTAAGATTATTAACTTAAGCTATATTACCTTTAATAAGACCTCTTTCTATTTTAATAAAAAGGTAGCTTAAGTAATAATACTCTCTTTAATATAACTATAAAAAGTTAAATACTATAAGACCTACTCTAAAGAGGATCTAAGGTATATTATAAATATAGTACTTTCCCTACTAAATAGAGGTACCTTTAATTTATTTATAAGCTTAGGGGGTAACCTATAAGTAGTATTAATTATTAATAACTACCTTCTAAAGTATAACTAAGTAGCTTAAATAACCTAAGATATATTACTCTTATTACTAACTAATAATTAAGATCTTAATCCTCCTAAAGGTTAATTATAAGATTAATAGGCTTTAGAATATATCCCTCTTATACCTAAGGACTCTTTTAACTAAGATAACTTTAATAATATAAATTATATTAAACTTAATAGCTTTATATATATTATAATTATAACTATAAGTAAGCCCCTAATTAGAAGACTATATTAAGATTCTATACTAGAAGTACCTTAAAATTATAAAGAAGTATAAGCCTATATATTCTAAAGATAATTATATAAAGCTATAGAAATAGAAAACTAATAAATTCTAACTATAGGTATTATTAAAATATAAGATAATTAAACCTAGCTATATTAAAAAAGACTCCTTAATCTCTATTAGGTCTATACCTATAAATTTAATACTTAGGGGTATCTTAAAAGGTATAAGGTATAGCTCTATATATAAGGCAACTAGTAGCCTATAACTCTTCTTATAAAGGTAGCCTTAACCTTAGCTATATATACCTTTTATCTAATAATAGCCCTAATAGCTACTTTTAACCTAAAAATAATATAATATAACTTTATTAACGTCTTCTTAAATATAATACTTAATAAAGAGATATATATATAAATACTACCTAGCTTTTTATAATAGTATAAATATTAGAAGCTCTTAAAGGCCTTATATAGACTTAAGAAGTCCCTAATTCTATAATATAATAAATTATTAGGCTTCTTTTAATCCTTAGGATTTAAGGTATACCTAGAAGACCCTTATATAATAACCTATAGTAGTATTATTATCTTCTTCTTTATAGATAACCTAGTTATCTTATATTATTAAATACTAAAGGATAAATTCCTAAAGCTATATAATATAATTATTATAAAGTATAATATTAAAGTACTTAAGAACCTCTATTAGTTCTTAGTAATTAAAATAATTAGGGACTAAAAGAATAAGAAGGTCTAGCTTTTTTAGAAGTTATATATTTAGAAGATTATATATAGATTTAAGTATTATAATAATAAAAAAGTCTTTATTCTTTTATTAATAGAGCTATTTATAGCTAATAAAGATATAATAAAGAAAGAGGATATTACTTAATTTTAATTAATTATTAGATTAATTAGCTACCTAGTTATTATTATATACCTTAATATTACTCTTACTACCTTAAAACTCTTATAATTCCTTATTAACCCTTCTTAATAATATATTTAATAAAAGCTTAACTATATCTAATATCTTAATTAATTATAAGACCTATATATTATATTTAATAGGAATTATAATAAGCTAGTAATATATATAAATATAGCTTTTAGTAATAACCTTAAGGATTAAAAGAGTACCTAAGGCTATATATTATAACTATTTAGAAGACCTATATTCTATTATTTAGTAAAGTAAAATATAATAATAACCTTATTAATAGAAGCTAAGCTATTAATATTATCTTAGATAGTAAGAGAGATTATAATATTCTAATACCTATATATAAATATTAACTTCTTCTTTAATAGTAAAATTAACCTATTTTATAATAACTACTAGATAATTTAACTTATTAAGGAAGACCTAGTTAAGCTAGTTATAAAGCTTTATTATATTAATATCTATAATTATTAGATATATTAGGAGGCTAAAGCTAGTATATTTAACCTATAGTAGAAGGTTATAATAAAGATAATAGTAGATAGGCTTATAAAGGCTTTTAGTTAATAGAAATTTAATAACTTTATTAAAATACTAGGCCTTAAGATAAGGCTAATATTATTAGAATTAACTAAATTTAAGGCCTAATAACTAGTACTAGTACTAGTACTAATAATTAATAAAGATAATATAGATTAGCTAGACTAGCTAAAATTTAGCCTTACTAATAAATTCCTTACTAATTAGTACCTAGGTATAGCTCTAGTACCTACCTATTAAGGTATAAAGTATAATATTCCTAATAAGGCTAAAATAACCCTTTATTAGGTAAAATAAATATATTATTTTCTAACACCTAATAGCTAAGTAGTTTATATTTATATATAAATTATAAAGTTACTAGGTTAAGTTAGTATATATAACTTAGGTACCTTAGTTAGGAGATATTAAAATAATAAAAAACCTAAGTAAGTAGGTTAGTAATTAGAGTAGGCTATATAGTACTATTATAATTAATTTCTCCTTCCTTTTATAAGAAGCTTAAGTTTTTACTCTAGCTTATAATAATATATTTTTTTTTTATAATTCTAATATATACTAGTAAGTAGTTTTTTATAAGTACTATATTAATTAAGGGTTTAAATCCTTATAGTAGTATTATTTTTTTCTTATAAGCTATATATAATAAAATATTAAAAATATTATATTTTAATATTTATAATATAATTTTCTTACCTTAATTCTAGAGTAGCTTAAAGCTAAGGGGGTATATTAAATAGAAAAGGTTATAGGACTAATAATAGGGATAGGTACCTATATTTATATAGGATTTTATATAGTAGAATAGGTACCCCACCCTATAAGGGTGTCCCTTAGAGCCCCTGACGCTACAGCTTCTTTTGCTCCTCAATCAACACTGTTCCTATGCCTAATTACCGTTCCACGTGACAGCTTGCGCTCTGGGTGGTATCTTAAGTTTTGCACTGGTGTGGACAAAAATTGGCAAGGGTCAGATGGCAAAACCGAAATAGCTATTTACTCGATAGGTCTCTTTTGAAGAGTAGGAGGGGATGAATACACGGAGGTCAACAATCAACCAAGCCCAGTCCGAACCCCTCTTTCATTATCCACTCGAGGTGGTTCGAGTTATGAAGGGGATGGACAGTTCAATTATTGCCAAGAATCACGCTCTCCTTCGATAGTGGCAAGCCCATTCAAGTTGCCGAGCAGTGTCGCAGTGACATGTCGAACAAAACACCATAAACAGTTTCGGAGTATCGGAAAAGACGTTTAATATTAGCGACCGAACGACGGGGCAAACATATCCTAAAAGGTCATCATCATGTAAGTTTGATGCCTCGACGCGGCATCACAGGTAAGCGAAACGGGTTGATGTGTTATTAGGGAAGGTGACCCTCTGTGGCATCTACCTTTTGGTCACCTCCCCAGCCACCTCCCAGCATAGATTTTTCTTTGCCAGCGCCAATCAATCAAGCATCACTCTCATTGAAGGTTGTTTTCCATTCTGCTGGCTTGGTATCTCGTGCCTCCATCGCTTCACATTGCACACCGCATGATGCAGCGCCGGAATATTGAATGACAGGAATTGCCTCAGCACCAAGGAGCACTGCTGGGACCAGAAAATCGGCCCACAGGCCCCACTGCAACAGGAAATCGGGACCCGACAGCAGCGCGGCAGCCAGCTGATGCTGCTCACGGCTTCATCAATTTGGACCTCTCATCACCATTTTGTCAGAACGATGCATTTTTGCCGGAAAAGCTAGAAACCTTCTGTTACGGACAAATAGCTGCTGATTCCCAGAAGCGCGGGCTTATACTTTCTCTCCCAGATGCAAGACTTTGACTGCTAGTCCCGCAGCAAACGGGGGCACACGCAAAGATCCATCAACCGTTTCGGGCCCGCCTCCCTCAGTTATGACCCGGCGCTTGGCCTGATACTGCCAAGTATCGGGCCGCTGCCACCACGAAGCTGAAAACGCCGCAAAAGATGGTTTTGCGAGGAACCTTGCAGTCAGGTGTCTCCTCGAAATCGCCCGGCTAGATTGCGGACGGCAGGCCAAGCCTCCATCGACGGCAGCTGATTGAACAATGCGATGCACGGTAAGCACGTCCATGCGTGGAAGCACGTTGTGCGCAGGCAAACGATGGCGCATCGTGCTGAAGAGGCTGAGCATCAGATGCATCGATGCTGGAGTGCATAAATATATTGGTCCGCTGTAAGATGGAAAACGCAAAGACGCACGGGGATTGCCCAGCTGACAGCTTGGCCAGAGCGTGTGTTTGTGCTGACGACCATCAAACGGAATTGTTTTATCCATCTCGTCCAAGAGTTGGCGAGCTCATTTCCAGGAGCCGGACACGATGCAAGGGGGTTTTACGACATTGACATTAATGCCAGTCTACACTCGAAGTCTTGGCGTAGGGCAGGCCTCGTTTCGCCCACACAATATTACCTCGCGCGGGGCAAATCCGAGCATCGCAGGATGTCATTCCTTATCATGCTCATGTCGAATGGTACACTGCCATTGCGTATGCCTAGGATGTGCCCGTTTTGGCGTTGGCAAACAGAGGCCTCTTATCGGCATCCCGCTCGACATGGGCATGATGCCATCACGAGTCACGACTGCCGATGTCACAGCACATGTTCTCGACATGTTCTCGAACAATTCTTAATGAAATAGGAAAGCCAATAGCGCCACTGGCCCCAAAACTCCGAAATGGGATGATGGGCTCGACGCCAAGTAGAGTAGTGTCGAACCTAGAAGGGATCCCCCTCTCAGCGCTAACACGAATTAGGGCCCCGATCGGCACCTCTCTCTGTCGCAAATGCCATGCTACAGTGGGTGTAGTTTATGCGGGACAGCGCCGCAGTGGAGCTGATAAACCTGCTCGCTTTTCCGATATTTCTACGGATGCGTGGCTGGGGTTTCGGATATCGACCTTCGCAGCAGGCAATTTTCCGAAAGCCTAGTCACGGGCATGGTGGCATTCTGTGGTCCCTGCAGGGCTTTGCTCGCTTGAGCAATGCTGGGGGTAGAAAGAGAAGCAAAAGCAGAAACGAAAACGCAAATCCCCGAGGTCTCAGTCCGTCCGATGTGAATCGTTGAAGAATGTTCCGCAGCTTCCACACACAGGAGGTAGCCACCCCCTGCGACCCAGGCACTCGGATCTCTACAAACTCCTTTTGGACAGAGCTGAAAAATAAAAGTGACTGCAGGGGAAAGCAAACAAGCAAGAAGCCGGAATAATAATGGCCATTGAAAACCCGCCCGCGGATCCGTGCAAAAGCATGATTCAGTCACCGTTCAATAACAGGGCCGACGGATGCGCGGGCAGCGGGAGGGGGGAATCGTAAAATCAAACGGGCAAAGGCGCACCGCCACGAAGCCAGTCTTCATACCCACGCCTTTTTTTTTTTTGCGCGGCGCGCAATGTGGAACCGGAGGGGGGGCAGTCGTACAAAAAGAGTTCATGGCGCAATTCAAGGGAGGAAGATAAAAATCACCGAAAATCGTGAACCATCTCAAATCCAAATTGCACATTCTCAAAGAAGACGTCACACACTCAAGGTTGTCGAGAAGCAAAACAGCCAACCGCTCATCTACAACCATATAGCTGCATTAACAAGAAACAATACGCCACAATGCACGTCCTCACCGTCTTGGCAACCGCCGCAACCGCCGTCATGGCCGCTGCGGTCCCCTCGGACTCAACCTCGTCGAACCACCACGGTTCCATCAACCAACGCAGCGCGCAAGAAGTCATCTCCAAGCTCAACCTCACCGCCAACCCGGAAAAGGGCTACTACGCGCAGACGTTTATCGACTCGGAGCTCGTCAACGGCAATCGCTCCGCGTCGACGGCCATCTACTACCTGCTCGAGGGGTCCGCCGGCGACTCGGTGTGGCACCGCGTTGACGCCGCCGAGGTCTGGCACTGGTATGCCGGCGCGCCGCTCACGCTGTCGCTGAGCTGGGACGACGGCAAGCCCGTGGATAAGCAGGTTCTCGGGCAGGACATCTTTGCGGGCGAGAGCCCGCAGGTGATAATTCTCAAGGACCAGTGGCAGAGCGCAAAGTCGCATGGTGACTGGACGCTAGTGGGCACTACCGGTACGTTTTTTTTTCCACCTTCTTGCCATTTGACAATGGATCATGACAAGTAAAGAGACTAATCATGGGCAATGCGCAGTCGCTCCGGCGTTTAGCACAGATGGCTATGAGCTCGCGCCGCCGGGATGGAAGCCCAAGGGCGGCAAGTGCTAGGCGTCAATTGGCACCGGCACCGGCATCGGCATGAGCCAGCCGCCAACTATTAACGTGGACAATATTTAACGTGGAGACTATTTAACGTGGACAAGCATATAGACATGTAACTAGAAGATGGAAACGTAAATATAACGATTCATGACGTGGATCCTCTTGACGACCGACCTGATGCACTATGCATGAACATCTACCCTGATGTACAGTGCATGAACATGGAGTCTACCGAGAATTATGCGTGACGTCACGGGCACTTTGAAAAGAGTGAGTTGGTTGGTTGCATTGACAAACAATTTTGATATTGCAATTAGCTAAATAGATGCACATGCCACAACGACATGAATAGACTTGATAGATTTGCGCCCGGTAATAAAAACAGATTAAGCGCATTTTCTGACTCCCGGTAATAACAGCAACATCAGCGCATTTTCCTGACTGAACAGATTAAATAAAGTGAAATGGTATCGTAAAGCATGCATCGTGACAAGAAAACCAAAAAAGATCCGACAAGTACCAGCAAAAAAAGCACAAGCCCCCAACTCCGTCGCTCATCCCACCAAGTCCCAATTTTCATTTGCGGCGCCATGCCGGTCAATAAGCGAATCAATGTAGGGAAATAATCAAAATCATCAAATGTGAAGAAGAAGAAGAAGGAGAAAGAGAAGAAATCAGCCCATGTTCTGTATGCGGGGCAGGGTTATACAGGTTCGGCCCCGCGGTAGATGGGAGTTTCGCTTCCGACGCTGTGCTCCCGATTGGCGCTGCGGCTGTGGCTCTGAACGAGCTGCACGTCGTTGATATCCTCGCCAGGCTCCGTCTTTTGCCAAAGACTGCTGCCGCGGCGGCCTGCGCTGACGCGGCCATGATTGCTGCTACTGCCGCCGCTACCGTCGAGGCCGGGCGTGAGGCCACCTCCTCCTGCGCCGCCGAGCCCGCCGCCGACGCCGCCGCTGCCCGAGTAAAAGACGTCGCTAGTGGGCTGGCGGACGGTGTTGATGAGGCGGTTGAGGATGACAAACTCGAGCTTGAGCTTGACGCCGTACACGCAGGGCTTAAAGGCGCCCTGGAGGTGAAAGAGGTTGGCGCACTGAATGCCGAGGAGGGCGACGTCGAGGGCGATGATGAGGATGTTGGCCCAGATGAGCTGCCAGAGGACGGCGCTCTCGTGGCTGGTCTGGCGGGCGCCGGTGTGGATAGTGGAGGGCGTGGAAAAGGCGCGCTGGCGGAGGGGGGCGCGGCCTTTGAGATATTTCTGGGTTTGGAAGATGTAGAGGATGCTGAGGGCGGTTTCCTGGACAAAGTAGACGACAAGCTGAACGCGGTCCCAGACGAGGTTGAAGGAGGCGAGGTTAGGGTTGATGGTGGTTGCTTGCTAGAGGGTGTGTGAGCGTGTGTCTGCAGTAAGAGTTGATTACCGTTTAGTAAGGGAGAAGAGACGTACAGCGATGGTGCCAATGACCATTGTTGGTATTGAAAAGACAATCGAGTTGAAAATCAAGACGTATTTTATGATTTGCAGGACGCTGTCGGTGTGCATGAGCAGGTGCAGGCGGGAGTAGAGAACCCAGCTCTGAGGAATCACCATGATGAGCCAGGTGAGGTAAATCATGGTGATGGAGGGCACAGGGTCACGCCAGACGCCAAAGTCGGCGAGAATGATGAATACGGGCTGGAGGATGACGCCCCAGGAGGTGAGGGCGCATGACCAGAAATAGAGGCCACGGCGGCGCTTGAAGAGCAGGAAGAGGGAGGCGTTGATCTCGATTCCAATGTACCAGGCGATGCCGGTAAAGGCGGCCATGATCATGGAGACGGGGAGGTTTTTGCGAATGTCGTCCATGGTGTCGGTAGTTGTGGTGGTGGCCGGGTGGCGGCAGGGCCGGGCTGAATTCTAGCGTTTTGGACGTGCGGGCGCAGCGAGATGAGATGAGATGAGATGGCTGTTGGTGATGTTTGCTCTGCGAACCAGGGGGGGTGGTGGTAAGGGTTGGTAACCTAGGAGGGAGGGGTGATCCTGGCTACTACATTGTTCGATGCCGGAAGAAGCGCTGCTGCAAGAATTGAAAAGAATCTGAGCTGGAGAATGCTAGAGATGTAATTGATAAGGAGAGGTGAGCAAGGGAAAGACGGAGGGAAGAAGAAAAACTAGATTGCAAAGGAAAAATTGGCCGCCACCGTAATCACTAAAGTGGCACGGCTGGCGTCTTTATTCCAGATACCCGCAGAGGGGAGGTAGGAAGGCACGGATGGACAAGAGGCCGCAAGTGGATGAAAGTGGATCGCATGCAACGATGGGTGGTGTGGGCAAGTATAATAAGCAGACTGGCAAAATAGGCCGGCACACAGGTAAAAGTGAGTGAGAGGAGAGGGTAGTTGTTCTTTTTGCGCCATACTTGCTCAGAATCCAAGGCGCTCATTCGTTCTCATTGACTTGCCTTCTCCGCCATCTTTGTGCTGCCGACCTAGCGGCACCGCTAATCAACTCGTACCTTGATGCTAAAATGGGCCTGGGCTGACTGCGACACGGTTCACCAGTGGGGGCAACTTGAAGCGGCCCATGTGTCGGACAGGAAAATGTTTTCCCTCTGGGTTCATGTTGAAGAGAAGAAAAATTAAATTTGCCGTCTCTAATTTAAAATTTTCAACCTTTTTACTTTAATTCGTGTGGGAGGAAATGCTACGCTGTGCTGAGCTGATGTGGGATACCACGACGACGAGGCATACAAAAAACCTGCCCCTCTTGTTATAGGTAACTTAGCATGCTTAGGTACCAAGGTACCGGATATGCAAGCCATGCGGGTGATGACTACGGCGTGCCGCCTGCAGTGCGTAATTTTAGCTTAGCAAGTCCAATTGTCTCACAGCCCAGTGCCACAACATGCCAGTTTACTGGTAACTAGCACCTAACAAGGTGTGATTTTTTTTTTTTAGCAACCGATGAACAAATGATATGTTGCATGATTTTTTGTACTCTTCGGAAGTTGGCCATGCGTGCGCTGATTACCGTCACACTTGCACCTTAAAGTTTAATATAGAACCCCCCCTGCTATGCGTCCAACGGCTCACGACTCGCCAAGTTCCAGGTGACTTTGGTGGGCTCACTTGGCTCAGTGGCACAGTGGCTCTCGGTCACCTGGAGCAGAGGCACAGATGGAATCAGCCAGACTCGGTGGGTACTTGGATACATTCGGTACTTGGGTGCTTGCCTTGCTTGCCCACCAACCCACCTTGACTTGAGTACCTGGATTGCTGGGTGCCACTTATTCTGAGCCTCAATATCACAGCTCCCAGCCAGCTTGCCAGCCCAGCCAAAGTCTGCCAACTTGGTGGTCAGCAAATACACCTCGACACCGTCCATCCGCCTACCGTCCCATCCACTCTTCGTCTGCCATGACCACACCTCTTCAAAAGTTCCCCTGCCTTGGCCACTGATAGCCGAATTCTCTTGACATTTTTTCACCTTGGTTGCCGTGGTCGCTTGCTTGGCTCACCCTCGCGCAAAGACCACCCGTTTCGGCATTCATCATCGTCAACAGCAGACGCCCCCACCTGCCTATAACTAGCACGCAGATCGACGTCCCCTGCCCCTCTCTGCGCCCCCTCCTTTGCCTCTCCCGGGTCTCCCCTCTTTTGCGCTCTCCCCTTTCATCTGACTTTGGGGTGACGTGCCACTGTGCTAATAACAACCTCAACGACAAGTAATGAACTTGCAGTCCACATAGGTCCTTTGTCGACACCATGCCCTGTTACACCACCACACCTTCATTTGTTCATCCGCCAGCCCTAATGCGATTCCTCCCGAGCCATCCATGCCAACCGGACTGACCCCGAGGACAGCTAGCCTGCTGATGCCAACTAGTTCTACGGTAGCTTCCCGCCGAGTTCCTAGCTCCAGACTTTGGCCCCAACGCCTCGACGCCTCTTTATTTCCCTTCTCCTTCACCTTCACCAGGCGCACAATTTCCCCCTTCGTGTGAATAAAACAAACTCACGTCCGAGCCATAAAAGCACTATCAAGTTCCTGCATTATCCATTTCCACCAGCAACGAGTCTTGACCTGAAACTCCCCTCCTTCTTGTCCGAGACGACACACACACAAGTCGGCCCTACCATATTTTTTTGCGCTCAACCAGTCAAATAAACCCCCTCGCCAAACATCACCCACCATGGACGCTACTAATTCCCGCACCGCCAAGGACGTCATTGCCGCCCTCAATCTGACGCCCCATCCAGAAAAGGGCTACTATGTCGAAACGTACCGCGACGCTGCCGCCGCCGCCACCACCAACAACAACGACGATAAGCCGCGCGCCTCCAGCACTTACATCTACTACCTCCTCGAGGGCGAGTCGGGCCTCTCCCACTGGCACCGCGTCCTCGACGCCGTCGAGGTCTGGCACCACTACGCCGGCGCCCCGCTCCGCCTCTCCCTCTCCTTGGACGACGGCGAACCCGTCCGTGACTTCGTTCTCGGCACCGACCTCTGGGCCGGTCAGCGGCCCCAGGTCATTATTGAGCGCGGCGAGTGGCAGCACGCACAGAGCTTGGGGGACTGGACCCTCGTTGGCTGCTCCGTCGCCCCCGGCTTCGACTTCAAGGGCTTTGAGATGGCGCAGCCTGGTTGGGAGCCCAAGGGCGCCAAGAAGCAGTAAAGAGGCTTATGAGCCAATGCAATGAATGGAACCATGAATTATGAAGCTCGTGCACAAGCGCACAATAGTCTTTAATGCAGAAACAACAATGGATGCTGATGAGCGCTGACATGTCGTGTCACATTGACTCCGTAGCTTACTCCAATACAACACAACACAAATGACACAACTAACACAAGTTTACAATTAACACAAATCTACAGCTGACACAATTGACCACAACGAAATCACAGTCTACCAGGTATATCCCTGGATTTAGTTTATTGGCCCATAATGTCAACTTGTACTACTTTACAGCAGATAACTAAAAGCATACATCTGAAAATATAATCCCACCAACCAATATCCCAGACTCCCAAAAAAAACGTGTCTTTGCATTCTTTCCCCTCATCCACCCCAGCCACTCACCAATCACCACTCTCTTCTCCTCTTTTACACTTGCATCGTGCTTACGCCGGGAGGCCCCTCTTTTCCGATTCGGTAAAGAAGATGACCATGCGCCACAGCTTTTTGACTAGGTCCTCGGCCTCGTCGTCTAGTGCCTGTTGATTGTGTCAGCTTAAGAAGACCGGTTTTTGTATAACAAAAAACGGGGATTAATCATGCAGTCATCAAAATGTACAAGCCGGTCCGTAAGAAAACACGACTTGCCAAAAGATGATGAAGTATGGAAAAGGAAAAAGGGGATGCGGGATATGTAAAGATGGGACAGAGGTGGGAAGTGTAGAAAGGAAGACGGAACAAAAAGAATATAGAGGGAGAAAAGAAAGGAAAAAGAAAGAAGGGAAGCAAAGACAGAAAGGAAAAAAAGGAAGGCAAAGAAAAGGCAAAGACAAAAAAACTTACCCCTTCCAACTCCTCCACCAGCGCCGCCGCCGTCCCGTGCTTGCGCAGATGCTCCTCGACAGCCTCCACTAGCATCTCCTCCTGCACGCCGAGGTATTCCACAATCTTCTTCTCCACAAACGGCCGGAGCCTGTCCGCCACGACACCTTCGTCCATGTGATCCCACTGCACCTCCCACCGCCAGAGGCCCTCGCGGTCCGACGGAATCTCCTGCGCCAGCGCCCGCACCGCCCGCGACACCTCCTCGTCCGTCA
The DNA here is from genome assembly GCA_024472245.1 of Beauveria sp. NWAFU-1. Classification (NCBI taxonomy): domain Eukaryota; kingdom Fungi; phylum Ascomycota; class Sordariomycetes; order Hypocreales; family Cordycipitaceae; genus Beauveria; species Beauveria sp. NWAFU-1. The sequence goes on along the minus strand of JANBXD010000006.1, from coordinate 2,744,554 downwards.
TGCCCGCCGCGCCACCAGCGCCGGCGCCGCCGGCAGCACCCGAGCTCGCGTCGTCGTGGTCGAGCGGGATCAGCGGTCGCAGTCGGCGCGTCGCGTCCTGCTCCTCTTCGTCGTCGAGCAGGCCCTCGACCTCGGCAACAGTGCGGCGGCGCGCCGCGGCCGCACCCCGCGACGCTTGCGCCTTTTGCGCGGCCGCGCCCAGAGACAGCTTGAATGGCTGCGGCGCCGCGGCGGGCGCAGCAGCAGCAGCAGCAGCTGTTTCGGTCTCGCGAGGTCGCGACGATTCTTCGGCCTGCTTGTCGAGGAAGGAATCCGCCATGCCGAGCGCGCGCTCTCGCTGGGCCGCCGCGCGGCGCTGCTCCTCCTTCTCCTGGCGCCGGTCCGCCTCGTCCTTGGCCTCCTCGTCGGCGCGGTCGCCCGCGCGCTTGCGCGCCCACGCGGCGTGGTCTCGGTAGTACGGATGCGTCTTGCGACTCGCCTCGCGCTCGTCGTCCCACTCCTTATCCTGCGCGAGGCGGGCCTGCGCGCGCCGCTGCTGCGCCTCGGCGCCGTCCTTTTCGCGGTTGCGCTCGCGCTCCAGCGCCGCCTGCCGCGCGCGCTCGCGGCTCGCCCACTTGCGCTCCGCCTCGCTATACAGTCGGTCCGCGCTCGCTTTTTCCTCGTCGAGGTGGCGTCGGTGCAGCTCTTCGTCGCTGGCGTCCGTGTCGTCATCGCGGTAGGTGATGCCGCCGTTTTCGACGCCACCATTTACAAAGTCGCCGCCGCCGGTGCCGTTTTGGGCGCGGGGCCCAGAGGGCGCGCCGCGAGGACCGAGGGGGATGCCGTTGGGGCCTTCTTGCGGTGTGGGCCGCGATGCTCCGTTGCGTCGGCGTTCTTGCTCTTCAAACTCTTCCTCTCCACGTAGACGTTCCAAGTCGTGCTGGTTGCTACGTTCGCGGAAAGCGGCAATCTCTTTAAGCACAACTTCGCGAATCTCGGCTGGGATATCGGCCAGCTCGTCTTCTTGTGCCAGCCCAATGTTAACAACCTCGACTGCCTCTCCGTTTCCGGCATTGTCCATGACTGTATCCACATGGCGGGATGTCGACGCCGATAATGGATAGAATAAATCTCGTAGAGCGTACTTGAGCTGTGCGCGGGCGTGCGCCTCTCCCGCATCGGCTTCTTCCTCCTCCTTACGGAACGCCTCTAGGTAGTTTACCGTACTGGCGTCCAATGTAGTTTGTAGCTTGACCTTTTCAATACCTTCGAATGTGTCGTCCTTTGGCTGTTCTGTCGCAATCGGCTGCTTCGTCTTGGGCACTTGGACCTCCTCCTCAACCAACAAGCGCGCGGCGTTGTGCAGCGACTCGACGTCCTCGAAAAGCGCAAAGCCAAACTTGGACCCTTTGTGATCATTCATTACGCTATCCAGCGCCTCCCAGCGCCTTAGCCGTCCCACAGCGCTGAGAATCTTCTGAATGCCATCGCTGCCCACTCCGTCGGGAATCTCGTGTATAAACATCGTCCGCAGTTTCTCCTCCGCCGTTGATGGGATCAGGACTTGCAAAACTTCACGGTTCGACAATCGTCCTGAGTCTTGACCTCTATCCATGCCCAGCCCCGGACGGCCGCCGCCTCTGGGACCGTCGCTTCGGTCGTTTCCGCCCGCGGGGCCTGTCGTGCCAAGTCGGATCACGGGTGCGCTAAAGTTGATGTTGGGAATGTTCGGAGGCTGAAAGGATGCTGGCGCACCACGGCCTGCGGGCGGCGCATTCGCTTGCTGCATGCCCGGTGGCATGCCTGGACGGGCTGGGACGCCTGGAGGAGGAGCACCTGTAAAACATCAGTGTCTATGGCGAACGAAGATTCCACCACCAATTACCTAGTCCTGGCGGGGCACTCATTCCAGGAGGAGGGTTTCCGTAGCCTCCATATCCTGGAGGCGCACCATATGGACTGCCTGCAACTTGTTAGCTGTGCATTCATGTCGATGAGGCCCAGAACTTGCCTCCATGTTGGTTATACGACATGTCGCGTGGTGCTCAACGCGATCTGAATCGTGACGAATGTTCCAACTTGGTTACTCCAAGTAAAGTGATGTAGTAAAAGGAGGCGCAATAAGATGAGAATATTGTCGGCTGCAACAAAAAGTTGTCTGGCACGGCAGGTAATGGTGTCGATGGAGCTCCAAGTTTGCGGCGCCGCGTTGATTGGTCCCACCAGCCGCCAGATCAACTTTTGGCAGCCACCGCATCAATATTTTTTCCGCGCAACGAATGCCAGCTAGTTTTCGCGCTCAGCATCACCTCCTAGCTGCGACTTGTGCCAGCACCGATTCATTCACAGAGCATTGCCGCTCGCATCACGTCAAAATGTGCGCCCAAGTTCTCTTGTTCAGTCATGTGCACCGCTCTACGACTCTAATACTAACACTTTCGCCAGGGCATCCTCAATTCGTCACAGCAGCACCATGCTGCATAGGATAGCCATGCAGCGTCCGTCGCCCGCGCGATGCTTCACCACAACCACCATGAACCTCAATGAGCGCCGTGCGCCCAAGCCCCCACCGCGAATTAACCCTCTCATTGGCGGCATGCGAGCCAAACCCCGAGAACCCGTCGCTCAAGAACCCGCCGCTCCGACACGACCCAGAATCGACGTCCAGTCCACCATCACGCCGCCGCCGCCTCCGCCGCCTCCCAAGTCTGCCTCCGCCGCCGCCACCAGCCTCCCTCCTCCTCCTCCCCCTGCTTCCGACACCACCTCACCTGCCCACACATACTCGGCGACCAGCAAAGGGGTGCCGTTTCAGTTGGACGTCACCGGGATCCTGTCGAGCAAAGCCTCCGACTACGGCCGCTCAGTGCAGCAGGATGATCCCCTGGCACGGCCGCGCGTGCGAGCCGTTGCCGCGACTGGCCGCACCATTTTTGTGCGCAACGCAAACCCGGGCCCCAACTCGGCGCCTACGGTCCGCAGCGCGCTGGCCATGCTTGGCCGCCTCGTCGGCTCCCAGCACGTCAAGAACAAGTACTACTCGCAGAGGTTCCACGAGCGGAAAGGTTTGAAGCGCAAGCGTCTCGCGAGCGAGCGTTGGCGGTCTCGTTTCAAGGTCGGCTTCTGCGCGGCGTATGCCCGTGTCCACGAGCTGCGGAAGCAGGGCTGGTAAGATGGTTGGATAGTAGAGCAGAGATGTAACAATAAGACCAAGGATTGTGGATAGCCCAATCACTGTATGATATAGCGCATTAGAAATACGTTGCCTACGTTACATTCGAATAAAGAGGCCGAGGCATCCCCTCGGACGTTATTGGCTGTCGTATAATGAACTTTGCATGGGGCACAGTGACACAGCAGATGGAATTCTAAATATCGATTACTTAGTTGGGCATTGCCACATAAATATACCAAGTAAAACGTACGCTCACCTAAAGACGACACTGTCTGCCTCCCGCCCCCAGGCCGTAAGGGCGCTCACCCTCATGAGTCGTACAATCAAGTCTTCAAGCCGAGCATGCAGCCATCTTAACGGCCGCACCGTACACTATTGGACTGTGTTCCACTTAAGAATCTGCCCACGCTGATGGGTCTTATCTGATCTAATTCGAGACGCTGAATCTGCGGTTACGTATGCTCGTAGAATTGATTGAGGGGCGATGCGTAGATGTACCACAAAAGGGCCGAGCCCGGACTGCAAAGCTGCCGGCAGGAAGCGGCTCGGGCCGGTGAAGTGTCTGATGAACATGATGCTGTATAGAGAGCATCCACTTCTGAGTGCAAGCATTCAATAGCATGCATTGAGTTGCTCCAACTTCTGGACGCTGTGTTTCAATAGATGTGAGATTTGACTGTAGCGCCAGAAGACGCCATACTTCTGCATCTTCCACCTCTAGGCATGAATCGGAGCGGAGAAATCGTATTGAGTCGAGCCCGGGAATGATCAGTAGGACCGGTTGTCTGCATAATATATTAACGGCACGTTGATGACTTTGCAGCTGCTGCGAAGTTTATTGCCGCCCTCGAGGCGCTCACCACCTATTAGCTATTACCGTTAATTTTACAGCCATGGTGTTTGGTGTCCTGGCGTCCTTACGCAGCCAACCGTTATCGACATAGATCTTCGCAAACTCTTACCATATGGATAGAAGTCACCCTCGTCGCCAAGCTCACTACCGTACTCGTCATCTTGCGAATGCAAATAGCTGGCATTAAGGGCCTGATTCCGACAATAACTCTCAGCAAGTCTCACGCGTCTCAAGGATACAAGTTGTGGGTGGAGACAGCGGCTTTATACACTCTCCAAGAGAAACTCCCAGCTAAAGGACATGGCCCGTACGTCAGACGCTCGAGTCGAGACATGACAAGTACTAGGACATTAAGACATCTTAGGAAATGAGATCGCAAACTACCCAAGAACTAGCATATAGACCATCACAGGCCATATAACACAGGCCCATCCTTAGCCGCGTAACGCGCGTACGTACCCCATGCAATAGAAAGTGTGAGTGGATATCGAGGGTGAACAGTCCACACACATCCAAGATGGGATCGCAATTCAGTTCTCGTATTCACGGAGATCGCAATGTCCCACCAACTATAACTGATCATAGTATCAATGAGTCGCTTTTTTACGTAAACGTGTGAGTTGAGTTGTGAATGAACTTGTACGTGGTGCGAATATCTCCTAGCGACCAAGCCAACGATGCACAGGCGCATGGCATCTTCAGCAACTGTACCATTCCATACTCCTCACACAAATGAAAGTAGAACATACCTAAATGCAAGCCGATTTGCATTCATAGAAGTAGTTACAATGTCTCTTTGCAATTTCGAAATATGGGCTTATTTTATCTCACCAACAGGACGGTGACTTCTCCCACTTCAACGGAACTATTGGCTTTGCGGCGTCTTTTTATTACCTTGTTCTGATCTTGGCAACTGAACTTGAAACAGGCCATAAGTCGACGGACACCAATATTAGCTTTCCCCTTTTCATAGTCTGCTGTTCACTGTGAAAGTCCGTTCGCCAGTCTTCTTCTAGTCCGGCAATCAGGTCATCTGCCGCATAAGCTTCTGTGCACTCCTTGGCATCTACGATAGAACTTTGGTTTTATGCTGCGGCAGTGCCCTCTGGCCCGCCGCGGCGTAGACTTTCGGTCTATTCCTGGCCATTTTCATCTCGCTTGTTAACTTGTGAGTCGTCACTCGTATTTCTGTGAGTTTCGGAAACACTCCGGCGGATCAAGAGTTGCATCTGCTTAGCTCTGTATAGATGGAGCTATAAACTCCGCCCCCCCCTGCTTCGTCGACTTTGCAGGTATTAGGCAGCATCAGCGGTTTATTTGCTCCGCAGCGACCTACTACTTTCCTAAAAAGACTTTAACGTTGATTTTAAAGCCACAGTAGGGATACCGGATGACGCGGCGGGCCAGTATGAACTAAACACAAATACGAAGCCAAGGGTATGCCAGGCGGAGCAGGACAAGTGGTCCGGCTAACGTCAACTTAACCTCAGAGTTGAGCGACCTTGGAAATATGCATATTGAAAGTCGATACTGGAGGCTATAACAGACGCCGTGAAAGCAAGTTATAAATCAATATCTTCGCCATGCAAAACCAAACGAAGACCATCGATTCTCTCGGCTCTTGGACCAACACTGCCTAGAAATCCTTTCTTGCGCCGCTCATCACTCAGCTTCACTATCAACCATGCGGTCTCTTGGAAGGACCGCTGCTCTCACTCTGGGTATGGCCACGGACTACAGCGGATCGCAGAGCTTTGCGTGTACTAATCTCTGCATGCAGGCTTCTTTGGTGCAAGCCAGGCTCTGGAAGCAACTATCCTTGCCGATACCAACCGCGATGGCAAAATAGATACGACAGGAAACAGCGACCAAACTGGTAAAGATAGCTGGACGGAGACCTCTGGCGCTCTCTTACTTGCCAACATTGGCGACTCGAATCGGCGATGCTCGTACAACATTACCACCTATGAGTTTGACGAGACCCTCGTCGATTATAACCTGTGCAACGATGCTACTGGCAATGTCCAGCGCAACCCAAAATACCTGGCGCCAGTTTTGACTCTGCCAATCGCCAGCCTTGGTGACTCGGCAACGGGCTCCGTGGTGGTCGTAGACGAGACTGCCGCCTCCAAAGTCCGCGTCTTTCTCAAGGAAGGTGACGGCTGGACCCATGTCGCTTCCAACTATACCTTTACGGCGGATCAGCTACGCCGGGGACTGCATCTGGGTGTCGACGCCCGCGAGGTCCGCACGGACAAATGGGACGGTAGAGCCACGTTGCAGTTCTCCGTTGAGGATAATGGTGCGAAGGCGAAAGACGGTGTTGCCATGCGAGTTGCTCCTGTGCTCACGCATCACCACGCCCAACTTGCCGAGCAAGTGGTTGTGACTGATTTCAAACTAGAGGACGGTGACAATTTTTCGGACCGATATAATGGTGATTTTGACAGATTTTCTGCTCTGGCGGGACTGAAGAAGCCTGTTCTCAGAGCCAATCAGTCAGACGAGTGGACTCAGGACTTTTTCGAGGCGGGATACACGACTATGCCGGGAGCAGATGGCCCGGTCACACTGCGCGTCATGATTGCTTCTGCGCAAAACTCGACGAGCAGAATCCGGTCACACCGCTGGCTCTTCCGCGAGATGCGATCTGACACGGTCGGAGCTGTGCAGCAATACACATATGGCGGGACCACGGAATCCACTGGTAATCTCGAAACCGTCCCGCCATACACCTTTGGCGGCAAGACTTGGCCCGCAGGGCGTACGGTCATGGGCTCCCACCATGGTGTCAAGCCCGAGATGGTCAAGTTTCTCGATGCGCAAGAGGTGCAGGCACCCATCGAGATTGACACGACCTGGCTCGAGGTTGGGCACACGGACGAGTTTATGCAGTTCCTGCCCGCCCAAAACGAGCGAGGCTGGGTCATGATGGTCGACGACCCCATGGCCGGTCTTGCGATTCTCCAGCAGGCGCAGAAGCAGGGCAACGGAAATGTGTCTGCTCTGTCGCGTCCCGTCATGCCCGAGGACGACGACACGCGCTGCTTGCCCAAGGACACGCTCGACGACGTTTTGAACAGGGTCAACCTGACCGAGATTCAAAAGTACTGCGCCGACAACATCAAGGCCAACATTGACATTCTCAAGCGCGAGACGGGCATCACCGACCGAGAAATCATCCGCGTCCCGACGCTCTACCACCCTGCCAAAAACACGCTCAAGTGCGTCATCCAGTGGAATTCCACCTGGACCCCCGGCTCCAACTATTCCGTGCAAGCCAGAGACGAACAGCCCGGCCACCGCACGCACGGCAGGCTGCGTCCCGTCTCCATCCTCGAGGCGGCCGGCGTCAGGACCTCCTCCTCCTCTGGCATCGTTCAGCGCGACAACAAGGCGCCCGCAACGCTGCAGGTCAGCGCCATGTACCCCGGCTGCGTCAACGGCGTCGTCCTGTCCAATACCGAGTACGCGGCCCCGAACCCCTGGGGTCCCGTCGTCGACGGCAAGGACATTCTCGCGACGGCCGTTACCGCTGCGTACGCCAAGGCAAACTACACGATTCATTTCATGGATGACTGGTTCACGCACCATACCAGCCAGGGCGAGATTCACTGCGGTTCCAACGTCATCCGCGAGACGAGTGCCAAGTGGTGGTAAAAATGGCTGGTCAAGATGCCTGAATGGGAACGTTTTGGTTTCACTTGTGAGCGCTACCATTGTTGAGTAAATGTGTCGGATACTTGTTTCTAGAGCTGCATGATGAAATACTACCAGGAACTCCCGAAATGCTGAGATGTACACTTGAAATGCGTACGCAATGGTGGCATGAAATAATTCATCCAAGCATCCGTCTCGGCCTCTTGTGTTTCCGTCTTAGTCAGGCAAGAGACGTGGCCGATGTGCGTTCCTCCACCTAATATGAAACGCACGAGAATCGTGTCAAGGTAATGTGTACGAGCTGCTGAATAACAGCAATGACAATGGCATGTCGAAACGCAGCCCTCATTTTTCCAGCCCACAGGGTACGCCATGCGAAGAAAGGAAAGAAATCGAAGGCCGTAATTCATCATCGTACATTTAAAACGTGCTAGGTCTGTTCATCATACAAGCAGATCCCGTCTCTGACACTGCACGACTATCGGCTCCAAACTCGTCAATCAATGAATGGCCACTCACTAATCCTCCCACTGACTGCCCTCTCGCCGGGGCGGCAGCGCCCTCGCCCTTTTGAGCTCCCTGCGCATCTCGCGCTGCCGATCAGTCCTCGCCTTTTGCTGGGCCTTTTCAAACCCCGCCATGCTGATGCGCGTCCTGCTCGCCAAGTCATCTTCCTTGTCCTCTTCCTGCATCGTCGCTGCCGCTGCCGCCGACGACGTCTTTGGTAGTGGTGGTATGCCTCCTCGGTGGGACGCTGGCAGCTCCGGCTCCTCATCTCGCAGAAACTGCATGGAGCGGCGCGCCATGGACATGCGCGTGCGCTCCGCCAGCGAGAGCGTGTGGCGCGGCTTGGCGGCAGCGCCAGCGCCAGCGCCAGCGCGGGCTTTTTTCGGCGACGGCGAATCGGAGCCGCGCGAGGCGGTCATTTCCGTCATGTGGTCCGCCACCCAGCTGCTCGTTGTAGGAGGCGACGACGAGGTCTCGTCGCCGTCCGTGTACTGCTGGCGCAGGTTCCCGGCGTGCGACGATGACGGCTGGTGGGACGTCGAAGCCGTCGAATAGCCGTCTTCTGAGTAGAGCGCGCCGTAGGAGCGGTCGCTGCCGCTGCGGTGTACAGCGTGGGCGGTTGGGTCCGCATAGGTGCCGGCAGGACGTGACAGCTGGCGGTTTGTCGTGTTGTGGTGTATGTTGGTACGGTGTGAGTGGTAATAGGGTGCGGACTCCGGCTCATCGTCTTCTTCGTCCATGTCATCGAGATCGCTTAGCTCGGATATCGGATCGCTAGAGAGGTGGACAGAGACGACTGTTCTGCCGTACTGCTCGCGCATGTTATGCAACCTTTGCACGGCGTTTTCGAAACTATTAGTCTTAATCTCCGTGAGCTCGTGGTCGAGGTCGTCTATAATAGTAGCGTAGTCTGCGTTAAGTTGTTCGTCATTGGTCGGCGTTATTTCAAGCGCAGCACCCACGTGCAAGTCTTTATGCGAGTTGAACTGCAAGTCGATGCCTTTAGACACTGGTTTCGGCGCCGGCCTTCGCTTTAGGGGAGACGCTGGCCGTTTATTTCTGCTGCCGCTTGCCATGTCCCGGCGCAGCTCGTCCCATCGAGCCAGCCGCTGCTTTTGGGCATCGACACGGCTGTCCAGCTGCTGGAGCAGCCCGCGGCCATCGTCTTCCAGCTCTGCCAGGCGGCCCTGCTGCACGCGCCGCCACACTCTGTCGTACGGAGTGCCGAGCAGCCCTTTGGACTCCTTAATTGCTGCGTCGCCCGCGAGCAGCGTATCCATCCAGGCCTCGTTTCCGGACCAATTGTTCCTCACTGTTTGCCGTACTCTTTGGCACACGTCCTCTGGAATGCGGTCGTTGGACTCGGTAGTCTGTTTCGCTCGGAGGGCCTCGCTGCGGCGGGCAATGCCCCTCTCCTTCATGGCCAGCAGGTCGCCAAAGTCGCTAAACTTGGCTGCCGCTTGGCGTCGCTTCTCCAGCGATCGCTTCAGTGATGCACGATGAGCAATGATGAGTGGTCGCAGCAGGTGGCCATCGCCTTGGTATCCTCTGTCCTCGAGTGCAACCTCGACGGCCAGCGGCCGCGTCCTGCTCTGGCTCGCCAGCGTGCTCCGCAGCACCGCCGAGGAAAACGCCGCCAGCACCTCTTCCAGGCGCTCGCCCTTGCAGTCGTCGAGCATCGTTTTCCGAATCAGAGCATCGCGGCCCAGAGCGCCCTTCTTTTTCGCATTCTCGAGGCCGCGGAGCAGCGCCGCGCGCAGGCTGACAGACTGCAGCTGGTCGACGGCGGGAAAATGAGGTTTGAGTTTCTGTCAAGTCAGCATGGCCGCTTCCATCCCCGATATTTACAAACACATCATACCGACGCCGTATCTTCTGGGTCCCAGATCTCAAAGAGTCGGTAGAGAGCCCACTCCACCGCCTGCACCCTCCGTTTGTGGTTCTGCGTGGTGCCGGCCAACGTGGCGGGCGTAATGGCGGGCCAGTCCTCGCGCAGGTCGAGGTCCAGCAGTCGCATGTTCGTCAGCAGCGTGGGAATGGACGGGCTCGGGGCTGCCTTGGCGGCGGACGGCGTCGGGGGCGCGGGTGGTCGACCGTGCATGGAGAGCGGTCGTCGCGAGGAGGTTGCCGCGCCTGGCGCGCCCACGCGATCGGAGCGCGTGCGACTGTGCTGAACGGCGGCCATTGGCGCGAAAAGACCGTCGTCCTCAGACTGGCCGTCGGAAATGTGTAGGAGGGAGTCTTTGCTGGTCGGTGAGCAGGGAGCTGAGGGCAAGGGTGGTCGTGGCCGTGGGGCGGTGATGCCTGCTGTTTGATGCCTGCTGTTTAACGAGGCACTCACTATTTACCATCTGCCTGGCTGGCTAGCCAGGTGTAGTTTGAGGGCCGTCTACCGGTCAAATTAGTTTCCCAAATGGCAAGACCAAACAAAATGGTTATATCTGTTCCGTAGCGAGACTATTTTATTAGTACAATTATCAAAAGAGCACCGTCAATCAGGAACTCGAAACAACACGCCCGGATCGTGTACTACAGCCGACCCGCTTCGCCTCTTGTCGCACGCAGAAGCACAAAGTGCTGGACACTGTCATGTAACATGTCCAGCTCCATCAATGCTCACAGAAATGAAGATTGAGTATTACGAGCATTATCAATACCCGGTGCAATTCTTGAAACAAATCAGTCGGCCACCATCGCAGACTGCTATCATACGATCATCCCGCCCTGAGGCCATTAGTCGCAGAAGCTATGTAACACATCTGCTGCAGAAAACATCCCAGAAAAAAAGAAGGCAAAATTCGTGGTAAATGGGTGTATCACGCTGTCTTGCCATGTCTATGCCACCAATCCAGACATTGTTAATGTCTCTCGCCGTGTAGCTTTGGTGCCCCGAGAACTACCAACACCAGTGATTGGCCAGGGGTCCCGGGACAGAAGCAATCGCCACACTTGGAAAAAAAAATGTATCAATGAGAAGCCTCCCAAAGTAGGTTTCGGATTTTTATGAATAGAACTTTTCTATAGTTTACCGATCTGGGAATGCACAGCTCTGTGGCTCAATTGACTAATACGACTTGCTTCCTCGTCTCCATCATATCTCTAGTACCATAAAAATGTAGCGATGCATTGAAACGCATAGTATAGAAGATATGTTTACAAGTTTCTGACTAATGACTGGTCGGGGGAACTTTCAAGTCACAAATCGTACTTGGTCAACCTTGTCAGCTGGCCACAGTGAACTCACGCTCGTATCAGGAAGTCAACTTGGGCCAAAAGTGCGGCAGCTAATTGTTTCTTTTCAAGCACTCATATTGTTCTCTTAACCCCTTGTAGCTCACTTGTCAAGAATACACCTCCCTCACAATGAAGCGAATTACAATACATGAATACACGCACTGTCCATAATATGGGTTGATCCGAGATATCGTTCGCCTAGACAGCTTCAATGGCAAGAGCGGTGACATTTCTTCATCTCCATCCCATCTTCTTCCACATCCCCCCAAACTCTCCCTCACAAACCCTTCAACTGCTCCCGTCCGCCCACGCTCTCCATCCACCTCTTCACATTCCCCCACCTCTCCATATCCACGCCCAGCATCTTGATATACCCCATAAACGCCCAAATATGCGTATCCGCCAGCGTATATCCCCTCTCCAACAAGTACCCCCTCCCCTCCAGCCCCCCATCCAGCACTCCCAACAACCTCCCCAGCTCCCCCCTCGCCGTCTCCGCATCCATCTCCCTCACCCTCCTCACCCCTTCCTCCTCCTCCTTCTCGTCCTTGCTCATCCCCGGCACGATCCTCGCCACCGTCCTCGCATGCATCGGCAGATTAACATTTGCCCACACGATCCACTTCGCCGCCTGTGCGCGCTCCTCTGCCGTGTCCGGATACAAGCCCGCCGCCACGCCGTACGCTTCTCCAAGATGCAGCGTGATGGCGGCCGATTCCCACAACGGCTCGCCAGAGGGCAGGACGAGCGCGGGAACATGGCCGTTGGGATTGATGGCGAGGAAGGAGGCGGTGCGGGTGTCGTCGCGCAGGGACACGTCGATGCGTGTGGCGAGCGGGTGGCCGGTGGCAGCTTCGAGTTCGGCGAAGACGGCATCGGTAATGCCGGCGGAGGAGTAATTGGCGCGGTAAAATTTGATGAGAGACATCTTTAGTGATTTTGATCGATTTTTATTTTTTGGTGAATTGTCTAAGAGGGGAAGAAGGATAGACAGGAAGAGAGAGTCGAGGTCGCTCGACGTCACCGTCGGGGATTGCCCAATATGTATTACGGCCGTCAGCGCTGTTGGATTGTGGAGACGAGCTATTGACAAGACAGTTCACGATGGTTCACGCTACAAGTGCTAAACTTGAGTACATACGTGTTCATAGTATGTCCGAGGCGTCGAGCTGAAGAATTGTAGCCATTGAGGTCTGTTGAAACATGATGTGGCGTATGAGCTGAACTGGTTCACACTAGCTACACTTACACGGCCACTCACCACTTACGCGACTACGATTAGCTTCTGTCATTCACCACGAGTCATGCACCCTATTCAGTCAACTCAATTTTATTTCTTCCTGAATCACCATTACTATAGCTCATGATCCTCTGTCCGTTCGCGTTGCCTACTGCTCACCAGCCGGTGGGTTCCACGGAGGTCGGTACCCTGGGCAAGTCGGCTGCACCAGCATGCCCTCCGCCACCCGCTGCAGCTCCGGATAGCTGCCCCTGATCACCGTCTTGTTGTAATCCTTGTCCACGGGTCCGTACAAGAACCAAGAGCTCATCGGCTGGGCGCGCGTGTATCCGCCGCGGACGCTGGCCGCCGTGCGGTTGACGCCAATGTTGCCCGCCAGCAGGTACGCGTCGGTGTTGACGCCCTTCTTCGGGTAATCGAGCATCTTCAGTGGTACCCTGGCGTAGCCCACGGGCAACTTGTCCATTTTCTGGCCGTAGTACTTGACGCCGTCGAGCGTGACAGCCGCCTTTTCTTCCTTTTCCTGGTACTGGGACACGCGCAGGCTGCCGTGCTCGTCCCAGTGCAGCAGGCCCGTAAGCCAGCCGGTGATGGTATACTCAATCGCACCCCTGCCGCAGGAAAAGTGGTGCTCGGCGCGGACAATCTGGCGCCAAAACGTCTTGATCTCATTGCTGTTGGGCTCGTCAAAAGTCTTGACGAAGCGCGTGAGAATAGGCCGCAGGTTTTTCGCATACGCCGCAGGCTCTGCGCCAAATTCGTGCAGGCGGTTCAGCTTTGTTAGGAGCTTGCTCCAGTCCCCCCGAGATCCGGCCAGCGTGACCCGCGGCAGCCCGCAGATGATGCCGCCGGAAAAGGAAAAATATTGCTTGACGAGGCCCATCATGAGCACCGTGGCCGTCATGCCGTCGTCCTCATTGCTCGTGCTGAAGTTGGGCCTGACCCACGCCTCGAGCCAGTCCGTCTTGACGCGCTTCTGGATCTCGCCCGCAAAGCTCGCAATCACATCGCGCCAGGTGTATGCCCAGACCGAGATCTCTTTCTGGCCATCAAAGTCGACAAACAAGTGCCGCACGTCCTCGGCGTGCGCCGCCATGTAAAAGTTGAGCTGCGCCAGAATCTCGAACCAGACCTCGTCGGGCCGCAGGACGAGATGCTGGTGCTGCGCCCAGGCCTCCAGCGCGCCGCGCACCAGGCTATCCGAGGACGGGTACACAGTGTTGGTGGCAAAGACGTGCGCGTCTGTGTTGCCAAATTCGGGCGTGTACTTGGACAGGAGCAGGGAGGCATTGTACGGCGTCTGCGGTGCGACCTCTTCGGGGCAGCTCTGCGCGAAGAGGTCCACGGCGGAGAGCACGGCAGACTGTGTCTGGAGAGGGAGAGGACGCACATCGTTGGCGACGTTGACGGTGATGTCAGCGGCCGTGAGGGCCGCAAGGGCCGCGCTGAGAAAAGCTGTTCGAAGCATATTGTTAAAGCTCAACCAGTGGTAGGTAATGAAGTGAAGCCCGGTTGTGATTGAGACAAAGAACAATAAACAGAGACAATGGGGACGGATTGACCTCTTATATAGACAAACCAGACTGTGTTGCTGTGTAGGCAAAGCGTGAGACTCCGTGGGCAATACGACGTACGGGCAGTGAGACATGGGACTGTGTTGCTCATTCCTCGAACGCCGAGTATCAGCCACCTTGCCACCATCGTCTTGGCAGCAGTCGGGAACTTTTGCTTTTCCCGTAATCGAGATAGACAAAAAACGTTCCTCAGCCGTGAAAAAATTGCTGCATCTTTGCAAAGTCCGAGTATTCCATCAGACCATTGTCCGTCATCATGATGCGGCGCCAGCCGGTCGAGGCGAGAGGCCTAGGGCTGGTGTCGCTTCGCCACGGCTTGTTTGTTGCCAAGCAAACGGAAGGAGTAAGAAACAGCCTCTGAAAATTTTTTCATCTCGAGATGCAATAAACAATGTATACGAGGCGGGCGCATAGCAGGATTCTGGTATCAATATCTTGCGAGGCGTGCATGCAGGCGGTTGAGCCGCCTCAGGGCGCGGGATCGGGTAGAGAGTAGAGGGGGGGCCAGAAGGAAAAGAAAGGTACATGCATGCATAGTTGCTGCAAGCCACCCGCGGCGACGGGCCGACGAGGTTAGACGCGGGCATGGTGGCGAAAGCGGTTCAATCTTGAGGACTCGGAGGAAAAAGGCGAGAGAGAGGAAGGAAGAGGAGGAGGAAGGGAGAAGGCAGGGGGAGAGGAGGGCAGAGGAGGGCAGAGGTGGGGGAAATCAGGTTGTAATTAGGGAAAGCATTGATTCAAACAGTCGATGGAAAGACGACAAACACCATCTCAAGTGGTAATTAGAAACAGTTGATGGAAAAGACGACAAACACCGCCAATCCCAAGGGCGGTAGTAATTAATTAATTTGGGGGCCGTTGCCAACTAACTAGTTGGCCATGGTGTAGATAGCAACACTTGTAGCCTTGTCGATTTGGGCATGGCCCAAGCCCGAGGCACCATGGCATTCTTTCTACAAGACTTCTTACAAAACACTTTCTGTACAAAAGAATTCGAGTCATTTTAGCATATTTGCTACCAGATTTTTTAACAGAAAGCTATCTTGAGGTGTATCATCATGGAGCTCGCACATGGAGTATGAGATGGCTTGAAATGTCATCGACAGGGACGGCCATTCATGTCAATTCGTTCCTATAACACCATGGCTATTCTCTACTTATAGATGTGGCCTGAGAGGCCAAGGTTCAGAGAGCCAGCTACTTTATCCGAGACGACTTTTTTCAATCATATTCGTGCACTGAAAATGTATGCACGGCAGCTTCTCTTAAATCAAATTCATGCACAATAATGTTGTAAAGAAAGACCTTTTCGCTGTTTATCGCATGTCTATGTAATTCAAAACTCCATGCTGTCATGCCCATAATTCATCAACGCCATCCGGGTATCCCTCGTAACAAAAGAAAACCTCACAGCTTGGACCTCGAACCATGTAGTCACTCGCTGTCGGCCTGAACACGCTTGACAACCTCAACGAGCTGGGGATAAATCTTTTCTGAAGTCTGCACGCCGCAGACCTTGGTGACGACGTCCTCGGGCGTGCTGTCCGACATGATGGTGGCCAGCTCCTTGGACTCTTCGTCGTCCTCGACGTTTTGGAAGCGGAAAGCCATTTCAATTGCGTCGAGGAGGTACTTGATCGAGCCGCCATCCTCGGCAATCTCGGCGGCGGGCCCGACAAAGCGCTCCTTGCGGGAGAGCTTACGGAGCGGGGCACGGCCGACGCGCTCGACGGCGTCCTCGAGGTGAGGGTTGCCGATACGCTTGATAATCTTGTCGACGTAGGCTGCCTGGGCGGCCTCGTCGATGCCGTGCTTGCGGACAATCAGACCCTTTGTCTCTTCCAGGGCGCCGCGAACCTCAGCCATAATGGCCTTGTCCTGCAGGGCGTCGTAGACGGTGCGCTTTCTGCGGTTGTAGCCGTGGTAGGCGGCGGTGGCGTGGCTGGTGTTCACGGTGAAGAGCTTGCGCTCGATAAAGGGCGCGAGGTTGTCGACCCAGTTGATGCCCTCAATGTTGGGGATACCGACGTCCTCAAAGGGCGTCTTCTCTACGACCCACTCGAAGAACTTTTCGAGCGTCACATCGAGCCCGGCGTCGGGGTCCTGCGCGGGGACGATGCGGTCAATGGCCGAGTTGGCGTAGCGGGCGCGCGAGGAGTGGTCCTCGAGACGGTCCGCGGGGGTGTTTTCGGGGCTCTTGATGAACTCGGCCAGGGTGTCGGTGGCACCAATGGCGTTTTCGCAGGCAATGACGGAGATGGGCCTAAGCGACTCGGAGCGGCGGTCGATGCCTTTGGCGATAACCGGAGCGATGAATTTGAGGACGCGGGGGCCGACGGAGCAGGTGACGACGTCGGCAGTGCTAATCTCTTCGATGAGGTCGGCCTCATGGGTCTTCGAGTTGATGGCGCGGTAGTTTGTAATCTTGGACTCAGTGGTGCCCTCAACGCCAACCTCGATGACGCGGTACGAGGGAGAGGCGTTGATGGAGTCTATCAAAGCGTCGGCGACGTCGGCAAAGACGACCTCGTAGCCAGAGTTGTGGAGGAAGCAGGCAACAAAGCCGCGGCCTTGAGGCGATAATTAGCATCGTGAATGACGTGAATGGCGAGAGTGTGGTGGATGTGCAAGGTGACGATGACGTGCAGCGGGGTAGCACTGCACATCGGCGGAAGCCGGAGTGGCGCAGCCGTTGGGGGTTGTACAACAATTGCAAGGGATGAACGTACCGATATTGCCAGCACCGAAATGAACAGCCTTGGGAGCCATGATGATGAATTTATATTGAGAAGTTTGTGAATCGAAAATGCAGTGCTCTAGTGAGTAGATGACGGAGAGCGGGTGACGTCTTTATAAGTAGGTGTAGCTGATAAGTATGTGTGGTTGGTGTGAAGGAGTCAATTTGCAAAGCCAATGGAAGGATGCAATGGAATGAAAGTGTCAAGAATCGAGTTGGTTTTGAAGAAGTATGTAGGATTGAGAGAGAGAAAGCCAATGAGGAAGGAGTCTAGGAAGTTAAGAATTCCCGAGGGAGGCGGGGGGCACTGGCTTTATAAGGCACCATGGCGTTTGAGGCGAGAAGGTGACATGTACCCTCCGGATCGTGAGCTGGAACGCGATGGGTTAGAATAGAAAAGTGGCGCCGCCTTGGTAAGTGATGACTATTATTCTGATACAAGCCCAAATTACCCTTTTTTTACTGGGGACACGGGCGGTTTGGCACCTACGTCAGGCCTTGGAGCGGCGACGACAAGAGCTTGGAGCCCCCCATCGCGTGGTGTGTGGGCGTACTGGCGGGGCGACAGCCTTTTCTTCGTACTGGTACTCAGTCGAAGTCGAGCCATGTCGCAATACATGACGGTGGCGTCGTTGTGCTCCGTATGATTGGTCAAGACGGTCCATGTGCGGAGCTTCCGTAGGTTACGGTGGGCGGGGCTGGCCGCCATTTGGCCGACGTGCAGCTCCGTTTCGCAGAGGGGGGGGTTGTCCATTGTTTTAGGGTGAGATTGAGTGGTACCTCGCCAATTGGTGTGTGTGTGCGCAATCCTCAAGTATTCTTGCTTGGACGTCACCGTCTCCACTGACCAACTGCGCCCTGCAAGCCTGTGGATTCGGTTTACAGCGCCCTCTGCCCACTGGAAAACCCCTCAAACTGCGCAAAATACAGCACCTCCTTCCCCGTCGCGGCCTTCATCTAGTGGCATTTAGATGCCGTCCCTCTCTGCATACCTAGGTAAAGTACCGTCCGGCGTCACCTAGAAAACCCGCCTGCCTTGGCACCAGGCTGTGCTGACCCAGTTGCCAGGGGATCCGCTAACTATTGGGAGCGCCACCATCTCTTTTTGGGGGCGCTGCAAAGATAAGAAATACTTTCGACTTTGCTTGCTGATTTGAAACGTCATGACTTTTTCGCGATGGCAGCAAATTGATTACGGGCCCCGATCATTGGACCTTGTAACCGGCAGTATTGTGACATGACACGACACAAGCCTTGCGTTAGTCCTTGCCATGCGTAGTTATTCACGATGGCTTCACATGTTGACATCAAGCACGCGTACCACCATCTTTCCCCGGCTCATCTGTCGTTCACATGCCCGACTATAACATGTGCCATACCCAACGTGCCCTCCGTATTCCTGTCTGATATCATGTGCAACGCTCTGAGCAGGGAATCGGCATGGTACCATGTGTGCTGCACAGAACGACGTCGGTCAGCCATAATATTACATGCCGCCAAGCCCAGATCCGTCTCATCGGCACACTTTGTCTCTTCCCTAGCCTAGCAGCCTAGCAACCTAGGAAGTTGTCCGTACAAGTGGCTTGAAAGAAAAAGATAGGGACCATCCGCCAAGAGCCTATCGCCTACAAGGACCGCACACCCTCTTCAGCTCGTAACCATTACCAACCGTGCCAACCAACCAACTACTGACCAGGAGTAACTGACTAGTCGACCCCTCTCAATGGCGCCGCGGGGTTCAAAAAAATGTCAACCATGACGTCGTTTTTTTCTTGTTAGCACAGCAGGGATCAAACCGTGCGTGCCGAACCACAAAGTATCACAAAACAATCCACCCTTGTTACATCATTACAGACTTGCGGACTTCCAACTATGTCGATCACTTTTCGATCACTTTTCGATCACATTGATGTAATTCTGTCCACAAAATCGACAGCATCACGTCTTTACTCTGGGGTGCATTTCAACAGCGTGGAGAAATTTCTATGGAGAAGTTGGTGCTTGTTTCGACGCGAAGCCATCAAATCAATCAAATCAGGCAAAGATTGCATGGCCGTCTCGATCCATATCAAGCCGTCTTATTCTCGTGAACCGCTTCATCTGCTTCATCTTTCTACATCATCCAGATTTGGATTTCTTCTCTCCCTTTTTTCTCGGTAGCAACTCACTCTGTCGATACAACCACATTTTGAAAGCAGACCTAGGGCTCACGCACAGGTCTACGCTGCGGATGCCCGGCTCTGACGACGAGGCTTGTATTGGCTTTACAGTAGTTTTGAATGACACTGCACGTCCAACGTGTCATTCAAACGGTGGGGTTGCAGAAGAAAAAGAAAAAAAATAGGAATAAAAGGACAATGCCCGACCATGTATCGGTCGGCTGCAAGTCTCGGGGCCTCATTGGCCTGCGGCTCGGCCTCTTCTCCTCCGCCGTAATGCGGCCGGCGCTAATTTTTCAGTAACGGCTGTCCAAACCCGGCCTTGTGCGTGATTCTACGTTTCCAAATGCGCGAAATTTTTGCCAAAAGAGTCAAACACGAAGATGTCATGATTTCTAGTTAATATCATCATTTTTCTTATCGATCAAAGACACAGCCGTTCACGAGAAACCGCTATCCCATCAACTGTCGTGTGCTGAACTGCCATATGATCTTATCTGCACGGACAATAAACGTGCTTCCAACGCGGAGCCTCACTGGCACAAATGTACTCTGATATTTTCGGCATCGGGAAAGTATTCATCTATGCCTCGGTTTACGTTATGGTTTCTCCCTCTCGCTGCCACTCCGGTCTTGTCCGGCAATCCATTTTCGGCTCTTCCGCTTCGCGCCCACCACACATCGAGGTACGTACCTCAAGCCACCGTTTTAGATGGCGCAAGCCCTTTCAAGCCACCGTTTCTTTTTCCCTCACAGACTACGAGTAGTTACAGTACCTTCACTCTTCAACGTACTGCACGACACGTATCTTGCGCCGTAGCGCATCTCCTGCATCCTACTGTGACTCTATGCCGTCTGGCCTAAATCCATCACCTTCCGTTTCTACATGTGCCATTTGCGACATCAACCTCTCCTTTCAAATTATGCAACCCCAGTACTACCCCCCACGCCAATCACGCCTCCTACTTCTCCCGCACCATGTGCCTGCGGCGCTACCATCACTCGTCTCCTCCATCCCCGCCAGCATCTCCATCACAAACCGCAACATACTGGTAGTAGCCATGCATCCGCACCGAACCCCTCACAATGGAGCCGTGTTTCTTCTTACTTCCTTGTTAGTCTGCTTCCTTCCCGCACCCTGCCGTGTCCGACTCTTCTCAAGTTTTGGCTTGCACACCTTCCAGCCAGCCCCTCTTTCGTCCTCGTGCCGCCCATCTTCACATCGGCTTACAAGCAAACCTCCGTCTTGCAAGCCTCCATGCCAGCCATTTCTTCTGACTGCCAACCAAGAAAAACCAACGTTGAAATCCTTTTCTCAGAATGTAGTTTTCTCTTCTCACAGACTAAAGTGAGACAACCGCAAGAAGTATTTTGAATTCCCGCTGCATCATGTCTCGATTCAACGTCTCGCTCAGCCCAAGGCTGGAACGAGAAAAAGTCCCGCCTCCACACCCCCCATACTTTTCGAGATAGTACCCATCGTATGTCTCGTGAAGGAGGCCAAGAATATGCACGGGGAAATCTTGTCCCCAATACTGATATATCAGGCATCTTTGCATTCCCTACGGATTACATCCCGCGTTCTTGGGCAATGCGGCAATCTATTTTTTTCTCGTAATGGCATGAGGCTGGCTTGGTCGAGATGCGCATCGACCTGGCATGGCGTTGGATGACAGACATGTGCATGCATGCTCCGCCGCAATAAAGCGATACCCCATCCACGCTGTACTCGGTAGCCTTCATGGTTTTAAATACCTGAGACTGTTCTATTATCGCAATGGTGCAGATCTGTATACTGGCATTCCTTCTGTCTCTGTATGATCTTCAACGACGCTATTGCGCTTCCTCCCATTCAGCCACATTCCTGTCAAATCGACACCGACACACCACCACACTGCGATATCATTGTGAACCGGCTCGAAATATGCAGTGCAGCTGTCATCTTCTTTGATTCTTCGGTTTACATATCTGGCCATCTGTACTATTACTTCATCATGTTTCATCTTGCTCATTCCTTTGTATCCCTTAAATTTTGGAATACTTCTTGAAAGCGCTCAGCAGGCCACCGGTGGAGGTATCGTGGCCCTGGCCGTTGCCAGACTCGTCAATCTCCTTGAGGATCTTCTTGGCCAAAACCTTGCCCAGCTCGACACCCCACTGGTCAAAGCTGTTAATATCCCAGATGGCACCCTCCGTAAATGTCAGGTGCTCGTAGTACACAATCAGGGCACCCAGCTCTGCAGGGCCAATGCTGCCGCCCACCAAGATTGAAGTTGTAGGGCGGTTGCCCAGGAAGCGCTTGTGGGGAACAAGGTCACCCGCGGTGCCCTCAGCCTGCACCTCCTCATCGGTCTTTCCAACCATCAAAGCCTCGGCCTGAGCCAGGTAGTTGGAGGCAAGCATCTTCTGGTGCAAGTTGTCCGACACAGGGTTGTGCGACTGAGCAGCCAGGATAAAGTCGGTGGGGATCAGCTTGGTACCCTGATGGACAAGCTGGAAGAACGAGTGCTGAGCATTGGTGCAAGGCTCGCCGAACAGAATGGGGCCTAAATCGTTAGCTTTCAGGAACTTTAGTCGGGGACATCTCCAACTTACCAGTAGTGTACTTGACAGCAGAGCCGTCAGAGGCAATCGACTTGCCGTTGGACTCCATGGAGAGCTGCTGGAGGTAGGCGGGGAAGCGGTGCAGGTACTGATCGAAACTGCAGCTTGTTAGCACTTGCCTCGGATACACGTGCAAGCTACTTACGGAGCAACCAGGTGAGTCTGGGCCTGGAAAAAGTCAGAGTACCAGACGCTCAAGAGACCGCCGAGAAGGGGAATATTCTCCTTGAGAGGCGTCTCCTTAAAGTGCTTATCCATGGCGTGGGCGCCGCTGAGGAACTTGTGAAAGTTGTCAAAGCCAATGTACAGAGCAACGCTCAGGCCAATGGCACTCCAGACAGAGTACCGACCGCCAACCCAGCTCTCAAATCCAAACATGTTCTTGCTGTCAATGCCAAACTTGGTGACCTCGGCCTCGTTGGTCGACAGTGCAACAAAATGCTTAGCAATACTGCCCTTGTTGTCTGTCTTTTCGAGGAACCACGTCTTCGCCGTGTTGGCGTTGGTCGTCGTTTCAGCAGTGGTAAACGTCTTGGAGGCAACAAGGAACAGGGTCGTCTCAGGGTCCGAATTGGCGAGGGCTTCGGTAATGTGAGTGCCGTCAATGTTGGACACAAAGTGAAGAGTCATGTCCTTGGCGCCATAGTGCTTGAGCGCCTCGGTCACCATAACAGGGCCACTAGCAAGGTTAGAATCTTGTCAATTAAAGGAGGCTTTCAGTAGAAGACTTACAGATCGGAGCCACCAATACCAATATTGATAATGGTAGTCAGCTTCTTTCCGGTGAAACCGGTCCATTCGCCGCTACGAATCTGCTCGGAGAACTCCTTCATGTGCTTGAGGACGTCGTTGACGCCACCGGGAACGTCCATGACGTCCTGACCGTCAACCTTCATCTCCCAGCCGCTGACATTGCGCAGGGCAGGGTGGAAGACAGCACGGTTCTCGGTAAAGTTGACCTTGTCGCCGCGGAAGAGGGCATCGCGCTTGCGCTCGACGCCGGCCTGCTCGGCAAGCTTGACGAGGAGGTCGAGTGTCTCATCGGTCAGAAAGTTCTTGGAAAAGTCAAAGAGAATATCGACCGAGGTGCCAGGGGCCTTGAATGTGCGAGTGAAGCGGTTGAATCGTTCTGGGTCCGAGGCAAAGGCCTCCTTCAGGACGAAAGACTTGCTGATGGTATCACGGTGAGCATTGAGCTCAGACCAGGCGGGAAGGGTATTCGCGGGAGCCATTGTGTCGCAAGTGCTTGAAGTCGAGTGGTTAAGAGAGAATTTCGATGCCGGGAACCTCAAGAGTTATGTTTTCTTGCGGAGTAGGTTGAGACGACTTCTTCGGTACGCTCGGAAAGTCGCGTCTGGTGACAGCTGGAGTCTGGGCTTGAAGGCGGGGATAGCCCGTTAGCAGAGGTTGATGCAAGCACGGGCAAGGCAGATAGTGGAAGTTGTGCAAAGAAGTGGACAATTTCGAGTGATTTAGGAAGAGAGCTGGTGCAGCTTCTACATGTATCAACGATGACCAATTGCTGAGCACTAAGCAGGATGGATGACGAAGCATCATCAATCAAAGCTTGAGAGGAGAGGGTGGAGGGGCAGAGGAGGGGGCGGGGCAGTCTTGCGTCGGAGCTGTTTCTAGCCCACTACGGTACTCAATTCGCGGCATACCTGCAACTGAATTCAAGACAGCTAAGCTCGTCTGGAGTGAAGTCTTGGTGGTACTGTGGGATGAACTTTTGGTAATAATCTGGGATGCAGGAAGAAGGTGAGTGCCAAAGCAACGGTGACGGAGCTTATGATGAAATACCGCAGACTGACACGTTAAGAGCTTCTGTGGACCCGCCGCTTTCGTTACGCCGCGAAAGGGACCGACGCGGCCGAGATTCTTGGGAGGTCAGCCCATATCAACAAGTTTGACATTTGCAAGATTAAACTGTCAAAACATTTGAAAAAATGTCCAAAAAATCAAATAATATTCAGCGAAATAGACAGAGATAGGAAAACGTTAAAAAATAAGCACATGTAGGAGGCTTGCCCAGATGTCCCCTCCCATTGAATTCCAAAGACACAAAGAAATGAGGATAAATGAAACGCAAATGAAGAGATAATCAGGAAAAAATGGCCAGATGGAGTCCTAGCATTGAGCCGCCACCTCCCTCAGAGGCCTATCTGTCCACTGCAGCCGCTGCCCGAAATCAGTCCAGTGGTGGCCTCACAACCGAGCACGCCTGCGGCCTTGCGTCATGGCAGGCAGAACGAGACCAGTTGTCTCCTCGGAGACCTTTGATAGTATAGACAGGCAATTATAATCTTACCACTGCCTTTATAGCACCGCGTACAGCAAGTTGGACAAACATTTACTTGGCTGATTAGTCAGGGCCCTCACCTCTCCATATAACGCCCGCTCATCACTGGCTTACTGTCATGCCCCGCGTTGCTTGAGCCCTCTCCAAAACATTAGCCACACGCATTGCCTAGTTTGAGTGTCAATGAGGCAGGCTAGATTGATGTAGAATAGTTTTGTTCGTACAGTGGCGGCTGGTAGCGAATCCCACACCGCAGCATGTGGTATCATCGAGACTAACGCCTCTAGAAGTCGACCGTGGCATCACAGGATCAAAGGATGCATACATTAGCTTTGCTAACTCCAATGACAACAACCTGGTTTGTTCATAAACTCAAAATAATACACCAAGGAAATGCTAGTATCTACTTATATCTCGGGCCGGTAAGGCCGGCCAAGTGCATCCGGAAACGCTTGCTTGCCCATCTCATCATCTCTTCCAACATCCGTCTCAAACTGTCCATCACCTCCAGTGGCACGCCATCAGAGAGAAACGAATCTCCTCCGCAGACCCGCTAAAGCAAAAAAAGAAAAAGTACCATCAACGCCCAAAATTTTCATTTGCCCATTTGGCCCATTGTAAAATCATAATGCTCAAGTCTCATATGTTCTACTCATGTTCGGGAATGCTGCCCACGAATGATGGGTCCCTCAGGCTGCCGCCGGCATCAGCCAGTCCGCCAATTGGCCTGTTGTAGCTGAATCCCAGGAATTGGTCCTGCATCGTCCCTGTCAGCGGCTGACCCTCGACAAGCGAGTCGGAGGGCATCTCGTTTGTGAATACAGTGTCAAAGTTAATCACATCCAATGCGTCGGCCTGCAAGGTGTTAGCATTTTCCCCATTTACTAGACGATACATAGTTGTCACTCACCACACTAGGTTTGAATGTAGGCTCGTACTTGCGCTGCAGCAACTTGCGCCAATCTATGGCATGGAAGAACGGATGTGCTTTGATTTCAGCAGAGCCGTTAGCTCCAAGTCGCTGCTTCGGGTCGCGGTTGAGCAGCTTCGTAAGCAGGTCTTTGGCGGCCGGAGGCACGATATCGGGAAAGTGTAGCGGCTCCGACAGGATCTTGCGGTACATTTCATTGGTGTTCTCATCATAGTAAGGCGGTAGACCCGTCAACATCTCGTAAAGCAAAACACCCAGCGTCCACCAGTCAACCGTCTTGTTATAGCCTTTGCCCATGAGGAGCTCCGGGGCGAGATACTCGGGTGTGCCGCAAAAAGTGTTTGTTCGATCCTCATCCTTCATGTCAAGCTTGCAGAGACCAAAATCGCACAGCGCAATGTGGCCTTGGTAGTCGAGAAGAATGTTTTCCGGCTTGAGGTCGCGATAGATGACACTAAATCCATGCAAGCACTCGAGAGCGCACAGCAGTTCAGCCGTATAGAATCGCGCGCGGTTCACGTCAAAGCGGCCGTCCTTTTGAAGGTGATAGAACAGCTCACCGCCGTTGACAAAGGCTAGGACAAAGTATAGCTTCTCGGGTGACTGGAAACTAAACTTGAGCGGGACAATGAAAGGATTGTTAATCTGCGCCAACACTAATCTTTCAGCTAGGGTATGCCCAACTTCGGATCGAGAAATGATGTGCGCCTTGCGAATTGTCTTGAGGGCGTAGATTCGATTGGTATCCTTTTTGCGGACTTGCATGACCTTACCGAAGCTGCCCTTGCCGACGACCTTCAGCAGTTCAAAGTCCTCAATCTTGAGCTTGCCCACACGAGTCTCTACGTACTCGACGCCAACCTTGATCTTGCCAGAGCCAAATTGGACGTTAACCCATTCAACGCCGCTCTGGCCTTCTCCATTCTGCTTCTGGGCGTGCTCGGCAGCAGCCTTTTCGCGATCCTTCTTGCTGAGCTTGGGATCATCCACATATGGCTGTCGCTCTTCGAACTTGGGGTTGATGCGAGCGACGCCAAGGAAAATGTCCTGGCTACGTCCCGCGCCAGGCGGGGCATTGGGGTTGCGCATATACAGATGAATGACGAGCTCTGTGACGCGAGACACGTCAAACTTGTACTGCGTGTTACCACCAGCCCATAGGGGGTTCTCTGGATTTCCTTGAACGGAACTGACAAAGACTTGAACCTTGTCAAAATCGAGGAGAGCGTATGGCATATATTTCCCTGATATTCGACCGTGGTTTGTAGGAATGCCGGAAAAGCCGCCAGCAGACGAATGAGGCCGGTGCGATCCATGATTGATCAGAGATCCGGCCATACGGTGGGATGCATTTCTGACGGACCCTGCGGACATGGCATTGCTCGTTGATAAGGAGCCCTGGTGCTGTGAGTTGAATGCGTTTCGGTGCTCTTCGGGAAGAGCAAAGCCCTGGCCTTCGTGGAGGGTGACGATCAAGATACCGGGTTTTGGTGTTGTGATGACCGGGGACTGGACCTTGCCTGTGGCAGAAGCTGCAGTGCGTGTTTGCATTAGCCTGGGAAACAAAGGCTTGGTTGGAGGGCGTGTGTAACATACCGGCATCATTCTCGAGGACGGGGGCTTCGGGTCCAGGGTTGGGCGAAGTCTTGTCCTCTTTTTCTGTTATGGTCGAGGTCGAAGCAGATCGGGAGAATGGGCTCAGCGTCCCCAGATGCGTCTCCTTGAGCTCTGCACAAGTTTGTTAGTACTCATGAGCAGTCGGCCGACAGCAGCGGTATCGCCGTGGAATCGGAGACGCGATGAATTGGGCTGGGCTGCAGATGAGGGGATGAAGACGTACTCTTGGTGAGTTTCCACGACATCGCCATTGTCGCGAAAGTTGTCAAGATATTCTTGATTGAGGAACGGAGGTGTCGTGAGGCAAGGCTGCGGGAGGAAGCGTCGGGTTGCAAGAAGAGATGACGAGAGAGCGTATGCGATATCTCCAGTGGTAGTAAAAGGGCTTGGCAATCGAATAAAGTGCCGTAGACTCGTAGCTAGATAAGAAAGGATTGAATGAGGAACTCGCGGGCGTGGAAGAGGGAAAGGTGGCGGTGGATGCAGGTCGGCAACCCCGCAGGCGGATAGGAATAAGTGCGGCCCAAGATTACTGCGTGCCGTGCGTTGTGTGTGTTGGGAGCTGGGCAAGAGCTGGAAGAGAAGAAATGTCAAGAGATGTTGGAATGAGTAGCGATGACAAAGCTGCGCACCTTTGGGCAATCAAGATCTAAGAGAGACAAAAACAGTTTGTCAGGCGACAGGATGCGAAAGGGGCGAGGCAACACCGCAACAAGTGGTGGAGGCCAAGCACAGCAATCCTTCGGACATGACAGGCCTGAACAGAGTGCTGGGGCGGGCTGGGCCTTGGGGCTGGGCAGGGCCTTGTCGGGGCTGTGCAGAACAATTGTGGTGGCTGTACTGTGTACGAAGACAGTGCGTAATACGTGCGGTGCATTCGGGCTGCGCCTGCTGTAGCAAATACTGAGGCGCCGGGGGAAGTACAAGGCCCAGACTGGCGCTGGCGGGCATTAGATCCATCATCATCTGGGCGCTTGCTGAGATTGTGGCGGGGTGTTAGCCTCCAAACCTAACCAACAGATGCTGTAGTGAGTACGGGTGCGCCACACTGTGTAGGTGTGTCATACTTTACTGAAATACATCAAAGTGCGCCACAGTTGCCCCAGTTGCGTACTAATTATCCGTACAGTGCACACAGTGCAAACTTGCTGGCAGATGGTACCTAGGCAATGGCTACCTAGGCAGCACGGCAGCAAGGCAGGTTGCAGTCAGGGCCGATCGTCCCCAAACAGTACCCCTATGATGCAGAGTGGCAAATTAGCTGCCATTACTTAATGATTCACATTCACATCACACGCAACACAAGGTAATGTGATGGTGCTTCTGGGGTCTGTGTCAGAATGTCTCTGGCCCGGGAGCCGAAAGAGTTCACTGCTCGTCGAGACCACTCACCACTGTACCCTGTACCGGCCGTGACTCGGTCGCCAGCTTCGCCTCGAGGGATGTTTCGAGGGAGATTGTATGGATATACGGACCATGATCGAATTTGGTGTTCATGTTCCAGTTAGGGTCCTGTAGCTGACCATTCTCCAAACAATTGGACCAGAATGCAATGTGGTTGTGGCCTAACATCACACATACCACATCGAAGTGCGTAGAGTCGCAGCATGCAGAACAATACAGCGGCAAAGTCCACGTCTCAATTTCCCAAAGAGTCGCAAACGAGTATCTGCCGAGCGTTCAAGTGAGAAAACAAGACTACATTAAACCCAAAAGCCAGAGTGCACGGGACTACTTGCCCAACCATGCAGCAATGATTCGTTGCTTTTCAATCGAGTCATATACTCATTGCACAACCGCCGAACCACCACTCGCTCTTCGACTTGTGCGATAACGCACGCATATGAACAACAATTTTAAGGGAGTCAACGTTTTATTCGAGATCAATTGGCCCAGTCATCCTTCAGAAGACTTCGGTTGCTGCAATGCCTTTCACAGTGTAAGTGAACAGTTGATGCCTTACAAATTAGGCACAAATCCTGTCACTGCTTGGAGCTCTACTATGGCCACATTTTCGTATCACGCTGCCCAATTACCGCTGTGTACGTCGGCAAAAGCTATCCTGCATTGCATCAATCACCTGGCAATCGCCATTGTAATAGCCAAGATCCTCGACAGCAGCGGAAACACATCAACCACCAATCCACACTCCTTGCCGCTCTTTCCCATGGTCTTTACCTGCACTCCTGCCCCAACTCCTAGCCCGCCAACCCCACTATCAGGGGATCCTCCACGCCGACTTTCCACGTTGACAACTTGCCTCTACAACGCCGCGAGCAGCGGACAGATACCGTCAACATGAAGCTCGACGTCAAGGTACGCTTATATCCTGCGATATAGCATTTGATACACAATTACTGCTGCGGTGCTGGCCGGCCCAAGCTTGACGCTGCCACCAGGCGCAATCTGTCCTTCTCCCCCTTCGCGACCTCAGCTTCCAGCTTTCAATCGATCCTGACAGTCATTCCTCTGTAGCGCCAGCTCTACACTCGCAGCGACCGAGTCAAGGGCATCGATTTCCACCCCCACGAGCCTTGGGTGCTCACGACCCTATACAATGGTATGGTAGATGCGCAAGCCTGCCTCCCAACCCTCCTTTTAACCTCTTGTAGGCAACGTCAATATCACTTCTTACGAAACGCAGCAGGTCGTCAAGACCTTTGAGATGACCGATGTTCCCGTCCGCGCTGGTAGATTTATTGCTCGCAAAAACTGGATTGTCTGCGGTTCCGATGACTTCCAGCTTCGTGTCTACAACTACAACACCTCCGAGAAGATAACCTCGTTCGAAGCCCACCCAGATTACATCAGAGCCATTGTTGTCCACCCTACGCAGCCATTCGTTCTGACTGCCTCTGATGACATGACTATCAAGCTGTGGGACTGGGAAAAGGGCTGGAAGTGCGTGCGCGTCTTTGAGGGCCACAGCCACTACATTTTGTCGCTGGCCATCAACCCCAAAGACACCAACACCTTTGCCTCTGCCTGTCTGGACAGAACGGTCAAGATCTGGAACCTCGGCTCCCCCCATGCCAACTTCACCCTCGAAGCGCATGAGACAAAGGGCGTAAATCACGTCGACTATTACCCTCACTCCGATAAGCCATATCTTCTCACAACCTCGGATGACCGAACCATTAAGATCTGGGACTACACAACCAAGTCACTGATTGCGACCCTCGAAGGACACACACACAATGTTTCGTTTGCAGTCTACCACCCCGAGCTGCCCGTCATTGTTTCTGGTTCGGAGGATGGCACCCTGCGAGTCTGGCACGCCAACACTTACCGTTTCGAGACGTCTCTCAACTATAGTATGGAGCGCGCTTGGTGTGTTTCCTCACAAAAAGGGCAACAATGCATTGCTGCCGGCTACGATGATGGTGTCGTCGTTGTCAAGCTTGGTCGCGAGGAGCCTGCTGTGTCCATGGATCCTTCGGGCAAGCTCATTTGGGCCAAGCATAACGAGGTCGTTTCTTCCATCATCAAAGGAGGTAAGCAATAGGGACAGTACGAGCGACTGAATGAGTTTTTAACACGTGACTAGATGCCGAAATCAAGGACAGTGATCCCATTTCGCTGCCGACCAAGGATCTCGGAACCTGCGAAGTCTACCCTCAGACTCTGATCCACTCGCCCAATGGACGTTTCGTTGCCGTCTGCGGTGACGGCGAGTACATTATCTACACCGCTCTGGCGTGGCGTAACAAAGCATTTGGTTCCGCGCTTGACTTTGTCTGGGCCTCTAAGGAAAATAGCAACGACTTTGCCATTCGCGAGACGCCTACGACTGTCAAGATCTACAAGAATTTTGCTGAAAAGTCTGGTGGTCTTGACGTTGGATTTCAGGCTGATGGCTTGACTGGTGGCATCCTTCTCGGTGTGACAGGACAGGGTGGCATCTCGTTTTTTGACTGGGCCACTGGCGGCCTCGTTCGCAGAATCGAGGTTGAGCCTAAGCACGTCTACTGGTCCGAGAACGGCGAGCTTGTTGCTATTGCCTGCGAGGATACATTCTACGTTCTGCGATTCTCCCGGGAAAACTATGTCGAAGCCGTTCAGGCCGGTCAAGTCGACGAAGATGGCGTGGAGGCTGCTTTCGAAGTTATCACTGATATTAGCGAGACGTGAGTTGACTGACCGCTTGGAATATTGTAATTTCTAACAGTGAATAGCGTGCGCACCGGCGAATGGGTTGGCGACTGCTTCATCTACACCAACAGCACAAACCGTCTAAACTACCTGGTCGGTGATCAGACCTACACCGTTTCCCACTTTGACAAGCCCATGTACGTTTTGGGTTACATTCAAAGGGACTCGAGAATCTACCTCGCCGACAAGGATGTCAATGTTACGTCGTTTTCCCTGTCGCTGCCGGTCCTTGAGTACCAGACACTTGTTCTGCGTGAAGACCTGGAGACTGCGGCTGAGCTGCTGCCCACCATCCCCAATGACCAGCTCAACAAGATTGCCCGATTCCTCGAAGGACAGGGCCACAAGGAGCTCGCCTTGGAGGTCGCAACTGACCCCGAACACAAGTTCGATCTTGCCCTCGGCCTGAATCAGCTCGATATTGCCCTAGAGCTTGCCCGCGCTGCCGATGTTGAGCACAAGTGGAAGACTGTTGGAGACGCGGCTCTTGCTGCTTGGGATGTTACCCTGGCGACCGAGTGTTTCACACATGCCAAGGACATTTCATCTCTATTACTGCTCTACTCGTCCACTGGTGATCGCGACGGCTTGACCCAGCTGGCCGCGCAAGCGGAGGAGAAGAGCGCCAACAACATTGCCTTTTCCTGTTACTGGCTGCTGGGAGATGTGCAAAAGTGCCAGAGTATTCTGACCAAGACGGAGCGATATGCCGAGTCAGTGCTTTTCGCACAGACATATAAGCCCAGCCTGGCTGCGGCTGCCGTCACAGAGTGGAAGGACAGCTTAGAAAAGTCAAAGAAGACTCGCGTAGCCAAACTAATTGGCGTTCCCGGCGAAGATGATGACCTGTTTCCTGAGTGGGACGCCTGGCTCAAGCTAGAGGATGAGGGCGGCTCTCTGATTGACGTTGGGCCCGCAGCAGTGAACGGTCACGAGGAAGTGGAAGAGGCCGCGGCCGAGGCTGAGGCCGAGACTGAGGAGGAGGCTGAGGAGAAGGTTGAGGAGGAGGAGTAAGGCCTTGATATATGCCTGATTTTTGTGTTGGAAAAGCAAGAGGACATGTGCATGGGATTACAGCAAAAAAGAAATGTGAGTGCAAGTATCAGGGGATGCGGGCTGACGATGATGCAAGTTGGGTGTTGCCGGTAGAGAGTATAGAAAAGGATATAGCTTCTGACTCTCAGTAGCTTAATGGCATTACGTTTTACGTGTAACGGCGATTGAATCGATTGCGTGTAGCTTGACGTGGCGGCTGCCAGGCTAGTTTCAGATGTGAGCATTTGCTCGACTCCTCCAGACGAAACTGGGCTGGCAAAGTCTCGCAGGCAGCAACTTTGCATTGACCAACCACGGTTCGCCCAGGTATGCCGTGGAGAGGATCCCAACGAGCGACGTGCTTAGACGCACTAAAAAGAACATGGAGAAAAGAATAGCACCGCCTCTTTTGATGTTGCAGCGTCAGCGGTAGTCTGGACCTCTTAAGTTGTCCAGCGTTTTACGTCGCGCCCCGCCAAAAAAAGGGACCGCGCGGGGAGCTGTTTGCGAAGGTGGTTGGCCATCCATCCGACACGACATCTCCAACATACTCTTTCTCATGAATAACCCCCATCTTTCTCCTTAATCTTGTCAAAGCTGTCCTTGTCCCTCGCCGTATTGAAATTGTCTTGTCAACATCTTGCTCGCATCTGCAAGTCTTTTTTCCGCGACCGACTCGCTCCCAATACAGCAAGTCGACCAAACCCCTCCCCCGGGGCGGCGCAGGGCAACCCACAACACAGAAACGCAGACGGCACGGGCACACTCCATCGTCTCATTCGCAAGGTTTCGCGGTCCCAGACGATCACATTTAAAAAAAGAAAAAAGTCATGGAGCTTCTCGATCCCGCCACCGGCAGGCCCTTGCCCGCCGACGCCATCCAGCGTGTGCTCTTCATCGCCGAAAAGGTCCACGTCTACAGCATCCCGCCCATGGCGTCGATGCGCGGCCACGTCGCCGCCTCTTGGACCACGGACCCCTCGCGGCAAATCTTTGCCGCCCGGATCCGCGTCATCGAGACGTCCTTTGAGTCTTCTCCCTCTTCCTCTCAGCTCAAAGTCGACACCATACTAGAAGACCCCGCGACCGGCCAGCTCTTTGCCGCCTCGCCGTACGCGGACCCCGCGGCCGTCGACCCCGCGACCGACAGCTCCCGCTTCTTTGCGCTGACGGTGCGAGATGAAGCCGGGCGCAAGGCCGTGCTGGGGATTGGGTTCGAGGAGCGGCCCGAGGCGTTTGATTTTGCCGTTGCGCTGCAAGAGGCGCGCAAGGCGCTGGGTTGGGAAGCGGCGGCGGCGGCGGTTGGCGGTGATGGGCAACGGGGCAGCGGCGGCAGAGGAGGAGAGGATAAGAAGACGGCGGCGGAGGCGGCGACGGATCCGCCGAAAGATTATAGCCTCAAGGAGGGTGAGACCATTACCATCAACATTGGTGGCAAGTTTGGCCGCAGAAGACAGCAGCAGCAGGTGGAGGAGGAAAAAGGGGACAAGTCAGGCGAGAGCCTGCAGTCTTTTGCCTTGGCGCCTCCCCCATCATCATCATCATCATCATCGTTGTCGTCGGGCAGGCCTGAAGGAAGCATCGTAGGCGGTGACGGTGAGTTCGCGCTGCCGCCGCCGCCGAGTGCCCAGGATGTAAAGTCGAAGCGCAGGTCGCTCATGCAAATGGGCTTTGACGACGGTCAATTTGGTGAATTTGCATGAAAGAAAGGGGCAAAAAAAAATAACATGCGCATTCCCTTTCTTTCTGCTCTTGGCCAGGGTTAGTAACAATGTAGGTACTTTGACATGTCATGTGTAAACAAGTTTGGGAATACATGGCAAAGGGGAGCACGGGATGAATGACCAGGGTAGCGCTGCATGGGAACTACTGGCAAGAGGTTTTATACAGCGTGTAGAACAATGGTCAGGTGCAAAAAAATTACATGATTAATTTGTAGCTATGGGTTCGGATTCGGTTCATGGAAAAAAACATTGTGCTCGTCAGGCGTCGGGCCATGTAAACTGCATCACCGGCAGACTGAATCTGTGGCTGCGGTCCTTTGACGACGGCCTGCTGCTCGTCTCCCTCTCCTCTTCAGCCTCAACCTCCTCCTCCTCCTCCTTGTCCGCCTCATCGCCGTCTTTGCCACCCTTGTCCTCGTCTTCCTCTTCAGTCTCGTCGTGCACGTAGTGGTACTCAAGGATGCCAAGCTCGGGCCCGCTCCGGTTCTCCTGCCGCCACTGTCCACTCTCCCCGGGCCGCTCCATCGGTGCTGCAGCCGGCGTCTTCTTGGTCTCAACCTCCATCTCCTCGGGCACGGGCTCGAGGTACTCGTCGGGCGCGGGCAGCGCGTACGGATGGTGGCCGTCGGGCACGCCGGCATGCACAAACACTGGGGCAAAGGCGGACTCGGGCGACGCGAGCGCCGCCGAGCTGGCGACGCTGCCGTCCGACGAGACGAAGCTGGGGCAGGGTGTCACCGGTGTGAAGCCGCACTCTTCATCTGCAACGCCGGCTGGGCTGCAGTCGGCCGCATCCCGCCTCGTTGCTGAATGAGCGGCGTCGGTGGCGGCGGCGGCGGCGGCGGCGGAGATTGACCGCGTGCGCTCCCAGGTATCTCGGCTGTTCAACTCCATGTAAAGCTCGCCCATGCGCGAAAAGATGGCGCGCTCCTGCTCCGACGCCTCGTCGAGCTTGCACCGCAGCAAGTTCAGCAGCTTGCGCAGCCTGCGCCGCGTCTTGCCCTCGGCCCCGCGCTCCAGCTGCGCCTGCGTCTCCGAGTATTCCTTGATGAGGCTCTCGATGCGCTGCGTCTTTTGCTGCAGGTACGTCGCCAGGTAGGCCTGCTCGTGGTAAATTTCCTCGTACGGCCGAGGAGCGAGAAGGCAGTGCGCGCGGGCCATTCGGCGGCGTGGACTATCGGGCCTATTTCTCAGCGCTTCTTTCGTATCCCGACTGTCGTGTATCATCATCGTCCCATGTAGTTGATCCATCATCGTGGTGACTGTTGAAAGTGGACTGCTCCGTCTTGGTTTTGGTGATTTGGTGTAATACTGTCCGTGTAAGTGTGAAGCCGTGGTACTTGGGATCACGTCCCTCTTGAGCAGGAATGGAGCCATGTTGATCGTGGGATAGAGGCAGCAGAGAGCAGGAAGAAGAATAGATATACACGAAGGCACCGGATGAAAGAGACAAAACAAGTTAGCTCCGGCTTTTGTGTCAAAGAAGTCGGGGTGTGGTCAACGGTAGATATAGCGAGGGGCAAAATAGGTAGGTTCTAGCCCGCGGGGCAAGGTTGCAAGCCAAGAAATAGAAAAACGCCAATCAAGACTAACGAATAAGTTTCGATTGGCTTTTCGTCTTCCCCTCATCTCGTTCGCCCCAAAGAGCCGGGTATGCTATGCCACAAGCAGAACGGCAAATGCCGACTCCTCATTGATATTGTTTGCGCGGGCGCAGGTAGGTGGCTGGCGCCTTGATCAGAGGCCATCCACGGCCTGCGAAACAACAGCTTGAGAGGCCCCACCAACACTAGAGGTGCGGCTGAATGAACTGGTTGGGTTCTGGTCTTTGAGGGCATCGAAATAGCTCGCTGCTTCCCCGAGCTGGCTCGTGAGAGAGATTGAGTGGCTGTTGCCTCACCTCTGTTGTGGCTTGGGCCTCGTGTCTTGGACAAAGCAGTTCTGTAGCACAAAGGCGAATCTGGACAAGACGGTTCGCGCTCTAACCTGCAGTTCCTCCGTGTGACAGTCACTATATCTCAGACACACACACATACACACACACACACACATACACACACACACACACATACACACACACACACACAAGCGTCTCTTGGCCTTCTAGATGGCAAACCCCTCGTGCTTAGGGGGTTCGTTGAAACGCCACAGTCCAACCTTTTCCGCAGCCCTACGTACCGACGCTACCTCGCCTTGATTCACTGGCCTATTGATGTCTTGGTACCTCAGCTCGCCGCCGCCACCAGACTTGCCGCGCCTCGTTTTTCCAACATGCGCTCGCGGGGCGTACTGCTCCATGATGTTGATGAAGCAGTCCCTCGAGACGTCGGACGCGATGTACTTCATAATTTCCACGCCCTCGCGCTCCCGTCCCGGCATCACGAGATGGCGGATCAGAAGGCCTTGTTTCGCGATGCCGTCGCCGGTAAAGCACAGGTCGCCCACCTGCGCATGCATGGCCTTTACGCTTTCTCTGGCCGTCGCGGAGTAGTCATCCGACTTGAGCAGGCGTCTGGACGTGGCGGGTTCCCACACCTTGAAGTCAGCCAAGTAAATGTCCACTAGCCCATCCATCAGCTCCAGCGATGCCATGGAATCGAAGCTCGACGTGTTGTAGACAATGGGGACGCTGAGCCCCAGCTCCCGCGCGTGGAGGATGCTGAGGGCGACCTGGGGCGCGACGTGCTCGGGCGTGACAATGTTGATGTTGTGCACGTTGCCGACGGTCTGCAGCTTCAGGTACCACTCGCCCAGCTCCTCGGGCGTCAAGTCCATGCCGTTGCGCTGGTGGGAAATGTCGTGGTTTTGGCAAAACACGCAGCGCAGGTTGCAGCCGCTCATAAAGACGGCGCCGCTGCCATTGTGCCCCTGTATGCACGGTTCTGCGAGACAAAGGGCCCTCGCCCGTTAGCTTTGTGTAACCGCAATGTACTGAAGAATAATAAACGCACCCTCGCCGAAATGAGGAGCTATGACATTGACCTTGGCCGTGGCTCCGATCAGACACATGCCCGTCGTTTCGTAACGATTCACGCCACACAACCTGGGGCAGAGGTTGCAATTCCGCAGGTGAGCGTACGCTTTGGAGCGCTTTAGAGCGGCATCACGAGCGCTCAGCGTCTGATAGCGCGGCACGTAGCTGTCGAGCAAGAATGGCGGCGCCAGATGGAGGTGGCGCGCCTGCGCCCTGGCCACCAACTGCTGTTGGGGAAACGTCGTCGCCAGTCGATACGGGCGCCTGATGGCCATCATCTTGGCAAGTTTGTCATTGGAATCGTGAACTGACGCGCATCGGCCGTTTGTGGGAGCGAGATGATGGTCCTTGCGTTGTCGGCTGCTGACGATGCCGGCTGCAGAACTGCACGACTGAGATCGGGTTTGCTTTAGCAACGACTTGAGGCTCTTTGGCTGCCTGCTCCCCACCAAAATCCTGGGGTCACCCACCAATTGCCGGGGTCGAGCTACGACAAGGTGGCAAACAATGCTAGTCATGCATAAAAGTGCTTTTTATATCCGTAACTTGGGAAACAATCTCGATTTTGGGGAACAATCAGATTACCTTGACATTGCCTTTCGGGTCTCGATTATGCGGCCTCGCGCCCTACTACGGCAAGGTGCCACGGTGCTCAACCAAGACATTTATCATTCTTTGGTGGCTTGCAGTCACTTTCCCACTACTGCTATGCCTTATTGGCCAGAAACGCAATGCCTGAAAGACTACAAAAGCAATGAAAGTAGGCTTGTTCTCTCCAAAAAACTAAACTTACACTAAGTCAAACTAAGGTTGATGCTTCTAAGCTGTGCCGTCTCGCCTGGAGCCTCCGGCAGCGCTTTTATAATAGAGATTGTCATCCAACATGTGCCTTTGCATTTTATTTTACGAGTCCCGAATATGCGGCTTAGACGCCCTCGATGTTTACAGTATGGCCAAGTCAGTGTAGCAAACATGCTGTCGCCAACGGGACAGGGGATAGTGCATTAAACATTCCAAGAATTGCGAGTGGTGGAGCTATTGATTCCAAACTATCATCAGTCATGGGAACTGCCCTGTTTGTCTTCTGACAGCTTCGGATGCCATTCGCTTGTACCCTCTTTCACCGTTGCACGATATCATGGCTATGCAAATCTTCGCCACCTCTCTAGACAATCATGGCCCTGATACCAATCACCAATCAGAGATGGAGTGAATGAACTGGCATATACTGGCAGTCCGGCACTGACTTGCAATGTAAAGGCATATTTTCCTTCATTCAACAATTGTACGCATTCCGTGCTCCTTGGCGTTGAATACCGGCCCTTGGACTTCCTCAAACTCTCCGTAGGACTTTTTGACTAACTCCGGCCCGAGCGGTGGCTGGACCATTTCAAACTTGTTTCAGAACATTGATGTATCCCGCGTCAAGTCATGGGTTCCAGTAATGACAAGCTTCAGCGGCGCCTTTATCGACACAGGAGTGCTATCGCGGAAGTAAGCTCTCGGCTACAGGGCCCGAAAGCTTCATCTGTGGTGGCTCTTGACATTGATCATTTAAATCGAAAGAGAAGATATCGAATTAATAATCAGTAAAATGTACTATATGCAGTGCAAGGAGAAGAAGCGAGGGCCTATGCGGTTTTTATTCACGGTCGGGATGATGAAGAAGGAAATCTAGTTGGCAGCACGCGCAGGGCCAAGGAAGTTCAATAAGTGCTGTCGGCAGTTTGCCTCACAGCGAGCACCTCTTGGCATGAAAAAAATTGCATACAACTACATATATGTTTGTATTATTTGTTGGTTCTACGGCCGGCGAGCTGGTGTAATTGAGTTCTGTCCACGGTACTGCTTCCTTGATTGCTTTGTGAGGCTGAGCATGAATTTTTTCGACTAGAAATCGAAAACCGTAACTTCCAGAGCTACAGTTTGCTTTGCCTCGGCAGCTGCAAGCTCAGGACTATATTCGTACAGTCTTGTCGTCCGCCGCCGACGGTGCACTCGCCCGGTCGTCTTGGCAGACCTTGCCCTGCGCCGCCGCCGCCGCCGCCGCCGCCCCAGTTGCTTTTATAATGAGCAAAAGTGCTCGGACGTCTATAAATCTGCAGCAAGTAAATGAACCGTTATGCAGGTTCTATCAATTCGGGAGGTCACCACACGTGGCAGCCACACCTGTGCCCATCAGGGGGGGTCGGATGTCCTTCCTCGTACGGATTGGTACGAATAGCGAACTTGGGAAATGCTATAATTAGGCCAGGAACCACTCGAAGATAATTCCATGGCCCAGGTATGGCCCGTTGTTGGACTGAGCAGACGTCGAAATGGCAACACCGGAGCCCGTGCTCGGCCCTCGCTGTCACAATCTGCTCAATCTGGTAGGAGGCTCAAGCGCTACCTGATGAGTCCGAGTGTAGAACCTCCTCCATATGGGATACTGGGTCTCGCAAGGGAACTACAGCAGTTCTTATGGAAAATCCTCTCCCAAAGTGTACATAAGTGTTAGTCTTCCCAATTGTCGATCAATG
This sequence comes from Beauveria sp. NWAFU-1, assembly GCA_024472245.1. NCBI lineage: Eukaryota > Fungi > Ascomycota > Sordariomycetes > Hypocreales > Cordycipitaceae > Beauveria > Beauveria sp. NWAFU-1. The sequence continues at coordinate 2,705,578 of JANBXD010000006.1, read as the reverse complement.
CTTTGACCTTTCATCACTTCTTGAAATTCCTACAATCCGTGGCACGCAACGTCCTCAAACGCAGCAAACCGTCCATTCTTTTTTTTCCTTGCTGTTTTCGTCTTCAATTCAACACATTCTTTACACCAACAACCCAACCACCTCGTTCAAAATGAGAATCACTGCCGCCCTCGCCGCTCTCTTTGCCGCCGCCTCCGTCTCCGCCGCCCCCGTCTCCGCCCCCGAGGTAGACGCCCGCGGCGTCATTAGCGATGGCACCCAACGCATCGGCAGCGGCATCCAATCCCTCGCCGACAATGCCGGCAACATGATGGAAAAGGGCGGCGCGATGCTCTCCAACGCCATTACCCAGGCCGGCCAGGGCGCCGACAAGGCCGTCGGCAACGCGCAGGCCGTCGCCCAAAAGGCTGGCCAGGACGTGCAGGCCGTCGCCCAAAAGGCTGGCCAGGACGTGCAGGCCGCTGCCAAAAAGGCTGGCCAGGAAATGCAGCACGTTGCGCAGGACGCCGCCGATGGTGTCAAGGGAATGGCGAAGCAGGTCGGCGACGATGCAAAGGGCATGGCCGACGCTGCCGGCCACTTGGCCAAGGGCGCTGGCAACCTCATGAACGGCATCGAAAAGGGACTGACTAGCTGCGCCAGCGGCGAGAACCCTGCCTGCAACAAATAGACGCAACACATCTTTGGTTTCTGCTCGTTGACACCAATGGCAGGCTGATGGAGAAGCCATTGTATGGCCACATGGCGGGAAATATATATTAATTAGCGTTGAGATGAATCTAAGCTCCAGTCGCTGTATATTTGGATGCAGAAAGAAATCTTGTACAAAATAATCATGGAAAACGTTTACCAAAAAGAGCAGTATGGAATAATCGAGTGCAACTTGCTAGATGGTGCGAGACAGTGCATATCCTTGAGTACACTGGCACGGAGGTCAGTTTAGGTTGCTATATTTGGGCCTGCGCAAGGCTCTCGCCAATCTTTGACTTTGCAGTAATAATCCTCCGCATGTCAGGAGGTTTGGCTTCAGAGATTGAGAGTAAACAATCACTTGGCTAGGAATGTGATGAATAATCATTACATTACGTCCTAAATAGCTACACTCAAACATACAATAGGCAGGCGTTGTATCCCATATTTTCAATCATTGGATCCACCATAAACATAAAAGCATGAAAAGACAAAAGTATCCAAAAGTCCTGGTGTCATTGCGACTAAAATTCAACCAAAATGTACAAGGAATTTCTTCCTGCACGTACAGACTCGGCAGCTAGGCCAATGTGCGCCTCATAGCACACGGGTATCAAGAATTTCACATACACACGCATCCGCCAACTTCTCCTTTAGTACTCGGGCTTCTCAGTGTAAATAGGAGGGCGTGCATTGTCCTCGTCCCAGTGCATGTTGTTCTTTTCGTCGAGGGTGCAGCCTGCGTCGGAGATAGGGATGACCTTGGAGGTCTGAGCAATCTCCTGCTTGGAGACACCGGCAGCATCCTCGGGGATCCACAGGTCGGGTGCCTGCTTGTATACGGCAGGAGGAAGATAGGCCTGGGCCTCGGACTCGGGAGAGATCTCGTTGGCAACGTCGTAGTCGTTAGCAGGAATGAGCCTCTGCAGAACGTGGTAGTCAGAGTAAATCCAAGGCTTGAGGAACCGCTGGAAGATGTTGCCCTTGGGCTTGGCAGCAGTAGGCGCAGCGGCCGAGCTGCCGTTGGCGTGAACGCCATTGGAGTGGGCTCCGTTGGCGCCGTTGCTGGCGGAGGCAGCGTGGGCTCCGTTTTCGGCAGCGTTGGACTTTTTGTAATCATAGGCATCACCTGTGGCGGCACTGCCAAGGTGTCCGGTGGCGAGCTGGGACTCGACCTCTAGACTGGTGGGAATACCACGCAGCAGAGGCGCAAAGGTCTTGAGGAGAGTAATGTTGTACAGTATGGTGAAGAAGACGAAGATGCCCATCAAGACAGCGGGCCCCGGGGTCTTTGCAAGGACGAACAAAGCAAAGATGCAGACCTCGCCGAGGTAGACACCAACAAAGAGCTGCTTGAGGGCGCGAGGGTAGATGAGACCCTTGGTGTCGACAGTGGTCTGGCTGACAAAGATTAGGTTGTAGCGGTAGGCGAGGTAGAAAAGGAAAAGCCCAAGAGTGGACCAGAACAGCATGAGGGGAGCGATGACCGAATAGGTAATACCGATAACGACAATGTTGGTGTAGACAGGAAGGACACTGCCCCAAAGAACACCAGCAAGGGTGGTCCACTTCTCGAAGAGAGCACGGGGGGTGCCGGAGAGGTACTTGTAAAGCAGTCTGAAGACAAAGAGTCCGACAACCTGGGTGAGCGTGCCAATGGCAATGGTCAGACCCTGAACGATAAAGTACGAGATGTAGAAGTTGGAGGCCTTGGGGATGTTGGTAGCAAGAGCTGGAAGAATCTGCGAGGTGTCCTGGGCGATCGTGACGATGGAGTCGGCGAAAGCATTGGTCATGGTGCGAATGAGGAAGACTTGAATGACCTGGAAGATAAAGTACGTTTGCTGGGTGAAGAGCTCGGCCTCAGTGTTGGTCTTTGCGCCAGCGAGGTGAGAGAATCCGCGCATGAAGACGGGGACAAAAGACATGAGGAGGGCGAGAGCAACAGAGGGCAGCAAGTTGGAGACAACACCGAGAATGACGGGGGGGATAGAGCCGATCCAGGTCAGGCCGGGAAGAGACTTGATGGTGTTGACGGAAGAAATGACACCGATGATAGCAACAGGAATTGCCCAGAAGATGATGAGAGCAGTGACGGCAGCGTAGACGGCATAGCGGCGAATGACGAGCTGCCACCATGGCAGACCAAGGTTCTGCCAGATGACATCCTGGGGCTGGACGCCAATGGCCTTGGGTTCCATGTGGAGGGCAGTGTGGTGGCTGACACTCTGGTAGGCATCCTGTGCTTGGCGCTGGGTGTTGAACTCAATGAAGACGGCGGGAACCTTGGTGTAGTTACCGGCGAGGTACTGATGCTGGGCGGCCTGGATCTTGGGGATGCTCTCTCTGAGCTCGGAGCGACCCCATTCAATGGTGTCGACCTTTTTGCCAAGGAGACCAAGGAAACCAAGACGGTGAGAGGGGCGCTTCTTGTCGGGAATCCAGCGGGAGGCAATGTTACCAGTTTCGGCGTCGCGGGTGACGGCAGTCTGCTCCTCGGCATTGCCACCGTTCTTCTTGAGTTCCTTGGCGCGGGCCTTGTTGACGGCCTTGATAAGGCTGACCTCGCCCTTTTCGAGCTTGAGAGCGGCCTCGTCACGCTTGGTTACGGCTTCATCGAGCTCCTTGATATCACCGGCGATCCAAAGGTGACGAATAGCGCCAGGGTACATGGCCTCGAGACGGGCCTCGTCAAGGTAGTCCTGGGGGACATTGGTGAAGAGGACGGTGCGAGCCGAGATGCGACGAGCATAGTTGGGGTGGTTGAAGAAGGCGTTGCGAATGTTGATGTAGAAGATGAGCTCGCGAGTAATCATGTACATGATGAAGCCGTAGACAGCCCAACCGACAAAGCAGTGAGCGTAGTAGTAATTCTTGTGGGTGGAGGAATCGACATTGCTGAAGGAGAGAATGTCGAGTTGGGCTTGGCCACCACCACCAGTCGCGTTGACGGGGAAGAGAATGGGCCAGGTGATGCACAGACTGACAAAGGCGATGATGGTGCAGACTTTGAGGTAGCGAATGAAGAGGTAGGCGTCGAGGCTCTGATGGCGCAGAGCTGTCTCGTCAGGGATTTTCCAGAAAGGACCAATCCAGTTGAACCAGCCCCTGGGCAGAGCAGGCGACCGTTCACTGGCCGGGTTAGAATCATTTGCATTTGCGCTTCAAGCGCGAAGAAAGCCAATTAAACTTACTATGGTCGCAGTGAGCCGAGATATGCTCTCGGCTCGTAGAAGCGCGTCTGAGAACGTCTGGCAACGAGCCAAATGACGAAGTAGACTCCTGAGACTGCCAAGACAGGCACCAGCGTCGAAATCATGCCTGGATGCAAGTTATTAGCAGGTGACATGAGACAGCGAATAGCGGCGAAGTGACGAACCCGAAAGCGAAGACGACGTAGTTGACTGGCTTGATCCCTGGTTGGGATCTTTGGCGAGAGCATCGTTTATCCAGCTGATGAAAGCGCCCATAGCAGGATAGTTGTCGACTGCTCCGTGCAGCGACTAGACGACTGCTAAGATTGGTTCGCGTTTGCGTGTAGATAGGTGGTGAGGCTGGCGATGCGCAGTAGCAGGACGGGGTATCGCAATTGACGTAGTATAGAAAAAAAAGACAAGACGCTCGAGCGGTGCGTGTGGGCGAGCCGTAGGGGTTTTGTCTATGCTGCTAGCAGTATCTTGGTAGCGCAGGGCGAGACACGAGCGGTCGCGTACGGGGGAGATTTGAGTTTGTGGCTAATCTCGATGGTGTGTGACCTTGGTGTTGCCAGGACCGTGAGCGATGGGACGCTTTGTCAATTGTTGACAAGTCGTGGAGACTGCGAACCGGAGGAAGGCGAGACACTATGCGATGCACGAGACAGCGACTGCGGCAACGTGACAGTGTTTAAACAATCGCTGATTGTTTCAAGGCACCGAAGAAGCGATGGGCATAAGGGAAATTAATAAGAAGCTGGGCCAGCAAAAGGAAGCTTTATTATTATGGTCTACGAGGAGGGCCAGGGAGCAGACACGTCGAGAGGGCGCCCTAGCAGGAGGTACATGGTGGAGGACAGTGTCAACGACGTAATTGTAAGTCAAGTGTCTTGGATAAGGCAACCAGGGTGCAGCTTGACGCTACTGGCAGTACTTATTAGTGGAAGTCGAGGTGGATGAGTCGCGGAAACGAGTACCGACTGGTAGCCTGTAATAGGTAGACGACGACTCGGTACCTCGACGTGCAAACGTACGGGTGGAGAGCCGGTGGGGCGCCGGGTGACCGCTCAGAGGTGGATGCCGATCTGAAGCTGGGTCCAAGTGGGGCAATTGAGACAAGGAGAGCTGAAGCTTGCTGGCCCTTGGGGAGCGCCGCCTCTGTGTTGTAGGACATGTGAGAGCCGGATGAGGCCTGACGCGCTGGAACTTGCAGGAGGCTTGCAGGGCCGATATTGTGGCACAAAGTGCCGAAGCAGTGGCAGCCGCAGCCAAGCAGTCTCTGCACTGCATTACGTTGCAGAAGAATCTAGTCGAGACGCGAAAAAAAAAAAAAAAAAGTACTTCATAAGCAGCTCAGTCTCATCTCGCTCGCATTTTTGTGAATTTTCAACTCGCCTGCCGACGCTATTCACGTCGTTGATCACCCAATATGATAGCCAGTGTTACAGTACAGTACCAGTAAGTAGACCCCACTAATTTGTACAGAAGCCATTCCAACCCATGAGGGCGGCATGCCCAGCCACACCAGCCCAGCAACGAGGACTGGCCTACCAAAACACAAACAGCGTCATGGCTTTCTCACGATGCTTACCTGTCCCATGCCCCTGCTCTATCTGCATCATTCTCGATATCTGGCTGCCTGTTACTATTCTTCACCTCTACATCGATATTTCGACATTTGTTTTTCTCTGATTCCTCGCTTTCACACGGATACTCTCCGTCTCCACTAACATATGGACATGCAATCTTAAAAAATTTACTCTCCCTCGTTTAGTACTCTTTGCTCTTGCCTCTAACCGCGCCCGCTCACAGATAGCTGGCCGCCATCCTTCGGAATCCAGGTCACCAAGCTCCTCATTCCCCCTGTATTTTATTAAAACCATCTGGGCCACGATGAACTCCCCACTGCTTGCCAATTTTCTTCGCCCCACCTCGCAGAAGAATGGACTCAGACAGCAGTTTGCAGTTGATGATCACGGAGCCGTTCAATGCAAATACTGGTACTGGTAGGCTGTAGCACACGAGCCAATCTGGCTCCATTATGATTCTGGAGTTTTTATGGTGCAGTCACACAGCAGGTATGTACAAGTATGTACTGTATCCTAGACAGTGTCTTGGCTCCAGTTGAGACGGGCTCATTCACATCCCTGCCCAGCTGGTCTTGACTCTGCAGCGCCACATTCACTGCCACATCGACACAGCTGGCAACGTCCTCCACATGGCCCTGGGCTGGCAGCTGGCAACCCAAACATTTTGCCAGTTTCCAGTTGCCAGTTGCCAACTGCCAGATTTTCCATCCGTTGATGTTCTTCACTCTGTCCTCTGGACTCAGCTTTTCAACCCCCACCACACCCCTTCAATAACCCCTAGACGTCACCATCCATTCATCAACGCCCACACAATCAGACATCCCTTCCACCCATCAGCCATGCAGCCATGCGCCATGCCTCCATCCGGACCATGCCAATCCTCGGTTCAACAAGACCCGATTGTTTGGATGCTGTGGATTTGTGGCTCCAATTGCAAGACAAGGCCTTTCATGCCTGCATCATTCCCTTACCCCTGTCGCCGTTCGCCTCAAGCCGCCATCAACACCATAATCCATTGTCCTACTTCGTGACAACCACCAAATACCTATAATCTCAATACACTCTCTACACACCGCCGTCGCTACAGTTGCAACACAAATCGGCGCCCGACTACACCCAACCGTCTCCAGCCTCAACTGACCAAATACAATCAGCCCGTCCCAGCTTGGTCGCCCAATCCAGCCATCCAGGCTAGTCGGCATTGTCACTCTATTCGTAGACATGCATTGTAATCGTCATGACGGCGCGTGGACACGTCCAACCCCAGAAGCCTCGGACCATCTACCGCCATCAAGGAATCCTGTAACCGAAAAATCTGCGTGGCGCAAATTCGGCAGGGTGGAGAGCAAGTCTCTTTCCGGCTGTCGATCCGTCCCCGTTTGCCCAGGAGCACCTTGGCAAGCGCATGACGACAATAGTGACAATATCGAGAGCTACATCTCTGAAGATAAAAGGTAGCTCGAAATATATGGATTGCGACTTGCGAGCTATACTGGTAAGTTACAACTTTGCTTGAACTCCAGTGACTGGTCCATTTGACGTACCAGTACCTGTCGTTGGATGGCCAGGCTCTCGCATTCTCGCTCTCAGACTTGGCGTGTTTGGCGTGCAAAGGCTCCAAACCTTGTCCAAGGTGGAAACACCGCTTAACTCCGGCTGATCATGACATCACCATCACCACCTGCTCGATTTTGCGGCTTGGCTTTATCCGTTGCACCTACGACCTTTTCTATCAGATACACCTATGGCCATTTCTCATGGCAGTCATGGCATCAGCTTACTGTTAGTGCTTCTCGCAGTATCGCGTCAACTCCCGCCGTTGTGTCCCAAGCTCTCGTTGTGCTTGAAAGAAAACGATAGGTTTACCAACTTCAGGCTTTATCTTCCAGGCACAATGAGAGCTCAGGAAACACAGACTGTCACTCGGCCGTAAAAGGTCTCTGCGCAGCGCCAAGACGAATGCGCTTTCCGTACAATTATGCGCGAGCCACCGTCAAGCAAGTCTCGTACGGCTGACAACCAATCTCGGTCTTGTTGCATCGAAACGAGCTTCATGAAAATGTGAGGTATTACCACGTCTAACTCTAGCTTGTCGTACTTGTAGGTCTATGTTCTTCAAGCGCATATACATGCAATTGATCCGTCTATCCGTTCGAATTCACCTATGCCCTGGTCGCCTCTTGATCATGCCGTGATGCGGTGTATCGAACAACATAAACGAGCCCAAATCTTCGAATCCCACTGCTTGATATAGTGGACGCCCCGCGGGTGTCGCAATTAGGTACACGTCCTTGTCTTCCTCGCGTGCCTTTTCTAGGCCCCAGTCGAGCAACATCTTTCCGATTCCTCTGCGCTGTTGGCCCGGATCGACTCCCAGGTAGTCGAGATCTGCTTCCTGTCAGTCGACGCATGCACGACCTGCAAACGGCCCGTCGATACTCACACCACATGTGCTTTGCGCCATCCTTGCCGAGAAAACCTAACGTGGCCTCTTCACTCGCTCTTCGCAGCTCCTTGTATGCCTCTTCATCTAGTGTCTCGCACGGAACGAGTTCCTTGGACGCGGACTCGCCCGCCTGTCCCACCGCCAGCGGCTCTTCCCACATGGAGAAGCCGACAATCTTACCGTCGAGCTGCTCGTCCGTCACGACCATCAGCGTGATACGCTCCGTGTTCATCTTGATGCCCTTGCGCGTCCGTCGCCACGCAATCGCGGGATCCTCTGGCCTGGGCACGGCCGGCTGCAGCCGTGCGGGAAAGAGGCTGCGCGCAATGGCATCCGTGGCAGGGTCAAAGGCGGCCGTAGCCACGCGGCCAATGGCGTCTGTATCGGCCTCGGTGGCCACGCGCATATGTAGAGGCATTTCGCGTTGTGTTCAGTCGGATGCGCTTGTAAAGGATGTGTTGTAGGATCACGCAATAGCACACCATGCCCTTTTTATATCGCCCTAGTCCCGGCTCCGATGTGGTGACTCTGTTGGCGCGCCCTCCGGAGTGGAGACGGAAGACCCGCGGACGGCGCCGCTCCGGTGTGAATCACAAATCTTGGTGCAAGTGTTGCCGGCGCCGGAGCTCATTCTGACTCTTTATCGGAGATAGTTCAGAGGTTTCGAAATAAGACGCCGAACTGATGTATCAATAACGCCGAAGTGGTGTTTGAATAACGCCGATCAGACATCAAAGGGCTACAGCTTTGCGCTGCGGACGCTCGGAGCAACTCTATAAAAAGTACAGAGTTGGGATGCTTTTGCTTGCCGATGACTGTTTGGCAATCGTAATTTGTCGAGACCTCATTTGCTATCTTTTCGATGATGATTTTCTATTCCTTTTTCGCCTCTCACGTCACAGCTGTAACATGAGGTTGCCGTCTGTTGGTCGCAGGCTGAAGTAACAGGCGCCAAGGAGCTACTGTTATGGCCGCTTTCGACATCCGACTGATATGAGTACAAATTATCAGGAGATGCATCAACACAGCGCCGCGTCACCCGGCATCCACCTGTCTAGCGGGATAAATAAAAGGCACTCGCTCGCTCAAGGCATATTCGGGTGCAATTAATCGGTTTTAGTGTAGACTTCCCGTGGTGATGGTCTTGCCGCATTCTTTCGTCTAGTGCCGCTCTGGCTCGTTTTGCATTAGTAGTGGCCGTTGAAGATTGATTCAAGTATATTACGACGTGGATCTTACTACTTGTGAATCCAATTCTACACCAACTTGGACACACCGGGGAGCACGCATCTTCATCAAGATATTGGCCACACTACCGAGCTAGAGACGCGCCAGCTTGAGCGCGAAAGACTGCCAGGGCGTACTATCAGCAGAGTACCGTAGAGTGAAAGCATCTTCTTCGTGTTCTTTCGAAAATTCATAAACTTTGTTAAGTGCGGGAAATCGGAAATCACTTGCTGGTAGTGTGTTCGGGACGCAACTCCACACCACCACCATGATGCGGCATCCCCCTGGCAACCACCGCAGAAAAAAACAAAGCACCACCATCCCACCCTCCACGCCGCTCGAAGAGTCGAAGACACACGCATTGAGAGACAATAGGACCGTTCTCGAACCACTGAGATCGCGTGTCCACTTGAATTATTTGGTGGCTAGACCAGACACCAGACCAGTGGACATGCTCATCTTGGGATGCGGCGCCCCGTTTTACCACCACTTTGGCAGGCGTAACCAGCAGAAACCTTGACTGCGGTGGTCGATCAAATGAATCATTTGATTCTATTCGTCCATCTGCATCGTACATAAGTCCAAGTGGCACTCTCTCCCTCGCTAAGCTGAGCAGCCCTCCCTCTTCGTTGCTACTTGTTACCAGGACCCCGCTTTCTTGGTCTGAATATAGACACCGGACCGGCGAGACATTGGTTGTGCTTCATCTCAGTCTGCTTTGCACAGGGCATAACCCAGTCTTCACTTTCACCCTTGACTTGTCGTCTAGTCTTGACGATTTTGGCCCTCTACCCTTTTTCTTTCCCTCTTTTAGCAGCCTGGACTGCTGCTGCGTTGGCAAGTCGTACCGTTCTTGGTGTGTGTTGCCTTTTTTGTTTACTTTGACAGGCTGGTCGCACAGCTTGCTTCTCAGCAGTCACACATACGTGGTTTGCTATACCGGGCTCGACGGGCTCGACGAGCTCTACGAAGGACAGATTGCAAACTCAACAAAAAAAGCGCTGGCATCATGAATTAAAGAAGCGACGTCAACCGAACACGACCAAGTCCCCGTTACTCCTTGATCATACATTCGCACTGTAAATCCGAGCACATCACAGATGACCACATCGCATCAGCGTCCCCGCGCTGTGCGACGGTCCAGACGGCGGACACTTTCGATAGCCTTGCTCGCGCTGCTCTCGGCATCGACGACCGCTGCGGTGCACCAGTTTCCCTATGTGCCGACGCAGATTTTCACGCCGGCCTGCTTCAGCAAGTCGTCCTGCCACGGCGCCGGCCAGACGTACATGTTCAAGCAGGCCGACGACGGCAGCGTACAATTTCTCTCCTTCGACTACAACAACAAGCTCAACGCCGACCTCAATCCCAAGGTGCTCTCCAGCCAGCTGCCCTTCTTGCGCGACGCCAACACCGCGACGGCCTTTGGCGCCGTCCGCACCGCCAATGGCTCCGTGCTGGTCTACGCCGGCGTCTGCGGCGGTGACGCCAGCTCCGTATGGTCTTTTGACGACAGCAAAGACGGCGCTACGACCGTTGGTGGTGGTGCCTGGACGAAGCGCACCACCCACAACACGGCCCAGAACACGAGCCCCGGCGGCGCTCCTTTCTTTCTTGGCGGCACACTGGCCTTTACCGCCAAGCTCGCACCCGTCATGGACCAGCCGACCCTGTACAGCTACGGCGGCATGTGCGAGACGCCGGGTACTGATGCCAAGAACTGGCAGGCCAACGCCAATTACACCAAGACGATGCTGAGCCTGACACCAGGCAGCAGCGATGCGCAGACGGGCTACGATGCGTTTATTGCATCGACGGCCGGTCCACGCTCGCCGTTTGCCGGATTCACGCTCACGCCCCAGCCGCCCTCGATTACCAACATCTCAGGCACCATAACGCAGAAGATGACGTACATTCTGCTCGGCGGGCATACGCAGACGGCCTTTATCAACATGAGCACGGCAGCGGTGTGGAGCTTGCCCGAACAGGCGTGGTCGTACATCGACATCAAGCAGCCCGTCGGCAAGACGGCCAATGCAGAACTAATCCGCAGCGGGAGCAAGAGCAGACGGAGCGACGACGTCGACGTGCCCGAGGTCACGAGCCGATCCGGCCACACAGCTATTCTCAGCCAGGACGGAAGCGAGGTCGTAGTCATGGGCGGCTGGGTGGGCGACGTAAACACGGCGGCAGAACCACAGTTGGCGATCCTCAAAATGAGCCAAACATACAACTCGTGGATGTGGGCGGTGCCGGATGCGCAGCCTGGCGGCGATGCTATATACGGCCACGGTGCTGCTCTGCTGCCGGGAAACATAATGATGGTTTACGGTGGATGGACGATTAACGCGAGCGACAGCTCGTCGACGAGCAAGAGAGCAGCACCCGATACCGCGAGATTCCTGAACCTGACCTCGATGGCGTGGACCCAAGAATACAAGCGGCCGCCGCCAAGTCCAAGCGACCCCAACGCCCCGAGCATCGGCTCGAATGATCAAGGCTCAAGCAATCACTCTCGACGACTCGGCCTCGGCCTAGGTCTGGGCCTTGGCCTGGGCTTGTTGCTGCTCATCGGCGCCATTGCGCTCTTGTGCTGTCTCCGCCAACGCAAACAGCGCAACGAGGTGAGACGTGACGAGGCCGCGCAGGCCATGGCTCGAGATGCCGAGTTCTTCAACGATCGCGACGATGTCATGGATCCGCCAGCGGGTTATGGTCAATGGGGCTGGTTCGGCCCGCGCGACAACCACAACGACCGACACAACGACTACAATGATAACCGGCAAACATATACCGAAAAGGCACAGGGCGGCTACGAGAGCCTGCCCATGAGCGGTGCCTCTGGCGAGCAAAACACTATTCCTAGAAAACCCGTCAGCGGCCAGCTCCGTGGTGGCTATGTGCCCTACCTGCCGTCGTCTGACACGCGAAGGATGTCCAACTTTTCCTCGCCCCCGGGCCAGATTCACCCGATCCTGGAAGATGACGAAGATGAGGATCATTTCCGCGAAAAAGAGCTCCTGACACCCTCGTCGGAAACGCACGCGGATCCGTTCCAGACCCCGCCGGGCACGAGTCACTATGCTGCTGCGGCGGGTGTAGGCGCGGCGGCGGGCGCGGCAGCCATGTATGCCATTCCGAGCCGTGGAACGCCGAGCCCCGAACGCCCGGATCGCGATGTGCAGGAGTGGTCGTCGGAAGCGGATGGGGGTGCCGAGGCGCTTCTAACAAGATATGCCCGCAACCGCGCTGGCCGAAGCTCGCCGACCCGTGGTGACTGGCACCACCACTCGGCGCATCACGACGACGACTCCCGAAGTGGCTCCAACTTGTCCGAGTCGACGCGCAGTGCCGCAGATAGCTTGCTCGCGGGCGCTGGTGTGTACCATAAGAAGGCCGCCAGCTCCTCGTCCGGCAGCTACCGCACGGCCAAGTCCGGCTTTGGTAACCTCCAAGCCGAGGCACCTGGTCTGCTCCGCGGAAGCGGCTACGATGAATACGATCACATTCCCATTCCCGGATCGCCCTCGAAGAATAAACCCCGACGCACATGGCTCGGTTCATTACGCCGGGTCTTCTCTGGCTCTGAATCAGCCTCCTCCCCTGGGCTGTCGGAGCGCGAAGAGAGCCCCCGTCGACCGTCCCTGGAGCGCGTGAGTGCCGACTACGAGGCTCCGCTCGCAGGCGTCAGCGGTGAAATCCTGCGTAGGAAGCAGGGCCGCGGCGGCTGGAATCTGAGCGACCCTCCACAGAGCGATCATGACGGGTCTGATTTAGACAGCAGCAAGCGCCGCCTAAGCGGTACGGCTGCCACGGGAGAGAGTGACTGGGACATTGAGCGCGCCATTGAGCAGCGTCTCGTACAGGTCATGTTTACGGTGCCCAAGGAGCGGCTGCGGGTGGTCAACGCCACTGACAACGACAACAAGGACGACGACGACGACATGCCGCCGCCGCCGCCGCTGTCCATCACCAAGCCCAAGCCCAAACCGAGCGCGCTAGTGCTCGACCCTCCACGTATCCGCGAGCCGCAGACGGCCGAAGTGCTGGACTCTGTGAGCCAGCTCTCAAGCGAGTCGTCCGGGCAGCATTCACACCAGCAGCTGCACCCGCCGCAGACGGTGGTGCTGGGACCGAAAGACGACACGACGCACACTGGCGGCAGCCAGATGTCGCCATTCATCACACCGTCGCTGCGTAGCCTCACGCCCGTCACGTCGTACGGCAAGCGTTCCGGCGAGCACGACGACCTAGACCGCGAGGCGATGCTGCGTATGAGCCGGCAGGGCGCGCTCGCGGAGGGTGGCCTGCTGCGCGGGCCTCGACTCACTCACTCAACCGACGGCGACGACCGTCGGCCCTCGTCAATGGCGGAGTATGGCACGGCCGAGGCGGTGACGCTTGAGAGGGCCCGCGCCAAGTCGAGGGTGCTGCAGATGGTGGACTCGATTGAGAGTCGAGACGCGAGTCCGGAGCGTAAGGAGTCATCACCTCCTCCGACGTGAGCGAGGATGAAAATTTGCATTTTTCTGGATTATTTGGTTACTTTGGTCAAGCTTGGAGTCGCTTTGCGTTTATTTTTATTTTTATTTTTATTTTTGGATATTGTTGGTTGTTTTGTGGTTTGGACAAGAGCACCATGATGAGCTGCTTTTTTCAATGTGTGTATACCACACATGTATATCAAGTCGTGTCTATGATTTAGATTCCAAAAGAAGGAATCAATGTATATGGGACATTTGAAACGAGATACTGCAAGGTACGCCTGCTTCTTCTGCGGAAGATGAAATATTCGAGTATATAGTTTGCTACAATTCTCTAGGTATTATAGTTTTGAAAGAATACTTATAATCAGTCTACTAGAAATATGATGTGAAGTTGTTTTCTCTATTTGAGCAAAATTATTAATTATGGCTGTCTCTTCTTTCTTCTGTCTCCATTTGAGCAACATTATTATGGCTTCTTTTTCTGTCTCTCCATTTGAGCAACATTATTATGGCTTCTTTTCCTTTTCCGTTTCTCCAGTTGAGTAACATTATTATGGCTTCTCTTTCCCTTTTTCGTTTCCCAGTTGAGTGTCATTATTATGGCAGATTAACTTTCTATTTCATTGGCGTCGTACATACGCAGAGCATTCATTCATTACATTATATCCGCTTTAAGCGTTGTAGGCAGCATTACGCGCCAAAACGGCCTCAATGGCCCTCTTGCCGGGAAAGTCGAAAATGACGACGCCCGTGCGGCCAGTCTGGTCACCATTTTCAAGCCAGCGGCCCGTCTCGTCATTCATGCCGACGACGGACCTGTTCTTGGGTCCGGCGGCGGCCTCGATGGGCAGCACGCCGACGCTGGCGGAAATGTGCGACAGGTACAGCGCCTTGTTGTCCTGGACATCACCGGCGGCGCGCGTGAGGGCCTCGCGGATGGCGTTCCACTTGTCGCGCAGGTGGTGGACGTCGGGGACGATCCAGCGGTCCTCGAGCACCATCTGCTTGCCGTCCCAGGCGACGCCGTACTTGTTGGCGGGCCCGTCGTGGTCGGCCGGAAAGTCCTGCAGCACCAGGACCTTGGAGCGGACGTCGCCAAGCGCGGGTAACGGCGCGGTGGGATCCCAGTCGTGCATGTGGCGGGCGGCCTGCTTGGCGGTGATGCTCGAGTTGTGGCGGTAGTAGTTGAAGGCCTCCTCAAACGTCAGCGTGTTGCGTGTGCCGAGTGGCTTGCCCTCTTGCTTGAGCCGCATAATGACGGCTTCTGACGGGTTCTGCGCGAGAAATCCAAACACGTCGAGCAGCACGTCCTGGTAGCCAAAGCCCGTGTCGCCGTCGCCGTGGTAAATGTGCAGCTGGTCGTCGCGCAGGCGCGCGCGCACGTCAAAGTACCGCAGGCCGGCGGCGAGCTGCATCGACAAGTTCCAGTTCTGGCACTGCAAGATGTCGCTGCCGATGGCGTACGTCATGGTGTCGTGGGTGCCGGGGATGCTGAGGCTCGTGAGGCGCGTGTCGTTATGCAGCGCGCCCATCCACGCAGGGTGGTGAGGCGCGAGGTGCGCGTCAAAGCTAAAGGCGCTGCGGAAGCCGTGGTAGCAGGCGGCAGAGACGGCGCACGGCGCGGCGAAGAGCAGCGTGTGGAGGAGCATGATGATGGAGAGCGCGATGAATGCGGCGAGGGCGAGCCAGGAGAGGTAATAGTAGGTGGTGGTGCGGCGGCGGTGATGATGATGATGATGAGGAGGAGGGAGGAGAGCCGTGTCGGGGCTGTGCTTGCGGAGGAGCGGCGATGATGGCGGCGAAGGGGAAGGGGATGAATAAGAAGAAGAGGAAGAAATAAAAGGTCGAGATAAAAGGCCGGGAGAGTGGCGGCGGTTGTTAAGAAGGATAGTTGATTGCGGCCTCATTATCGTGAGATGGGACTCGTAATTTTAGGGACATAGGCAGGATACTCGCACTTTTTTAGTGATGTAGGCAGGATACTCGTAGTTTTTAGGTGGCGTAGGCGGGATACTCGCACTTCTTAGGTGGTAGATGCAGGATACTCGTACTTTTTAGGTGACATAAGCGGGATACTCGCACCTTTTAGGTGGCAGATGTAGGATACTCGCACCTTTTAGGTAGTAGATGCAGGATACTCGTTTTTTTTAGGCGGCAGAAGAGGGATGCTCGTTTTTTTTGAGCGGCAGAAGAAGGATACTCGTTTTTTTTAGTGGCAGATGCGGGATACTCGCACTTCTTAGGCGGCAGAAGAGGGATACTCGCACTTCTTAGGTGGTAGATGCAGGATACTCGTACTTTTTAGGCGGTAGAAGAGGGATACTCGCACTTTTTAGGTAGTAGATGTAGGATACTTATACTTTTTAGGTGGTAGAAGTAGGATACTCGCACTTTTTAGGTAGTATAGGCGGGATACTCGTACTTTTTAGGTGGTAGATCTAGGATACTCGTCTTTTTTAGGTGGCAGATGCGGGATACTCGTACTTTTAGGCGGTAGCTACGGGATACTCGTACTTTTAGGCGGTAGCTGCGGGATACTCGTACTTTTTAGGCGGTAGAAGAGGGATACTTGCACTTTTTAGGTGGCAGATGCAGGAGACTCGTACTTTTTAGGTGGTAGAAGTGGGATACTCGTACTTTTTAGGTAGTATAGGCGGGATACTCGTACTTTTTAGGTGGTAGATCTAGGATACTCGTCTTTTTTAGGTGGCAGCTTTTTAGGTGGCAGATGCGGGATACTCGTACTTTTAGGCGGTAGCTACGGGATACTCGTACTTTTAGGCGGTAGATGCGGGATACTCGCATATTTAGGCGGCAGAAGTAGGATACTCGCACTTTTAGGCAGCATAAGTAGGATACTCGCACTTCTCTAGTGAGAGAAGCAGGATACTCGCAAACTTAGGTGAGAGAAGTAGGATACTCGCACTTTAGGTAATAGGTCAATTACGGCGGCGGCGGCGCTTAACGTGGCGACTTCTTTAAAGTTTATTAGCCTGCTAGCTGTTAATGTTCGACGAGGTGTATGTAACGGCACTTCAGCGTCGTCTTTTTCTTCTTACACGAGATTGGTAGTGGCCACGAGATTGGTAGTAGCAGGTTCAGGTCAAGAGCGTCCGTTATGCACCTTGAGGTTCTAGGTCCTTGTCCTTGCAGCCGGCCAACGGCGCCGTCTCGTCGTCTGCACGTGGGGAGCCCATCACCGAGCTTTCGCAGCAGCGAGCAGAAGGCCGCGTATAATAAGTCATGTATCCGAGTTTGGTCCACTGCTGTGTAACAAAAAAATGGAATATATTTCAATTGTTGATATCGAATGATTCTCTACAAGTGTGCTAGCATGCAGCTACATTGGCGCTCTCATGGCCGGCGGCCTGGGCACTCGCCTTGCAATATCAGTGACCAGGATAGGGAATATATTTCGTCATTTAACAGCTATAGCAAATCAATGCCTGGGCGCCTAGAACGAGGACACTGAGCACCTGTTCCTACACTCGATTGCGCTCAACTTGCAACCAGTGCAGCGCAACAGCTGGCCAAGGGAAATAAATACACGGCATGCACTCGAGTACTCTCCTCAAGGGAATTCCGGCTTCCATGTAGACTAAACCATCCGTCTTGATGAAGAAGAGACAGACCTGCGTCTTCCATTTCACCTTTGACGTGTTTCATCTCCTCGTCAAGTGCGCTACTGGGTAGTCTCTAGTGATGTAATTGGCCAAATGACACATTTCGTAGAGGGCGATACAAGCTTGATTGCGCCCAGTTCTTTTGATACATCTAAAAAGTGATTAACTGGAATATCGTACAGCGAGGTTATTGTTCGAGTTGTTGTTGCAAAGTATTGGTTGCTCCCCTGGACTGGCCCAAGCTGTTCTCTAGGAAAGCTCCGCGTGAGGGTTATTGTTTACTAGCTGGCCGCAAATGACCCAATTTCTTTTTGCGAGAGAGGCTAAAAGAAGATCTGCAGGTACGGCATTGTTCATGACTTCCTCCTCGGGCGTCGCGTTCGAATCGCTGCCCTGCCCAACTCTGCAAAAACGGCAGTTTTTTCTGGCTTAATGTAACGCATGCCGTCTCCAAAAGTAGTACTTATAGAGCTCTTGTTCTAAACTTGTGACCAAGATTCTGTAAAAACTCAAACAAATTCAATGGACAAAGTGATTGCCTCTGAAGATCTGGGAGGAAGACGGATTTTCAAGCACAGAATTACCTTGTCGACCAAAACAGACAGTCAGAGAACATGTCATGGCACAGAAAAACAATGCAAGCTACAGTTATGCCGCGCTGCTTGTCTAACCCTGTCCTGCCTCGATAAATTCACCACCCATGTTGCCATGTAACGTTGTCAGCTCTGACACGGCTTCTTAGGTGTGACCGCGATAGGAAGCTGCTTTAAAAAATATATAGATTAGGGTACATCCGGTCAAGTACGGCGTTTCTCAATACCCACCACCTTACTTTACAGACAGATTTCATCTATCCTGTCCATTGTTTCACCGGTTTCTTCTTTGTAACGTATAGTCTAATAGGAAAGTCACCCGATCGATATGAGAGGCCCATTCCGATGATACCTAGACTCGGTGCTAAATCGAGTGCCTTATCCCAAGCGCCGCGCTATATCCACATGCCGCTTGATGAAGTCAAGACTAACCCCCGCTCCAGCCCCGTTCCCGCGCCGTCCTGCTTATGCCGCTTGTAGAATGGACAAGCCCCGTGAACAAAGGCGCATCACGGTCCGTCCAGATTGGACAGGCCGCGATTCATGCGGGGGGGGGCTCTGGCTTCCTGACTTGGTGCATCTGTTCTGTGCCAGCGAGGCCCGAGATGGGTTCCCCCTCCTCAACCCTACTCGTAGGTAGCGGTTCATCACGATGCAATTGCCCAAAGCGCGGATATAGACTGGCCCTTCAATGTTGCGACTGAGATAGTAGTATAAATGCTAGCCTGTTTTGTGCTGTTCTGTTTCAATATAACTCCAAGCATCCGAAGATCTGGTGATCTTCACTTACACCTAGATACCCTCAGCCCTCTTGATCGTTACCTTGACGTACGCATACACATACACCTAATGCTCTTCAGCACGTCTGCCTTCGCGGCCATTGCCGCCCTCACCTCTCTCGGCGCTGCCGCCCCGGCCACCGAGAGCAGCAACCTCCGCAAGCGAGCCGCGGGCGGCAAGCTGACCGTGTACTGGGGCGCCGAGGACGATAGCCTGTCGCTCATGGACGTGTGCAACGATGCCACGTACGACATTGTCAACCTGGCCTTCCTCGCCTACTTCAACAAAGCTGGCGGCTACCCGGGGCTGGAGATGTCGGGCCTCGACGAGCCCTCGGCTGCGCAGCGCGAGGCCGGCGCGACGGGCCTCAAGGACGGCGCGCGGCTCGTGCCCGCCATCAAGAAGTGCCAGGCCAACGACAAGCTCGTGATTCTATCCTTGGGCGGCGCCACCAGCTACTCGGACGTACGCCTGAGCAGCGACGGGCAGGGGGAAAAGGTGGCCGACCAGGTTTGGAACCTGTTCCTCGGCGGCACTGATTACAAGGAGCTGCGTCCGTTTGGCGATGTCGTGCTTGACGGTGTTGATCTGGGTACGTTGCTCCGAGAGTGACAAGACAAGAATAAGCGAAAAACAAAACAGAGACTGACCTGCGATAGACAATGAAACCAACGACTCGACGGGCTACCTGGCAATGACCAAGCGCTTCCGCGCCAACATGGCCAAGGGCGGCAGCAAAAAGTACTACATCACGGCGGCGCCGCAGTGCCCGTTTCCTGACCAGTCGGAGCCCCTGGCAGTCTGCGAGCTGCTCGACTATGTGTGGGTGCAGTTTTACAACAACGGCAACTGCAATATTGCGCAGCCGGGCTTCAACGCAGCCGTCAAGGACTGGAGCAAGGGCATCGGCAACGCCAAGCTCTTCATCGGCGGTCTGGCCTCGGGGGCCGACGGCGACGAGGGTTATGTTGATGCCGACGCTTTCATCAAGGCCCTCAAGGGCGTCGAGGCCATGAACCTCCCCAACTACGGCGGCGCCATGCTCTGGGAGGCGCAGCTGACCAGGAACAATGGCGATTTTGCCAAAAAGGTTCGCGGCTCTCTGTGAGGGAGCTGGGCATGACAATGGTGGTGAGACGTACGGGCCAGCATGAGATTTTTCGTGTATGTATGACTTTCGTTTCGGAATGGAATGCACATATTCAGATACTGAACTTGGGCTCGTAAACGTGCCGGCGACTGTGACAAATTACCGTGGGCAGACACTGACGACCTCGGTGCGCTCGACATGATAATTAGTCATACAAAGCTGACAAGATTTGTTCAAGGAAAGCCTGCATCTATGAAAACATAGACGGGCATACCGATGGGAAGAAGCAGCGACGCCTCGTGGCAATGTCAATCTCAAACGGGCGCCCTGCACCGTCACTAAGCTGCCACGCCAAGGTCGGAGAAGCCGATGCAACGCTGCTGCAGACTTTTGTTTTTTAGATCATTCACTCTGTAATACTACGAGTCTCTCCGTGTCCCCGGCGATCAGCATCAGATATCAGGTGATCGCTGCATAGCAACGTCTCAGTGCCGTGCATCGAGGATGGCGCAGAGGGACGAATGATCAATCAAAGCCAAGAAGGGCCAAATTATCAACAACAGCTCTGCACACCATTCTCGTATTTAGCAGCACAGCACGATTACGATGGTGGTGGCACCGATGCGTGGCGGCTGTGGCGGGCTGAGCAGGCGCCCAATCACGAGGTGGAGAGTGCGCCAAGATCTCGTGTTGAGCAGCAGCGAGGTCGATTCTGGGCTGGTGGCATGACCTTGGGTGTGTGCGTGAACCCTTGGCACAGGGTCTCAACGGCTCGTATGTCATTGTTCTGTGGGGGAAAGGGGAGTGGAATGCAAGGCCGTGAACTGCGCATGGCGGGATGGTTTGTCGAGCCAGCATGTTCGACACCGGTGTGCTTCCGGCAGCCTGATTGGGATTTCAGCCGCTGTGCGCAAGAAATAATCACTGCAGCCAGCCCAACTGCATTGTAATAAGACATTTGCTACGGCCCGTTACCAGTTGGTGATGAGTGTCTTGGGCTGTTGGCGTTGTCTGTGTTGACTCGACGGAGTGTAGATATCTTTCTGCATTTAGCGCGTCAGTCCCGACTTTGGGCCCTTTGAGTATGGTTTTATTTCGCCATATTTCTTGAGTTGATGTGATTTGGAGTCGATGAAGATGATTCCATGAAGTTGGCAGCTCGCTTGTAAAAAGCGTCTTTAGTAGTTCGTCGCGTCCTGCCGGCTTTCATATGTCATGGCGCAAAAAGTGAGTGGCCAGGAGAGGTACAAGTTCTCGGCGAGAAAGTGCAGAGGCGAAGATTTCCAGAAGAACGAATTTCATGTCGATTGGCGATGACCTGGTTCGGCTCAAGCGACCGACGCGAGCATGGGAGGCGCGACTAAGAGACGCGAGAGCTGTTGCATGACTCGTCTCGGAAACTGGGATGATGGAGCGATGAAAATGGGCAATTTCCCGTATGGATGATGGGAAAGACAGAGTTTAGAGGTGCATCTAGCATCTAGTCTATTCTATTCGTAGGTGTGCAAGTTTGGTGGATTTGGACAAACGTAGAGCTGCCAGCTGGCAGACGGTTTGCAGGTGTTCGCGTTGGGCGTTTGCCCGGCATGAGCTAGGTACTTGGGTAGGATCAATTGAACGCTCGACAATGATTATTACATTGTGTGTTAAATTGTTATTAAAGATGCAAAGAAGCACGCATGACCACGCCAACCGTGCAGAAACACCTCGTCGCGCTATCCACCACTGGCCCCTCACGGAATTGATAACGAGCAACGATGGCGTGGATGGCTACTTGTCACATGCATGATGCAGCAATAATGCCCTTAGCAGTACGCCATCAAAGCCTCAACACCATCCAGAAACCAGCCGAGACTCGATCTGCGTTGCTACACCGCGCAACCGATGGTTGACGACAAAGGCGAGCTACTAGCTCCTTTTATTAATGTACTAGGTAGTTAACCTCACGAACTACTTTTCACGGGCGCCAGCAGTAGAGCATCGGCCAGCGCATCGTTTCCGACGTGGCAGCCAGAGCAACCAGTGACGCAATGGGCCAGGGGCTTACGACGAGCTAGCGGGCGCTAATTTGGAGCTCCGGAGTTGCGGGCTTGTCAAGGGCGGCGGCGGCGAAATCATCAGTTGTGGTTGTGGTGGCGGCTTGGAAGGATCATGGATGAGACGGCGACCGAGGCGTTTTCTTGTCCAGGAGAGCCGCTCACTAACTATCCATTGGTTATGAGCAAGATTTGGGCTCACATGGTCCGTGTCCGTGATTTGCCTGGCGATTAACGCGAGGCGCTGACGGCCAGTGGTCGAGCCAGTAATAGTTGCTGGATCATGACACGGATGATTTGCTTCAGTTTCGTGATGCTGCCGAAACGTCACATGAAATGCACATGTTGATGCTACGATCTGCATCCTCCCCCAGCTCGTGCAGGATGCTTCATGTACGCGTCGGGAGCGGGGGAGGGAGGGGGAGGGCTGAAGCTGGCTGGACGGTATTGTTTATCAATTTGCTCTGCATCTCACTCGCATTGCCGATTGCTGCGCTGCAAACGACTTCCACACTATCGAAGCCCATAATCTCTCAATCGCTGCAGAGGATGGAGGGACTAGGCGAGGGTGAGCTCGGAGGAGCAGAGAGCCGAGCATGCAACGGACCACGTTGACCCAGCTCTCCGCTTTTGTGATCGGGATTGTTCCTCGGCGGGTAAAAAACCTGTTGGCAAAGGAAGGGAGGACTTCTCGGTGTGGCACTATATGTGATGCAATTACCAGTTGATTGAGTGACGGGGCCGGGGGACGCAGAGGTGACATATGGAGCAAGGGCCAGAAGAGGCAGACATGACCGTGAAGCCGGTGGCACTGCAGAGTCACATATGCGAGGTGCAAGAGATTCTATGAGTAATATACAGTATTACAAAAAAATTGGCAGCAGGCTGGCAGCTTGCCATGGATCCATGGTAAAGGTGTAATTACATTTGGAAATTTGGGCTGGATTAAGGTTGTGCGGTGCATATCGAGATGATCTTTTGATATATCATTAATGAAAGCGTGAATTGCATATTTTTCGCAGCTTTTCCTTTGATCTACGGGCAATCGCGTCGTGGGTTGGCGAGACTGGTGGATTTGGCTGCAGACGAGAACAGCTTGGCGATAAGAAGGAAAGGAACTTGGTAGGAGCAAAGTAGCAGGTACATGGCTCGGGACGAGTGACGGCCCCGTCCGACGCGACAAGGGGTTCCGCTACATGCTCGTGCTGGGGGTGGCGCCGCATAGACCAACGCACGGCGCCGAGTTGGCGTCAAGGACTTAGCCAAGTACTGCGGAATGATAATTAGAAATTGGGACAAGTAAACAAGCAGCGATGGGTGCAGTTTAAAGAGGTAATAAGAAAGTGACAATTAGTTCAGTGGCCACGCAAACCTCTTGAGATTTAAAGGAGAAAAAAAAGAAAGAAAAGGGTAAAAAAGACGCGCTCTGGACACACAAATACTGATGCTGGCATTATTAGAGTTTGGGGCAGTTAATATTACAAGGGCCACTCGCTGGAGCAATGTACCCAGTACAAACGATTGCTTAGCTGCCGAGAAAATGCCCATATTTACCTGTCCGGCCGAGAAATCAAGGCAGCCCCAGTTGTTCAGTCGCGGACGATCCACATAGATGGACTTTTGTTATTACAGAGGATTATTTGAGTATTGGTAGCGGGTTTGTGAGTAGTCCTTGCTCGCTTGTTGCCTGGTTGAATCTCGTGTTTGACCTTGTCGTACTCCGTTCACCACTGGCAGTTATGGCGTGTTGAGCGCCGTGGTGGGCCTTGACCATGGCCTGTGAGCTGGAATAAATCCAAGGTATCACGATAGTATTATTTCGTCAATGGCGGCAACTGGTTCGTTGTGGTATTGGCAAACGCAACAAACGTCCATTGTCTGCGTCTCGACATGCCATCAACTCTTGCCATGTCTGTGCTGTATTGTCCATCTGTAGCCC
The DNA here is from genome assembly GCA_024472245.1 of Beauveria sp. NWAFU-1. Lineage (NCBI taxonomy): Eukaryota > Fungi > Ascomycota > Sordariomycetes > Hypocreales > Cordycipitaceae > Beauveria > Beauveria sp. NWAFU-1. The sequence continues at coordinate 2,681,884 of JANBXD010000006.1, read as the reverse complement.
GGGACAATTTCACCTGCAGCTTCCTCGCTTCTACGCTTCCTGTCGTCTCTCCTTCCCCCCTGCCACCCACTGTCAACTTGCTAAAGTAAGCCAACCAAGTGAATTTAGTCCAGCCCAGCCCAGACAGCCCAAGCAAGGCTCCGCTGCCCATCCTTCCTCCCAAGCCTGGGTCAATCCATACATTGACCAAAAATCTCGCTCCTCCTCTTCCCATTCTCACCACCACCAAAGGCACCAGGCAAACGTGCTTCTTTTCGCCTTGCCCCTTGCCCTCCCACCGTCATCATCCATCTCTTTTGAATCTCGTGACGGAGCATTTTAGACGTCTTGGCTTGGCCTGACGCTTCACCTTGCTGTCAAACAGTAGCACTGCTGGCCACAGACAAGGCCCTCCCCGTGCACCGGCGCTCTCGACCATTCAGCATTCCAGCACACGCCAGATTATCCATACACCTCTCCAATTCCCTCGCCGCCACGAGAAATTGCCCGACATCTCGCCCATCACCACCCGCGCCGCGTGTCTTGCCTAATCTAGACGCTTTTACACGATAACAAAACAAGCTCCCTGTCGTGTAAACGTCGCCTTGATCCACCACCGACCGACCCTGAGCGACTTGTCCATCACGACCTTGGCTGCGTCTTCTTGTCGTCTCAGCGGTCATTGTTGCTGATTTCTTGCGCAACCTGAGCGTGCTTCTCACTTCTGCATCTTTGACGACTCGTGCGCTTGCATACGGCCGCTTCCCCCGAACTGTTTCTCCCCACGCTCGCTCGTGCGTTTCAGCAGCCCCATCACCCCATTCTGACCACCATTGTCATGGCCTAGAGCTCTTGACACCCCTTCGAAATCGACCTCGTTTTGCATCAACTTAATCTTCTCCAACAAAATCCTCACAATGTCTATTTTCACAAGAACGGCCAGTATTGCGCTGGCCGTATCGGCTTTTACCCGCTTTGCCCACGCTCTCGACATCAACATCTGCGCCGACTACAACACGGCATCTGGCAGCAGCAGTACGTTTCACATCGCCATGCCTCATCATAAAGTGTCATTTCCTTTCTCGCCGCTAACATGCTTGCCTAGACACTTCAAACCTCCAAAGCAACGGCCTTTGCTCGGATTACTGCCGCGGCAGCTACGTTTATGCCATCACTTCGCACGAGAACTGTTGGTGTTCCAACTACGAGCCTGCCAAGGGCAATGTGCTCAGTAACAAAGACTGCAACTTTCCCTGTCTCGGCTACCCTTTCGAATTTTGCGGCGGCAAAGACAAGGACACCTTTGGCTATCTCAGTCTCGGACCTCAACCATCTGGCACCAAAGGTTCCAGCGATAGCGGCTCCTCCTCTTCCGCGTCTTCCTCATCTTCCTCATCTTCCTCATCTTCCTCGTCTTCCACCAGCTCCAAACCTGTAAGTCTTTAATTGTCTCTTGGCATGTCGTCCTCTTCCCAATCATCCTCCTCTGTCCACACACCCCATCGTCTAATTTGAGACGCGCGCCCGTAATCCGCTACCATGATCACTCCCGTGTTTTCTCAGGCCTGGACCACAAGTTGGTATTGGCAGGGGTAGTAATCAAAGAGTCCAGGAATCGACGTCTTCCTCGAGTACCTCATCGTCTACGTCCTTGACACAGTCGAGCTCTTCATCTGTATGACGACCCCCGTAACGATCCCTTGAAGCAAGTGCCGTCAGCCTCCTGGGCCAACTGCCGATGCTCGCCGACTTGCACGACGTGGTATCGAGACTGTCCATTGTATACACCAAGTGATGTACACATCCAGTGACGGCACAGAGAAAGTGATGACAAGCTCGCTGCGCATACGCATCAAATCACGGTGCACGGCGAGTCGCTCTCTAGCTGTGAGATTGAGCGTCGAGTGACGACACCTTGCACTGCACGTCTCCGATGTTGGGCGTTGCCCACAGCCTCTCCATATCTCTCACCAACTCTTTTCGTCCCCACGCTAACAATATTGCTCTAGACACAAGCCTCTAGTAGCGTCACCTCAACTGTCACGGTCGGCGGTAAGGTCACCACCATCATTGTGATGCCAACCAGTGTTGGTGATACCAGTCAAGAGAATAAACCTTCCCCTACTAGCAGCTCCGGCAGCTCTGGCATTGCTGGTGGTGCTATTGCCGGCATTGTTGTTGGTTCCATCGCCGCAATCGCCCTCGTCGGCGCGCTCATCTGGTTCCTGCTGCGTCGTCGCAATCAGACGACAGACAATGGCGAGTTCAGAGACGATCCTAGTGTGCGCGGTAGCTCTCGCGGCAGACTAGGCTCTCATCAGCAGGACCTGAGCATAGCGGGCTCCGCCGCTTCTCCGGGCTCAGCTGGTCACCGCAATAGTATGCTACAAGCTGACCCTAGGATGGACCCGTTTAAGCAGGGCCTGTACTCGCGCCAAAACGGTAGCGCCGAGAGCATCAACACGCTGCGTGACGAGCACGACTACTCGAGACGTATTCAGCAGCCCAAGGTGTTGAGAGCGACGAATCCGGACCTCGACTCGTGAGCCTTGTCGCTCCTCAGCCGATTGATGGTTCTTCTGCATTGCCCCAAAACAGGCTCACATTCGCAAAGACTGTCGAGTCCAGTCTCGGCCATGATGTAGAAAGGACCCCGCCATGACGATGTACATGATTTCGACTAAATGGTCTCCAGACTATTGCATTTTGTTTTGGGAAAGCGAACCCTTGTACGCTGATTTGGATACGGCGGAAGCACGACTTTGCGCAGCTGCCTCGCGTCATTTATCAGGGCTCTGCTGTGCTCTGGGAGCATCACAACTTTTTTTTTTTGGATAGAGAAGGATGGAGCCTAGGCATGGCTCAATTCGCTGGTCAATTCGCTCACCACTGCGAGGTCATTCGTGTTGAAGCAACATAATCGGTCGCTTGAACACAGCGTGTGCTTGTACTTTGAAATGTTTTGTTTTTCTGTTTTTGCATTGAGAGCCTCGAACAATTACAAACAAGAGGACTCGCCTAGCGGCTAGGACATGGGGATCTTGACCCTTTTGGTCTATGAGTATGGATGTGTTTTTTTTTTTCGCTTCATTTCTTGTTTTGCAATTCAAGTTGTACATAGGAAGAAGAGAATCGGCAAGGCAAGGGGTCATGGAACAAGAAGCATGAGGAAGTATAATTCTGTGTCGTATTTGGTAGCGAAATACAGTACATGCACATTCATTTTCTGGGGGGGTTGAGACTGCAAGCCTGATTCTTGTTGCACCGTTGTGACCTAAGATGGATGGTTAATGTTCTCCTTTGTGTACATTTTGAAAAGCCTAGGGACCTTTGCCCAACACGAACGGCTCGTTTCGCGTCGCTTCCCCGATGCGGTGCGCTGCTTGTCTCACTGAGATCCAGTCGAGGTCTTCAGTGTGCCTTGCTTGCCTTGCCTGCCCACCTTGCTACCCTAGGTATTTAGATGGGTTGTTTTTCTCGCAAACGTTTTGTTGTGAATGAATCAAGGGTCAACAAGTCATGACCAAAAGAATGACGTCAAAAGACGAGTCAATATCTAAAGAAAAGACAGTCGATATTGGAGGACAAACATTATCATTTCAACATGTTTATATTCTTGTGATTCACTCTTTCTTCTACGTCGACCTACTCTCTTTTGTTTCGCCCCGGCTATATGACTGGCCAAGCAATAAAAAAACACAAACAAAAAACAAAGATTTCCGTCCGCCCGTCCGTCTTCCTGGGGTATCCTCAACAAAGGCAACCGGCCTAGCCTGGCCATCTCGGTGTTTCCGCTGCCAAAGCAACAGCAGTACAAAAAAAAAAGAAAAGATTCTTGATAATCCCAAAATGGTAATGATGCATATCTTCAAGAGAAACGAATAAAACAAAGAAATAAAGGGGGAATTGAAATCGTCAAGTGGGAAAAAAGTCGCTAAAAACAAAACAAAATCTCACACAGCATACATGGACATGCTTATATAAAGTCAAAGCCCCTAGCGGGGATAAGGAGGCTCCCAGATGGCCTGGCCAATGACTCCATGCTGCTCGCCTTGGTGATAGTACTGTTGCTGCTGCTGCTGCGAGGAGTAGGGGTCCTGCTGCCAGGGCGTCGGCTGTCCGCTGGGTCGCTGCGCGTAGGGATGTTGTGACCTCGCATTATCATTGTAGCGGTGGCCGCCTTCGTATGCCTGCAGGTAGGGCTCGTGAACTTGTGTGCGGGGTGGAGAGCTGTTTCGAGAGTCGGTCTTCCCTATGGGACGCGAGTGCGGGTTGGTCTGGGCGTGCTGCATGAGGCCGGCGCTCTCCTCGCCGCCCGCGACGGCCACGGCAACGTCGCCTTCGCGGGGCGGGCGTGCGGGCGGCTTGCCGTACGGGTTCTGGCTGATAGTGTGAGGGCCCGCGCCGACGGAGGACTTCTGCTGCCCCTCCTCCTGCATGGTGGTGGTGCCGGGCCGGTACGCTTGGTAGGTGGAGGAGGCGCCGTCCTTGTGCTCGTCGAGGTTGTCCATGTCGTGGGCGTCTTGGCGGCGGTAGCTTATGTCTTCCTTGCGGCGGCGGACGCCGCAAAAAAGCCAGCGGACACCGCGGCCAAAGGCCTTGATAAAGTCCCAAATGTTCAGGGCGTCCCAAATGGCGGCGAAACCCATGAAGCCGCCTTGGGGGCGCTCGAGTTCGTTGGCAACGCCCCTGCTGCCGCCCTTTTGCAAATCGGGACTCGGGTAGAAGCGCGGGGTGGCGCCGTACTGGGTGTAGGGCTTGTACGGGAAAGCCCAGAGATGGAGCAATGCAAAGACGGCCATTTCGATGCAGAGCAAGAGAGCAGGGATGCCGACCTTGATGTCGGGATAGGCAAGGACCTTGTTGGTGTGAACAATGTGCAGAGTCGAGGTACCGATGGAAATGGCAGAAGCTTGCCAGAAAGATAGAAAGACGACGAGCTTGATGGCGACAATCTTGATGAGGAGTTTCTGCTCCTTGAGAGCCTCTTTTAGCTGGACATAGACTTGAATCAGGCAAAACATGGCAACGGTAACGGCGAGTGCGTTGAGGACAATGATCTAGCAGGCAGGTCAGTCAGTGCTGTTGGACAAGGATGGGCTAGTGAGCTGCGAGCATGGCATACCCAAATGTGAGCAAAGACGGGGTTGTTGGAGCTTTCGCAGTACTTTTCAAAGTACTGAGAGACGACGGCGGAAACGGTCATGGCGACACGCACAAAGCAGTAGTGATAAACACCGATCCAATTGATGTTGAACCAGGTGAGACCGCTTTTGGGGGTGCGCCAGGGACCGCGCTGGTCGCCGCAGCAGGCGGCAAACCAATTGACGGGCATGATCCAGGGCTTGATGGGGCGCATCTCGCGGAAGAAGTCTTTTTGGGAGTGCAGATCCGGGGCGCAATAGTGACAGAGCAGAGCGAAAAAGGAGGCAATGGCAAAGGCCTCGTAGCAGTCGGAAATAACCTGGAAGTAGATGGCGTGGCGGTACCACTGAATCTGGAGAAAGGAGGAGATGGCGTAGACGGGGACCATGAAAAGGATACGGATGATGCTGCAACGGTGTTAGTTTTGGGGGGTCCAGAGCCTGAGGAAGGCGACGGCGGGTGAAGCTTACTATCGCTGCTCGCGGGGCTTGGTGTAGTGGAGGGCGTGCATCCAGGCGAGGTACAAGCTGAGGAGAACGGCGATGAGGGTACATGCTGCACCGATGATGCGGGCGAGCTCGTGGAAGATGAGGCCGCCGACAAGTTCTATTTCGGAACCGGGTTCGACTGAGGGGCGCGTTAGTTTGCCGAGGGTGAGGGGGAGAACGGTGATACGTACTGGTCAGATGCTCCAACGTGTTGTTACACGTTAGATTCATCTTGCTGGAGAGGTGAAAAGCTAGCAGCGAGGCCAGCCCGCCGACGCGATAGCGCGCTTTGGGTGCTGCCGATGGATTCGGGAGGGAGGCAGCTCGATGTGGCCGCAGAGAGATATGTCGTCGTAGTCGGCGGCGGACGGAGGGGTGGGTACAGTCGAGAAGGGATTACTCGACGGGTCGGTGAAAGCAGTGACGCATCAAGCAACGTGTAACAAGGGTTCGGGCGTCGAGCCAGAGTTGCAGCTATTCTTGCCAAAGTCGACGAGTAGGTTTGATGGTGGCGGGCGAGTCGCCGTTTGGCAGGTACCGAGTTTTTGTGCTGCGCGTTTCGTGCAACGGCCACCTAATGATCAAATGGACGGTGTCTCTCAAAGAACCGTTTGCGATGCGTGGAAGAAGAAAAGAGAGCTGTTGTTGCGATCGGCGCGAAGAAAGAAGAACTTGAGCAAGCAAGAATGCCAGTAGATTTATTCGGAGCGGCTTGGGTCGTCGTTGCGCAACTGAGCGTCGGCCGGGAAGGGCGACTTGGCGATTGGGAGTGGAAGTGGGCGGCGGTGATTGGGACGGACCAGACGGATGACATGAAAAAGAAGAAGACAATAAAAAGCCGTGAGAAATTCCAGTGACCAGAATTGTATCGTGCGAGTGCAGAGAGGAAAAAAATCAAGAGAGACAAAGAAAGAAGGAAAAACAAAACGTATATTGGTCAGATGGTGGGAGAAGAAAGAGTTGGCAGAGAGGGAGAGGGAGGCTAGAGGGAGACTTTGGGACGGCCAAGGCATCGTCAGGGTCAGGATGGCGCGTTACAGTTCTCCAGCCCACGATGAAGCGGGCCGACGGGCGGGCGGGTGTACCTGAGGGGACTTGTAAGGCACCTGTAAGCTGGGACATAACTGGCAGCATCTACAAGTATAGCGCCTGTACCCCGTATCTAAACTTGGCATTTTCTTCTCGTCCGACACGAGTGAGCCAGTAGGCAATAGCGCTTTCAAAAAACAACAATAGAATGAAAAGAACTAAAAAATCCCCTGCAAACTCTCTTAGTCTTCCATGTCTTGTTCGTTGCCCGTTTACTCTACACTCACTTGCTTTGTCTCGGGGCGAAACTCCAAACCGATGGGCGCATAGCGCATAAGGACACACAGCCACCCTGTAATACAGTCTTTCCGTGACGTCTCACCTATTTTCAAAAAGTGTTGAAAAAGGGCGCAAGATGTGAAAATGTTTATTGACGATTAGAATCGCATCTCTTCAACCATCTACACCTCCCCTCTCTCTTCTTCATAAAACCATTACGCCCTACCTATTAATAAGCCTCCAAATCTCCCACCGAGCCGCCAAGGTCTTGGCTCCCAGGCTCTCAGCTTATTAGCGGGCTTTGCCCACGGCAATAACGTTGCACGCACTCTGGCCAAAAGCCCCCCCACACACCCACATCCCCTTTGACGTGCACCGCCTCATTCAAACCGATATCTGGCCATTCACAGGAATCCGAGGGACACGACCATAGCCGGGGATTTCTCTTCGAAAACTGTTTAACACTTCCAGATCCTCTTGTTCCCGCCGTCTTTCCGTCGTGCCAATACAGAGCTCGTTTTACCCTCTCAAAGCCAAGTCGTGGCTGTGCAACATCATACATGTGATTGTAATCAATAACTGTCCACCTTGCCCTGCAACAGTTTGTCCGCCAAGACATATTCATCCGTATGATGAGTAATTACACCTCTTTAAAGAATTCGGAAAGGGAGAGAAACGTGCCAGATGTTTCACATTCTTCTATACAATCATATACCAATCTATACGTCATTAACCTCTCCCAAAAAATCTCCTTCACACGCCGTCGACGCCCTGCACATCACCGCAAAAAAGCCGTCGTAGACATCAGAAACGAAATGAAATTTCAGTAGTAAATAATCCACATGCCCGTACCAACGCCGCAAGCATTCTTGTATATGAGAAATCGCCCTCGCTCTGCTCTTCCTCTCCTACTCCCAGCTGTCGCGTCTTTTTCGTAATGATACATATTTGGCCCTAGTTCTTCCCTTTACACATTCTTTTCATCAAAATTTGCCCAATTTCGCTATCCAGCCATTCACCTCTTCATCTTCTCGCTCGCTTTTCTCCCCTCTCATTCGGCGCAGTGCCCGCTCCCTCCTCGCTGCGTCTCTTGCGTCCCCGGTCCTCGCGGTGTCCGCGATCGTCCGTTCTCGACCCGCCGCTTCCACGGCCCATGCCTCCTCGGTTGGTGTTATTGCCGGCATGACCAGGCCAATCTGGTCCGGCCCCCGGCCCGCGCGGTCCTTGTTGCTCGCTGCTGCCGCCATGGCCGCCCATGGACCGTCGATCGCGGTGCTCACCGTGGCCTCCACCGCTCTTGCCGTCCCGCTCATGGCTGCGCGGCCGCCCGGATCGTCCCGACCGGTCGCGATTGTTGTCTCGGTACCCTCGGCTCTGGTCTCGACCGCTCCCGTCGCCATTAGACGGGCCCTTGGGAGCGTCTATCCACCGCCCATGTTCTTGCCCAGGCGTCAACGGCTGCGTTCCACCCACAAGCACCTGTGCGTCCGAGTTGCCTCCCAGCATCTGCCGAGACGGGTTATGTCTGCCGTGGTTGTTATTGTTATTGTTGTTACTGCCACGACCCATATTGTCCATAGAGCCCTGCTGCAGAGCGTTATTGATACCCGCTAGCTGTCGACGACCACCCCTATGTCTGTCCGATGATGCCGAGGGTCCAGTGGGAATGTTCCCTTCTCCGCCACGATTCTGACTCGGCGGGGGGCCTGGAGGTGGCGGCGGAGGTGGCTGCGGCCCTTGTGCTGACTTGTTGTCAATCGCGGCTAGACGGTCCGGGTGTATACCGCTTGGAGCCCCAGCTGCCTCGCCGTTGGATCCGCCTTGCTTTCTTGTCGGGCCGTCATGTGTTGATGGCGCTGATCCTGGCGTGCTAGCCTCGTACCCCGCGCGCCAGCCGCGTACTGATGCCGGACCCGAGGGTGGTAGTCGTTCCGTCGTCGGCGTCAGGTTTTGGTCCGACAACGTAGCGCGATTATCTTGCTGAACCGCGGGGCCGGTAGGGGTAGCGTGCCCGCCTCTAACTGCACCGCGACCTCGTGGTCGAGGACCCGACGGCGTTTCTGGTCCCTGAGGGACAGGATTCAGTCTGCCATAGTTAGGATCTTGGTACCCCGCGTGGTGGCGCTTTTCTGCCTCGACCCCCCGAGGAGCTCCGTAGAACGCCTCTGAGCGATCAGCACCCTTATCGCTACGGAAAGAACCTGACATGCCTGGCGAGCGGTCCCGACCCCGACCTTGAGATCGATGATCAGCCACGTGGATACGCCCGTGCCTCTCGTCAAAGTTGCTAGGTGTTCCGGTGGCGCTTTGCTCGCCGTGGTGACTATCATGTCGGGGTGACTGATTTCGCCCAGTTCGGTCCCGATCACGATCGCGACCATCAATTCTGCTGGATCGCCCTGACGACTTATCATCACGCAGATCCAGCAGCGCCGCTCTTTCAGGATTGACATTGTCTGTACCGCTGGCTTGTTCTGGTCGTCGAGACTTGGACCGATCCGGTTCTGGTCCGCCACGTGGCGGCTTGGCAATCTCCTCTTTGGCAAACAATGCTGCACGCTGAGGGTTCATCATCGGTTCTGCCGGCCCAGCTTGCGGAGCTGGCGATGGAGCTTTCGGTTCGTCCTCGCCTCCACCTCTAGTGTTGCGCGGTTGCCGCTCTTGCTCTCTCGTCTTGCTGGCATCCCCGCTAGCACCATCTCTCTGTCGGTCCCGCTCGTTACGACCCGGTCGGCCATCAAGTGACTCGCGACCCTCCCGGCCTTCACGCGGCTCGCGCTGGTTGCGACCCTCTCTGCTCTCTCTCCCCTCTCTTCCATCGCGTCTTTCGTGGCCGCGCGACTGATTAAATCGTTCCGGCGTGTAGTGACCCGGAATGGGCACATCCGGACGCGTGGGAAGGTTAGGCCTGTCTGGTAAATTGCGTCCCCTATCCCCTTTTGGCGCTGTTTTGGGTGTTGAAGAGCGCGATTGGCCCGAAGCAGACACTTCTTCCTTTCCTGCTTCACGACCACCCCTTAATGGCCTGGCAGGCAAGTTATCTCTCCCAGGCCCGCCTGAGACGGCAACAAGCTTCTTTTGCTTCGAATCCTGGACCTCGCCATCTTCCTCTTCACCAGTTCTAGAAGCGTTGATCTTGGCGGCTCCGGGTTTAAAGTCTGACGCCGTGGCACGCAGAGCCGAGGCAGCAGCCCTATCATTCGTCTTTGTGCCGACATCCGCATTGGTACGGAAGACCTGCACCAGAACCCACTTCGACTTTCTCCGCTGCAGCTCCGACAGAGCACCCTGCGCGGCAACAGATAGGTCCACTCGCCCTCCAAGCTCGTCTTCGGGTGCCGTCTTTTGCGCGGCTTCCTGCTGCGTAATCTTTTGTAACTGTGTCGAAAATTGGGAAGCCATAAAATCAATCGCCGGGAAAAAGTCAACGACAGACTTAAGTACCGTAAGGGCATTTCGGATGTGCATCCATTCGCTACCACCCAGACAGGATTTCAGTGCGCTATACAAGTTCTTGTGCCAGCCAAACAGCAAATCTCTAAATTGCGCATGCTCCACGAATGTCAAAGGCTTTCCCTGGTCGTCCAGTGTAAGGGCGAAGCCACGGCGGCCGTTGTCACGAGGACCAATACCTTCCGTCTCGTATGCACCAAGCGATTTGTGGGCATTCTTGATGTTCTTGCCACCGGGCGCCGGGGCATTCTTGTGCCACATGTAGAGGTCCTCAAGGATAAGCTTCAGAAAGCGTCCTAAATACTCGGCCTCACGAACGCTACATGTAAAAATGAGTGTTCGCAAACGGTTGGCGTGAAAGAGTCGGTTGTATAACGACATGAGCTTGAAACCTGGCGCGTTATTGTCGTGTAGCGATTTGACGAAACGAAAAGTGTATTCGGTGTCAGCGGGCGAAATCAGCACGCGAGGCAAGATGCACTGCTCAAGAAGCACATCGGATATGGCATCTGCCTTGGCCGTAGGCCGAAAGGACGCTTGAAACAGATTCGTGAGGTATTTGGTCCAGTTGGCCTGCGTCTTGACATGCTTCTTGCGATCCTCCAGAAGATTGATTTGTGTTTGGGTGAGCTCCTTTCGTTTCTCGGTGCGCAGCTCTTGACCGCGACGTGACATATCGCTCCGGTCACGAAGAAGTGCAGACTCTTCAGCCTTGAGGCGGTCCGCCTCCGACTTGTAAATATCGGCTGGACAGTAGATGTCACCAAGTTGGAGGGCCCAAAATGTCGTGGCGAGTTCGGGTGTTATCTTGTCCCAAACTTCGGGTCGCGCGCTTGCCTGGACGGCATTGGTGAGTGGCTGTAGCGAAGCACTAATCTGGGCAATTTGAGCTTGGTTCTGGTCGATCACCGCAGCCAGCTCAGGTACAGAATCATCAGCGGCAGCCTTCTCCGCCATTGCCAAGTCGCCATCTTTGTCAATTTGAGCGGGGGCGCCCTTGGTTGCCTCAGGGTCCTCCGTGTTCCAGTGGAAGACTCGCTGTGACAAGCTAGCCCGGCCAATGAGGAAAGCCAGGCCGACGTCGAGGCCGTAGGTTTGCATCAAGTCAGGTATCGAAGGTACGATGCTGTCAAAGTCGGGCTGCTCCATGTTGTTCCACAAGAAGTCGAGATATTGGATGAGCGTTTGATGCGAAACGTCAATAACCGAGGAAAGAAACTTGAGGTGCGCTTCACCCTCGGGAACCTGAAAGATTGTTGCCTGTCGGTACTGTGCTAGATTGACTAGTAGACGTGCGGCAAGTCCTGACTCAGTCAGAGCTTCGATGAGGCGTTTCGAGCTCTTGATGTTGTCGTATCTCTTGTCCCCACCGCGCACGAGAGTGTGTTTGCGTAGAGAGGGAAAGCCTGCCATGGACAATATTTGATAGTCCGTAAAGTCGATCAAGTCCACAATGCCGCCCATAGAAGACATGAGCTCTTTGAGAATGATGAGATCTGTCGAATTGCCGTGGAACAATTGGTCATTGACGTAGAGGAGAACGGGGATGGCGTTAAGGAGAGAGTACCGGCGAAACACCTTGCCAGTAAATTTGGACAGAGCTTGGAGCCATTTGCTGGTTGTCAGGGCGTGATCAGCCTGCGTTCGGCTTCTCGACTTGCCGAGCGAGTTCATTAGCGACCAGACCAAGACGTCGTAAGACAAGTCTGTAAAGTACTTGGCGCATTCCACAAACGCCTCGATGAGATTGGGATATGACTCCAGCTGCTCGAAAGCGACTCGGAAAACAATGCCTGGCGAGGAGTAGCTGGTCTTGGCCAGTTGCTTTGCCATTTCGCCTAAATTCGTCAAAGAGACACGCTTCATTGTGCCTCTCGTTTCTGCTATGGCTCTGGCAAATGCGGTACGCATCGCAGGAAGTCGGGAAGTTTGTCCCTCGAACCACTCGGCATAGAGGGCATAGCGAGTCGTGGTCGGGTACAGCTTGAGAAGATCCCAAATTGCATTTACGACCGCGGCGTTGGCCTTGGTGTGACTGAGAGCGGGGAGAAGAAGTCTCTTCACCAGGTCATGCCATCTCTTCAGATTTTCCTCTGAGCCATCTTGGGTCAAGCTCATGCTACCAATGCTGGCAAGCTTGGAGAGAAGCACCTCATCCTTGCCGATGCAGACACCAGAGATGTTCAGGAATGTGCTGCAAAGGGTGAATACATCATCAACTGTCTGACAGACGGGAATGTGGTCCGACCACTCATCCCAGTAGAAGCGATATGTCTGGTTTTCGTTAGTGTCAAACTTATCGGGGAATGGCCAACGCCAAATCTTCTTGACAGGGAGACGAGTCAGCTTGACGCTGCCCTTTGGAATACCAGTTTGATCCAAATCAGGCACAAACTTTGTAGGACATGTGAAATCAGTGATCGATGTAGGTTTGCTGGCGTTGTAAACCTTTTCAAGCGAAACATTCAGGATGCGATGAATTCGGCTCAGAACATCGGGGAAGGTCTCTGGTATCCAAGGGAAGCGGCCTAAGATGAATAACGACTCCGGGATGGCACCGATAGTCAAAAGTTGCGTCAGAAAGGAGACCTTTTGCTCTAGAGGCTCTGGTAGCTGCGGTTTAGCTTCCTGAGTCTGCTCGGCGGCCTGCTTCGTCTCGGCTTCGGTCCTCTTAGAAATCTCCTTGCGTACTGCGTTCGGGTTATCGTCATCACCCTGTGGCAATACACCAGCCATGAGAAGAGCATTCATTCCCCCTCCCCTTGAAGCGCGCTCTTCCTCCTCCTTCTTCTTCAGCTCCTGTTCTCTCACTTCCTCCATCTTGTCGTCCGCAGGGGAGAGGTGTGGATATAGGTCTACGAGAGAGATGAAGCCGACTTTGACTAGCAGAGCGGCGAGGTACAGCAGATTAGCCGGGAGGACATCAGCTTCTGCGCGAAGCTCCGAATTGTAAAATCGAAGCTTGAAACCAAGTAATTGAGCAGCAACGCGGTTGCCTGGGGGAGGCAAAGTGTTGGTTTCTTTGATCCATTGCTGCTCAAGATCCAAGGAGCCGTCCTGGTTGTTTTCGGCATTTGCGAGTAGAGCTGTTTGGATTGTTTGCTCAGGCACCCGCCGACCTCCTAGCTCGAAAAAGGCGGCCAAATGAATGTCTCTTGCTCGATGCCAGAACTCGACATCGCGTAATTGTTTGGCTTTGGCATTGACTTCCTCATCTTGGGGACTGGTCACCCAATCTGAGTAGTCAGGGTGTGCCCAGGTTGGAAGGCCAGCCGAGTAAGAGGCGGAGTTGAGTTTGACCTGCGAGCGCGGCCACCACGAGCTGACCCTCAAAAACTTGACAAAAAATTTGTACTGCTTGATCAAGACGGCGGCGGCAACGTCGAGAGTGACGTCCAAAACTCTCCCAACATCCAGGTCAAAAGTCCCTATCAAGGCCTTGACTCTCTCAAATGTGTGTTGTGCAAGCTCTGGAGGGGGTGGGGGAACACTACTCGTGGTGAAGAGCTCAGTAATGAGTTTCGAGTAGCCTTCTGACTCCTCCCTTAGCAGATTGTAGTTGGCTTGGCGATAGAGGAGGTTGGTGGCCTGGCGGACACCCAGTCTGGCAAAAGTATCACGGATCAGGCCAAGCTGTTGCAGAATAGGCGCATCCAAAATCTGCCGCATAAGCGCAGTGGAAACGCCCGTGGACATGAGAAATTGTCGTAGGATTGGTTGGTAAAGGTCAGAGTCATTGTCCATGACAATGGCAAGCGAATCGAGGAACAAGGTATGGGGGACAAATTTGAAGGAATCCTTAATCACTTCCGTATTCTCCTCACCGATGATTTCTTTAACGCAAGCACCTGCCTCTTCGGGCGACAGCTTACCACCCAGGACGGCATGAATAAATTCCTGAAGTAGGCTGGATAGCTCGACGACATCGATATCATCGCGCGCCTGAGCACCGCGGGAGACGACATGGTCTCTTCCAGTGGCCGCCCATTTTGCCAGTTGCTCATCTGTTATTATGTCAAAATGATAGTTGGAAGGCTTTGGCGGCTTAAAAGTCTGGGATTCTCGTCGCTGTTGTCGTGGACGCGCGGAATCCGAGGGAGGATGCATCGGAGCAGGCTTGATAGGGGACGACGGTGTGCTGGCCGTACGTTGTCTCGAGGCCTGCGAGGAAGGTTGCTGCGGGCCAGAACCTTGTCGTTGGCGAGTGGGCGACGGTTGAGGATATGCTTGGCCCTGTGGTCCGTTTCGGCCATGAACATGCGATGAGTCGCGGCGGCCAGAGGCTCCACGGGTTCGGCCACGGCCCCTATTATTACCGTCATCTCGTTCATGATGACCCATACCCATCTCTGCAGGCCTATGCGGAGAAGGCCGGCCGGTTTCGCCGCCCGAGGGTCTATCAGATCTCTTGCGCTTTGGAGGCATGGCGGCTCGAAAGTGCAAGGAAGCTATGCGTTTAGATCATGGGCGGGTAGGAGCAAAGGATACGCAGAATGAGTGACTGATTGCTGAAAATTTTGCGGCGGTCGTACAAGACAAAGCGGGTGCTGGCCGTCTTGGATAAAAATCGATGCGTCGCACGAAGGGCAGAGAACAACAAGGCTGTAGTCGTCCAGTAGAGGGCTGCAGAATGGACCAACGGTGCTCACGTGGATAGGGATGGTAATTCGTTGTGCCGTCGTTGTCGTGGGATTTGCGTCACTCGTGCGATTATGCGTCGCGGTGCTTCGAGCCTGTCGCAAAGGCTGATGAGCAAGCTCCGACGATGTCTGGGCTAGTGATGCCTGAATGGATGCGCGACGGAGAGCTTGAAGAGCGTGCACGAGCCATGCAAACAGAAGGACGGCGGCACGTGATGCGGTGCGCCAGCGGCTGGCGGTCGGCGTCTGTAACTTGGTGCATCACGGCGAAATTATCCGAAATTGGTTTGACATGATTTTCTTGGTTTCTGCCGAAAACAAAAATCATATGCATAACATTGTTTAGAAAGTATCCCTAAGATCGATCTACCTGTCAAGATACACGCCCAGAACCTCCAGGCAGTCCAGTGTGCCCAGGTAGGTCCCCGCTGTTCTTAGGTGCCTTGCAGTTGGGGGATTCGATTGCTAGCGGCCATTTAGGTGGGCA
The DNA here is from genome assembly GCA_024472245.1 of Beauveria sp. NWAFU-1. Lineage (NCBI taxonomy): Eukaryota > Fungi > Ascomycota > Sordariomycetes > Hypocreales > Cordycipitaceae > Beauveria > Beauveria sp. NWAFU-1. Next base: position 2,666,384 of record JANBXD010000006.1, on the reverse strand, counting down.
TTACTAAACGTTACTAAGTTAGTCACATATATTCCCGAAGCCTGTATCGGAAGCTTGATTGCGCCATACAAAAGGGCTCCGAGGTGCACATACTTTTCTATTCCATCTTCAATTGCGACTCGGGCATAACAGTTGATCGCCGCTCAGCTGAAGAAGCAGCTTCATTTTGTCCTCGGCATATTTTCTCATCAGCACTCTCTCGGAAGCATCTACAGAAGCTGACCTGCCCCGCGCACCGTCGAGTAGCGACATCGCTGCCCTCGGTTAATATGGCTCAAGATACAGCCAGCAATGGCACGGCAAAGCCCAAATACGGTCAGTTACTTTACCCTGAGTACTCAGAAGAAGCCGAGTATCTCCTCAAATTCCCCTTTGCCGAGAAATATTGCTGAATACCTGGAAGAAAGACGGTCGTCTCAACCTGAGAACCCATTCGCCGCATTGATCCCGGATCAGCAAATCGCTATAATCCCAGAGTTCTCGCTGGAATCTGGCGCAACGCTACGCAATGTCCCGGTCGCTTACACGACGCGGGGAAAGCTGTCGACGACTGGCGACAATGCCATGGTCATTTGTCATGCTCTGACGGGCAGTGCAGATGTCGGCGACTGGTGGGGGCCATTACTCGGCGGTCCTGGTCAAGCATTCGACACATCAAGGTTCTTCATTGTCTGCATGAATAGTCTCGGCAGCCCTTATGGCTCGGCTAGCCCTGTTACGGCAAAAGACGGAGACGCTGCCAATGGCAGATATGGCCCCGAGTTTCCCCTCACCACCATACGCGACGACGTCCAGTAGGTTACATCCAAATTCCGCCCTTAGTCATACATTCATGCAGTCACTAACAAGTATTAGTCTGCACAAACTCTTGCTGGATGAGCTTGGGGTCAAGCAAGTCGCGGCCGTGGTCGGCGGATCTCTAGGCGGCATGTTTGTCCTGGAGTGGGCATACTTTGGCAAAAACTATATCCGTTGCATCGTTCCGATTGCCACCTCTAGCAGGCACAGTGCCTGGGGTATCAGCTGGGGTGAGGCACAGAGACAGAGCATCTACGCGGACCCCAAGTACGACGATGGATACTACTCATTCGAGGATCCGCCTTCAACTGGTCTCGGCGCAGCACGCATGTCTGCGTTGCTCACGTACCGCAGCCGCGACTCTTTTGAGGCTCGTTTCGGACGTAATATTCCTGATGCTTCTAAAGTGCAGACTATTCGGGAACGACCACGCCCTTCCACTCCTTCTGAAGCTCATTTCCACATCCACAATGACGGTCACGTTGTGAAGCGCACATCAGTATCTCGCAAGAACAGCGCGGGCAGCTCGAAACAGTCACCGAACGGCAGCAACAGCAACCAAGTGGTTGACTCACCGGACCCTCAGTTCACAGGCCCCAAAAAGGTGGAGAGTCTTACCGGTGGCGAAGATCTACCAACATCGACGTACTTTTCCGCCCAATCTTATCTGCGGTACCAAGGAACCAAATTCGTGAAGCGGTTCGACAGCAACTGCTACATTGCCATGACGCGCAAACTCGATACCCATGATGTTTCGCGTAACCGAGCGGACACGATTGGGGAGGCTCTCGCTTTGATCGAGCAGCCGACTCTGGTGCTCGGCATTGAGAGCGACGGGCTGTTTACATTTGCGGAGCAGCGGGAGATTGCCGAGCACGTCAAGGACGCCAGGCTGGAGCGCATCGAGAGCCCCGAGGGCCACGACGCTTTCCTGCTGCAGTTTGAGCAGGTGAATCGGCACATTCTGGCATTCCTCAAGGAGGTTCTTCCCGACATTATGAGCAAAGAGGGTGCGGCAGCAGAAGAGGTGGGGGTGGGCAAGATTACCAAGTCGAGCACGTTTGGCGAGGCAGAAGTGGAGGACATTACGACATGGTAGGGACGAAAAGCCACGCGAGAGATTTGATCGTCTCAAGAAGGGCCCGGCGCGGTTTTCGGTCAAGAAATTGGGCGTCTGCGATGATCAAATTGTAGCTTGAGTGGGCAGTCTAGCTTTTTTGTTGACAAAAGGCTGGCGGCGGATTTGATAAAAGCAGGCCAGGATGCCTAAACTTCATAGATAAAAAAAAAGGTAGACTAGAAACACGATGAAGGGAATAGAAAAGGAATTAATCGAGTAAATGCTTCGTATTTATCTTGTATAATTACGCGTATAATCACGCTGGTCATAGTTCTGCAGCTTTATGGTTTGCTACCCGTTGTTGTGGCTTTTTGTCACGCTGTCATGCAGCCTCGCTCGGCCTTGATCAGTGAGCGACCGACTTCTTTAGTTACTAGCGACGACTAAATTTAGCCCCAGCCGGGTGGCGGTTGGCCCGCGCGCGGTGGCCGATGAGAAGAAACAATGCCATTTAGGAGCGAGTCATTTGGCCAAGGTGCAAACCAATCACAAACGGCCTGTATGCTATCGTAATGCAGACGGGGTAGAATTGCAGGTCTGGTGTTTCTGCCATCCAACTAGCAAGGACGGGTGACGGGTAAGCAGGAGGCGTGATGAGGGGCGGAAATTCCCCCCAGCCAAGCCAAGCCATGTGCCGACGATTCAGACCTCGTAGAAATTCTAGAAATTCTAGAAGGCGACGGGTCGGACTTCCGAGTCGGGCTGTAAACTTAGGCACAGCCATGGAACTAGGAGGGGCTCGCTGGGTGCTGAGAGGGCTGGTTGGCTGGCTGGCCGGATGGGATGGCTGCACGTGGGGGAAACGACGCTACTCTGTCGAGTATAAACGGGGCAGGCGCAATAATTGATTGCTAGTTGCTAGCAAGTAATAAGCCATCTTTTGCTATTTAACAACAGGGGCCAAACACACCATTCAGGTGGTGGTGGTGGGCAGATTTCATCAAGCCGCATTGAAGGGGATCGTCGGGCGGCCATGGCTTCTCGTCTCCAGTGGGCCGGAATGGCGTAAGAAGGGTGCGGAGGGCGCTGCGCGCTGTAAATATGAGACCACAAGCCCCCCGCCGCCTGGTGCCGTCGCGTCCAAACTTCATCTTCGGTTCGAAGAATGCCGGTTTTGCGGTCAAGTGCATAATTGACCATCTTGAAGCAGCTGCTGCATGCCTGCTAAATGTCTTTTAACCTGCCACCTGCCCAGATACCTACCGTGTCCATTCAGTGTACGCAAACTGCACCGTGCACTTTACTGTCCAGCCACACGGTATACCTAGGTACTTGGGTAGGTAGAGGGTTACCTACAGAGTGCTACAGTGAGTTGCAGCGACCGTTTCGGTGGTTCCGTCGTCTGCTTTGGTGGCCTTGCCCGTTGTGGGCTCGCTAAACTGCCCTGAAACTCTGAACAGACTATCTGCCCGTGTCACCGTGCTGTACGACAAACACTCCCACAATATCTGCGTCGAACAAATAACAAAAGAATTCATCATCTTCACCTCGCATGCCAGCCTCTTTCGCTCTCTGAAGCTTTGCCCTCGCGCCGGCAATTGAGCCGAAACCGCGTTCCGCCTCTCGACCCGCCGCCAAGTCGGGGGCCATCCATGTCTTAATCGCACGCATTAAACCGTTGCCCACCACGACAAAGGGATACTCGCGAGGAGACGGCATGCGCCGAAATTTTCAGTCCTTCAACTTTGCGCCGTCTCTCCCTCACGGATCAAATCACACGCCTTGATTACAAGTCCTTTGTCGAGTCTCGAAACCTTTCGCCTGCACAGAGCGACCCAGCAAACGCGGCACTCTAGCTACCTGCCCGCTGGGCGACGACGGAGACTGGGTCGCCGACCACAATCGCCATGCCCGAGTCCTCCGATCAGATGCTGCCGCCGCCGGCACAGGCGCCGGCGCATTCCAGTTACACGCGGGGTGGCAACAGGGCCTTTCACAACTATTACAACGACTACTCTCACATCCCAGACGCTAATTTGCGTCGACGGCTAGCGCTATCAGACGTTGACAAGGTTCCATTCGGAACGTGCCGTATGTGTCACCCCAAATGCCCGAGCAAAAAAAGGCATGCAAATCAGGAATAAGTGCTAACTGGCAATCCAATCTCACAGATGTCCGAGCTGTTTTTGTTGCCGGCGCTGGCTTCCTTTTGGATTCCTATAGCATCTTTGCCATCAACTTTGTGGCTCCTCTGGTGGGCTTGGCATACTATAGCCAAGAAGGCAACGGCAGTGGCCAGTTACCTGCGACTATCAGTGAAGCCCTCAAGGCTTCTACAAGCGCTGGAACAGTAGTAGGAATGATTTTGTTCGGGTGGCTTGCCGAGTACGTGAGGCTTTATTCTCTTGACATGCGGCCCACTAACATTTGCCAGCAAATATGGACGGCGTCGCATGTACGGCATCGAACTAGGCATCGTCCTCTTTACAATATTCAGCTGCGCACTCGCTTCCGGAAGCCCCTCTATGAGCAGCCCGGGGGTATTGATATTTTGGCGCGTCTTGTTGGTGCGTACATCCGGGTGTCATATCCGACTCGTGACTAACTCTCGGACAGGGCATCGCAGTTGGAGGCGACTACCCTCTTGCCAGTGTTATCACTTCCGAGTAAGCCAAACGCTCTGAATCCGCCGCTACCAGAATGCTCATGTTTATAGATTTGCACCGACGAGATGGCGTGGCGGCCTGATTGCGGCCGTCTTCTCCATGCAGGGCCTCGGCCAGCTCATGGCTGCAGTGGTCAGCCTCATCACGACTGTCGCATTCCAAAGCGCCTACGACGGCATCGGTCCCAACGGTTCCTGCGATGCCGCTTGTCGTGTTGCCGCTGACCGCTCTTGGCGCATCATTGTTGGCGTTGGCGCCATCCCGGCGTGCCTCGCCATGTACTATAGAATTACCATTCCCGAAACTCCTCGCTATACTTTTGACGTACAGCACGACGTCGACAGGGCCGACGCCGATATCCGCGCCTACGTTTCCAGCACTCGGCCGAAAGACACTGTTTCTACTACCAATACCCTGCTCCGGCCGGCAACCCTTTCCGTGCCAAAAGCGTCCTGGGCAGACGCTAAAGAATTCTTTTTGAAGCCGCACAACCTGCGGGCCATTGTCGGAACCTCGCTGTCTTGGTTCTTTCTTGTGAGTGTTTTAGCTCGTTTATTGACTAAAATCTACTAACACGCCTCGAAAGGACCTTGCCTTTTACGGACTGGGCTTGAATAATCATGTTGTCTTGCATGCCATAGGCTACGGCAGCGGCAAATCGCTGTATTACAAGCTGCGAAATCAAGCCCTGGGACTCATTATTTTGACCTGCGCGGGCTCATTACCGGGATACTGGACGGCCATGCTGACTGTCGATACAGTTGGCCGCAAGCCTCTTCAAGTGTTTGGCTTTCTTCTGCTCACAGCTGTCTTTTGCGTACTCGGCTTCGCGCTGGACTCTCTCAATGGGGCCTCCACGCTCGCGCTTTACATAATCGGGCAGTTCCTCTTCAACGCTGGTCCCAATACGACGACCTTTATCATACCTGCCGAGTGCTTTCCGACACGGTATCGTGCCACTGCGCATGGAATTTCCGCGGCCATGGGCAAGATTGGTGCCATTGTCGCTCAAGTTATCAGCATCCCGCTCCTCAAGCAAGACAGCTCCGACGCGCCGTCAAGTTGTACGGGAAATCAGTGCTCACCGTCTCTCGACCGCCTTCTGCAGCTATTTGCATTGTTTATGCTGCTCGGGACCTTGGTTTCGCTGCTCATTCCCGAAACAAAAGGCATCACTCTGGAAGAGCTCTCCGGGGAGCCGCACACGAGCTACAACGACGGCTGCAACGGCAGCATCAAGGCGTTTCGCCCGCCGCGCCCCTGGTGGCATCCCAAAGAGCTCCTCGGCTTCTGCGGCGCGGGCGAGCCCGCCGGTTTCCATCAGCGTTCTGTGTGCTGGGGCGGCGGCCGCCGTGGCAGTCGTCACCATTCGCCTCGTATCGGTATCATGTCGTCGCCGCAAATGGTCGGTGCAGCTTCCGAGAGGGCGGACAAGACGCGGTCCTCACAGTGGCGCATACTCGGCCACCGCGATAAGCGCAAGAAGCACAGCACGGCGGACAGCGAAGAGATTGCCATGATGCGCCGCAGCGCCGGAACGCAGGGGGACGATGCCTCGGACGAGACGGCCTATGTACGCGGCAACAATAGTCGAAGTAATGTGGGCGTCACAACATTGACAGCGGGACACGTTGATCCGCCGACTTGGGGAGCGGGCTGGGGCCGTATTGACCGAGGGCGAACGGCGCCTTCGTCAGAGTTACAGGACGTAGGGATGCTGCTACGGAATTGATGAGATTATATAGATTTATTTGATTGGAAGCATGTACACGGGCAAAGGCGTATAGACGGGCATTGTAGACGTTTTTTTGAATTAGTTTCCAAGATTTCACGCGTTGATATGAAACGGTAAATGCAAGTTTCATTCAGGCAAAGGAAAAAGCAAGCAAGCATAAGAACCGAAAAAAACAAAACAAAGGCTGATCTCGTAGCAATGGATCATGAAAAACGCACCCCATAACGACCAGGCATCAAAACAAAGAAGAATAAAGATGTCGTAGCCACATTCAATGGCCAAACCCACCCCTTTCTACCCTCATTTCCTCTCCCGAAACGCCATTTCCCTCTCATACATACATACGCGCGCGCAAAGCCGTCATTTTAGCAACTATGGAACATGGTAAGCACATGCTCAGAATCATGCGCTTGGGGAAGCCGTCCGGGGGGAAACTTGCCTGCAATAGTTTTTGCACGTCTCGTAGGCCTTGGAGCGGAACTCGCCGTTTTCGCAGTACGAGTCGACGTTGGAGGCGTGGCAGTAGCCGTCGAGGCGCTGGGCACAGGTGAAGCGCCGGTGGATGACGTGGTCGACGGGCGAGGCGAGCGCGCCGAGGGCGGCCGCAAGGATGAGAGTGAGTGAGGCCTTTTGAAAGCGGGTAGTGTTAACATGCAGTTTTGTTTCTTGATCGATTGCAGTCTCTCGTTGGTATCATTTGTCGTGGGCGCATTCTGGCGACGGAGGCGCGCACGCGTGGGGCCTAGGGGGGGCAGGGAGGGAGGAAGCTCTCACCTTCATTGTGATGTTGCTGGCTGTGTGGTGAGGATGAAGTCGCGAGGTCCGTTTTCTTTTTTCGGACTCGAGATGATTGGCGAAGAGAGACTCGAAGACAATGTAGCAAGGGCAGACTGACAAACTACATCGGAGGGCACTCAGGCCTACTTATTCAACGGAGGGGAAGGGGGGAGAAGGGGAAGGGAAATGAAAGAAAAACCACAAAAATGTCTTGGATCATTTCTCCTCAGGTACGGGGCGCACGAACAGTTCATGGGAGTGTGTCTGGTGGCAGAAAACGGTGGCCGGCGCGCGAGACGGGGGGAGATTACAACTGTCTTGGAATTTTTGGGGTGTTGGTGAGACATCGAACCACCCAAAGTGACCAGTTGACTGGGAGGCTTTTGCTCAGGCGCGCCGCCCGAGGAGCAAGAACCTGTCAGTCGCAAGTTTGTCTAGCAGATTTGAAGAAAAAAAAGACGGGTTGTTGGGCATTTTGGGCGACAAAAGGGTTGCGCGGCGCCATTAGTTGCACGAGATGCGGTCAGAGGAAGCTGTTGGCTATGCAAGAATAGAGAGGGTTGTTGGCTGGTTGCGAGTTGGGTTGGGTGGCTGGATTGGCGGTTTGTGCCTTTGAGAAACTCCCAAATGCCCCTCATCTTGAATGTTTGCAATATGAAGGCTGCTGCTGCTTCCCGCACGCAAAAAAACCATTTGCGATCCAACAAGCCAACAAAGGGGGCGCGCCGAGGCTGACTGCGCAGCTGAGAGTCCTGAGACCTCTTTTTTCTTCATTCTTCATTTTTCACAACTTTCCAGCCACACCGGCGGCCGCATCGCCTGTTTTTTCTTTCGCTCTAATGTAATCAGTCAATTCAGTGCAAAATTAGCCAACAGGAGAAGAATCGAGACTTTTTCTTGTATCCTTGGCGAGACATACATGGTACCAAAAAAAAAAAAACGGCAGGTGTGATGGTGTGAGAGAAGCGCAAGACATTTATCCGCTTTCCCCCATGCCAATGTCCACCTAGTCTTGCTTCTATTTTTAAAGCTGTCATCTCGACCAAAAAGAAGCAGCAGGAATGTTTTGCTTCTTCTGTGCACTTTGCACAACGCCGCCACACACTGGAGCGGGGGAGGTTGTTTGGCTCTTGTGAGAGCAAGGGAGGCGCTCAATTACCGAACCACATGGGACCACAGCGAAATCGTGTGTCTCGCGATCCCAAAGAGGTCTGGAATCGGTCCCCGGTTTTTGCGAGTCTCAGTTGAGCACTTGTGCTGCTGCATGCTCCCAAGCTTGGGGCGAGAATGTCAAATGATGAAGCGCTTCTCTTCGGGGTAAAAAGGCAACCTTATGGGCCCATACTTGTCGAGTTTTTATGAGAGATGCAGTTGCTGCTATGAACGGTAGTTTTGATTACTTGGCTGCAACTAGCAACTTGATCCCTGCAGCATCTCGTTTTCTTAGTTAATGGGTAGGCTGCAATTGCCGTGCGACCATAACCGTGCGCCAGCAGAGCCTGTGTGAACCATGATCTCGCTTCGCCTCGCACGACAGAATGAGAACCCTGTATCCCGGATAACACACACACATACGGATACACACACACACACACGCTCTAGCGAGAGGACCATGTCGGCCTCGACGCCCGGCACCGTCGTTGATTCCGTGGAAAAGCCTCCCCCATGACGCCGGGCATCTTCCCCACCCCCAGGGCCTGTGCACGATCTGGGCTGATGATCGTGTCAATCACACAGTCGCGACTTTTGGGGTGGCTCTGGCACAAAGCGGCGGACAAGGGCGACATTCGCCAACTCACGCAGCAGCCGCCCAGGCGTGAAGCAAATCTCGACAAAGCACAACAAGGTTCCAAGATTCTGAATGCAAGTGGTCGGTTCGATGTGCGATGCAGTACTTGTATGGTCTTGACTCAGCACGCTGTGCATTCAACCATTTTGACATGTTGAAAAATGCTCAAAGCAATGATAAGGAAGACGCAATATTCCTACTGTCAAATATTTTTTGTAAATCGTGATACCCTAATTGTATCTTCTCATCATCGACAAGTAGCGGGAGCAGAGCAGCACAAGTTACATCACCTTCCATTATTGCCAGGTCGAAAGTCACTTACACGGGGCAGGTGCGGCCTCAACCTCTCCATCAACACCAAAACTTGAGCATCGTAGTAAACTGTAAATTACAATTCATTCATCCATATCCCAGTCTTTAGCAAACAGCATCAAATCACATCCGCATTCACACACAGACAATGACTCACTTCCCACTTGTCCCGCCCTTTACAGGCAAGCTCCTCGACGACATCGCCGAGGCCCCCTACCACGATAACGACGACGACCTCCTCCCCAATTCCCAACACCACGACTTCGTTGACCATTCGCCACCCCCCTACCCCCGCAGCACCTCTTCCCTAGGCCTCGGCCCCTCCTGGCCCATCTCCTCCTCGGGACCGACGCGCACGCTCACGCACGACGAGATTACTGAGTGGCGGCGGCTGCGACGCGACACGGGTCACCTGGGCCGTCTGGAGTTGCTGCGCGCGGGCGCCGTCGTCGAGCCCTTTCGGCCGACGCCGTTGGTGCGGCACGCCAACCCGCTGCGGGACGGAGGACGCGGCCTTGCGGCGGCGGAGGAGGAGCTTGGGGAGCAGCAGCGGCGTCCGGCAGGTGAAGAGACGCGCGGCTGGATTGGCTGCCTATGGGACTGGGCGGCCAGGGTTGGGAACCGGATGACGAGGGCGGTGAGGTTTGTGTTTGCGAGACGGAAGCGTGTCGCGCGCTGCCGCGCTGCTCGGGATGTCCAGCACGAGCCCAAGTATGATCTGTTTCGAGATTTGCGAGACTTTTGAGACGATGCCGCCGCTGGAATAAAGGAAGCGTTTGGGGGGGGAGACTGAGGCAATGCTTATATTGCCACTTTATATTTGCGTAAGCTAGCGAGGGTATTTGTACCAGTTTTACCATACAGCGCGCCTCCAAAGAAGCTTGTTTGCACGACTATACAAAAAATTTTATGGCCTATTCTCAACAAGCATTGGTTCTCATGTGCGCTGGCCATGTTCTGTAGATTCTGTCCCAAAGTTTCCAACGGTAAATCTTGACTATATGCGCTCAAAGAGTAAAATAGCAGCCATCATAAATCTCAAAAAAAAAAAGAGTGCCCCGACAAATCAAGGCTCAACAAGGCCAGCAATCTGTTTGTTTTTCCGACGCAGAAAGCATGTGTCATGTGCACATGCGGAATAACAAGAGGTATAATGGATATAATGTTGACAAAGGAAAAAAAAGGGGGGGAGAAGTAAAAATCACGAAAGAATACCAGGCTTTTTACTCTCCCCCTCTTACTCCTCGTCGACCCAGTCGTCGCCGGCCGCATCGTCAATCTCAATCGTGGTGCCCAGCGCCTCCTTGCCCTGCCGAATCATGTCCTGGAGGCGCTTGTTAAACGCCGAGATGCGAACATCGGCGTCGCGTTCCTCCATTTTGCGACGGGCAGCGAGATGCTTGGCCTCGGCGTCGAGGCGAGGGCTGTCGATTTTGCGGGGCGAAGGCGCCTCGCCCGAGTCGCCGCGGCTCGACGCGGCGGACGCGGCGCTGTTGGCGCGGCGGTGGGCGCTGGTGCTGGCGACGGTGCCGCTGCGTCTGCGGCGGTGGCCGGCGCCGCCACCGCTGCCGCGGGACTGGGAGCCCGAGTAGGAGTGTGTCTGGGAGGGTGAGGCGATGGAGGCGGTGCTGGCGGTGGTGTAGGGATGGTGGTGGGTGTAGGGGGTCGAGGCGGGCTTGGTCGGGGAGGCGGACCGCGGAGAGGCGTACGAGGCGGATGAGGGAGGGCGACGCTGCTGCTGCTCAGAGGGCGTCTCCGGGCGGTAGGAGAAGCGGGGGGCGGACGGCATCGAGGCGCGGCTGCTGTTGGGGGTGGCCGAGATGCGGCGGCCCGTCGTCACCGAGGGCGTGTAATTGCGGTTTCGGGGCGACGATCGGTGGCCGCTGCTAATCTTGCGCGGTGTCGCGGCGGCAAACGGCCGGCCGCTGCTGCTGCTGTTGTTGTGTGCGCCGTCGTTGACGAAGACCCAGTTTCGGCCTAGGTCGTCGGCGTGCGTCGTCTGTCGACGCTTTGCGGCCGGGATGCTAGGGGACGGGCTGGCAGGTTGGTAGGGGTAGTGGTGATGTTGCTCGTTGTTGGCTGGGGTCGGCGGCGCAGCGTCGTCGATGACGGCGCGGAAATGGTACGAGGTGTCGTCGGTGTGAGAGGCGGGAAAGTGGCCCGGCACGCGGTGCTCGTAGTCGTCGTAATGGTGGAAGTGGTAGTTGCAGGAGTAGTCGTCGGCGGGTGGCAGGGGAGCGTCGTCGGGTCTCTCCACCGTGGCCCCTGTCGAAGTCATAGCGAAGCCCCGGCCGCCGCCCGCGTAGAAACCCTTGAAGGCACCCGCTTTGCAAAATTCCCACACGCGGCCGACGACGCCGCCGACGGCGCTGATGGCTACGCTGCCCCATCCCTGCGGCGGCGATGCTGGCGGGTCGTGGCGGAACAGCGATGTCGGAGCGCCGCCGCTGGATGCGTCGTCGTCGTCGTTGTCGTGGCGGGAGCGCTTCGACCCAAGAGCCGTCCGGTAGTTGGAGTCCGAGTACATGCTTTCGCCCAAAACATCGGCCTCTGCGTGGCCCGGCGTGTCGAGGGTGCCGGCGAGGGCGTATGCCTTGACAGGCGTGTGCTGCGGCACGGCGGCGGCACCAAAGAGGCTCACGACCGGCGGCGCATCATCATCGGCAGTGGCACCCGTGCCTGGGCGATCTCGTTTGCGCCGGCGGCGCTCGAGAAAGGCAGAACCCGACGGCGAGGGCGAGGATACGGGCGGTCGGAAGATGAGAGGCGGTGAGGCCGTCGTCGCGCCGACATCGTTGCGAAAGGCCCCCGGCATACTGAAGCCCGACGGGTACGTCATCTGGCAAGGCGAGATGGAATGCTCAGCTGCGTGGGGTGAGGAAGTGGTGGGCTGGAATGCGGTTGAGGTGGAGTAGATGAGGGGAGATGCTCATACAGCTCAGGACTTGTACAAAAGATACTGGACAAAAACTATGCGCGCAGATGTTATTGAGCGCAGCACATGTCTGACCGAGTAAGAAAAGGTGAGCGGACGCAGTTGCGGTCAGCAGTCCAAAGTGCAGGGTTAGGCTGCGCAGATCAAGCCGGTCCAAGCGCCAGGACTTGTTTTGTCGCTGGTGCCGTTCTGGGGCAGATCTGATGAGATAGGCCTGCTATATGATTTTCCGAAAATGACCTGCTCGAGAAGGAGAAAAAAAGATTAATAGGAAGCGATGTTCGGACCTAGTCTTGGGCGTGTAGTTTGTTGGGGGGTTTGCGTGGTGCAGACTACGGGGCCTTGTTTACCGGGCCGCCAGCTCGTGACCCCACCAAACCAATGGCGGCTGAGCAGCTGCCTGGAGCAGCAGATCACATCAGCTCCTTACGTAAGCAGGCAAGCAGGGTGATGAAGCTATCGCCAGAAAAATCGCTGCTAGCTACAAAAATTTAGCCTACCAGCTGTAAAAGAGGGGTGAAGGATAGGCCTAGAGCGGCAGAATTACTTAAGTTATAAGCAGAGATCAAATGTGAGATGGTAAGCTAGGCAGCAGCCTTCCTATCAACGCAGATCCAGTCCAGAGGATGAGTTTGATAATTTTATGACGCTGTCGAACTCTGCAATTCACCAATGGCCACTTTTCAAGCATGGCTTTCAATTCATAGCACCCTTTAATAAGTGGTTCGCATGGCCTTGTGGATACAGCCTTCCCAAAGAGGAACTCCCTTATCGCCAGCCCCGCAAACGGAATGCCACGGCAACGAGACCCTGAGGAGGACAACCAACTGATCCGTACAAGGGGACAAGCCATCAGCAGCATTGTCACCTGCCACACCATATGTATGGTGTCTAAATCAGCACAGAGAAATCAACTTACTTCATGCACTCTCCTTTACAATCATGATTCTACTCTGAAGCCAGCTCTCCAAAGCGCTGCAAGCAGCCAGTTTATCTTAATTACTAAGTGACTGGCTGTCGATTGACTGGCTGTTGATTAAGTGGTTACTGTGACTGGCTGCTGGTTGACTAACTGTTGATTGACTGGCTCTGTACCATCTGTAAACCCCTAACTAAGCCCCTGGTTGAGCAGAACAGTGCCGCGACAGCATACATAAATGCGTTTTTCTAGTTGAATAGGCAAAACGAAGTATAAAAAGAAATCCATGAAGAAAGAAATCCACAACAAAAAGAAATCAATAACAGAAAATATCCTAACCTCTTAACCAAGCATTGAAGAGCGTGCCTCCGAACGACTTCAGATGGTCGTCAACTTCAGAAGGCGCTCAAGCTCGTCGACAGACTCTTGGGCGGTCTCTGATTCCTGTAGTTCTGAAGGGCGTGCAAGTTTGCCATCCGTTCTGTTAATGGTCTCCGACTCGCCGACTTCCGAAATTAGGTTTTCGGGATCCATAGCAAATTGCAATGGCTGGGATACCACTTGCATCTCAATGCGTCCACCTGCAGAGGCATCCTTGTCAGAAACACCAGAACTCATCGTGGTATGGGAGCTTGTAGTCTCAGCACGGCTCCAAAGGCTCGAGTGATGGCTATCTTCAGAGGATCCGCGCTGATTACGAAGGCGGCGGATAAGGGACGAGTTTGACGAGATATTTCGTCCCAAAGAAGGTACCTGACCGAAGCGGCGAAGAGTGGACGCAATCGAACGACCGCCAGTGCTATCCTCAGAAGACTCTTGGCGACGAGGTGGATGAGCCAAGACGGCTGCTGCCCCTGCGACAGGGTTGGAGCTGCCTTCGGCAAGCTCCGTAATAGGCTGCTGGTCCGGCTTCTTCTAGAAGTTTGGATCCATGATGCCATTTTTGAATTGTCGCTGCAGATACTCCTCGTATATCGTTTGGTCGATTTTGTCTTGGTCGGGATGAACGATATCGAGGTCAGGGTCCCAGTATTGATCACTTCTGGGATCGGCATCCGGTGTTCCAGCCCCACCAGCCATGAACAGTATACTCCGCATTGCCCAGCTGAGCCCAAGGCAGTCATACATCCTTTTGGCGTCATCCAGAGACCTAGTCTTGGCAAAATATTCTGTCCCGTCTGCGATACGAGTACCCGTATCAGCGTCGAAGATGCTGTATCTTGCTCTATTTGCCAGGTAGTCCTCCCGGAGTTGCAGCATTGAACTGAGTGCTTCCTTGCTTGGGTGGCACGGCGTTTCATATCGTAATTCTGTTTTCCCGAGCCAATGGACCGCAAAATGAACCTTCCAGACGTCAGGGTCGCCAGTGTCATTGGCAGTTATCTTGATCGGACGAAACCCGACATGGCCTCTGTCATACAGTTGATGCAGGTAGACATTGAGGGTGAGCATGTTCCACAGTTGGTCCGAAGATGACGGGGACCCCACGAGATGCTTAAGTCTCTGAGCGAAACTGTTGCCAAACATTGTGGTGAGGACCGGAATCATGGTTCGGAAAAAGTCGACGCCTTCCTTGGTCGAGTTCATGGCGTGGGGTAAGATGTGCGCAGCTTCGATGCCATCCATGCTTTTCGTGAGAATGCACATTTGTTTATCCCGCTTCTTGACCTAATTGATCATTTGTTAGCTTCCTATCAATGTGGTGATTAGGTGCAAGGCATGCTATTTACCTGTCTTGCGACCGCTTGATTACGGACTGTGGGAGGCGATCGGCGGGGGCGTACAGTGTTCGGCCTGTTGACAACTGAAGAAACCGTACCGGGAACAGTTGAAGAACCCGTGTCGGGAACATTTGGTTGAGTTGTGTTGCTATGACTTCTCTTTCGTTTTAAACTCCTGAGGCCTCTTCTGGTCGACGGTTGAGGGTCTGGAGTAGGTTCAGAACTTGCAGTTGGCTGCTCTGGTGGCTTCTGCGAGGACGAAAGCCGGCGGCGGGCGAACTGCCGAACACTTCCAAAGGCGCGAGTAACGAGGCTCGACGCCGTGGGCTCGACTGCGGTGCTTTCGACAAGGCTGGGAGTATCACCCTGGCCAGACGGCTGCTCGGATGTGTCAACTGTCTCGGCTACTTTGAGGTTGTAGTTTCCGTTGACGACTTAGACAGTGTTAGCAAACTTTTCCTCTGCCACTGATTGGCTACTTACAAAACTTGACGAGATCTTTTGCACAAGCACCAACACTTCGAAGTTGATCATCATCATTCTGAACGGCATCAATGGTATCAGGGCTCGCGATGGAAAACATGGCCAGCTGAAAGGCTCCAAATTTGGTCTCCTCGGAGTCTGCAAAATCGTTGTATCTGGTGGCCAGATCTTCCATGAGTTGCTCCTTGTTGTCGTAGTGGGTGTGGGGGAGATTGGCTGGCGCCGGTGGCAGGTCAAGAGCCATCAAGGACCGCCACCTGACTCTGACTTCAGCTGAAGCATCTGAAGCATCTGAAGCCATAATTGCGAGAGGACTCTGTGCTAGGAAGAACAGAAGAAGTGGGAAGAAGTGGGAAGAAGTGTAAAGAGCGAAGAAAGAAGTATAAAGAATAAATGAAGAACTGTAAGGAGTGAGGGAAGAAGTGTAAAGAGCGAAGGAAGAGGTATAAATAGTAAAAAGGCATGAAGAGTGAATCAGAAGTATCCCTTTGGCGGTTAAGAAGGAGCAAACAGTCGTGGAATCCATAAAAGTAAGAGACGACAAGGTACTAGACTAAACCTAGGTACGCCATATGCCTGGCAAGGAAGTCATCCCTGGTATAGGCCTGCGCCACAGTACTTTTACGATCGCTGCATTACACACTAAAGAAAAGTACCTGAGATTTTGATTGGACAGAAGAATCCCTACAAAATACCCCCTTGCTCCTTCTCCGCAGCCATAGGGATATAAAGAGTGAAGAAAGAAGAAAGAAGGGTGAAGATGAAGTGAATTCGCCTTGCCGTCCTGTCGCGGAAACGTATGAAGAGCAGACAAAGAGGCGTGAGGAGGAAGTAAATTTTGTGGCAGACGCCTTGCCTGCCGGGTGCCCTGCCGTGGAAAAAGTATATCAAGAGCTGACAAAGAGGTGTGAAGAAGAGGTGAATTTTGTGGTTGCCGGCTACCCTGCTGCAAACGCCCACATTGGCAAACGCACGCCGGAAGGGTTTTATTTTGACACGGCTCGAGAGTTATCAGAAGCACATCGAATGGAAGAAGATCAATTCAGAAGCCGAGCCAGATGCCGAAGCAGTTGCATCTCAGACGTCATCTCAGTTGCCAAAACTTTTCGTGGGTGGCTGCGCCGCCACCATTATTACGGTAGCTAACTATAAAGTTAAAATATGTTAGAACCTGCTGGAAGAGATGCAGAAAACGTGGCCGTAACGCAAATGCCCGAAAAATAAAGCTGTCCAAGCCACAAAGAAAAAGTTATTACCTAGAGTTGGACGCTGTAAAGAGTAACTAAGAAACATGGGGTTATAGTAAACGTCAAGTTATAGGTTCTTTGTAGATGCGCCGCAGGTGTTACTTACATCGTACCTAGCCAGTCACTCCAGTCTGAATCAAGAGTCAATGAGCAGCAGGTCAATGAGCAGCCAGTTAATCAGCAGCTAGTTTTCAGTTGCTGATTGACCGGCTGCTCCTGATTGACTGGCTGATGATTGGCTGATGATTGACTGGCTGATGATTGACTGGCTGATGATTGACTGGCTGATGATTGACTGGCTCATGATTGACTGGCTCATGATTGACTGGCTGATGATTGACTGGCTCATGATTGACTGGCTGATGATTGACTGGTTCATGATTAACTGGCTGCTGATTGACCGGCGGCTGGCTCAGACCACCCCCCCCGGTTGGCCTCCAGCTACACTTGGATGCCATTCTCTAATCGGCTGGTACACTCGATACATGATGGAATGGCCATATCATGCACTCGACCTCATACTGAGATGAGCTGTACGTTGAGCAAAGACGGGAGCCCTTTGCAGGCAAAAGGTTGGATGCAGAGGCGAGGACCAGTCTCTGGCATAGCGGGGACAGACAAAGAACGCGCAACGCAGGCGCGCACGCACGTGCAGAATCTATGAGCCACTGCTGCAGACACAGGAATGCGTGGGACCGGTGCAGATTTTCACGGCTTCTCTTGCACAAAAGATGCGGCCGGCACCAACGAGCAGCTGCAGTTGGTTCGCTGCCCATGGACTCCCACGAGTGTGACCACGCGCAACCAACTCGATTCTGAAAAGCATTTCGGCTCCGGTTTTTGTTCCTTGACACGGCCTTGGCTTGTTGATGAAGGAAGAAGAACCCAGAATGGAACATCTTGACCGAGATAGCAAGCCCTTTCAGCGAGAAGCGCAGGGCTGATTTAACACCCCCAAACCGGGATACTTTTGCCATGGGCCGCCGGTACGTAAAGGTTCTTATTGCGTCTTTTTTGATTGATATTTCTTTTTTTTTCTTTCGCAATCCGGGTCTCGGGTGTCACAGACCCGCGGAACACGCCGCACGCGCAATGCCGGTGGCAGGCGCTGCAATGGAACGCCCGGATCCAACTTGCCTGCCGCGTATCCATTCACCCTCGGACTATTCGCCCCTCGAAACAAAGGGAATCGCCAGACCGGTGTGGAGGTTCGTTGAGTAACATCGCTTGAGGGTGGTTACACCAAAAAAGAATGTTTTGGTTATTAACTCCAGAAAGTATGGCGTCATGGCGGCCGGATACCTATGAAAGGGGAACGAAAAAAATCGGTCCAGCACCAGCTCTCAATAGCGGAAGCTCCCAGACAATGGAAACCGAATGAGAACCAGGCGAACCATTGCCTTCGGGATCGAGACAGCGAGGTGCATCCAACGCTGGTCGTCGCCGTCACATGCCTTTTGTCCTCTGCAGAGGACTGGGTCTCCTCTTCCGTCATTTCAGCTGGCTGCATGATTTATTCTTGGCTTTGTCTGCTTTTTCCGGAGCTTGTCCCGGGATTCTGGGCCCGAGGGTGGCTGCGAGGCCTCGCCCATTCGAGCTACGCGGTAAGCGGCACGCCTCGACAAGCACACCCTGCGTTCGCCTTGCAGGGTTTTGGAGTAGCTACTTTCGAGGAAATCCCTGTCTATGTGTTGTCATTGTCGCCAACGCTCCCCAATACCCCCTCTTCATGGGGAAATGGTAATCTGTTCTAGATCTCTTGTGGACTTGTTCGTCTAGATGGCAGATTTGAGAGAGGTCGGGATCTATCAATCATCCAAAGTCCCAGAAAATCTTTTAAAAACAGTTGAAGAATCAATAAGGCCGGTACATCACTAGAAGTGAGTCGGAAAAGGAGATGTCGGCTTCTTTGCATTGCTAGAGCAGCGTCTCTTCTGCCTCTCTCCAACTCTTCCTGCGCACCGTTTGGTGTAGCACAAACCCCCACCCAAGGTGAGCCTTCTTGTCCAAAACCTTGAACCAAAGATTCAAAACTCCCGTGTGATACCCCAGGCTCGTAAATCTCAGAGCAGCCCCGAGAATCTGGTCGTGTGCTCCCAGATATCACCATTGTACCCCATCATCATACCCCCTCTCCACCACGTCGGGGTAGCTCAAGGCCGATCTTGTTTGCAACAAGGCGAGCAAAGGCAACGCCACCCTAGCAGCACGGGATGAGAGCGCGCGCGGGGAGAGCTAGCCAGCCTGTTCCGCCTAGCCTGCCGACTGCAGCCGTCAAAGTCGAGTAACCTCACAAGGCTGCAGAGAAGCACGCAGGGGCTTCCGTTGCATACGAGGGACCGCCAGATATAAAGCGTTGCCTTTGGCGCTTCTAATCTTCCCGGCACGCGGCTGGGAAATTACAGTACACGCCATCTCTAATTCGTTGTGAGC
This sequence comes from Beauveria sp. NWAFU-1, assembly GCA_024472245.1. Classification (NCBI taxonomy): domain Eukaryota; kingdom Fungi; phylum Ascomycota; class Sordariomycetes; order Hypocreales; family Cordycipitaceae; genus Beauveria; species Beauveria sp. NWAFU-1. Next base: position 2,647,509 of record JANBXD010000006.1, on the reverse strand, counting down.
CTTGTTCCACCAACTGGCAAGTTTTCTTTACCAACGTGTAAACTTTGTCTCTCGTTTCCTTCTGCCCTGTTCTTTCTCTCTTTGCAGATCAACCTCTATACTTAATTACCATCCTCCTTACCCCTTCCACCCCTCCTCCCTTTCTTACCCCGGAGGAATGCAGACACAGGCCCGACCTGTCCGAACGGTAGAGTATTCCACCATGGCCTACAACTCCCTCCCCAACGTGTCCTCGGCCGCGGCCGCCTACCGGACCTGTCAGGGCGACCGCCTCGCCGGACATCTAATGAGGGACCTGTTCCGCCGCCACAACGTCCAGGACACGTTTGGCCTCGCGCTGCTGCACCGCCACGGGCAGCTCCGCGCCGGCGAGCGCATGACGGCCGTCCGCGGCACCAACAAGAGCCCGGCCCCCAGCCAGCTCGGCGAGCCGGCCGTCTGGCGCGTCAACACGGCCGATGGTCGCGTCATACCCGTCGAGTTCTCCCTCGAGGCGGCCGCAGTCGACTGGCACGACCTCCGCCTGCAAGTCTTTGTCAAGGAGTTTCTTGCGCTGCTGCTCGAGCACCAGGCGCACAGGCACTTTGGCCTGTGCCTCTATCCGGGCGACGGCTATCCCGGACACATTGAAGTCGAGGATGGGCGTAGCACCGTGGGGTTGTTGCCGCAAGAGGTATGCTTCTTGATGCGTAGAGGGGGAGTTGACCACGGGAAAAGGGGGTGAAGAAAATGGGGCTTCTTGGCTGATTCGTTTTCATGGCTTCTAGGCACACACTCTTTCCCAGGGAGACTTGATAGAGGTGGCGTGGTTTTATACCAAAGATCACTTGGAGCGCGGCTGCAAAAACCACTGCTTTCATGGCAAGGAAGAGCCTGGTGGGAGCTCATAAGATAGGAGCAGAAAGGCAGTGCGTTGCAAAGCCCACATCTGCGAGGGAAGCCAAGTTGCTCAACACGACAGATACTTGGCGCTACACGACGCCGACATAGCTGTCATCAAACGTTATCGGAACCCTGTGCGACACATGGCGCGTCAAAGATTGTCGCAGCCTGTCACAACTGGTTATAGCCTGCGCGGGTCGTGGCGACGGGTCTGTTGAATCGGATCGACCGTCAGCTGCCGGCGACGGCGCCGACAACGGGGTAGTTGACGACACGGCGCTTTAATGAATACATCATGGCAAGACGTTTTGGAGATGGGCAACGGAAACGAATATGGCGGCCGAATCGATGAATGAACAAATTCATGCAAGTGGTAATTAATGTGTAAATAGTGCTCTACCACGACATGTCGATCAGCGACACTATGTTGTAGTGGAAGAGGAAGTCGGGAAGAAACGAGTATTAAATCATGAATGGCATGGGCTGCAAATCCGCTGATCCCCTCTGCTTCGAGCGATGAGCAAGATGATAACCAAATAACGCGAAAGATACATTTATTATACACATCCTCAAAACGGCCAATACTCGTCTCTTGGTTACCTAGACATGTCCTCAACCACTCGACCCATCAGGCGAGAAGCCGCGACAACAAACAAGACGGCACCGGCCACTGCTGGCCTGCGAAGCAAATCACTCCACGTCAAGTCCCCGTTTGGCCTCGCGCGCGGCGGCGCAATCTGCAGCACGCCCACCGACGCGAGGCAAAAGAGCCAGCAGGCGACGTAGACGAGTGCAAAGGGCGCGGCAATTCGCAACAAGCGCTCGGTGCGCCCCATCCCCGACACTTCTGGCGGAGGTGGATCGTGCCGCGTGCCGCGTATCTTGCCCGCGACGAAGAGACCCATGAGCGAGACGGAGCCGGCACCGAGCGCCCAGGCACAAAAGGCCAGCAGTCCCAAAAACATGTGGCCGGCAGGCGTGTGCAGGATGTTGTAGTCGAGAATGTCTGTCATGTGTGGGTAGGCCCTTGACGCAGACAATAGGCCGTAGCCGAGACAGCCGTGGAGCATGAGGACCAGGATCTGCATGATGGCGGCGAGAGGGTCGTTTTTTTGGTTGCTGGCCAGCTTCATGGGCATCCAGTAGTAGGCGGTGGAGCAAGCTAGTGCAGCGGCAAAAAGGGACACTGCCATTGCTGACCTTGGACGGTCGCCCACGATGGGCTGCCTGGTCCGGGCCTGTGACATTTGTGATGATTGTGAAGGCAAAAGACGGGCGAAGAAGAGAGGAATGTACACTGGGCTAGGTAGTGATAGCAAGCGGAGAAGTCCACAGAGCCCCCAGCTAGTGGACGTTGGAATTCTGTGGAGGTTGCGCGCCAGCGCTAATAAAAGCAGTACCTGGTCGTCGGTATGTTGGTGTCAAAGACTACCACGCCGACCAGGAAGGAGTTGGCAGGACACGAAAAAGCAACGTCGCCTTCCCGGGAAAGCGCTTGCCTCTGCTCGTATTTCTCTCGAATCGCAGCTCGTCCGGTCGGTGTTCGTCGAGACCCAGCGGCACGCTATCATATTGACCCCGGCCTATGTCAGCCCTCAAAACGCGGTACAGGGCCCTGAACGCCGTGCGAGACGCCCACCAGATGCCCGTAAGCAGCGCAAGCGGTGTTGTCACCATGATGGCCCCAAAAAGAAGCTCCAGCGGACGGCCAAACTCTCGACTATTCTCAGAGTCGTTTCGGTGAGTGATGGCGTCGACGGCCGCAGGCAGGGACAGGATGAGTCCGTAGATGCCCATGATGCACCAGGGGATGCAGAGGAAGAGGAGCGAGGCGCTTCCGGCTCTGCTTTCGTAGAAGAAGGCGTCGACGGAGTCGGTCACTGCGGGGCACGCCCCCGTCTGGGAGAGGAGGCGGTATAAAAGAAATGTCTGGAGGAAGAAGACGAGCGAAACGACAACCGTGGCAAGGCCGACGAGGTCGCGCGGTGGAAGTGTGCCGTGGGCCGCGAGGACGGCAAACGGCCCCCAGAAGTAGACAATGGACATGGCGAGGCCGGCAGCGAGGAGGACATGGTTTTGGGCGGGTTGGCGCCGGCGCCGGGGTAGTTCTTCTATTTCAAGTGGAAACAAAGCCATTGAATTGAATTTTGCAGTGGTGATGGATCTGGTTTGAGGATGATGAAAAGGGAGGGAGGTCTGGTCAGTACTGTAGTTGTTCTACCAGCCGTGTGTTTGCGAGTGGATACGACTGCGCTAGCTACGACGCGTTACACAAAGTAATACATGCCCGCAAGACCAACGGAGTTGCGTTATACTGACTTCAATCTCACCTTAAAAGAGCTTTCTTCAAGACTTAGAAGATTTCCTCTGCTGCCTTTATTCGTCGTGTTTATTAGGTCCCTGCGATCAACAACCTCTACCGTCGAAACAATGGGGGATGCTGTCGAGCTAAATTTAGCCTCTAGCCTGCCCATGGTCTCACTACTTTCAACTTGTCTCACTAGCTGATGACTTTGATCTACAATTTGACAAAAAATTTGCAGTAGAAATTGTGAGTCAATACTAGCTTTCGACGTACTGTCTTGTTTCTCCGCAAATGCTACCCATAGCTCGTTGTGCTTCGATGAGGATAGCAAAAGGCGTGGCGCAAAACTACAGGTCCCGAAAACCCGAAAAGAAAAGAACAACAAAAAGGGATGGAAAGTCTGTAGGATAAAGGACAAATTTTCGACGTGAAAATGTCTTCTTGCCAAGGCGGTACCCTCTTGTCACCCACATGAGGGGAGTCTTGCCAATCTTGCCAATGTACTTGCCCTCGACGGGCGGTTGTGAACGTCATCTTGTCTTACCCTACGACGAAGCCATCCGCATCGAACGCCGTCGTCTCGGTGCCGAACCACCCACGTCAATGCTCAGAAAATGATACAATTGTCTGTGTATGCTAATAAACGCCGTGACTTATTACTGTTGTTCTCTTACCAACGACAAAACGGCAGCAACTGCACATGCATGCGTCCCGTTCGCATAATATACCCTCTTTCGAAATTGTCTTTGGCATTGGGACTACGATAATATGGCACGGAAGTCTATAAGAAAAGACCTGACGAAAACGCAAACCTCGAGTCTACATTAGAAGCTGCTTCAAGTCAGGCCCATACGAGATTGGACAGCTGCTGATTGAAACACGAAAGAAGAACAAAAAAACGGACAAAATCATTGCATAGCAGGCAGCTTGAGAATCCTTCTTGAGGGAACCGATAGGCCGTATCCCGCCGTCGGTCAAGCCGTCGACCCTGCGCGAGACGTTTCGGCAGGCGTCGGCCAGCGGCCGGTCAACCATCGATTTGCTCGACGCGCTTGTGAGCCTGCTCGCAAGGACCGCGTGCACCACGACGCCATCGTCGACGGCGGGACCGCCAGCCGCAGCACCTCGTCGGTCAACATCCTCACGGTCCTGCTCACGGAAGTAGACGGCTTCGAGAGGCTCTGCGGGGTGCTCGTGGGCGCGGCCACGAACTGCCCTGACGCATTATGCTGTTACTATGGCTTGGAGATGCAAGCTATTTTGGACTTTTCGGCCATCACGTTTGGCTGCTATCTGCTCCTGGGGAGGGCAATCTCGTATTCTCGAGAGCAATTTGTTTTCGGTCACACCTCTGTCTGACGTTGCCCGAATCAGCAGATCTCGTTGAATTTTCCGTCTGTTTCAGCACGGATCGGCCCCGCGCGCCGTCACGGTATCACAACATCACGTACTCTTTCGTGTACCGCCAACCCGACTGTGTATATATATCTTGACCGCTACGGCAATGCCCAGGTCGGACTTTCAACCTTCATTCTTTTCTCACAAGATGCACAGTAAGATTTGCCCGACGGCAACACAGACACAACACCCCATAATGGATATTGCCCAGCTGTTGGTCCCAAAACAAGAGTCTGTCAAACGAACACAATTGCCCTTGAAAGACACTTTCGCTGACTAGTGTTGATGCAGGACCATGACGCCACCCAGAGATGAAGCGGCAAGGCTTGTCTCGTTGCCATCACTCACGTCAGAAGCCAACCCACCAAGACGGAGAGTGACTCTTGTGCGCAGCAAGCAGGCTCCGTCTCCAGCGCAGCGGCTTCCAATGCTTGGCCGGATCAGAAAGCCAATCAGCCGGTCAAAGCGAAGAGTCATTCTCAAACGCACGCAGCAGCACCGTGTCCGGGTCAGCGAGCCGTGCAGCCCGCCAAAACGAAGAGTGATTATCGTGCGTGGGCAGGGAACGGCGGCCGCGGCGGCAGCGGCGGTGACGAGTGCACGCAATCACGCAAAGACGGAGGTGCCGGCCAAGTTGGCCGCTGCGGCCGAATGACTCAAGGTATCCGAGGGCAAGGCAACATGTACTGAGTCTGCTGTTGCGGTGAGTACCGGGCGAGCAAACTCTGGGAATGCAAAGGAGGGAGAGTCACAGCCGAGCGTCACGACACGTAGTGGGCGCATCTCACGACCACCAGCGAGATTTGTGCCATAGACGTGCAAGACTTCGTGGCCCTTGCTAGGAGTGGCAGGGGGTCGGTTTTTCTAGGTCAGCAGAGTCTCATGTTTGTTGAGGTTTCTGGGCGCTCATGTTTGCAGAGTTATTCGTGGGTTTGATCTGTGTAATATTTTGTGTAGATATGGGTAAAGGGCGAATAAAGAATGTATTTATGCAACGCCATTCGTCAGTGCATGCTGCGAGTCTATCAACGCACATTGTCTAGCGCCTCGGCAGGCAATCCCATCTACAACGCCCCTCCCGTTTCATTCATCGTTATGCGTGCTGTAGTGCGGCCGTACAAGCAGCCTGCAACTCTAATAATCATCGTGAACAACAACTGAGAAAACACATGTCCTGACCAGCGCAACGCTAGTCGCGCTGGTAGTACTGCTCCTGCTGCTTAGTGTGCTCCTCCTTGACGCCGCCCTCGGTACCTTCGTAACCCCGAACGTGCTCCGTATCCCCCCAAAAGGCCTCGCGCTCGGCAATGAGCTCGTCAGCCCAGGCGCGCGTCTCGGGCAGGGTAATCTTGCCTCTGACCCAGGAAAACTCGCCGAGGTCGAGGCGGCGGGCGCCACCGCGCTCGTATTCGAGCATCTGCAGCAGAAGCTCCATCTTGTCGACATCGTGGACAAAGTGACTGTCAAGCGTCTGCCCGTCCTCGTACTCTTGCCAGATGGCACGGAGCTCGGCGCCCGTTGCGGCGCCGCCGGGCACGCCGCGCAGCAGGTTGTTCGTGAGCCAGTCCATGGTGTCGGTTTCGCGGCGGCTCTTTTCCGGCTTGGGGACGCCGTCGACGGGTGTGATGTCGCCAACGAGCAGCTCGGCCATGTCATGGACGAGGCTCATCTTGATGCACTTGGCGATGTCGAGACGTGGGGCAAGAGAGGGCGGCGCAAACATGGAGATGAGGGACATGCGGTACATATGGTCGGCAATAGATTCACCCCTAGGGAAGTAAGAAGAGTCAGTTTGCATTTCTCAGGATACAGGCAGAGTTGTTGTCGAAGGGGAAGTCGGCTGGTCATACCGGTTGATGCCGAAGCGTCTCCAGCCTTCGCGTTTTGTCGTCTTGAGGCGCCCGAGCATGTGGAAAAAGGCCAGTGGCGAGCTTGAGTCCTCAACAGGCGCATCTCCTGGTATCTCCTTGACCACCTTTTCGACCGTCCACGGTTCGTCGACCTTGATCATGGGGGTAAAACCGAGGTCTGCACTCGTTAGCGACTGGTCGGCTCCTCTGGCTTTTATCTGGGTCATCAATCTCACTGGAAAGATCCTCTTTGGTCGCTTCTGATTGCCCAGGATGCGAGCCCATCTTGTTTACGTATGTCGAGTGACGTAAGAGGGTTGTGTTGGAGAGAAGTGGTTTGCGACCGAGCGATGGTGGGGGAGGGGTTGTCAGGGACCGCCAAATATTTTGGTAGGAATAATCGAGATAAGGATGGGACTGCTTCAGCGGGCAGAAGCTTGGGGTTAAGTAAAGAAATGAAATGCGGTGACTGTGAATCAGAGGAAGACAAAACCCAGTGAACTAAGTATAAAGACTGAAGAGGTGAAAGTAACACTTGGTCGGGTGCATGCAGAAAAGAAAAACAACAAGCAGAGGAGGTGCCTGGAACCGTTATTGGCAAGTGTGGCAAGTTATTGGTTGATGAATCTGGTGAATGATGATTGGTCCGTTTCAGCTCCGTCAACCTTGGCGGAACCGGCAGACCCGCCATCTCGATTCGGCATAGCCGCATAGGGGTAAGGCTGCACTGAGATAATCTAGATGACAATTCAATGAGTCTGTTGAGAGAAGTCGATCAATCATCAAGAGAGTCAGTTGTCAAGAGGGTGTAGATGCGAGGCTGGTTGAATTTTCTTGGAATCATTCAAAGATAAGTCAGATGTCAGTCCAGCTCCATGAAGTAAGTGAATACGCTACGGATTCATCGCGCCTTTAACTAGTTAGTTACCCTGTCGGGACATTCACTAACGTTTCAAACGGTTACCCACAAGAAGTCTCCAATCACTCGCGTTACGTATGAGTGTCACGTTAACCTTCCAAAGAAGCCACCAGCACTCAAGTAAAAGCAAGAAATTCATTAGAAATTAACTTTCATCTGTGATCCTTTGACAGCCGGAACCTGGAAATACAGACTGGTAGTTCAGTCACAAAGCAGGGTGTATTTTGGCCCAGACCCATACCAAGTAGATCTTCTTTCACCTTTGAAACAACTCACGATGATAATTGCATTTTGTTTTCTTTTTTTACCTTTTTATCTAAAACTATCCTGCATAACCTCAAAAGTTCTGCGAAAAGAAAAGCAAAGCGTTTCCCATAGTCAACTGACATCTGCTGCCTCAGGATAGCAAGTCCAAGTACAAGCTCCAAGACGACCAAACAATCACTGTGTTGTGAAATCCGTGTCAAAATAGCTCCACCAAAGTCAAGCTCATGTCCACCAGGCAAGTATTCAAAATCAAGGCCATTCTGTGTTGCTGGCTTCTTTCCACCATGTCGTACACTCCATCAAATCGTACAGTTTCTGCTCTAGAACTCCCTGAAAAAGGACCCATCCTAGAACACCATCACCGCACATTGTTATACATATGTTCCTCGGAGAGGAACACAAAGACCAACGAAACCATGTCCGTCAGCCAGTTTTCTCCTCGACCATCTAAGGTTTGGCGCAGACGAGCGTGCTGCGGTTGTCCCGCTGCTGTTGTCTGTACATGCGCGCAAGACACGCGCGCTTCTCTAGTCGGGCGGCGCGGCCCGCCTCGCGCTGCTCCTTGGTGCGTTTGCGAATCGGGTAACCCTCGCTGTTGACGTACTCTTGGTCCTCGTCCAGTGATGCCTCTTCGACGCCGCCGCCTTCCTCCGACGGGACGTAATTGAACTGCGGCGTGAGCTCGTCGGGGACGAGACCGCGCGGCTGCTGTTGCTCCTGCAACGAGTCGGCCGACGCCGTGGGCGCCCGCTCAACCGCGACCTCGGGGCACGCCAAGGCCGACTCCTCCGGCAGGTCGTTGTCCCAGGTAATCATGGCGAGCGCCGTGCGGCGCGCCTCCTCCCTGGTCTGCTGCTCCTGTAGCTGAACAGCCGTGAGACGGGGCGGGGGCGTGCGCACACGGCTCTGCTCTTGCTGCTCCTGCTCCTGCTCCTGCTGCTCCTCCTGGTGAGCGCGCTCCTCATGGTCCAGCACTTGCTGGCGGTTCTGACGGTTGTACACGGACTGGCGCTGGTGGTTGATGAGGTGATGCTGCTGCTGATGTTGATCGTAGTGGACAGGACGCTGCTGCTGGCTGCTCTGAACGGGCTGGCGATAGCTGCTCTGAGCGGCCTGGCGGTTGTTGCTCTGGGCGGCCTGGCGGTGGCGGTTATTGCGGTTGCGGTAGTAGTAGCTCCAGTAATAGTTGTTGCGCTCCATAAAGGGCACCTGTTCGCGGCGCGGCTCAGGCTCAGGCTCGTCAATGAACATGCCGTTGTGCCAGGGCTTATCGAGGGCGACCTCGGGGCCGCGAAAGGCGACGCTGCGGCGGACGGGGTACCGCCCGCCGCCAATGTCGGCGCCGGTTGCAGCAATCTCGGCCTGAAAGGCACGAATCTCCATAGGGGTGTGGTCGCGGTAGCGGCGGAACCGGGCTTCCTCGTGGAAGATGCGGCTGATGGTATCGCCCACGCGACGGATAGCGTCAAGCTGACCAGTCATCATGAGAGGTTGTGTGTTGGTTGACGCAGGCTTTGCTTGGCTGTTGAGCAATTCTTGTTGTTGAACGTTGAGTTGAGGTTGAGAGGATAGATTGAGTAGTAGTAGTAGAAGCAGCAGTAGTAGTGGTAGTAGAAGTAGTAGTAGTAGAAGTGGTAGTAGCAGAGTTGTTGGTTCTAGAAAGAATAGAACGGAAAGGGTTGAAAGTAGTCAGAATAGAATGGAAAAGGATTGGTTGGTTGTGAAGATGAGAGTCCTTGGCCAGGACGGCGGGCAGTTTATATAGACGTGGGGCCACGAGAGGAACAATTCTTCTCGGTCCCAATTGCAACAGCAGAAAGCTAATTCACGACAAAAGAAGGTAACTTTGAAGGCGTCGCAGCCACCGCATCTTTTTTATACGGCTGTGCCTGGAAATCGCAGCATGGCGTTGAGCCCCGTTAGCCACCCTCAAACGTGGACTGTATTTCCGGAACAAGCTTTGGCGGCTATTTTCCCTAGTGGTTTCCCCAGAGATCCTTGCGGTAGCCCTCCGTCAGCCGCTCATCCTCCCCGTACACTTGCCGCCAGCCCTCGAAGCCTCTATCCAGCACCAGCACCTCCTGCTGGGGGCTCTCGCCCGGCGACGACGTCACCATCTGTTCTCGCAGATAGCGCAGCGCCGCGCTGGGCCCTCGCTGCTGGCTTAACGCACAGTGGAACACGACCGTCTTCTTGCCCTCTAGACGGCGCAGCAGCGTCGGCATCAGAGTGTCGAGCTGCTCGCTGGCGGCGTGAATACCTCCTCTGATGTGGCCGCCAAGGTAGTCTGAGCAAAAAGAAAGAACATGTTAGCAGTCTGGAAAGCCACATGGAGTCTTTATGACATTTGCAAGCGCCGCCGGGGGAAAAAAGAAAGCTCACCGTCGTCGCGGACATCGATGATGGCATAGGTCGGCTCCACGCTGTCGCGCTCGGCGAGGATTCTCTCAGACAAGTCCTTGGCCGAAATGCGCTTAAGAGATGTAATGGTCGCCATGTTGAGACGAGCGGATGGAATTGCAGTGCTGAAGCTTCGAAGCATGTAAACTGGAAACTTCACAACTGTGCTGGTGCCTGATGGAAGTCTGCTTGGGACGCTTCCACCAGTGTTGATAGCCGGGTGTGGGGCCTCAATGAAGATCGATATCCGTAATCTTTGGACACGCCACCAAAGTCAATTCTAAATGGCGTCGCTTTTTTTTTTTCTTCAGATTTTACAGTTTGGTAAGGAACAAGCATCGGCCGGTATTTTGGCCAAAGGCGCAGGGACACCTTGAAACGTGTCGATGCTTCACCTTCATCACCAGAATACGCTTCATCGGTAAACCAAGAGGATATCATTCTCGCTATAAAAGATGCCTGCTCTTTGAAGAACCTGCTCTGCCATACGCCTTGTACTCGTAACCAATACAGCTAGCTAAAGCGCAAAAAACCCAACCACCATTACTCCGGGGCTGTTCTAAGCCTAAAATAAAACACTGCAACCCCCAAGCCTGATAGAAACCTTGTTCCTGCCTGTCAAGCCTTTCCAACCCAGCCGGCATTAACAAAAAAGTCAAATATTCTTGCTCCTTTCTGTGAGTCTAGTCGACAGATGTCTTTGGCTTGTTTCTTTTTGAGTGACCCATTTGACTTGAGCGCCTCCTTGAGAATTTGCTCTTTGATCATGAGGTACGGCTTGGGCTGCAAGCGAATCACGTCGCAAAGCTTGTGCTCCTCTGGCGTGAGCAAATGTAGATCTGGCGCATTGTCCTGGGTAAGATGCAGCGACTGCACACCCGAGATTGGCTGAGGAGTGTATTTTGGTCGAGGTGGCGCTGCGTGGCCATTGGTTACAACACCATTGGCCTGTCCATTGACAAGCGCTTTGTCTTCGCCATCAGCTGTGCTCTGATTGATGTGACTGGGCAGCTCAGGCGCGACAAGTAGGGCAGCGCCGCTGGCCGGCTCAGGCGGTGCAGTTTGCTTGTTGCGTTGTGTAGAGGCAAGACGTTCGCGATCCATAGAGCCCATGGGAATGGCTTTTTGTATTCTGGCAGCCTTTTCCGCCTCGTATTTCTCACCGCTACGCAAGTCACCAATCCTGAGACTGCGCCATTCTTGTAGTTGCGAAATGGCCTGTCGAAGGTTCTGCTCGTCGACGAGTCCTTGACAAAAATCGTCAAAATCTTTGCGATTCATCATGCGCGCAAAAGGTTTGGCCTTTTGGATCATGTCCTTTTCTTCCTTGGTCCTCTTCTTCTCCAGCTTTGAATTCTCTCTATAGTCAAGCAGATTGTGCTCGAAAATGACCTTTTTGCGATCGACTCGCTGTGTGAGTCGGCAATTGTAAATTTCCATGACGGTAAGTTTCAGCTCCATTTCGGGCTCCAGCTCCCCCGTCTTTGGGTTCAGACCATCGCCAGGGTCAAATTGCATGAGTTGTACAGCTTCCTCGGCGTCATTGACGTGTTCAGTTTCAAATTCTAGACGACCGGGCATGTAGCCTTGGATTTCGTGACAGCTGGGCACAGAGGCTGTCGGTTTCGTCTTGGGTTGTAAGGCCGGCGCATTCTTAGCAGCCTCGCGGCGCTCTTCAATCCTGCGCTTCTTGCGCGATTGAAATTCTTCTCGAGGAATTTCTTTGGCCAGCTCATTGTCGTGTGGGCTGCAGCGCTTTGGCAGGGGAAAGTTGGGAGAATCGACGTATGTTTTTAGATAGTGGTCGCGAACCTCGTCCTTTTGACGGAAACCACCAATGTGATCGGAGATGTCCGCCCAAGACCCGAGTCCGTAGATTTCGGCACCTTCGATGAGAAGCAATTCTTCGTCTGCGCCCCATTCCTCGTCGAAGATTGGAAAGGAGTTTTGTTCAATGACTCGAAAAGCGTGAGTGGCGGGGTCGTGTGCGTTGCGCGACTCTCCCTTGGCGAAGCAAGAGACGCAAAGATCAAAATCCGTGCATGCTGAATCTGCGCATCGGATTCGTACCTAGATGCGCGACTAAGATTAGCGATTGGAAGGCCCAGGAAGTAGCTGTTGGCGACTGCGCCGCAGGGAGTATGCGACAGACTTACAGTAGACGTAATGTCGACGGAACAGGCATCACAGACGTACTTGACGCCTCCTTCGCCGCCTCTGTTGACAGTTTTTTTGCGAATCACACCCATCTTGGCTCAATGGTTGCTGTGCTGATATCGTGATGCGCAACTTGCCCAGACCGAGCTCCACTGGCAATGGTTATGACGCCAGCTGCGCCGGTTCAAGGGTACGCTGCGGCGACAATGCGGGAGATGAGGGAGGATCTTATGCAATTAAAAGCATGCTTCGATATCGGGTTTGAAGATTTCGTGGTAATCTTGATGGAAATGGCTGGTTCTTAGCTTTGGTTGATGGCGAAACTCGCTGTCGCCTGTCGTCTGTCGGACTTGTCAGCGCAAGGCTGGAGCAATGCGGCATTGTCGCGACCCATGCACTGCACTGTGAGGCGCGCGCCCGCTAGCAAAGCAGGGAAGTTGTCCGGTCCTGCACGTGCCCGGTCATGTGACGATTCTGGGGAAGCAGCAAATGACGAGGCATTCTGCAACATGACTACAATTTCAATACCATGAAGATTTTTTATTTTTTTCACACGGTTATAAACTACCGAGAATCGGTAGTTAATTTGGAAATGATTGTCAATGTCTTTCAGATACGCTGCGTCTTGGCAAAGCGATGATGTACAGATTTCCCGTTGCGGTTCCACCTGCACCAGCGGCCACTGTGTGTATTTCATGAATCGATTTCAATCTCGAAAGACAATTCTCGAATCAGGTCGTCAGAACTTGACAAATGCCACTACTAGCCCCCTTGATAGTCTCCTACGCGAACTCATGTGTAGTTTTTTCCTCCGAGCAATTCGCCGTAAATTGGGGTTGCGTGGGGTAACCCGAGCTCCTGCTTCAGTACCATGATATCATTGGAGCGCTTACTGTTGGACAGGAAGTCCGTTCTTGAGAAGCGTCACATTCAATCCTACGCGCTGATCTGGCAAAATCTTGCGCGTATTTCCATCTCGCCGCTACTCTCGTGCCACATCTTGAGAAGTTGTTACTTGCCTCACGGTATCATATTCTGCTCTGTCAAGTCTTCTATCTACCGTTCGAGCATCGCTGAGCTGCCCCGCCCCCGCCAACATGCCTGACGAGATTCTCGACGACATTTCGCACCGTCGCTACAACCCGCTGACGGATAGCTGGCTCTTGGTATCTCCTCATCGAACAAAGCGACCATGGCAGTGAGTAGTTCCTGTATTTCACATTGGTCGACCGCTGATAGGATATCCAGAGGACAGCAGGAGGCTGTCGTCGAAATCAAGCTACCCGAATACGACCCAAAGGTAAGATTGGTGTAATGCATGAGTGCAAAGTCTCCAATTGACCATTTTCGTAGTGCTATCTCTGCCCTCGCAATACCCGGGCCTCTGGCGACCATAACCCAGATTATGAAAAGACGTTTGCCTTTGTCAACGACTACAGCGCTGTCAAAGAGCAACAGCCCGACTATGAGCCCGAGCCCTCCTCCAATGGTACCACATGCGCCTCTCGGAACACACACTCTCAGAAGTTAACGCAATTCAGATCTCAGCTCCCTACTGTTACAGGCCAAGAGTGTCAAAGGTGTCTGCTACGTCATGACATTTTCGCCACAGCATCATCTCACGCTGGCCGACATGCCAAGTCTCGATATTTTGCCCTGTATCGACCATTGGACGCGGATTTATGCAAACCACTTGTCCGCTTCAAATCCGCTCCTTGAGGTTGCCAACAAGCTCCAGCTCTCGGTTTCGCGCCAGCAAGCCCCAATCCCAAACGACGAGTATCGCTACATGCAAATATTCGAGAACAAGGGCGCCGCCATGGGTTGCTCCAATCCCCACCCGCACTGCCAGATCTGGACCACATCGACCATGCCCGAAGAGCCCGGCAAGGAGATTGCGCAGATGAGCAAATACCAGAAACAGCACGGCCGCCACCTCCTCGCCGACTACACCAAGCTGGAGCTCGAGAAGCAGGAGCGCATCGTCTGCCAGAATGACAGCTTCCTCGTCGTCTGCCCCTGGTGGGCTGTCTGGCCATTTGAAGTCCTTGTGCTCCCCAAGCGCCATATCCGTGCGCTGGTAGACTGTACGGACGAGGAGCGTGTTCAGTTTGCGGAGACGATCCAGGAAATCACGCGCCGCTACGACAACCTATTTGAATGCAGCTTCCCGTATAGCTCTGGCATTCACCAAGCGCCTCTGCAGGGCACTGAGGAAGAGATTGAAAACTCGTACCTCCACATGCACTTTTACCCGCCGCTTCTGCGATCCGCAACGGTGCGCAAGTTTCTTGTCGGCTTCGAGCTCATGGCCGAGCCTCAGCGCGACATTACGCCAGAGCAGGCAGCCGCTCGTCTGCGCGACTGCGGCGGCGAGATTTATAGAAGTCGAAGCAAATGATGTATTTTTGTTTGATACGGGGAGAGGATGTTTCGGAGTTTTAGATGGAACTAGTGATACAGCAGATGAGGCAAGTTGGCAGTAATTTCCAAGTTGTTGTCTCTCATCCTTTCGTCGTCTCTTTTCGATACGACACCCGGGGATCCTAGTTGAATTCGACGTAGTGATCGCGGACCATGGGCATCCAGATCAGCGCCGTGGTCGCTAGACAAAAGGGAAACAGCTGCGGCACGCCAAACGACATGCTCTTGAAGACAAACAGCTCGCTGGCAAAGTGGCCCAGCGCGACGACGTAGGTCCAGATGGCAATATTGTAGACGGGCCCAATGTGCAAGTGGTAGGCGGCGTAGCAGCGGACGATGCAGGTGATGAGCGTCCAGGTGCCAAAGAGGCGGCCGGCGAGCGGCGTCAGCTGGTCGGCCGCGCGGGGATCCGGCGGGCTGCCGCGGCGCGCGGGCACGAGCTTGTCGGTGCGGTCCTCGTCGGCCGCGGTCTTGCCGAGCCGCGGGTTGGGCACGAAGAGGCCGTTGTAGACGCGCCGCGAGAAGTGCAGCGTCAGGTAGGCTTGCAACGAGTTGCCAATCGAGACGATGGAGAGCTGCAGAAGGGGGGCGCGACAATGTGTGGTCAGCGTTGAGGTTGGGAAACGGGGAGAGCGTGGCTGTCGTGGGTGGAACGAGGGTTCAGGAGGAGGAGCTGGTGCAAGAACTCACAATTAGCATGTAATAAGGGAGAATACCCTTGCCGGGTGGCAGGATTGATTTGAGAAGATCCATTGCGTGAAACCAATGTGTTTATCTGGAAAGCGGATGGCAAGTGGCTTTCCAGACTTTTTCCCGCTGAGGATCTTGATGGTTCCTGGTGACGGCTTTTTGCGAGCTCCTTCGCTTGAATGTAGGGGTCGTCGGCGTTGTGGGGCAGACGGGCGTTGCGGCGGCTGCGTCCTGCCACTGGGTGTGCGGTTATCGGAGCTGGAGCTCAGCAGTGCTGCGAATTTCTTGCGCAGTTATATTGTAAAGTACTCGGTGCAAAATGTCTCTTCCAAGACCCAAATATGGCCATATCTGGAGTACATGCTTTTGCTTTGCTGTTTTTAGTTTGGGCTCAGTGCTCATTGAAAAGCCACCATCGCCGTTTGCCTTGACAGCCTATTCGTCGCCACGTTCTCTCCACTTACTGATCAGTGAGGGCCAACAAAGGGACCGATAAAAAGGAGGCCGATGAGGAGAACAAGGCTTTCAAGCAGATAGGAGATTGAAATGGGAGAAGTAAGAGAATCAGGGGGTAATAGGTGATGTATATCAATTACTTTAGTTGGAATAGGTAGACCATGTTCTAGGTATGTATTCCTACACAAACACAGCAGTAAAGCAGCATCTTTTGTTACCCACTTACCAAGGGTGCAAGGCTTCACACCTTCACCCACGCCATCACAGGCGTACATGCCACAGCCTGCCGCCAATGCCGCCTTTCTTCACGAAACCTCCGGTTGCGCGGCCGAGAACCCCCCCAAAATGGAGTCGCCGGCCAGAAAGCCACCAAAACGAAAGGAGGACCGCATCATTTTACAATTCGTAGGCATCCCGCACCTCGCGCAGCCCACACGCGCGTTCCAACTAACGGCTCCCAGGACTACGACTGCTTTTACGCACAAGTCATGGAGAATAAGCACCCGCATCTGAAAGGTAAAGCGCTCGGCGTGCGTCAGAAGAATATTCTCGCAACGTGCAATTACAGCGCCCGCGCCAAGGGCGTCAGAAAGCTCATGCTCGTCACCGAGGCCAAAAAGGTCTGCCCTGAGCTCGTCCTCGTGGACGGCGAGGATCTCTCGCCGTTTCGCGACATGAGCAAGACTCTCTACGGGTTCCTCAAATCGCATTCATGGAACGGGAAAGTTGAGCGGCTTGGGTTTGACGAGGTATTCATGGACGTGACCGACATTGTGGACTACAACTTTTCCTGCGTCAACAGGAGCGCCCTCGAGCAGTCCTTTTTCCAACTTGCGAAGAATGACCCCGAGGTGGGTTTTGCGTGCGACCTGAGCACTGTTGCGGGACCGGTTCTTGGACCGTACTCGTCCGCCGTGGATCTCGAGAATCCAGTAATGCTTCGCCTCGCTCTCGGCTCGCGCCTGGCCATGCATCTGCGTGGCATAATCGAGTCCGATTTTGGCTACACATCGACCTGCGGCGTCGCCACCAACAAGGTCCTCAGCAAGCTCGCCGGCGGCAAACACAAGCCCAGAAACCAGACAACTTTGCTCGCGCTGACCGACGACGATGCTGTGGCCTTTATGGATGCGCATCTGCTCCGCGATGTGCCTGGTATTGGTTTTAAGATGGCGCACGCCATCGAGTCTGCCGTTATGGGCGTCGAAAACGACTCCGACTCGCACACATTCAAGTCGGTCGTCACTGTAAAAGAAGCGCGTTTACATCCGGCCATTTCGCCGGCCTCGCTGGAGAAGCTGCTGGCAGGTCCAGGGGCGGAACGGGGAGTCGGTGCGCGCATATGGGGGCTGCTTCACGGGGTGGACGCCACCGAAGTCAAGGAAGGGACAGACGTGCCGAGCCAGCTGAGCATCGAGGACACCTACAAGGGGCTGGAAACGATGGCGCAGATTACGGAGGAGCTGTTCAAGCTGTCGTGTTCTCTTGTGCGACGGATGCGCATCGATCTCGTAAGCCAAGACGCCAATGCGGATGAGCCGCTCGCGCTGCGATGGGTTGCGCGGCCGCGCACGCTACGCCTGTCCATACGTTCCTGGCCAAAACCCGGGTCAGGCGAGGAGCGCAGCTTCAGCCGGGTGTCGAGGTCTGCGCCGGCGCCGAGCTTCCTCTTGGACCTTGGAGCGGACGTCGAAGAGGTTGCAGAGCGCCTGGTCACAGAGGCGCTGCTGCCCCTGCTGCGGCGTCTCGGTGCGGAAAAGGGTAGCAGCGTTAGTAGCAGTAGCGGTGGGTGGAATCTACAGCTGGTCAACATTTGCGTGGCAAACATGGCTGCGGGGGCGGCAGAGGACAAGCACGGGGCAGGTCGGGACATTGCAAACATGTTTAAGCGGCAGGACGAGGTGCTCCGGCCGTGGAGGGTGGTGATGGAGGAGCAGGCGGATGGCGAGAAGGAGGAGGAGGGCATGGCGGCGGAGGTGGTGGTGGAAGACGACGATGACTTTGACGAGCTGGATGCTGATGAGTGTTGGAGCGGAGCGAGGGGCGACCAGTGCAGCATCTGCGGACTACCAATCCCGACGTTTGCTGCGACGGCACATTTCCGATACCACGAAATGGATGAGTGAAATGACAGCACAAGGAGGGCATCCTGGGAAAGAGTCCCTGCTCTTTCTTCTTTCCTGATCCTTGAGGAGCTGGATAGAGTAGGGCGTGTGGACACGGCCACGTGTAAGAGGGCTGTCTTGATAGTATATGGGCCGTATAGGTGGGCGGGCTTGTATGTATGCCTTATACTTTCTTGTTCGAGAAAGTGAAACGAAAATGAGTTGCAAATGACAACTTCAAAGGCCCGCTACCCGGGTGCGCCTTTGACCGAAGAGAGGGGAGGGTGGATGGAGCGCCACTTCTCTTTGGCCAGACCGACGTGTCGCAGCCGGTGAAAAGGAAAAAAAAACAATGCAGCCATCTCGGGTTACACAAGAATAAGCTAGGGCTGGCGGCCCCCTCTGGAAAGACGGCCCAAGAAGGAGAAAAATTCTGGAGTCGTTTGAAGACGGTGAGCCGGATTTGGGCGCTGCAGATATTCACAATGACTGATGGACATGTGTATATCGGAGCCGAGGCGCATGCACGCGCCTTGTAGATTCTGGGGTAGCAGCCAGAACCGAAGCGGTGTGTATGCGTATGTGTGTGTCTGGATCTCGAACCATCGTTCGTTGCTGATCCGCCGGCGACTTTTTCAAATTTCTTCATGCTTGCTAGGATAAAAGTCGTCCTCTGCACATTGAGGGCTTTCGTTGGAGGCGACCACATGACCAACACGGACACCCTCTTTTGACGGTGACGTTGTTTATAACTCTACTGCATGGGAGAGACATTTTGGCAGGACGATAGTGCCATGGCGTTTTTTGCGTGTATACCGTATACGGCAACAGGCAGGGTAGCGTCGCAGGACTAGCTCTCTGGCCATTGGCAAACGCATAGCCAGACAACCCTTTTGCCGCAGCCGGCAGGCAGGCAGGTAGGCAGGCAACCTGGACCCCATTGATATTGTCGAGCTGGAAAAGGAACGTCGTGAGAAAACAAGTTTACCAATAGAGAAAGAGTTGTTTTCTTTCAGTGTCTGCCCCCTCCCTTCCCCTCGATTCAAACCAATCAACATGTTCATATCCGACTTTTCCCCCGTACGCGGCCGCCGGGGGGGTGCAAACGGATGGCCAATGACGTTGTTATGCAGCCTCCCGTCAGCGGACGAGCAGCTCATTTCGGCTACCCGCGTTTTCTGGCCTGCAGAGGTTTTTTTTATTTTTTTGTTATTTTATTTTGCCTACTCATTCCTTCTGGATTTTCTTGGCTTTTTATTCTCTTTAGCGAAAACCACAGGATTGCTTCCTTTCGGTTACGCTGCATAGGGCCGAACCAAAAACATGCTCTCTCTCCTTCATGTCCTCGTCCCGTTCAAACGGCAGCCACCCCAGCTCACAACCCGTTTAATCAAATTCTTTTTTTATTCTTTCCGCTGCGTCACACAAGATGGATGGCCGGTGAATGTGCAGAGGTCCTTTTTTCTTGCTTTGTCCCTTTCCACATGGAGGGCTTGCAAGCGTCATTCCATATAGAGATGGAATCGCGCCTCGTTCTAGGAAAAAACGAATCAGCGTTGGCTGCTGCTGCTGCACGATCTCGCATCTCACCCTATCCCTCATTCCAGCGAATCCAGTCTCATCCCATGGTATTCCCGTCTCGATTGTTGGGCACCTAAGCTGCCGCTCGTGTTGCCAGCTGCCGTGACACTTGGCAATCACTCTTGTGGCAGGTGGCAGGCAGTTTTCGCCCAACGCGCCTCAACACCTGGCCGGCCAGGATCTTTCGTTTCTTTCTCTCTTCTCACTTGATCTTGTCTGCCGAAAAAACATCTCTGCCTTGGTCCAACCCGATACAGTGCTCCCGTCCTTTCTTTTTCTTCTTTTCTTTCTTGCATCCATCTTGGCGTTTGTTCCATTCACAGCCTTGCCTCTACAACAGCCAGTCAGCCAATAAATTGACGCTCGTGTATCGTCACTTGGTCGTACAGAACGCTCACCAGTCGCACCCAGCTTCATCAGGTGCCCAAATCGTGTTCCATCTTGATGATTTCCTGGTGCGAGCTCAATAGTTCTTCTATTTAGTTCGCCTTGTCCGCCTCCATCAGATCTTGTCCGCCTCCATCAACGCCTTCATAGCCTGCACTTACATCCTTTGCAAACAGCATCTCTAGACAACATCGCGACTTCTCATCCCCTGTTTGCATTTGACGGCGCCAATCCCCTCGTCTGGCACCTCAGCCAAGGTGCCCCCCCTTCATTTGCTGTCGCGTATGGTTTGATCTACATCAAAAGACATAATGGCTCGTGGAGGGCGAGGAGGCAGCGCGCCTTCACGGCGCCCCGTTGATCTCACTGGCATCATCAGCGACAACGAAAAGTCAAATCTGATTCTTCTCGTCACAGCCATTACTGAAAAGATGTTTCGAGACATCAACAGTTTGTTTGATTCTCCTCTGATTCCATTCGTGGAAGGTGAAGGCCCCGACCGAAACTGGCTGGCTCTGGCTCTCCGCGAGCAGGAGAGCAACGACAAGGAGAATACCGCACCTTCAAGATCATTCGCAAACAGACCCATTGGATATGCGGCAATCAAGCCCTCTTCCCAACAACTCCATCACGACGACGACACTCCCCCGCAGTTGCAAGAGCTGAGAAACGAGGCTGTTGCATTCTTTCGCAAGTGGCAAGTGTCCGTCATCCAGCGTCTTCGAGACTTGACAGTTGACAATGCCGAAAGGGAAGTCGCCCGTCGAGGTCGCGGAAGAGGCAACCGAGGTGGTCCGCCTCGCGCGCGTACGGGCCGTGGAGGGCGTGACGCCAGACTCAATGGCCGTGGAGCACCTTCCACCCCCCCTGCAACCGCAGTGTCAAATGGTAACGACTTCGCTGTTGAAGATGCTTCCATCATTCAATCTCAACTAACCTGGAATCACAGCTCTTCCTCAAATACCACCCGCCCACGTCGACCCATTTCTGGGCCGACTCCATCCCGCCATCCCCAACAACCTGTGGCCACTGCCTTATGAAAGGCGAAAACTGCTACTGCACATCATGTTCCTCGTTGTGCTGTCGCTTCACGACTACAATGCTAACGCCCGACTGCTTCTCGTCAACCTGACTTCGTCCTTGAATCTGCCCATCAAGGTGCACAATCAAGACGAAATACGCATCGCCAAAGGACTTGCAGCCGCCGCCATGGAAGTCAGCCCAGAAAAGGCGGCGGCTCAAAAGGAAGAAAACAAGCTTTCCAAAAGATGGAAATTTAGTCTCGGTGGGGCCAACATGGGCAGCATGGGCCTTGCTAGAGCTCTAGTTGGCGTTGGTGTTGGTTCTGAGGGTAGTGGCCTGACAACACTGGCTGCCGCGGCTCTTTTGGGTATCATGTCTGAAAACGGCCTGCTCATGGGCTCACTGTTTGGTATGAACCCTGCCAAGCCAGTTGAGAAGATGGTGGAAGGCTTTGTGCGCGAGATTCAGGATTTTTCCTTTTGGTCTGTGACGGAAGCTGGAGATGCCAAGTACGTGGACCCTAGACAGCCATTGCCTGGGCAGCGACGACTAAGAATTGTTATCGCGCTCGGCGGGTTCATGCTCAACGGCGATGCGGTTACGACCCCATGGAGTTCCTTGGGCCAACAGACTGAGGTCTACGTGGTGCAGTGGGACCTCACCACTGTTGAAAGTCTCGGCAATGCCCTCGAGACTGTTATCGGCAGTACTGCATGGAAATTGGCCAGAAAGCAGATTCTAAAGGATTCAAGTAGGTTTGTATCTTTTCAAAACGTGGCATATCCTTACGGTCCTACAGTCTTCCACTGCCTACTGAATTCGAAATGGCCCGAGCCCTTGCTCAAAATCAGCAAGATTATTGACAATCCTTGGAGTCTCGGCATGGTTCGTGCCGAAAAACTTGGAACCCTTCTTGCTGATGCCATTGTCCGCCACAAGTTCCACGGAGAGCGCTCGGTATCTCTTGTCGGCTATAGCCTTGCCGCTAGGGCGATATACATGTGCCTCATGGTTCTTGCGGAGCGTCGTCAGTTTGGCCTGGTTGATTCCGTCGTCATGATGGGTACTCCCGCACCTTCAGATAGCAAAGTCTGGATGGCGATGAAGAGTGTCGTCTCGGGTCGTTTGATCAACGCATACACGGAACAAGACTACCTTCTTGGCTTCCTATATCGCACCTCAAACACCCATTCCGGGATTGCGGGATTGCAGGAGATTAAAGGCGTCGGTGGTGTCGAAAACTACCACGTCAAACATCTACAGCAAGGCCATTTGTCGTACCAGAAATTGGCCGCGCAAATTCTAAAGGAAGTCGGCTGGGAGCATGACTCTTTTTAATGTTTCAAGGAAGAGTTGGACGGAAAGGGGGCAGCGGAGGAGAACATACCATTATACCCGCTCGAAGCAAATATTGCTGCATTCATCTTGTTATGACTAGAGATTGATTTGCTTCCAGCACCTTTTTTTTTACGTTGCGCAACCTGTCGGTGCATTCGATACGCGGTTGCTACCTTGTGGGCAGATTCACATATACCAGCTTTGCTATTGAGCTTGTTGACGAATCACATGATTAAATGAAAATATTGCCTGCTGATTGTTGTATGTATTGTGTCGTACTCTTGGCTTGTGATTTGTTATGGCGGTGCAATCGACCATTTTCTGCCCAGTGCCAGTAGACTTGCCCACTGATAGATAATACACACGTCACCTCTGCTGCCCACTTGCGGCGCCTTTCAAGCACAAATCATTTGATGCACAGAAACTGCACGGGAACTGCACAGGTGCATTTGTTATACTTTGAACAGTCCATGCGAAGAACCACTATGTATATGCTTGACCAAAAACTCCCCAAAATAGCGAATTGGATTCTCTTGTTTTTATCCGACGGGTGCTGTTTTCACCCACATGTCCAAAGTTAATCAGGGTCTGACAATTCCTCCAAGTTGCCCCGTTGCCATTTCCTTGTGACCCTTGGCACACATATTCCTTGTCTCGCGAAACCGTAGATGAAGAATAAAGCCGGCGAGAAAAAGATACAACAATGTGAAAGAAACAAACAAATAGATAACACACACTAGAAGAAATAAAAAGAATAGCAAACTTTTTGAGCCTCCCTTTTTTGGTAAAATAATATACAAGTAGCGTTTGTGTTGCTGCCACCCTCATGTTCAGTGCAAATGATGCGAATATATCGATTCAAGTAGTACCTGGCCAGGCCTAATATTTGAGTTCTGCTTGAGTGTAACGGTAATCAACGAGGAGCAGTGTTGTGGCGGCTCATTCAAGCCGGGGGCGTGGTGCCCAGCATGCTGGCGACTTGCTTTCGCACAAGACCTCGCGAGCCACGCTTTTCCATGCGTGGCACGCCCTGGATGGCACGCGGCTCGCGCATCAGAGTGCGATCCAAGCGGGCGGGCACTCGCGTCACGACCGAGCGGTACTCGCCGGTAAAGTTGCCTTTGGGCACTGGCACGGCCGCGGTTCGCCAGATGTGATCGGACGTGTCGTTGAGATAGCTCGGTGGCTTGCTGGAGCCACGCGGCGGGGCGAGACCAAAGGCGTTGGCAGACGCCCCATGGGATACTCGAATCGACGAAAGGCGCGACAGCGTCGACAGGCCAGACGAAAGACCGGGACGCCCACGCGCCTTCTTGGCCATGATGACTTCGTCAAACAGTCGGATCGACGGCTCCGTGGGCGCTGTAAGCTCTCGTTCGTGAATAAACTCGTTGAATAGCTGCGTGTCGCGCATCATGACGGCATAGTCTTGCTGCTCATGTGGGAGACTCTTAATGAACCCATCCATGTCAAAGGCGTATATCTGACCGTTAGAGCGTTGTTGTTTCGACGGGCGGGCAAGATGCTTGCGATAGGTATAGAGCAGGCTGGCCTGACAGCGGACAAAGGCAGCACGAACGCGGTCAGGGTGAAAGGCTTGAGGACAGACAAGCGAAGCGACGCCCAAGCAGCGACCATGTGAAATCGTCTTGCACGCGGAGCAATGGTACATACCCTCAGCGTCTGCCTTTTCGGCGCAAATAGTGCATGTCGAAGTACCATCCTTGCGGTCCAGGTTGAAGCAGTGACCTTCTACCCACACTGTCGTCTCAGTGTTGCGGACAGGCTGAATTTGCATGCTGGGCATAATGGTGGATGCCGCCAGAGTCGATTGCGCGTAAGTCGACGGTGCATAGCCGCCACTACCGCCCCCGTACCCGGTCGCCGTCGAATCAATGGATATTCCCGAAATGCTGTAATTTTGCTGATGGCCATTGAGGAAAGGATGACTAGGTCGATGCATTGGCTGGAACTTATCCATGCCGAATGAAGAGCTGCGTCGCATCTTTTCCTCGCCAAAGTGGCCCGAGCGCTTCTCCCGCAGAGTCGCCGTCAGCGCGAAACCAGAATCGCTTCTAGAGATTGGTGTCGACGGGATAGGAGGGAAGTGGCCAGATTCAGGTGACACTGAGGACTCGGGGCTCGTCCTGCTCGACTTGCTGGTGCCAGGGCGGTCCGATTTGGCATTGTCAGTGACAGCCTCTGCGAATGCGTTGAATACAGGAGGCTGTAGCGCAGAGGCGGCCACGGGCTCACCAAAGCTCGACGAGTTTTGCGAAACCCATTTCCCTAGAGTGCTGTCGGCAGCTCTAGTATTAAAGATGGACCCGTTCTCCGTCGAAAAGGCGTCATAAGGGAACGACTCAACAGCGTATGGTGGCGGACCTTCCACAACGCCATAGCGAATTCGGTGAGGGGCGGCAACTTGTAGAAGCGACATGAGCTTTCGTCTCTGTTGGCGAGGTAGTCGGTGAGGCTGAGAAGTTGCGTCAATGGTATCCTTATCGAGGTCAATAAGAACGTAGTCGTCAGGCAGATCAATGCGGTCGTATCGCCGCTCAACACCGACGATATAGGGGCAAGGAGCTTCGAGGGCTGAAATCAGTCTGGCGGGAAGGATGGGGATGAAGATACTGGCCCACTTTAGAGGGTACAGCAGGTTCACCAATGCGTGGCAAGCCAAATGCAGCATGCTGGTGTGCGAGGAAAGGAAGATTATGCGAGATTCAGCCATGGCGTATTCGTAGAGCGCGACAATGTTCTCCAGCGACAGGCAGCGGAACAGGGCGTATAAGTCAATAGTCCGGGAACCAGGTATCTCATTGGTGGCCTCTTTGCGAGCATACAGCTTCAGTTCTCGGATTCCCAATTCGACCTGCGTTTTGGACCCAAGAGGACTGAATGCCTCGGTACACATGTTGACAACATAGCGCTCGAGTGGCTGCCAACGGCCAACCCTGGGTGAGCTGGGAGGTATCCGAAGAACAGCCCCATCAGTCATGGGAACAACAATTGCCTTGAGCCATTCCTTCCAGAAGGACATGTTGGCAGCGTCCTTGCCCAAGACGCCGTAGGCGCGAGGGATCCATAGTCCACTCTCCCCAGCCGTCAGCCCTTCAATCTTGGAGGCAGCACCGTGGCGAAGTGGACGCAGCATATCCGTCATGAGCGCAATCTTTTCCTCGACAGTGCTGATTTCATCCTCAAGCCTGTCGCGGGCAGAAGACCCAGAGGGTATTGTAGGCAGCTTCGCTAGAAGCTGTGAAAGATGTGTGCGCTCGCCAGCCAGTCTGATACCCAAGCTCGCGGCGAGCTCGCGTTCTTCATTCGACATGTGGCTCTGGCGCCACTGCTCGCATTTCACCTCGACCTCATCAGCAACGTCGGCCGACAAGGCTGTCCAGATGATAATGGAGATGCCATATAGTTTGCTGCTATCCTCTGCTGTCATGGTGAAGCCATGCCATGTCGAGCGCGGGCGTTCATCCGAGGAGACGATCTGGATATCATTGGGGAAGGCGAACATGGGCACATAATCTGGGAAACGGCCCCGTCGTGGAACCTCTTCGGTGGCAGTCTTGGGGGGATATCGATCCAGCAGAACGGGTTCGAAGCGGCGCTTGAGCGGGTGCATATCGGGATCGGTATTGAGTGGCTCGGGCGGAGGAATAACGGAATTGTAATTGCTGAGGCGCTTGGCCGTGCGCACAGAGGCTATAGACGCGTTAGTAATGTTGTTTTGTACAAGCCAAGTAGAGAACAAACCGGCTCCATTGATGCTGCTGCTTTTGTTGATGTTGCCCTGTCGTTTTGTGCTGCTCATTTCTCTAAAACTGATTTTTCGACGTATGCTGCCTTTAAGGCTGCGTAGCGGACTCATTCGGCCGCTAGGAATCTCATCAGCTTTGATGCGCTCAGCACGGGGATTGACCATGGGAGCTCTGGCCTGAACTCTGGCACCGGCAGTGAAGGAGAGATCCTCGAGAAAGTTTTCTCGCTCAGCTGCAAACTTGAGCAAAGCTCTGTCAAAGTCAACATCGCCCATGCGAACAGTGAGCGGCAAGCCTTCCTCGAGTGGTGCAACGGTACTGGAGCCATTTGCAGCGGGAGGTAGTTTGCTGCTAGGGCGAATGGTAGCACTGCTGCGATTGCTGCGGCTTCCATCGTCATCAAGTGTGCTGGTTGTGGAATGGGCGTCGATGGAGAGTTTGGAGAGGCGGTTGGCAGAGTTTTGACGTGAATGGCGGGCGGCATTGGCGCGATGCTGGCCGTTGACAATTACGCCATTATCGGGCTCACCGTCCTCGGCGATGGTGTCGTCGACGGGCAAGATTGTCTGGGGAGCATCGTCGTAGGATATTGACTCTACGCCGGCAATCCAGAAGTAGTGAGCGAGAGGAGCAGACGAGGAATCCATTTCATGTCAAGTGTGTGCGGGCGGGAGGCTGAAAGGGCAGAATGTTGGCCGTTGGGCCGGCTGGCGCGTGTTGAGGCTCTCCAACAGGAGGCAGACCGTTGAGCGGCTCTCGAAGGGCTTTTGTGAATTTGGCTGATCGAGACGTTGGACGATGAGCTGGTCGTAGAGGAGAGGGATGGTCGGGAAGGCAGGTCGAGAGAAGGGTGAAGAGCGCAGAGCTTGATGGCCGACCAGCGGATGAATTTGGTGAAGAGATGGAGCGGTTGGGGAAATTGAGGGTGGTGACAAGCAGCTCAGGATTCTCTCAATGCAAGACGAATGTGTCGGTCGAAAGTGGAAGAAGCGAAATGGTTCAGCGGCGGTAGGAGCATACAAGGCCAGGCCATGAGATGCAACTCAAAGGCTGAGAGGCGGGACAGGGGGAAGGGGCCCGAGGGGGAGGGGCGAACTAAAGGTTTCCAAGTTTCGTTGGAGTGGGTGGAGGCGAGCTTAATAAACTTGACGGCGCGCGTCGTGGCTGCGACTAGAGCATTGTTCGACGAGAGAGAAAGAGATTGAGTCTAGCGTGATGCCGGAGTAAAAGGTTCAAGATGAAGGAGAGACGAGACGGGAAGGAAAAGTGAACATGAAATATTGAGGCGGAGGAGCAGAGGTGGTTGACAAGAGTGACGCGGGTGTTTGCAGCTAATCACAGTCAGCTTCGGTCCGGGGATTAGCGTACGAGGACGGCAATGCCAGTACTGTCCTACTACCTACCTAGGTAGGTAGCTACCTGCAGATCCTGGGAAACCCCTTTTGGTGACAGGCCGGAGAGCCGCTAGTACGAGGTCTAGTTGAGGCCAGCATTGACGTGGTTGCGTGGTTGCGTGGATGCTTGGCTAGTGAGTGGTAGAGAGAGCCGGTGGTGATGATCCATGGAGGTGTCGATCCGAAACCTACCTACCACCCCTACCAGTACCTAGATGCTAGGTAGTGGCACGTTGAGTGGCACGTTGAGTGGCACGAGTGGTCTCGAGACTACAGCCTACAGGCGAAGCAGGCGAAGAATCAGTATTGATGATGCTGCAAAGGCCAGCGTCTTCAGTGGATGACGGATATTTAACAGGCAGCCACAGGCGTTAAGGGGGGCTAGAATAGTGACAAGGTAGGCCTGTATTTTGCAGGTGGCCGGAATCTGCTACACAAGAGGTGCAATCAGGCAAGGTATAGGTAGACAGGTACCCGGGCTGGGCCATTCTGGGCAAATCAACAACAATAACGATGCATTTCGGATTCTGCGAAAGCCACCACAGTGCACTGCACGCCACCAAGCACCACATACAATTGCAGCAAGAAAGCAAGTTGGCAAGCGATGGGCAGCACTCTGTACAGTACTGTAACTACCCCCAGTGACTCCGTAAGGTACTGGACTGACTGGGTATAAACTGTAGCCCACTCGCTCCACCAGGACCACCACTGCACCACAAGCCAAAGCCTGTTGGTGGGGTTCGGTCCAGCTTGGAGTTGCCATTGCCAGTGCCAGTGCCCTGCCATTTCTAAATCCTAATCCACCAAATCACCACCATCCCAACTATCCGTATGTATTTGCCCTTTATCATTCACCATCTGCGCCAGGGTCTTGGGTTTTAATTGGAGCCTCTGGAGCATCGGGCTAGTCAGTTGTCAGCTAGACCAGTCGACGTCATTTCCGATTTCATCATCTCCCGCTCCGAGTATTTAACTCGCCCTGCCGTTTGTATTCGAGGCATGCTGGCATGCTTGGCTAACATACAGCGGCAGCCACAATATTGGTCTTGGGCATCGACGCCGCTCATCAATAAACGCTATGCAACAGCCACGGGACGTGTCAATCAGCGCAGGGCAGTCGTCATGCGGGATGGGGCAAAAGACGCCCAACCCAAACCCACCACCAAGCCGACGCCACAAGATCCATCCCAACAGCTTTGTCTCCGACACAGCTTGGCCTCCATCATGGCCTGAACCAGATGGCATTCCACAAGTCGCCATAACATTACCAGTATGACTGTGCCCAAGTTCAGCCTCAAAGCACCAAACAATAATCGAGACAAAACACCGTCATGTCCAACGAAAAACAGACTTCGCGTCTATCCATGCTCCCGTCAGGGGTACTAATCCATGCTGCTAGCCGCCCACTGGTGTTGCCAAGCAAAGTCCCAACAACGCGTACCTACCGCCAATTCGCCATTGCGTCCAGGCTTGCAGCGCCACTAGTAAAGTCAATTCCCCTTATTACAGCAGGCTTGTTCCTGCGTCAGGCGGGCCACGCGGGCCTGGCTCTCTGTTTCACATAAACTGCCCGATACAACCCTGCAGCGCCACCACACACCAAGGCCTTGACACGATCGATTTTTTCTTCCTTTTGTTCTCTGCCGTCTTTGCTTTTGGGCTGCCCCGTTCTCCCGCAAGAGGACCAGACACTCCCGCTCCGCCCAGCACGCCGTCCTCAAAGACAGTAAGCCGCCGACTACGGATACCTAACTACTTACTCCTTAGCCCCTCGCAATGCAGTACAAAGTATACGTATACTCGGCCGGCTGGAGTAGATGGACGTGTGTCATTGGATCAGATGGACCTAAGACCTAAGCCATCCCTTTTCGCTGCGCTATTCACGGTTCCGCCCATTCAATCCCAAGAGACCCTGGCGATCTTTTAGCTGCAACGCGTCTCGCCGACAACTACGGATAAACACGACCCTTATTTTAGATATTCTCATTTGCTAACTAGTGAATATGGATACAAGCCAGCATTTCGATGCCAGCGCCCGTAGAAACGCGTGGCAATCTTCCCGTCTCTCCACCAGACTCTAATCTTTCGCTCCTGCCACTGGCTGCACGAATAGTGCCCCAGCCCCAACCATTTTGGAGCCTCCGGTATCTCTGCAAGCCACGATAAGAGTGGAATACGACACCCGCACACCATCTCTACGAGTGCGGGAAAGAGGTATAAGGAACAAGCCGCTGGGCGAGTAATTTGGCTCAGATAAGCCGGCAAAGGGCGGCTTAATTCTTTCGCCTAACATCTGGCTATCTGCAGTGCTTCCTTGGCTCCCTTGGCTCCCTTGGCTTTGCGTGCAATCGGGGATAGTGAATCGGCCACTGGTTCCGCCCTGGCGGAAGAAAAATGCCACAGATGCCCGATCCACTGCGCCACATCTATTTACATGATGCATGGCATGCATATTGCAGTGACGCGCAGCAGTGCCCACGAAACGACACCCTGGGACATAGGTCGCGAGGCGTGACGATTCGGCTGTCATTGCGCTACAACATTTATGAATACTGAGGTTGTAGCCGAGGCCACTGGCAGCCTGACCGACGATCACTTTACCGATGGGGGCCGCCAAGATTCGCTAACGATTCCTACTGGTAGCTGGGCACAAGGGCACCGACTCAGTTAACTGCCAAATTGGGCTGGGCTAGGATGACGAACCAGTCGCAACAAAGGAACTCATTGCTCTTTCAGCTGAGTCGTCCGTAACTTGAAACGACCCCACGGTTCGGCGCATGTCAGTGCAACGGTGGGGTCGACAGAGTGCCGACGCATTGAAAGCCGTCCATAAGAGGTTCAGCATTTCGCTCTTTGTCAAAGATAAGTATCACTGACCGTCAACGCACTGAAGTTCGAGTTGAGTAGCTCATGACTTGTGTCGTTTCCAGGTCGAGCTCTGCCCGTGCTGAGCCTGAGGTTGTCCACCACCCGAGTCTCGCCGTACCGACCCAACCGTACGCCCCGCGTCACCGGCTGCCTATTTATAGTTTCCCCTTGGCCGCTCATGGAAGTATGGCATGGATAGGCATGGATATCTCGTGTTCTGTCCGCTGACCAGATTTCCTTTCTACTGCCACAAGAAGATGCCATCTTTTTTTTTTTTTTTTTTTGCCGTGAACGCAGGAGCAGAGCAGTCTACAAATGTCTACCAATTCAGCACGAGCGAGCATTTGCCATGCAATGGCTACAGCGCGACGGAGGCTTGTTCGTGCTAGCGCTTGTCCCACAAGGGCTTTGGTTCGTGCCAAGTCGTGGTTCGTATTCATGGATCCGGAGCTGTTGCCGATATGGCTGTGCTACCCCGGCAACCCGTCCTTTGCTACCATACAAGGTCTACCTTGCACCGATTACGTATGTCGTGCCATTCTCACCTCGACGAGAGCCTCTTAAATAATATTGATTCTTAAACGGACAATACCATTGCGCCAAGGACCGCAAAAAGATGTACTTGACCAGCAATGAACCATGCTAATGTAGAATACTTTGCCTGTTTTGCACACATGGTCGTACTTGATAAATATGTTATCCGACGAGGCATCTTGGGGTTGGGTTGTAGCATGAGGGTCGTACTTGATAAATATGTTATCCGACGAGGCATCTTGGGGTTGGGTTGTAGCATGAGGGTCGTACTTGATAAATATGTTATCCGACGAGGCATCTTGGGGTTGGGTTGTAGCATGAGTAAACAACTTGACGACCCAGACGCCACTTCCACGCCGACGTATCGTGCCTAGAGCAAAACGCAAAATGAGAGCCCCAAGGCTTGACTCGGCCGCTCTAGCAGTGTCATGATGCGCGACTCCCATGGAAGCACAAGACACATCGAGTATTCAGTTTCGGAGAGCAAGATGAATGTTCTCTGCTTCGTGCTCATTGATGAGAAAGCAGCGTGGATGAGAGAGTGCCCACTGCCGAAACGGCACTTGCCACGGACAAGGTCGGTCGTGATACAGATTGTCCCTTTTTTTCTCTTCACCGGACTCAGGAAGAAGGATGAATATCATAGAATCAACAGGAGTACATCTTTGCTCGCCGTTGATGCTCGACTCATCATGTCTGTCAAATTCCCATCGTGCACTTCATAGTGCCCACGACTCACCGCACGACCCGCGTACCCAGCTTGCCCGTCGAGAGGAACCCGCGATTGCCCATCTCCCCGCGCCAGCCAATTCCCAGCACGCCAAACACGACACGCGCGTCCGGTCCGCCCGCCGCCCGCGCCCTCGCTACCACATCCTCCTCCTCCTGCTCCTCCTCCTCTCCGCCACGCCGCGTCTCAACCACAAAGCACACCTGCTCAACCTCGCCGGGCTGCAACACCGGCTTCTGCACGCCCGCCGACCCCGCCCCCGGCCCCGGCCCCGCTGTCCAGTTGCAGTCGCGGCACGTCAGCCCGGGCTCCAGCTCCATGACGACCCTGTCGAGCTGCATCGTGTCGTCGCTGCAGTTTTCCAGCTGCGCCTCGAGCACCCACCGCCGCAGCGGCAGCTCACCATTGCCCGCTACCCGCTGCTTCTTCTTCTTCTTGGTGGCGGGCGCTTCCAAAACGCCGACCTTTGTGCGCACAATCAGCGAGGGCTTGCAGATGAACTGGTACAGCTTGCGAAAGGTGCGCGTGCGGCCGCTCGTCTCGGCCGCCTCGTAGTAGCTCACCGTCACGGCAAGCACGTGGTTGCCCTCTTCCTTGAGATCAAACGAGACGATTTTCTGCAGGGTGCCGCCCGGTGCCAGATCTGTCGCGGCGGCAGCGGCGGCTTCTTCGGACGAAGCCGGCCCGAGCTCGAGACTCTGGGCTTTGGCCTGCCCGGGCGTCTTCATCTCGGCCTCGATGCGGACGTCGCGAATCTGGCGCTTCGTCCCCGTGCTGTCGAGGTCATTGTTGGCGCAGAGGGTGCAGCTAAATGTCTCCCCGACGTAGGCGGAGCCAAACGATACGGGTAAATTGAGGATCGGGCTGAGGAGAAACGGCGATGGGTTGGTGCTGCTGGGGTGGTAGGCGAGCGATGCGGGGAGAGGCGAGGCGGCGGTGGTGGTAGTTGAGGGCTTAAAGGGCGGCTCGATCGGGTACTGCGGTACGAGAGACGGGCATGATAGGCTGTGTAGACGAGAGAGGGTAAGTATCAGAAGACGAAGATGGTTTCAAGATGGTCGCGGGGGGAGCTTGAGGTGGGTGCTGTGGCGCGACGGGTAAAACGAACCGAAGGACTTTGACGGAGAGGGAATGAGGTTCCTTGATGGGGTCGTGGGAGAGATATCTTTGGTGGCTCATGACTGGTGATGTTTGCGCCTCCGCGCGGTACTTGTGAAGCTGCGGATTCTGTGGCTGTCAAGAGGGAAGCTGTTTTGGGTTGTTGTCGATGTTGGAGCTTCGTTGTCCCAAGTGGGCCGGTGGAGGTGACGCAACAGGGACCTGTCCAGAGAACGTCAACCCCGAGACCTGTCACTCTGTGAATTCTGTGGATCTTTATGAATAATACTCTCGAGTATGTAATCTTTTTTTTTCTAGCTGGTTGCTTGTAGGGATAGTTTGGGACGGTGCCGAGGGCATGGCAATGCTGTCAGCATGTTGAGCTGCTCTGAACTTTCGACTGTTATTATTCGCCGTCGTCACCTGGAAAATGACACCACTATAGCCCACAACACATACATTGAGCTAATTCAATGACCGTTGTCTTGCCTTGACCTTGCCGCGCGGCTGTTGTCAATTCGAGTCTTCTCCCGGCCAGGAGGAGAGCCATAGATCCATTCCACCTGTCCTCTGTGAGAAGCAGCTTCGTGCGGCTCAATAAGGGAGCGCCGGCCAGACAAGAGACTCGGAGCAGTTTGGTTGTATTGGGGCTATTTGGAAAGTACCGCAGCGGCTACATCATTCTACGAATTTGGTCAAGCTAGAAACTGTCAGCAAGTCACACATTTCACCAAAACCATCAGGCGGCCACGATAGTGCGCCAGTCTAGCATCGAGAATCTGCCAACATTAGCAAACACAGGGCGCAGCATCGCCAACCGATTGCTCGAACTTTGTGAAGCCTGTCAAAATTCAGCATAAAAAAAAGAAAAGAAAAATCCAAGAAAAAGAGCCAATGATAGATAATCTGCAGCGCACTGTGCATAATTGATATTAGTTTGACCTCGCCACAAATTTGCTTCTTCTTCAATACTTAGTACCAGGAGCTCGTGGCTCCTCGCGAGGGCGGGCGCCTTCTTCTTCTTCGTCTGCATTCCATTCTTCCCTTGCCCTACGATGCAGCACCGACAGGTGGTAAGCTTTCTGACCCTAAAAGTCAATGGCACGCAACACCGCAGAGTCAGTGAGCAAAACAAAAGGTATCGAAAAATCATTTTTACATAACCCAAGAGCAGCCTTTTTGAAGCTGTCTCCATCACAAACCGGGCGGAGGAGGGACCTGCTGTCTGTCAGTCAAGGCTTTGAACGAAAGCAAGGTCGCTACGGGGATATACGGACAGCGCTGTAGCCACCGGGAGCGCCGGGAGGTGATCCAGAGGGCGGTGGCGGAGGGGCGGCGCTGGAAGGAGGAGGGGGAGGAGGCGCCGAGTCACTAGGAGGAGGAGGTTGCGGTGATGCCGACGCCCCGGGGGCTGGCGACTGTGCGGCACCAGCTTGTCCTTGCTGATACTGAGCGTAATACTGCTGGTACATGGCGACGTAACTGCATCATGTTAGCGAATTCCGGCCAAACTCGGAGGAAAGGGGTAGCTAGGCTTACTTGGCGTAGCCGCCATAAGCGGCGTAGGGATCCTCGCCGTTAGCAGCCGCCTGAGCGTAGTATTGAGCATATTGCGCGTTGTAGTCTGCGTTGGCAGAGGCGTCCGTAGCAGCAGCGGCATTTCTAGAGCCGCTGTCCGAGCTTTGTCTGCCGTAGCCAGAGTACGAGTCGCCGCCGCCGCCGCCTCGGCCACTATAATGATCACCGCCGCGGTCATTATAGCCGCCGCGACGGTCGCCGCCGTAGCCACGGTCGCCACGGTCACCGTAGCCCCCACGATCGCCATGTTGGCGCGGTGGACGGCTTCTGAACTCTTCGTACTGCTCGCGGACGTTTTCAATCAAGTCTTTGCATAGATCCCTGGCCTTTTCTACCATGCCCGGATCAGGGCCGCTGTGAGAGGAAGCTAGTCAGCAATGAATTGTCAAGGCAGATGGATAATGGCGACGCACGCAACGTGAAGAAACATTTCCTCATCACTTTCTTGGTTAGTGTCTCGTTCAATGTAACCTGAGCCGCGACCTTTGATCTGGACACGACATCCCGTTTCTTGCTGAATGTGCTTAACATAAGAGCCGCCTGCACCGACAATCTGGGCTCGAAGGTTGAAGCCGGGAACAGGCTCCAGACCTACGGGGATGCTCTCTTCTGGCCATTTGTTGCGCTGCGGCTTATTAGCACAAGTGACAAAGTGGTAATACCGAAGGTCTTACCCGGCTAGTATCGTCATTTTCCGGCTGTTCTCTCTCGCGGCGCTTGAATCGGCGCTCATCGACAAGTTGGGGAAGCTCCTGCTCGATCAACTCGTTGACCTTGGCGACGGCAGCTTCCAGCACCTCTTTTGTTCTGGCGGTGATGTGGAGGTATAAAGGAGGTTCCTATGAGGTTAGCTTTGGCGAGCGAGCATCCGCCTCGAATACTTACAGCAGCAGTAGCCATACTCTTGTTTGGGTAGTATTTCCCTCGAACAGTGAGATCTAAGAAGGTTAGTGGGTAAGAACACAAATTTAGGCTGTGAAGATTCATTACCGGCTCCAGTATCTTTTTGAATCTGAATAAAGAGTTAGCAGGATGTTTGTATCAGTACGCACTACCATTGACCTACCGCTTGCTGCGTCTGCGCTTTCATGAGCATATATCGGTTTCGCAAATCGTTGACCTCTATGTCCTGAATGTAGTCGCCGTCCGAGACATACATCTCACCCGGAGCGCCAGGCGCGCCTTTGCTCGCCTCTGGAGCAGTTGAGCTGGCTTCGGGCGTGCCATTGCTGGTGGCGCCCAAGATGGGTGGCACGTCGACGTGCTGGATGCCCTTGCGAGCCTGGAGCTGCGCATTAATCTTGGCGGCCGCAGCAGCTATGGATACACACGTTAGTATGAGTCAATTCGCGGTCCTACCAGCCTGTGAGCCGGTAGCAAACATGGAGCTATTGCGACATACCCGCAGCGGCAGCCGGGTCGACTGTGGGTTCGCTAGTACTCGGGAGCGGACTACGCTCTCTTGTCTCCGAGTTTCGAGTCGACGGGGAGCGCGAGCGGCGGTCGAATCGCGAGGGTCTCTTGGGATCGGGCTCCTTTTGATCGAAGCGTGAACGCTTGCGCGGCTCTGCGTCGGCCATGGTGGTAACGTGTCGGTGCTAGGTCTCAGACAGTCGTGTTTACGATGAAGGACGAAACGATCAAGGAGCGCGGTGGGGTTTGCCAAGGTCAACGCAGTGATGAAGATGATTTGAAGTCGTAGCAATGAACGTAGCGTAAAAATAGGCTGGAATTTCCAGCTGTGGCGGGAAGTCGAAGCAGAACCGTTACGAGTTCGACTTTTTATCAGTTGGGATGGCAAATGGTTGGTTGCTTGTGTCTCGCGACGGAGCCGGAAAAAGCTTTGGTTCCGGGACTTGTGCTTTGTGTGGGGGGCTCGCAGGCAGGCCTGATGCTCTGCCCCGGACCGACTTGGACCCTGGCCTGCGGTCTCGGAGCAATGTGCTACGGACGTATCATGTATTATGACATCGCTTGTCAATTATAATCCGGCGAAAGCATGTGAGGAAAGCCCACCTGTTCGTCATCCCGATAACATAGAGTCCGTAGGCCGATAGCTACCAGTACCGCATGATTTTACACCCAAAATTATCCTTTGTCAATCTCTAGCACCTGTCCAGCGTGGGGTACATCTGTAGTTACGGCGCCTTGGCCCGTTGTGTGAGCTCCCCAGCCGATAGCTGCTCCACTAGCCCTCCGATAGCTCTCCGCTACAGCCTTTTTCACTACCAGTACAGGCCTTGACTCAGGATACGCCCTCTTCCTCGTCCATCACAAATTACAGAGCCAACATCACCCCTTTGCTCTCGCATCCCCGCGTCATTCCTCCCTTCTCTTCTCCCCTCCTCCTAACCGCCAGGGAAGCAAAAGAAAGGACCAATGGCTGCCATGCGATCTTTTGGAGCGCCGCTCCGATGGGCCGCTTCGGCGCGCACCACCATCGCCCTCCCAGCCGCCGGCGCCGTCCGCTTCAACTCCTCGAGCAGCTCGACCTCTGCCATTGCTTACAAGGCGCTGCGGCGACGCTCGGCGCCCCTGCCGCTGACCGAGACGCCGCCCTCGTGGTCCGCCCAGGCCGCCGTCTCTAACATCCTCTACGAGACGCCCACGCCTAGCATGGCGCCTCCCAAGCGCCACATCCTCAACTGCCTCGTCCAGAACGAGCCCGGCGTGCTCTCTCGCCTGTCTGGCATCCTTGCCGCCCGCGGCTTCAACATTGACTCGCTCGTCGTCTGCAACACCGAGGTCGAGGACCTCTCCCGTATGACCATTGTCCTCACCGGGCAGGACGGCGTCGTCGAGCAGGCCCGCCGCCAGCTCGAGGACCTCGTTCCCGTCTGGGCCGTTCTCGACTACTCCAGCGCCGCCCTCGTCCAGCGCGAGCTGCTTCTCGCCAAGATTAACATCCTCGGCCCCGAGTACTTTGAGGAGCTGCTCGCTCACCACCGCGAAATCACCACCGGTGACGTCCACGCCGCCGCCGCCGACCCGGAGCTCAACCACGAGAACCAGCAGACCCTCGAGGAGAGCGCCGCCCGCGACTTTCACCCCAGCAAGCTGGCTGCCTCCGAGGCGCTCCGCCACAAGCACGAGCATCTCAAGACTATTACCTACTTTACGCACCAGTTTGGCGGCAAGGTGCTCGACATTAGTACCGTGAGCTGCATTGTTGAAGTGTAAGTCATGACGTAGTTTCAATCGATGGCAATTCTCTCGCTCACAGTTGTTTAGCTCTGCCAAGCCCACCAGAATCGACTCCTTCCTCAAGCTCGTCGCTCCTTTTGGCATCCTCGAGTCTGCTCGTACCGGTCTCATGGCCCTACCCCGATCCCCTCTCAAGGGACCCAACGAGGAGCAGCTCACCCTCGATGCTGACGAGATTGTCGACGCCAGCCAGCTCCCCCCGGGTTAAACGAAACATTGCGGGAGATGCATAAAATGGCATGCACATCCAAGTGGATCATGGCGTAATCGGTTGGATTTGATAGCTTTTTTGTTACCACTACTGGTCCCTATCTAGATCTTGTTTAAAATGCAAATTCTGACGTGTTGAATTATTCTTCCTATTTCGCTATGTACTTAAATTCCATGAATCACGCTACCTAAAACTTGCCCTTGTTGACAACAAAGCCTTCTAGCGCGGCTAAAACGATGGTTAATAACGATCAAGGAATATATATGCGAACGTGGTTGAGCTCTTACCGATGGCAGCCCACAGACGATTTTCGGCTTCGGGGAATACCAGAGACCTCGGGCTGTAAAACACTTCGTCCGCAACCTCTTCCGGGTGTCGTGGCAGACAGTGCATAAACTTCCAGCCCTCCTTGGCGCCACCGCGCTTGGCCAAGTCATTTGTAATCTGGTAGCCTGCAAAAGCATCCAAGCGCTTCTGCTTTTCGCTCTCCTGGCCCATGGAGATCCAGGTATCTGTCACCAGCACGTCAGCGTCCCGGATGGCCTCTTCCGGCACCGTCGTCTCCGTCAGCTTGCCAGGCGAGGCAACGCCCTGCGCCGCGGCGTTGATGAGCGCCTTCATAGTGTCCGGAATGCTGTAACCCTTGGGCGAGGCGACGGCAATGTCGACGCCCATCTTGACGCAGCCAATGGCCAGGTCAAAGAGCACATTGTTGGAGTCACCGACCCAGGCTACCTTGAGGCCCTCGAGGCCGAGACTGCCGCCAGACGTGGCGCTCGACGACGCAAACGTCTCGTGCATCGTCAGGAAGTCGGCAATCGTTTGCAAGGGGTGAAAGTCGTCCGACAGGGCGTTGATGACGGGCACGCTCGAGTCCTTGGCCAGCCCAGCGACGTCGGAATGCGGGCCGACACGAGCGACCATGCAGGAGGTCATGGACGAGATGACCTTTGACGTGTCGTACAGCGATTCATTCACCTAGCCCAGAAAAACCTGTCAGCAGCGAACTTGCTCTCTTCTCAAGCGGCAAGAGGGCCAACATACACCTAGCTGAATGTCATCCTTGCCCAGAAACATGGGATGGCCGCCCAGCATCGTGACGGCCGCCTCTGTCGACACGCGCGTGCGGGTGCTGCGCTTGCTGAACAACATGGCGACCGTCTGTCCCGCCAGCCCGTCGCGAAGCGTCGCTGGCGCCGCGCCCGACTTGACCTGCGTCTTGCGCGCCGCGCCGAGTCTGACGAGGTTGGCAAACTCGGCCGGGGCGAGGTCAGCAATGGACATGAGATGCCTGGGCGCGGCCGCGGCCGCCGTTGATGAGTAGGAGCAGTGCTGTAGGTGGCGTGCGGCGCCGCCGGCGA
The DNA here is from genome assembly GCA_024472245.1 of Beauveria sp. NWAFU-1. Taxonomy (NCBI): domain Eukaryota; kingdom Fungi; phylum Ascomycota; class Sordariomycetes; order Hypocreales; family Cordycipitaceae; genus Beauveria; species Beauveria sp. NWAFU-1. The sequence continues at coordinate 2,608,579 of JANBXD010000006.1, read as the reverse complement.
CGCTGCGGAGAGCAGGGGATGAGGCGCTCATGGTTGCTTGGCCGTCCGAGTGAGGCGGAAGGAGGAGGAGGAGGAGGAGGAGGAGGAGGTGATGGTAGTGGTGGTGGTGGTGGTGGTGGTGGTGGTGGTGGTGGTGAGCCGCGTTAGCTCCAATTGATAGATGCCGAGCTGCACAGATGCAAAAAAAGAAGCGCGGGGTGTGCAGCGGGAAAAACAGAGCTCTATGGGCTGGCAGAGATGCTGCGGTTGCCAGAGATAAGGTCCATGTATGACTTGAAGTTCTGACTGTTGTGCCGCCGGCGATCGGACAAGGTGGTGGAGCCCAGTGCGGGCGCTAAAACGTTGAGATTCTCTACTCCGTAATCATCTTGTACCGGCGATAAGAATGAAGAACAGACAGAACAGCATCTAATGAAGTGAGGAAGTTGAATCACTGAAATGGCCCATCGAATTTCGGGCTGATCAAATCGACAACATGAAGCGTTCAACAGGGTCATGCCCCCCGTTCTGGGCTTATCGTCCACGGGACCACCTACACCGGTTGCCCTTTGATCGACAACTCAAAGACAAAAAAAGAAAAAAATAGCGGGTTGAGGTTTTTGGTCTTGCTAATAATCGTTTTAGAAGGAAACAAATTACATCAGCGATCTGACTAGTTGATTGCCGTCTTTGGCCACAATCTGCGAGCACTGGCACATAATCTTCGGGCCGTCGCAACTGAGATAGAGCATGCTTGACCCGACTTCCGGCCTAGCTTTCGCCTCTTAATACACCATCTTTTCCACGAATATAATAAACAGTAATTAGAGCGATTGGACTAGATTTTTTACGGCTGCACGTCGCTGCGCTGCCACCTCCATTGCCTTGAACCGTGCTAGACGAACTTGCTCAAAAGTAGAGGACTTCCGTATTGTTCTTCAGGAACGCGTAACTGTCATCCCTGAAATCGTCCTTGATCCCCCAATTTCCTGACAGCGTAGTCCACACCAGATCCTTGCTATCTGGCGTCCACTTTGGCCAGACTGGATACCACGCGTTGCCAACATTGGGGTCAAGGTTGATGAGGAAATTCAGATAATACGTCCTGGTGGAAATGGCAGGTATTCCAATGCCTTTGAATAGCATGTTCAAATCCGCCCCGTGAGGGGTCCCCCAGTATGGCGCCACGCCGTGGGCGATGGAGCTAATGGACGACCAGAGAGGCACCTCCGGATGCGATGCCGCCATGCCGTCGAGAGCGAGGCGGCGGGCCAGTGTAAAGACGAAATCGCCCAGAATAGCCGCCACTCTCTTAAACCCGTTGCCGGTCCCATATGTATTTTGATACCACTCGTTGCGATCCTCGGTCCGGAACGGACTGCCAGCGGCTGATTCATTAGAGTATGTCGCCACGAGAGCAGCAACCTGCTCCCGCGTCGCTCTGCTGAAGAATGTCTCCAAGAGATAGTCTATGAGACTATCGGTACTGGTTACATGCTTCTGGGCAAAAGCAAAAAGTGTTCCCTCGTCCTCCTGGTCGGTGAGGATGGCGGGAACAGCATAGTACTGGCCCGTATTGGCAAGAACATTAGGACTGTCGACCAGGAGCTCGTCGTCTGGTCGCGGCAAGTACGAGAGAGCAAGCGACGAGTTGTCCAGAATACGTGGAACAGAGTTTGCTGCACGATAGAACGTCTCAAACGGGGCGTCTCGGAGACACTCTAAGCTAGACGTAGTCGTATTCGTGCAGTTGGCCTCCTCGACGACGGCGTCAAAGATGGCCTGCGCCCGCGTCGAATTGACGCGCTCCGTGGGGATCACGCTGCCCGAGTTCATGATGGCGCCGCGGAAAAGCGGCTTCCCTTTGTAGCTCGCATTGCCCTTGTACAGTGCCATCTGGTCAAACACCGAGATAGAGCCTGCTGACTGACCCCAGATAGTCACTCGCTCCGGATCGCCGCCAAAGTAGGCAATATTATCAGCAACCCACTCAAGACCCATGCGCTGGTCTCGAAGCCCAAGGTTCGTGCTGTTGTCTTTCAGTATCTCGTCGCCGCCCAGGAAGCCAAAGCCTCCTACACGGTAGTTGACGCCGACAAACACAAACTTCTGGTTCTGCCACCGCGCAAACTTGATAAAGTCTTCAGCGTTGTTGACATTGGTGGCGCCAAACATGAAACCACCCCCAAAGATGTAAAACAGTACAGGCAGTCTGTCATTGGCGCTGGTGCCTTTGGGCCGCTGCACATTGACGGTGAGACAGTCTTCCTGGCCTTTGATCTGGTCTTCTGGCCACAGTTCTGGCGTCGCTGCCTGGCCCAGGAGCGGCGGCAGCAAAACATCAGTGGTGTTGGGCGGCATCTGCGGACAGCCGGGCGCGGGTCGCGTGGCGTTAAACATGCCGAGCTCGCGAGTGAGTCTTCTCGGCGGTCGTAGACGAAGGTCTTTGATCGGAGGGTCTGCATAGGGGATGCCATTGAAGCTTTCGACGCCGGTTACATTTCCAATAATGGTACCGCCCGGTACTGAAACCGTTACCTCGGAGGGTTTGGGGGCAGCGGCGGCATTATCCGTAGCTTGAGGTGCTGCAACAGCATAAAATGGGCACACGGCGAGAGCTGCAAAGGCGAATCTCATGGCGTAGGTTGATCCCTCGGAAGTGAATAGCTGGATGAGACGACAGCCGGTTGAGTACATCAAGATGCTAAGGGGCGTTGCTACTACATTATATATATAAGATGTCTTACCCTTGGAGATATATTCACGTTGAAAATCAATCAGTAATCGACTCGTCACTATGCATATTGCAAATCTATGACTCGTCACTCTGCAATCTGTATGTTGCAAACCTCTTGATTAAGACATTTCCAGCTGCTGGAGAAGAAAAAGGAATCATGGAGGCTTTTTATTCGTGAATCATTTGACTCGCGAGAGATTGTACATGACGTGGTAGTGTTCCGCATCCAGTCATGGCAGTCGTCCGCATCCAGCCGTGGTAGCCGTCCGCATCCAGCCGTGGAGCCGATCGTGGAGATACAAGAGGAATGAAACGCCATGGGATGCCCTACGTGCGCAGAAACCTCCAATGAGGCGGCAATGTTTTCACTGAACAGTGCTCACTGTTCTGTGGCGCAAACTATCCAGTTCCCACGGGTGTTACTTCAGCTTTCAGCCTTCGCCTTTACCGGGACAGGAGTTGGCCCGGCTGCAAGACATTTTCCGCCGAGACATGTTATTCAGCCGGTTCTTGAAACTCAAAGTTCTTACCCACGCGCACAGCACTGAAAGAAGCGCTGCATGTGGCTAATCAGACACATGAGTTGCAGCGGGGCTACCAAAGACAGATTTGATCCAGGATACCACCTTGCAACGGTACTGTCTTATTAGGCGGCACCTTTTGCCGTTACTTGACGTAGCTGGAGGCTGAAATCGAAATCAGCTACCCCAGTGATTCCGTCCGCGCCTGTGACGACTGAATGGCGGATACTCTAGAAGTTGTGTTGGGAGTCATATGCTATGATTTTCCTCGTAAAGGCGAAGGCTTCGTCAGCTACGTGGCAAGCATTATGACTGCGACAGTTCTCAAGCGCGTTAGCGAGGGATCAAGGTGCACTGAAACCTCCCAGTCAGCAGATCGATCACCGGTGACCTCGCATGACAATGAGGGCCTCCGCACCCTGACAGTCTATACGTAGTAGGCCGCAATTCCGTCGTAATCTTGAATCAAAAACAGGCATATAGTTTAAAGGCAGTTGGTTGAATTCAAGCCATCCATGAGAAGACTCTTCAGCCCGCCACTTACATCTCATGACCGGCATTATAGACCTGACACAGCACTGGTCTTAGACATGCTCAACGCAGACAAAGTACGGAGCACAGTACATTGACTGTATCATCACAGTGTATGGAAAGCTCCAAACCACCGTCATGTGTCTATAGAGGGGTTGCAATTGGCGGACTGGCGAGCCCAGATAGATCCAACGATCTTCGATACTCCACGCAAGGTGGCATGAGCGGTGAAGACGGCCGAGCGACCACTAATAGCGACAGTCACGGCCCAGGTTGCAGTCGGCTCTAGCATTTAGATACGGCAATATGGCCCTGACGACGGCTGTCACTAAAGACGTGAACAAGAGAAAGAAGCCAAAGAATAATGTCGCAAAGAGCAACTCGTCATTTACCTCTAGGATCATTGTCAGTGACAGCCTACGCAGAAAATTCGGGCCGCAGCAAGGAGCACCACGCCAGGATCCTACTGTCGGGAGGCAGTAGTCTGCTGAGGACGTCTGCACCCACATAGCCAGGTTTTCTTCTTATCGCCAGTCTACCCTCTCTGAAGACATGAGCTCTGAAAAGCCTGCCAGCTACGGCACAAACCACCTCGACCCCTCAGCCCTCAGCATCGCCTCCTCTCCCATCGGCATCCTCCTTTGAGTGGCTTTGGCCTTTATTCCCCTCACAATCTAACTTTCCCAGGCCGGCATTTCGCACCGGCTAGTCGGCCGAATGCCACTCGCCGGGACAATCCCTGCAAGCCTATTCCCGCAGCTAGGCGTCGGAGCGTTTCTCTCTTTAAAATCGCAGCTCTCACAAAAGCCCAACGCCGATCGACTGCGGGGTATGCTGGGGGCGAGGAATGTGGCGCCAGTCCATATCACCAACTTTTACGGATTAGCCGGTGTTGACCAGAAACGGTTTTATTTTTCAAGCTGAAGCGGGATAGTGCAAAGTACTAGTAATAAAAGTCTATCATAGGTCGGGTGCTATTGAGCAAAGTAGGAGAACAGTTTCTGCAATTATGAATAGCGCTCAGCGGAACAGGGTAGAGCTCACCTAGGTCGCGCGATAGGCTGGCACGGCAGGATTTTTGCATTGTCATCTTGATACTCAACTAATTGCCATCTTTCCACCCAACGCCTTCTTGGCCTGCCCGTAAAAAAGACGGAGAAGAGAGGCAACGAGCAAAAAGTAACGAATGAACAGGCGGAGAGCTACTAGCCCACCAGCAATAGCATGGCTGGAAAGCCACTGGCCATCAACCAGGCTGGAATGTAACCTCAAACCAGCATTAATTAGCTGACGTGCCGATTCCCACATGGGTTTCGGGGTTCAGGTTCCACCGCACGCACTCACATCGGCGACTGCCGATCCACAACCTATTTGCGGAGTATATTTAGTTTGGAGATGTTAGTTCAGACGGCCAGATAGGCAAGTGGAGTGTTACAAGGCTTTAGTGCCTCGAAAGAGGAAACCCGGCTAATAACTAGTAGTAGGGTGTGGCTAGCTGGGCGATGACCCCGACGCATCCATGTATATTGCGGATTGCGGCAAAGATGACTTTGGCTCTAGATACCAGAAGGTTGAGGGGTAGGTCGTGGGGCGATTCGTCATCGTTGTATTAGCTGCTAAACAGTCTTGTCGTCTCAAATCATGGCTGACTGAACTGTTTTTACTGTAGAAGCAGCGGTTGTCGCGGGCCAAGAGATGTGCAGATTTCATGGCCGAGCTAGCACAGAAATGCCGGGCACAAAAGGAAGAAGATTTGAGCGCCTTTACCCCTCTCAAACCATGGTGCCTTGCCGTCAGAGTATATCCCGCCGCGGACCACCATGGCATGCCAGGTTGAACACCAGTCACGGCAGACTCTTCCTTCTGTCCGATAAGCAAGTCGACCTCGCTTCTGCTCGCATATGATACGGCATGGCAAAGATCCTTGACGGCTTGCCGCGGCTGAGCTGAGACTCTGCAAAGTCCAAGACGTGCATAACCACTTTTGCCGGGACGCTGAACACAGCAAACCACAGTGGAGCAATGCAACACATTGTCCCTTTGGAGGAGGTTATGCGGGGAACTTTTGTATGGAATAGCCACAAACAATAGCCATTGCATTTGTGCGCTGTCATGTTTTGACGCTACTCCCTATGCATTGAGTCGATCTCTTTGGCAACTGCTGGTTTCGTTTGCTGGATAACACGTGCTCGCAGATCGGCTACCGCACTCACTTGCAAGTGGTGACAACCCAGTGAGTCTACAAAGGTGACACACAAGGTTCCGACAGGTATATATATATCTTATGTGAGTAGATCAAACACATCACTCAAACAGATCACTCAAACAATTCTACTGATAATTATAATTGAAAAATATTTTGCTTCCGTCAAGTCTGATACTTTCAACACTTCCAACCAAGCTCTGTCAATATGTCGTCTCATGTCACCACCAACATTGCGCCTCCCTCTGCCAATGCAGAGAAGTTTAGCCCCATCATTACTCTGCTTACGGGTTATTTGAACGCAGTTTGCCCAGGTGAACTGGACAAGGCGGTTCAAATAGCCTGCACCAAGTTTCCCCATCTTACGCAGCAGCTGAAGATTACCGATGCAGCTTCCTTCTTGTCGTTTGCCAATACCCTCCTCAAATGGACCCCGACTGAGACGCAGGAAGGCACCTACATCTACAACATCTTTTGCATCTTTTATTTCGTTTTTGACCAAGGAAAGCTTGGAGAGCTCCAAACTCCAATAAAGCCTGACCAGGTGGGAAAGGATCTCACTTGCCTCTCATCCTGGATCGTTGTTTACTCGCAACTCGTTGGCCAATTCATGGATACGCCCGAGTCCATTACCCCCAAATCGCTCGAGACTTTCAAAAACGCGCCACGATACAGTTATGACGACGCCGTCGTTCCTCCAGGAGGCTGGAAAACCTTTAATGATTTCTTCGCCCGGAAACTGAAACCAGGCAAAAGGCCCATCGCCGAGGGCGACAAAGTTGTTGTGTATCCCGCCGACTGTACATATGATAACTCTGTAGAGCATCAGAGTATCGTCGATGTGGGAGGCAATGACTCAGTCACCATAAAGGGCGTTTCGTGGACCATCTCGTCGCTGCTACAGGGCAGCGATAACGCCCAAGATTTCGAAGGAGGTGTTTGGATGCATGCATATCTGAATACGTACAACTACCATCGTCAGCACGCACCGGTTTCTGGTCAGGTCATTGAGGCAAGGAATATCCAAGGCACAGCGTATCTCGAGGTCAACGTGGACGGTGACCCTGTGCGTACTGTGCAAGGGCCACACATGCCGGATTCCCCCGGCTACCAGTTTCTGCAAACCAGAGGCGTCGTCGTCATTGATAACAAGGTGTTGGGCAAAGTCGCGGTGCTGCCCATTGGCATGGCCATGATTTCGTCGGTCAAGCTCGAAGTCAAAGTGGGACAGCATGTCGAGAAAGGTGATGAAATCTCATATTTTCAGTTTGGGGGGTCTGATATTATCTGCGTGTTCCAGAAAAAGGCAGGCTTAAACCCCAAAGAATTTGTGGCTTCACCGTCGGAAGTCGGCATCACATACTCCAAGATGGGATCAGTGCTAGCACGATGTCCTTGAGAGACTGAGGGTTGCCAGGCCTGAACGGCAACATGCAGCAGATTTGGAGAATGATGTTGGAGCCTGTGGTGGATGGGAATATGAGTGTTTCGGCTAGCTATTAGTTGGTACTTGACATTTATCATGTAAATCCCGTCGATGAACTTTTCTTGTAGCTCGCAAGTTCAATGTGTAGATGAACCTGGTGACCAATGTCAGGGTTGGGGGGGTGAGGGTTGAGGCCTGATCGTGATTAGCGCTAACGTCGCCCACCCACTTATCGACAACCCCCCTTTTCGGCCACCTACCGTTAAAATAAAGGCGCTACGTAAAGCTTTATAATAAATATAATAAAAATTAAGAATATATAAAAACTATATTAATAGATAGCCTAGAAGCTATAAAATTAACTTATTAATAAATTAATAATTAGTTATAATATAGTTAATAAGTAAGTCACGTAGATAAGTAAGTTATATACTCTACCTAGTTTTTACTATAACCTACCTTAGTATTATAATTACTTAATAACCTTTAAATAAAAAATACTTTAAAGAAGTTAAGAATAACTCTTACCCTTTAAGCTCTTAAAAAAAACCCTAAACTAAATATTAAGAAGGCTATAATAATCTATAATATGCCCCTAATAATAATATATAACTAATATAATAATTAAATTAATTAATATAATTCTAGACCTAGTTTAAAAAAGCTTATTAATTTAGAAGAAAAGGCTATAATTAAATATATTCTTTAGCTAGATTTATAAGGCTTACTTTTATAATATATAAATATAAAAGATATAATAAACTAATTATTAGTTAAATATAATAATAAATATATTAGAATATATTATATAAAAAAACCTTATATAATAATAACTAGAGTTTATTATATATTTTTAATAAAATATAATTACTAAAAAAGTTAAATATAAAGATTTAATTATAATTTATAACTAATTTATATTTTTTAGAAAATATAATTATAAAATATAATATTATAAAGTTTAATATTTATAACTTTAATAAGACTAGGTTTTTAATAAGCTTTATTATAATAAAAAATAATTATTATAAGTTCTAATTAGGTTAAAAAAAGTAAAAGTAATATAACCTAATAATAAAAAAATAGGTTATTATAATTTAGGTAATAAATTCCTAAAGCTTAATAATATTATTATATATTATAGTAAAAGGCTAAAATTACTTTATATTTTAATATAAAAATAAATACTTATTATTAGATTAATATATTAATATAAGTTTAAATAATTAAATAATAAATAAAATTAATATAAATTAAATAAAGTATTTTTTATAAATATATAAAAGATTAAAATAAAAAATACTTATTATCTTCTTATTTTTAATAATTATAAAAGTTATTACTTAATTATATTTAAGTTTTTTTTATTAAGAGAATAAGATTATTACTTTCTATATACTTATTTATTTTTTCTTATATATTTTAATCTTTAGATATTAGTTATTTTAGTTTATTTAAAAAAGGCTTATAAATAATAAATTAAAAAATCTTATAAAGGCTAATATTATATATATTATTAAAGAAGACTTTTTTTTTATATTTTTTTAATACTTTTAATAAGTTTATTATAAAAGAAAATATCTAAGGTAGTTTTTAAGGTATTAAAATTAGCCCTTTTAATCCTAAAAAGGTTATTTTTACTTTAAAACTTAAGTTTATAATATTAAGTCTTTTAAACTTATATTTAGGTTTAGCTAATTCTTAAGTCTTTTAAATATTCAATATTATAATTAAAGTAATTTTATAGTCTTTAATTTTAAAAAAAGTAGATTATTAATTATTTAAATAGCTCTTTAATTAAAAGGGTTAATATATTTAATAATTTTAAGAAAAAATATAATAATTATTATATATAAGATTATATTTTTATATACTTAGGTATATAAAGTTAAGGCTATAAATAAACTAATTAGTAAATATTAATAAGCTTAAAAAACTAGATTATAAATTAAAAGATTACTTTTTATATAAGATATAAGAGATTTAAAAGAGTAAGTAGATATAGATAATTAAGTAAAAGATAAAATATAAACTTATAGTAATTAGAAGGTAAGGGTTAAAATATATAATTAATAATATAATATATATATTTATATTATAAATATAGAAACTAGTAAGGAAGAGGATTTTAATTAGTTTTAGATCTTTTTTTATATTATAATTAAACTATTAATAGTTAATATATAGAAGGTTAGGTAGAGTAGCCTACTTACTTATCTAGCCTACTTACTTATTAACTATATTATATATAATTTAATATAATATTATAACTTAAATTAACTCTTTATTAGTTAGTAAAAGAATAGGTTTTTATTTATAAAATTAACTAGGGTCTAGTTTAGTACTTTATATATATAAATTTAATAGGCTAAGTACTAGCTGACCTATAGGTCTATTTAAAATAAGGAAATAGGGACTTAAGGGATTCTCGTTATCTGGGCCTTAGTCGGGCATAAATACGCACGAGACGTGCATAACCACTTTTGCCGGGACGTTGACGCAGCAAAATCTCTTTTTAGAGGAGGTTATGCATGGAACTTCTGTAGCCACCAAAAACCATTGTGTTTGTCCGCTGCCATTTCTTGACGCTGAGTACGGCCGCGCCACCCTGCTCTTACCCCTCAGTTTCACCCATTGCCAAGTCGTGACACAAAGAAAAATGAGCGGACAGCAAGCTACATTCATTTTAATAAATTCTCCACTCGATGCAAGGGATTTGCCCCTCGCTAGTATCGTCTTTGATCGCACAGAGCCTGAGGCCGCCCCGGAAGACAAGATTGCTCCGTACAAGGTCGCGGATCAGGATTTCTCTCGCGTCAGGGACGAGAATTTCAATTTCTCCGTCCGACGCCAGTCAAATATGAGTGTTCAAGGTTCTCTGGGGCACTTTCTCAGGGCTACATTCGGAAAAGAGAAAAACTCTGGAGTGCACCTCACCGCTACTGAAGGATACATGTACAAACTGAAAAACGCACGAGGATTGTTCAAAATGGTGATTGCATCTTTGGAAGATGAACATAAAAGGGACATTGAAGGAGCTGTTGGGGAAGGCTTACTCATATGGTTTGTGATTGGGTTTCGAACACTGGTCGATGCAACTCTGTCAAATGAAAGGCGTCGTGACGGCAACTTGTCAGTGGCAGCTGCTGCCCCCATCCCTGGTGCCGAAATCGCCGGATTATCTAGTGTCGGCGCATCTGTCGAGCGCACCTCTTCTGGACATAATGAGGGCGGGATGAAGACGTCAGGTGAGAGGATTTACGCAGTACGATACCGTAAAATTCACGTCAGGTCTGCAAAGGGCTCTGCGGAATTCTTACTCAAGCACGAAAGCGCATGGAAGATACTTGACGCAACATTGGGCCGCGAAACTGATGGACTTCAATGCATGACGGCTGAATTAGAAGATGTGGATTGTGATGAAGACTGCGACCTCTACTCAATCGGCGACGAGGGACCGTTGCTAGGTCTGGAGCATTCCGCTATAGCCACGGTCGCCACCGACACAACGTTGGATGGTGCTGTTTGAATCGTTTGTAGCAGCATCTATTTATAGGCAATTTGGCAACCCAACTACATCTCTGGATTCGAAGCAATTGCAGATCCGGTGGCTGGCTACTGTGTTGACCTCGATCCGTCTGCGTAAACATTTGCTCAAAGATGATATACTTCAACATCCAACGTGAATAAAAGGTGCCCACAAAGTGACTTGTTCAGCACTCGACTTGTTCTTCGCAATGCCAGATTTATCCCGAACGTGCTCAACGGCCTGGTGAAGTGCCAGAGCATAGTCAAGTCGTAGCGTGCTTCCCTCGTCTGCCTGGAGCCCTCCCATCTGCTCCTTCAGTAGGCTAAAAAACTGCTCGGCAACAATATTGGCCTTTTGGTTTTGGACTGCCCAAGTTGTGCCGATAACATGCGGGAATCCGGCCATTTGCAATGAGCTACCCAGGTGCATGACTTCTTCCCGAAGGCTTGGCGACAGATTTTCGCACGTAGAGCAAGCTTCCAAGTATGCCAACTCTGCAAAAGGATGGTGCGTGCTGGCTATTTCCCGCACTGTCAGCAGCTCCGGCTCGTCCTGCGAGCCATCACCAAGGAAGAGGCCGCTCTTTGAGGGGTCTGTTCTGTCGGCTTCACCATGGCAGGCGAAGAAAACCATACTATCCCTGGCTAGTCGCTCCAGAACCATTTCTTTTGTTGGCTGCACCAGTTTGCATACGGGTGCTTGTCCCAGCTGATCAAAAATGCCATCGATATGCGCCATCACTCTTTCGGCTTCGATATCCGTGTATTCGCCTGGAGTGGTCCGCATGTATGCCGCTAAAAGCCTCATTCGATTCTTGTATCCCATTTTGCTGTTAGTCTCTTGTCGAATCTCATCCATAGCCTGCACGTGCTTGAGTGATTTCAATGATGGTATGTATGAACTAACAACATGGCTCATTGTGTTCTCCATGCTATTCCACGATTCACCTGCAGCGTGTAAAGGCATCAAACCCATGATGCCGGACGTGACCCAGGTTATTCTCCGTAGCTGCGTAGTTTTAGTCTGGTGAATGAATCCGATCGCTCCAAGTACAGGTTTGACCGCTTGATACCAAAGCCAGGATAAGTCCAACTTTAGAATCTTATTGCGTTCCGGCCGTGTCTCGAGTGATCCGTCAGTGATTCGCTGCACTCCATGTATTCGTTTTTCGATCCCGATCAGATGACTAGGGAGCAAACCCGCAAGGTTTAAGCCCTGTACCCCATTGCATGTAATTATTAGAGCATCTTGCGAGATGTGCGTAACGTTGAAAGTGACGATGGCGTGGTCCGGCGACTTGGCCAAGTCCTGATAGCCCGACGCTGGCTGCGGGAGGAGAAAATTCTCCAGCCCTGGCACGCTTCGCCGGATGTTTCCCTCCAGTAGCCTCAGCTGCTCGGAAATCTCTTTCCGTCTCGCGAATGGATCGAGGTTGAGATGCTGGCTGCGCGGTAGGCGACTTGCCATCCGAAAGCGCTTTCGCAAAGCAGTGTACTGCTGGCCCTTTTGCTCGTCAAGCGCCATCAGTTGCGTCAAATCCATGTTCATATCCAAGGATATACCAATCATAAATGTCCGCCCTGATTCCAATGTATACAGAGCATTCTTCGCCCCAACGTTCGTTACCCGATCGATAGATGCCGCCACACTGGATATGGATCTTGTGGAAGATAGTACATATTGCTGGTCTTCCGGGCTAAGCTCTCGTGCGACGATATTCGGAAGCAGTTGAAGCGCCCCATCAAGTAGAAGTCTGGCGCCAGCCATATCCCCTACAGCGGCAACGAGCAGCCCTCCATCACATCCTGATCGAAAGCGACGATAGATGCCGCAGTTCGTATCGTTATGCGAGCTGAGTAGCAAGCCCTTCCCTTCTTCGTTCAAAATGTTTTCAAATTCGTGACTTCGGACAATGAGCAGCGCACCAAGATTAAACTGACATTCTGAGTAGATGTTCGTGTCGGCATCACAGAACGCCAGCGCTCGCCGAGCATATGTAATTGCCAAGTCAAGATACTCCACAGTTGGGGCTTTTTTGAACAACGCGTGAGCAATCTGAACCATAGAGCAACATACCAGCCGTTTGTTGGCACGGTCTGGTTCCAGTTCCATAAGGCCCTCGAGTTTCTGCTTTGATTCGATCAGAACCTCGTAATTGTTTTCATTCAAAAATAAATGTATCGCCAACTCGTTTCTGGCGAATTGCAATGCGAGTTCGGTTCGTTTGCTGAATAGATCGAAGTTCCCTATCGGTTTACGACTTTCCTCCTCAAGTGACACCATTGCAGAAAGTAATTCAACGTCGCGCTCTCCCTCGCGACGATATCTGTTTTGAAGAAGATGTGCTATAGCCTTACAGATCTTGGCCTTTGTTCTTGGATCTGCGTTACTTAGCTTGCTGGCTAGTAGACGCAAAGCTTGGGATTCATGTTCAAAGCTCCTCGATAGGCACCCTCTAGCCTGCAGTGCCTCGCACAGTACGACAGTACTTTCAATTTCTTCCTCAACTGTCACTGCTGCGTCAACTGCTTTTCGTGAGTATTCAATCGCCTTCTCAATAACGTGGGTGGTTCTCGAAAGTCGCGATAAGTCATCAGCGAGATTATTGAAATGCATAGCGTGCACCGCCGTATTTGATTTGAATGACGGTAAGAGCAGCACTTCTTCCTGAAGTGTTATTGCTTGCAAAATATCCTCCTTCGAGTTTGTGGCAATGCCACGCAGGGCCATTGGAGTAGCTAGGACGCCAACCCTGATCGCATACTGCGGATAGGATTTTGACGTTTGTCCCAGCACTGACGAGGCGATTTTTATGGCCTCGTCGACGTAACGGTTTTCACCAGTTTCCAAGTATAGAATTTCGAGTGTGCGGCAAAGATTCGACTGGGTTTTGTGTTCCTCTTCTTGAGTGCCACCCCTCCGCGTCGCAATGTCGACAGCTAAGCGATGGTCCTGAACAGCAGCTTCGAGATGCTGAATTCTCTCATCTGGATTCGAACAACGTGAGGACCTTGTTTGCCTTAGACCTGCCCTCCTGTCAAAATAACCACTAACGTGTGGGAAAAGGTGTATTGCTTGGCCGATGGCGGACTCTGCTTGTTCCAAGTCGTTCAGTTCCCTCCGCCACCTATAACGGTGTTCGTAAGCGATGGCAAGGGCATTATGTGTTCTCGCGAGCTCGTAGTCTTCTTCACCTGCGCAAAATACCAATGACTCTTTTAGATTCTGAATGGCCTGAGAGAGGACTTCAGAGCCTCGTTGGGATTCCCAATGATCAATGTACGTCATGGCCAGGTTTGCACAGATAGTACCATACAGCATCGGCCACCGTTTCCGAGAACCCTTGATCAGGTTCTTCGCGCATATTCCATAGTTCAGAGCTTCCTTTAAAACCGCTGGCTTCCCCCCTTGTTTCCATTTCGCGGACAGATACTGCCCAACACGGTCGAGAGCCACGACGTAATCATGGGTAAATTCATCGCCACGATAATCAACACCACGCAAGCCGAGCTTAATAGCCTCATCCAAAGCAGCAGGCATTCTTCGTCTCAAGAAGTAGTCTTCATATAATGTATGGGCTTCTATGAGACATAGTCCTGCTTTATTGGATGCAGCCGAAATTTCCGACTCGATTCCTCGGAGGCGCTCCTCAAGCTCATGATTCCGCGCAACTGACATAGCTGCCGTCGACATTAAATATCGAGTGATACAATGATTAAAACACCGAATCGCACAAGATAGATAGTTTGTTGCAATATGCGAGCTTATGGTTCCAACTCAAGGCAGCCTGTGCTAGCAACCAGCGCAAGTATCTGTATGTAAGCATGCGGGGTTTGCTGCGTCAGCACCTGCTTCAATATTGATGTCTCTAGCGCAGCCTTGCTTAGTAGCGCATCTGCAAAGGAACTGCAATTACCAGTAAGCTGCACTTTTCAGCCGGTCTTGGCTCCTCTCGGCTTGACCTTTGGACTTGACGTTTCGTCGTTTACTGCAACACCTCTCAGCAATTTGGGTCTCTGAGCTTACGATTGATGAGTCAGCTGATCAGAGGCGCATATGATGAGTGACCGGTAGGCATAAGGTTTTAGCAACGTATTCTATATTATTATATCTATTCTAGAAGAAAGCCCTAGGGAAAAGATACCTACTTTTATATAGGAAATAGGGGCTAAAGTAGGTATCTTTTCCCCTCCTTAATCTATAATTAGTGGCTAGCATTAGAGTACCTTACTAGTTACTCTAGCCTATACACCCTTCTATAACTACGGCTTTAATATACCCCCTAGCTAAGGCTATTATTAATAGGGGAAGCTATATTAAAGATAAGTTCTATAGTACTAAGGGACTTATTTATACCTTTTACTTTATTACTTCTTTAAGCTTTAAATTAACGCTTTAAATACTTAATTATATATATATAAGGCCATTAATAATATCTTAACTACCCTTTTTTTAGTACTTAATATATTAAGTAAGAAGAAAGTAAATACTATGCCTAATACTTAAGCTACTAAGTGTTCCTCTTATAAATTATTTATCTTTTTTTAATATTATTATAATTTTTAAAAGATAGCTTATACTACTACCCTCGCCCCTAAACCTGCCCGCTAAGGCCGCCTGCTATAACGATGGCTTAATCCTAATCCACAGTTGTCTGTTTCTTAGGTAGTGAGTTAAGTTGGAATACTATAAGGTAGTAGTAAGTAGTATCTTTATAAGGTCTTATTAAGAGTAGAACTCTTAATAGTAAAACTATTACTTAGATTAATTAGTAGAGATCTAGACTACCTAGTTATAAGAATACCTCCTCCTTAAGTACTTATCTATCTCTCTACTATAGACTTAGCTTATAAGGCTTATCTAACTATCCTAATAATCTTATATAACTAGATTATCTTAATAATCTAATAAGCTATTATATAACCTTATATCCTAACTAGGCTATAGGTATACCTTCCTTATTAGTCTAGCCTTAGCCTTATATCTATATAGTTATATTTATAATATAATACCCCTCCTCTTTTAGTCTTATCTTTAAGGCTATTAAATAAGCTAGCTAAGTAGTAGGTGGCTTTTCTTTCTTATATTATTATATACTATTATATCTAATTATATCTTAAGACCTCTTATATAATCCTAAAAACCTTCTTATAAGATAAATAAATAAAATACCCTCCTTAAGTTAATACTTAGAAATCTAGTTAATATGCCTATATACTTATTCTATAAAGAATAAGGTCTCTAGAACTATAAGGCGTCTAATATAGACTCCTCCTAATACTTTAAGTATATTCGTCTTAACTAGTCTTATTATAATATAAATCCTCTTACTCCTTAGTAACTCTATTATATTAGTACCTAGTATTAAAAGACTAAATCTAAATTAGAGGCTACTAAAGAGGAGCTTAAAAAAGTAAGTACTAAAGTATATTACTTATAAAAATAAAAGAAATTATAGTTTAAAAAAATAATATATATAATTATATATAGTATTAATAATATTAAAGAACTAGAGTATATAGAATAAGAGGAAGTAGAATAGCTTTAGAAGGCTATAAGGGTCCTTCTTACTCCTTCTAAGGATCTAGATCTTACTCTAGTTTATTCTTTAGATATTAAGTTTAGTATTAAGTTATTAGATAGTACTTATATAATTAATTAGGATATATTCCTTAGGAATAGAATTATTTAAGTAGAGCTAAATAATTTATAAGGTTTTTAATTAGTTCCTAGGTATTCTTAGAGTTTAGGTATTCTTTTTATTTAATAAGATAATAATAATTTTTAATATTTCCTTATACTTTAAGTATCCTTTTAACTTTATATTTATTAGTATCTTTAACTATAATTCTTATAATAAGTATAGAATTATCTAGTACTTTCTTAAGTAATAATATATAAAATATTAGATAGATCTTTATTCTATTTAGTAATAATAGTTTATAGTTAATATTTAATATTTTTTATTTAATAAGGAATAGTCTAATTTTCTTCTAGTTAAGTTTATTACTAGGTTACTTTATTTTAATATTTTTATAGATAAGGTAAACTTTATATCCCTCCTCTAGGATTAGCACTAGTAATCTCTTTTTATTTATATAATATTTTATTTAGTTTTATAGAAATATCTATTCTTACTATAAATGTTTCTATATACCTATAATAGTATCTATATATATAGTTACTACTAGCGTATTTATAATATATATTATATATATATTAATAGTAGGGTTAAACCTATAGTTTACTTTTATTAGTAATATCTTTATATTATTAATCTTAGAGCTATTATAAGCCTATTATATAAGTAGTAGCTATACTACCTAATTATCTTATTAGTAGTTAATAAAGCTTTATAGATATTATTTAAGTATTTAGTTTAGAATCTTAATTTAACTATCTAACTATAGGTAAAATACTATAGATAAGCCTTACTTAATCTATATAGTTTCTATAAGGTATTTCTAGAAGTTAGATATAAATAATTTATTATAATCTAATATAAGCTTTATTAGTAATCTATATTATATAATAATAGTCTTAAAGAATATATATATTAAGTCCTTAGTATTACTTAATTCTATATAAGGAATATAGTAGGCATATTTTATAAGTTTATCTATAATAACTAAGATATTATTATAAACTACTCTTATTATAGGTTCTTTAGACTTTAGTAGTTTAATAATAAAGTCTATTATAATTATTTACTATACTCTTCTAGGTAGTAGTATTAGTTATAGTTTACTATATAGTATATATTATACTACCTTTACTTTCTAGTAGATATTATATTTATCTATAACTTATTATACTATTTTTCTACTTTCTAGGAAGTTATATAATCTTCTTAATCTACTAATCGTCTTCCCTATACCCTAATGTCTATATAAGGGGTATTTATATATTTCCTTAATAAGCTATTCTTAGAGTATACTAGGCATATATTATTACTTATTATATAAGAAGGTCTTACCTTCTTTAGATAGGTGTGTTTTTATTTCTTAATTATCTAGGTAGTTATCTTTCTTTATATATAATATAATTCTATATATCTATATATTATCTAGCTTAGCTTACTAGGTTATATTAACTTCTTAGGTGCCTAATATAAGGTTCTTATCCTTAGTTATATATAATAAGGGTATATTATCTACTTATTCCTCTAATTTTAAATCTTCTCTTTAGCTAAGCACGTCTACTCTTCCGTTTTTAGATCCTTTATAGTATATAATCTTAAAATCGTAATCTATAAGGGTTTTATACTATCTAATCTATTATTTATTTAGATCCTTTATAGTTATAAAGGAGGTTAAGTTCTTATAGTCTATATAAACCTTAACTTTATAATTTACTCCTTTTAAATAGTATTTCTATTCCTTAAAGGCTTTAATAATAGCTATAAGTTCTTTATTATATATACTATAGTTTAATTCTAGTCTATAAAGTTTCTTTAAGAAGAAGGCTACTAGATATAGTCGTCCTTTATTATTTTATTATTTAAGTTATCTACGAAGTATATAGTCTAAGGCGTTAGTCTTAACTTTAAATAGTTTACTAGAATTAGCTATAAGTAGAACTAGTTTATCTAGGATTCTTTCTTTTAGGGTTTAGAAAGTATTAGCTTCCTTATCTATTTATTAGAATTTATTATCCTTTTTAGTAAGGTTAGTAAGAGGAATTATAATTTTACTAAAACTATAGATAAAGTATTAATAGAAGTTTATAAATCTAAGGAATCTTCTAACCTCTCTAATATTAGTTAGTATAAGCTAATTCTAAATATCTTTAATCTTAGATAGACTTATCTTAATTTATCCTAGTATAATTTTATATCCTAGGAATTTAACTTTATATTAATAGAACTAACTCTTAGTTCCTTTAACTAGGAGGTTACTATCCTATAGTATCTATAGTACCTTATATATATATTTCTTATACTCCTTAAGTATATCTAAATAGATAAGGATATTATTAAGGTAAATAATAATAAACTTATTAAGTTATTTTTATAAAATACTATTAATTATAGTTTAGAATATTACTAGTATATTAGTAAGGCTAAATAGTATTATAAGATACTTAAAATATCTTCTTATAGTTTAAAAGGTAGTTTTCTATTTATAACCTTTAGCTATATAAATTAGATTATAAGCTCCTTTTAAGTTAAGGGTAATAAACTATTAGGCTTTATTAAGTTTATCTTATATCTTTATAATAAGTAGTAATAGGTATTAATTTTTAATTATAATCTTATTTAATTATTAATAATTAATATATAGTTATAATTTCCTATTTTTCTTTAGTACTTATAAGATTAGGTATTCTACTAAGGACTCTAATAGTTATATATATTCCTTTAATAGTATTTCCTCTAGATACTCCTTAAGTACTTTATCTTACTTAGGGTTCTAGGGATAAATTTTATTAACTATTAGTTTAGTACTAGGCTAGAGTTTAATCTTATAATCTTAATATAAATATTTAAGTAGTCCTATTTCTAGCTCTTTACTAAATAGCTTATTATACTTTAAGTATTCTTTAGGAATCTCTATTATACTAACTTTTAGTTCTCTAGTAATTATATATATTCCTAAAGACCTATTATAGTTTAATTAAGTTACCTTCTATAGGCTACTCTTATTATTATAACTATATCTTAGTAGATCTTATTAAAGTTAGCTAGTTCTTTAATTAACTTAGGGATTACTTACTTATAATTAAGGTATCCTTAATATAATATTATATTTTAAGATCTCTATAATATCTAGGTTAACTTAGTAATTTATTCCTTATATATTAAATAGAAGTTATATTACTTTTATATTAACTACTCCTTAGTTATATTTTATTATATTACCTTCTATAGTTATAAGTTAATAAAGCTTATCTTTTTTTATCTAAAGTAATTATAATTTATTAATAAGATTTAGTAAAATAAAGTTTCTTTATATTTTATTATTAATTATTACCTAGATTATTTTTCCTTTTATAATTATATTAACTATAAGGTATATTTAGCTACTAATATTTATAATATATAAAGACCTATTAGATTTCTATTAAAGAGCTAGTTTTACTAGTAATAATAGCTATTATTTTTTAACCTTTTCTTAGCCTCCTTAACTTCTTAACTTACTCTCCTAAGTATCTTAAAGAAGGTTAGCTTTTACTTTTTTCTTTTTTTTTATTCTTCTTATTTTTATTATTATTATGTCGGTCGCTTTGACCCTTGCTAGATGCCGAGGATCAGTAAGATAGATAAAAGGACAGTCCCCCTCCTTAGCTTTATAAAAATAACTTTTTTTCGCCTTTTTATCTTAATTTCTATTATTTACCTTATAATTAGGAGCCCTTAAGCAGCTACTCTTAATTTCTAATAATATCTTCTTCTATATTAACTCTTTAAATTCTACTATAATACTTTAATTACCCCCTTTTAATAAGATATAATTCTATATATATAAAGGTCCTAATTAAGAAATAATAATCCTATTAAATATATATATTAACCCTTAGAGGGACGATATTATTAAAGTATTATAAATAACCTAATAACTTTATATATAATATCTTATACTATATACTTTTTATAGTTCTCCTTAAATATTATAATAGAGGTTATAGTAAGGAGATACCTTAATTAAAAGTTAGGAGACTCTTAATTATTAATTAAGAGTACTAGTAAGCTATTATAATAAAAACCTAGAAAATTATTAGAGAAGCTAAAAAGCTTAATAAGAAAAGAGAGTTTATAAGATAGTTTAACCTAAGATAAATAAACTATCTAGTCTAATAATCTTAAGAAAGTTTTACTACTAAACTAGGATATAAATAAAGAAATAGTAGGCTAATAACCTATAAAGGTACCCTAGTTAAGGGAAAAGAATATAGCCTAAGAATATAAAGATAGATAAGGATTAAAGTAATAGCTTATAGGGAAAGTAGTAGGAATCTTCTAATTATAAGACTAGTAATTATAAAGAGTCTTACTCTTTATAGTAGAATATAAAGTAATTAGGAAAATACTATACTACCTAGAAAGACGCTATTCTTACTCTAATCTAAATAAACTTTACTATATTAAGTACTATAATATAGTATATATCTAAATTATCCTATAGTATAAGAGTACTAGGTTAATAACCTATAGATATATCCTAATCTAGGGAATAAGATATAAGTTAAGAAGTAAGGGATTAGAATAAGGATTAAGGCTTTTTAGCTAAATAAGTATTAAGAGACTAGTAATTATAAGACTAGTAAGCTATAAAGAGCCTAGCTCTTATAGTAAAATATAAAGTAAACTAGAACTACTATATAGTTTAATATAGAACTACCCTTACTCTAATCTTCTAAAAACCTCTTTTAGAATATTAATATACCTATAATCCTAGTAAGGTCTATATTATTCTATAGTATTAGGATACTAGATAGATAGCCTATAAGGATATACCTAATTAAGAAAGGAAATTATATAAAGAAGGATTAGATAAGGATTAAGGTAGTAATTAATAAAATTATATCTAGGTACTAAGGATTATAAGCTTAGTAGCTAGGTAAAGGAGAATAAGGGACTTTATTATAATAGATAACCTACCTACTTACTATAAGCTAAGAGTAAACTACTAAAGTAACTTAAACTTTTAAAGAGATACTACCTTTATTTTATCTTATTATAACTTTTTAAAGTTTCTAACTATTAATTATAATATCTTTTATATTATCTAGTAATATAAGAGTATTAAAGCCTTATAAAGGAGAATCTTTTACTATAATAAGGGACCTAGCTACCCCTATTAATAAATTAACTAATAAAACTAAAGACTATAGTTTAAAGGATAGGCTAAGTAATAGTTTAGATAAAGGTAGAAAGAGGAGACCTCTAATAAAAGGAAAGAAAAGAAGACTTAGAGTTAAAAGAGGCTAGTAGGGTAAGAGTACTAATAAAGACTTTACTAGCCTTAATTCTAATTTCTTTAATTTAACTAATAGTAAAGATCTTCTTATAACCCTAATTTATACTAATCTTTAGCTAAAAATAGCTTTTAAGGATAAATTTAATAGGAATAACTTTATAGATTTCTTAAAGAAGCTTAATAAATAGCTAGATATTAGAAGTATCTTAAGTGCCTATAGAATTAAGGAGCTACTAAAAGTAACTATACCTTATATAATAGAGGAGGTTAGGTACCTTATATATAGTTATAAGTAAAAGGAGGTAAAGAAGTAATTAGTTAAGTACTACTTTAAGTATAATATAAAAACAAGATATAATCCTTAGATCTAGTTAGTAAGGTATAATAGAACCCCTCTAATAGATAATTACTATATAATTAGTAAATAGCTTATTAAGTATAAGTATCTCTATAGAGTAATTAATAAGGGCCTCCTCTTATTAATTAAATAGTCTAGATATTTATAATTAGTAATACTATTAAGGATTTATCTAGGAATAAGTAAAAGGTATAATATTAGAATAACTTAATTTAATAATATACTATATAAGGATATATATTAGAGGATTTTTTAGTTTATTAGGGACTATATCTAATTCTAGTAAGATAAAAGATATAAAAGGGCTACTAATTAGATAGTTTAGGTAGTAATAAAGGGAGAAGTAATAGAGAAGGTAGAAGATATAAGACTAGTATCTAGATAGGATATTTAAGCTTCTAATACTATAGCTAACCTTATAGACGTAATAAAGAGGGTTAAGAGGATAAGTATCTATAACTTAAATATCTTAAAGGAGGGGTTTAAAGGACTTAGATAATAAAATAATATAATCTTCTAAGGAATAAATAAGCTATCTATTAAGATTAATAGCCTTAAGTTAGAATTAGACTAAAGTAAAGTTAATTAGGACTTTTATATTAATACTATAAGACCTAATAAGGAGAGATATTACTAGTACTATTTTAGGCTAAATTACTATCCTAGTAACTATAAACTAGTAAATATAGATACTATAGTATACTTCTATACCTATAATTTAAATACCTATATACTTTTACTTAAGGGGCTAGATAAGTATCTAGTTCTACCCTATATATTAGTTTACTTTTAAGGAAGGTAGGCTATTAAGAAGCTTATAGTTCTCTAGGCCTTAAAAGTCCTAATATTAAAGTTTATAAAATAAGTCTTAACTTTATATAAGGTATTAAAGTAAGAGCTAATCCCTAGTAGGGAAGAGTAAGAAGAGGTAGATTATATATAGAGTTAACTATTACTAAGCTAGAGGATACTACCTATAGAAGATAATAAAGGTAGACCTAATATAAATATAATTCTCCTTAATTATAATAAGAATCCCTTAATTACTAATATAGTTAATATAGGAATATACTTAAGAAAGAGGTCTTATACTTCTAATAACCTATTAGAAATTAAGGATCTCCTTAATAAGCCTTAAAAAGTATTTACTAAAGGCCTATAGAAAGAGGAAACTCTAGTAGAGATATATAAGTTAGCTACTAGAGATCTAAAGTACTAACTAGTTAAAGAAATTCTAGTAAAAAAGATAAGTATAATAGCTATAGAAGTTATATAATATAATCCTTTAATTAGCTACCTACTTATATAAAGAATCCTTAATATAGTAGAAAGGATCTAAAAGATAGAAGTAGTCCCTACTATACTAGCTAGTATAAAAAACGCCTAGACGCTAATAGCTACTACTTACTTTATTAAAGAATAAGAAGTTATAAAATAAGCCTTTAAGAACATTTTAGTAATAATAAATATTAGTATAGTCTAGATTAGAAGGAGTAATACTTATATAAAGGTAAAAGAAACCCCTATATTAGTATAAAAGGGAGAATATTTAGTAATTACTAATAGAGAGGATAGGCCTATAATAATAGAAATAATTTCTATATAGTAGGTAATATTAATTACTAGAGTAGAAGATAAAGGAGTTAGGGATTAAGAGCCTAGAGCTAACTATTTATATATAAACTATATTCTTAATATAAAGTATATTATAGTAGCTAGATAGTCTTTACCTTTTATTTATATTAAAGTAGATACTCCTAACTAGTTACTAATAGAAGCCTTTATAGATTCTAGAGCTAAAGGTAATATTATAAGCTAGGAATTAGCTAACTAGTATAATATTATAGTAGAACCTTATTAAGTTATTTTAATATCTTATTTAAATAAGAGGGTTATTATAGTTAGATCTACTTTTTTATAAGTCTACTTAGGAAATACCTTTATTTAGTAGAAGATCTATATTATAGATAGACTAGTTTCTATAGACTTTATCCTAAGAATATCTTTTATTAGGTTAGCTTAAGTTATATTTAAATATCTTATAAATTAAGAAGGTATAAAGCTATAGGCGTAGTTTAGTAATACTAAGGTAATAACACTAGTAGTAGGACCTATTACTTAGGAAACTATAGGCAAATTACTTAAGTAAGGAGAAAAGCCTCTATAAACGTAGACTCTAGCTATTAATTAGGAGCTTATAGGAAGGGAAGATATACTAAAGGGAGAGTTTAAGGAAGGAGATATAATTTTTAAGTTAGGAGAAGATAATAAGGTAGAGGTTAAGAAGACCTTTTATTAAATTATAATAGGGGAGGAAGTTATAATAACTAAAGATAAATTAGCTAGTAATCTTTAAGAGTAACTAGAGGAAGAAATAAAAGTCTTTACTCTTTATAAGAGGAAAGGGGTAAAGGTAGAACCTTTAGACTTATCTAATAGTTCTATACCTAAAGGTAATCTATATTAGTAAGAGAAGAAGTAGAAAAAGGTGAAAAAAAACGTTAAGTAGGTTTATAATTATACTAACTTCTTAATAGGAAAATTCTTAAAGATTAAGAAGGGTACCTATATTTATAGTAAAAGGCTATATAGTATTAAAGAATAGATTAGTAATTTAACTAAGTAAGAAAGAGAAATATTCCTTATAATACTATATAATTAAGAAGCTATATTAGCCTAGACTTTTAAAGAGAGTAGCTAACTTAACCTAAGTATTATATTACCCTAGGAATTAAAGGTTATTAATTATAAGCCTTAGTATACTAAATTAATCCTAATTCTAAAGGGAATCCTACTAAAGTTCGTCTAGCTACTAAAGATAAGGCTTAAAGTAGGAGTCCTAGAAGAAAGCTATAGTCCCTATAGAAATCTAATATTCCTAGTTATAAAGCTAGATAGAGGGCTAAGACTAATTAATTCTATAATATATATTAATATAATATTAGTTTAGGATACTAATATTCCCCTTATTTATAAGGAAATTACTAAAGACTTTATAATATATAAAATCCTATTATTACTAGACTTCTTTTCTAGTTATAATTAGGTACCCCTAGTACTTAAAAGTTAGGATTTAATAACCTTTCCTAGCCTAATTAGCCTACTAAGGATATATATACTCCTATAAGATATTATAAATTTAGTTATATAGTTTATATATATTATAATAAGAATACTAATAAAGCTTATACTAGAAATTTATTATCCTTACCTAGATAATATTATTATATAAGGGTTTAATAGTATATATAATAATAAAGAGGTTTTACTAGGGATTAGGTATTATATAGCTAAATATATCTATAACCTTAATAGAGTACTTCTTAATATTAAATTAGCTAATTATATAATTTTAAAAAAGAAAAGCTACTAGTATTAGAAGAAAGTAGTACTTATAGGGTTCCTTTATAGTACCTTTAGCTATAGCCCTACTAAGTATAAGGTATTAAAGATCCTTAAGTAGAAGAAGTATTATAATCTTAAGGATATATATAGCTTTTTAGGTATAATAGCTAGTTATAAACCTATAATTAGGGGCTATTTAGACATTATAGAACCCTTAATAAGGCTCTTAAGGAAAGACGTAGTTTTTAAGTAGGGAGGAGAATAGGAAGAGGTAATAGAGGTACTAAAGAAGTAACTTATAATAGCCCTAATCCTAATTACCTTAAGCTATAAAGAGGGAGTAGGACTAATTATCCTCTAGGTAGATTCTTTATTAACTAGATAAAAGGCTATCTTAATATAGCTAATAGAGGGGAGGAGATTACTAGTATAGTTTAAGAATAGTATCTAGACTATAGTAGAAGTAAGATATAATTAGATAAAGTAAGAATATTATAGACTATTATATATAATATAATAGTTATATAAGTATATTTATAGTACTTATTTCCTCCTAAAAACTAATACCTTAGTCTTAAAATAATAGATTAATAGTAAAGTAAACAATATTACTAGAATACTAATTATAAGGTAGCTAAGTTATATTAGGTTATTTAACTTTACTATATTATATATACTAGGTAATAAGAATTTAGTTATAAATATATTATTATAAAAACTACCTAGTCCTTTAGACGCCCTAGAAGCTAAGTATTAAGGAGATCTAGAAGAGTTTATTAACCTAGCGCTAAACCTAGTATAATATAATATTCTACTCCTTAAGAAAGGATATAATAATAAAAGCTATATAATAATAAGGTTCCTAATAAAAGCTTAGTATCTAGAAGGGCTAACTACTAATTAGAGGCACTAGTTTAAAAATAATATAAATTAATATATCTTCTATAATAAGTATTTATATTAAATAATTAATAAGTAACTAGAACTAGTCTTACTAGTTAATAATATTAATACTAAAAAGATACTTATTAGGGAAGCCTATAGTTTATTTAGATATTATAGATTTAAGATCTCTAGTAAGTAGCTAAAAGCTTACTATTTCTAGCTAGGTATAGATAAAGATATATAGAAAGTAGTCTACTCCTATAAGCTATATTAGAAATAGGCTATTACCTATAAGAAGGAGAGTATATAGTTTATAGAACCTATATAACTAATAGAAAAGATATACTTTAATTTATAATATATACCTAATAATTAAGGGTATAAGTTCCTTATAGAGGCTAGGTATAATCTTACTAGCTAGGTTAAGGTAATACCTATTAGAAACTATAATTTAGCTACTATATCTAAGTTTATTAGAAAATTACTAGGTAGGTATAGAGTCTTTATAAAAGTAGTTATTAATAGTAGATCTAAATTTAAAGGAGAATTCCTAACTATTCTAAGTAATAAAGGCTATAAGTATATAATAATTTTAAAATATAATCTAAGAGTAAATAGGGTTATAGAGGTAGGCTACTATAATATTATCTCTACTATAGTAAAGATAATTAGGCCTAGAATAATAGCCTAGTAGTACTTACTTAATATTATTTTACTTATAGATTAGATATCCCTAAGGGCTTCTTATAAGAGATTATTATACTAGCTACTTTTTAGTTACTACCTAATATTACTAATAGAATCTACTATCTTAACCTAGAGGTTAGTAAACTAAGATAATATCTATAATAAATCTTTATTACTTAAGGTAAGAGTTTAGGTTCTTTTAAAGTATAAGGATAATATTAAGTCTATATAACTTAGTAATCTAAAGTTTTAAAAAAGGTTAGTAGAATAAATAGACTAATAAAATAGGTTCTAATTATAAAGGAATCTAATACTACCTAGTATACTTATCTTAGTATATAATTATATAAGGAATAATAATCTATCTAGGGATATAAAGGTTAAATTATATTAGTAAGGTCCCTATAGGGTAGTAAGGTAAGATAGTAAGATAAAAGCCTATAGCCTTATTACCCTAGATAAAATTAACCTACCTAGGATATATATTATTAATTAGCTAAAAGTTTTCTAAAAAGATAATAATAGATAGTAGTTTTATAAAGAAGATAAGGTAATAGACACCTTAGAATATAATTCTAGTAGTAATAAAGAAGGAAGTATTTATAACCCTAATAATAATAATAATATTAATAATTATAATAAATTATAATATTAGAGACTAAGGAGAGGGCCCTAGGGACCTAGTTTTAAGTAGGGAGGATTAGTTATAGATGCCTTAATAATAGGAAAGGATAATATAGATTACTATAAAACTATAGTCTAATCTATAAGTTTCTAGCTATTATAAAGAAACTTATAAGGAAGATAGTAGTAAAAGGAGTAGAGATAAACTAAGGTATCTAAATTATTATCTAAAAGGAAATATATAGTAAGAAACCTTAGATTAGAAGTAAGAGGAGGATTATTATTTAACGTTTTTACTTAGTTATACTTAGACTATTAAGAGGAAGAGCTTTCTAATAAGCTATAAGTATAGAAGAAGAGGAGATAGAATCCTCTAGGAAAAGCTAATAATAGATAAGGTATAGATTATTAAGTAAGTTAGACTAGTCGAAGAGGAAGGACTAGAGATTTACTACTATTAATACTATAGAGGGAATACTCTCTATTAGGTATACTTAATAGAAGAGCCTAGTATTTAAGAAACTATTACTATTTATAGCTAGATCTAATAACCTACTAGATATAGTTACTATAAGCCCCGTTAAGAGTACTAGGGATAGAGATATAGTCTTAAAATAGATATATAATATATAAGAAAGATAAGGAGGTATTTAATATAAAGCTAGATAAGTAATAAGAATAGAATTAAGGATTTTAATAGCTATATATCTAGATTAGTAGTACTTTTTATTTATTAACCTAATTACCTATTATCCTAAGGATAGGCCCTATAAGAATACTAGCCTTTATAGGAATATAGACACTCTACGCCTTACTAATAAGAGTATACTTATTAATTATAGTATTAAAAACCTAATTAGTAGAGTTAAAGTTAAGCTAGAAGTTTATTATATATTCTTAATTATTAAGGATAACTAGACTAAAAGTAAGTTTAAAGTAGAGTAGATATTTAAAGATATTAAGACCTTTACTACTAAGAATAAAAAGAATAAGGTTACTTATTACCTAAAGATTATTAGTCTAGAAAGGAGAAAAATAAGGGAGAGGAGTACTTATATAATTAATCTAGGTAGTACTAATAGTAAATATACTATTATAAGTCTAGAATAAGGGATAATATCTTATAAAAGATAAAGTATCTAGCTCTTTAGTAAAGAGCTTAAGAATATTAGGGAGCCGTCGTCTAGGTATATTAAAAGAGAAAAGTAGGATAAAGCTATAGAGGATTAGGAGGATATAAGAGGAAAGAAGAAGAGGTAGTAAAAGAGGTAGTAAAGAGGAGGTTATAAAGGGAGAGAAATTACTAGCTAAGTAAAGAAATATAAGTATACTACTAATTATATATACGTTTACTATAATAAGCCGCCGGCTAGTATAGACTAGTAACTCTATATAAGGTAAATTACTATAAATTTACTAATTATAGTGCCTATATAAAGCCTATATTTCCTACCCCCTAAGCCTTTAATCCCTTTTTTCCCTCTTATATCTCTTCTAAATTATCTAGTACCTAAATTTATAAGCTAAGTCTCCTAATCCTAACCCTCTAAACTACTACTTATACTCCCTTTTCCCTTATTCTATTAACTATTATACTAATTAATTCTATAAAAGCTACTTTATTCTCTTCTACTTTATATACCTCTATAGATTCTCCTACTATTTTTTCTTATATATTCTCTTTTCTCTTTACTATTTTTAAGGTCTTAATCTATACTCTATAAAGGTTTTTCTTTATATTTTTCTTTATATTTTCTATTTTTATTTACTAAATATTACTATACTATTCTTTCTTTTATAATATCTATAAAGCTTTATATTATTATAGTAAAAAGTAAAAGAGGTAATTAAAAGTATTACTTCCTATAAGAAGTATTAAGAATTAAGTATATAATCCTAGAGCTTTATATATAACTCTTACTAGTATTCTACCTATAGGGAGAATAGCTAAGTAAAGACCTAAAGCTACCTATAGATTAAGAAGAACCTCTTTACTATAAGATTATATAATTATTTAAAAACGTCCTAAACTTTTTTAGTATTCCTAATAATAAACTACTATAGTACCTTATAAGGTACTATAAACTCTATAAGATACTTATAAATAGTAAATAGGCTAAAGGGTATACCCTAATTAGTATACTATAAGTTATAACCTAAGGTCTTAGTAATACTATATATATAATTAATACTAAATTCTTAATTAAAGGATATTTATATCTTAAGATAATAAAAGTAATAAAGCCTTATAGTAGCCTTAATACTAATTAGGAGTTTATAGAAGGAATAGTAATATTTAATTATATTATTTATAGTTAAAGATTAAAATAGTCTAGACTACTAGGGTACTACTTCTAGGTTTACCTAGTTAATTTTATAGACTAAGCTAATATCTATAAAAGATATTACTAGGCCTTTATAGTATTTAATAGAAGATCTAGAATTCTCTAGTTTTTAGACTCTATTAAGTTAGGTTAAGATACTAGGATAAAAGTAGCTACTCTAATATTTAGATAATAGCTTAGCTATACCTATTTTCCCTACTTATTCCTTATAATTAGCCCTCCTATTACTAATTAAGGAGATAAATAGTCCTATAGCTACTTAGCTATCTTTAATATCCTACTACTACTAAGAAGATATTCTAATAATACCTTAAGTAAAATACTCTAAGGATAAAAAGGTAAGAAGAAGCTAGTAGATATAATATAAATAATAATAACTAATCTAGACCTTATCTTTAAAGGGAAGTTTAAGAATAACTTATATAACCTATACTAGACTAATTAGAATAGGCTATACTAGAGTTATAATATAAATAAAAACCTTTTTAAAGATATCCTAAACTACTTACTTACTAATAAACTAGGGATTAAGACTACTATCCTAAATATAACTAACCTTAGGTTTCTTAGTTATACCCTAGTAGATATTTAAAATATAAAGATACCTAACTATTTAGTACTTAGTAGTCCTACCTTTTTTAAATTAAGAGCTAAGCTCCCTAAGGACTAGATTAATATCTTCCCTAATACTAATATAAGTAAGTAATATAAGATACTAATAAATCTAATTATATCTATAAACCTTTAAGACTTTATACTTACCTACCCCCTTCTTATAAAGGCTATACTACTTAATAACCTCTTAAGTATAGGTAATAGAAAAAGTCCTAAGATAATATTAGAGGAATCTTAATAATAAACTTATAAAAGCTTAATAGGTATACTAAGATCTAGAGGATTAGTAAGAGAAGATACTACCTTTCTAAGCTTAATAAAAGTATCTTTAAAAGTTACCTAAACTATATTAGGTTTCTAGCTAATTAATAGACTAACTATATCTCTACCTCTACCTATTTTTAGCTAATATAAGATAATAGGACCTCTAGATTAGAAGGCTAAAAGAGTACTAAGTAATAAGTTATTAGCTTAAGAATAACCTTTACCTTAAAGAGCCTTTTCTTTCTATATAAGATCTATAGTAACTAGGACCTCTTAAATCTCTATATATTCTTAGTAGATTTATAATTAAAAAGACATAGTAATAACTATATTATAAAAGTACCTTAAAAGCTAAAAAGTTAAGATACTAGTTATACTTACCTAGTAAGTAGCTAAGGCAAAAGCTTTAACTTAGTTAGATCCTAATATCCTTAATTAGGAGATTAACCTAGCTACCTAGTAGGAGAATATCTAGGATTAGCTTAGGAAAAATACTAATAATAACCTATCTAATAGTATAACTATAATAAGTATTAAAGAGTAGGCTATATAAAGCTCTCTTCCTTATAAGTAGTATATATATATTATTAAAGGTACTAATATAGGTATAGTCTTAAGGGCTATACTTAAAGAAGGACTATAAAAGGCTTTAGTAATACTTAAGAAGTTAAAAATTAGAGCTATTAGAGTCCTATAGCCTTTAAAGACGGGACTAGTACCTAAAGTTTCCCCTAGGGAGTTATACCTTATTACTTACTTATAGACCCTAATCCCCTTTATCCTAAATAGGTTAACTATTACTAATATATAGTCTAATATTTAGAAAGCTATTAGTCTATATTACTATCTACTTATTATACTTATAGGTTTATATATATCTTATTTAAAGTACTAAGCTAAGGCTAAACCTAATAATAAAAAGTATATATAGGAGATTATAAGAGAGTAAGCTATAAAGAGAGCTAAGAATATAAAAAAGGCTACTAAGTAAAAGGATAAGAATACGCCTAGTAAGGACTCTATTATATAAAGTAAAATATATACTTCTAGTTAGATATAGAGAATAAGATAATCTAGAGTTTAAAATACTTTCTTTACTTAACTTAGCTTTCTTTATTATATCTTTTATATTTTAATATTAGGTTTATATTTCTTTTCTTTAAGTTTATTTATTATAATAAGATATAAGAGTTTAATAGTCTTAAAAATAGCTTAAGTAATAATTAATAACTTTACTTATTTACCTACTATTTATTCTATAGTATTTTTCTTTTTATTACTATATAAGGAAGATTATATTAGTTACTTTAACCTTTACTAGATACTAAGGATTAGTAAGATAGATAAAAGGATAGTCCCCCTCCTTAGCTTTATAAAAATAACTTTTTTTCGCCTTTTTATCTTAATTTTTATTATTTACCTTATAATTAGGAGCCCTTAAGTAGCTACTCTTAATTTCTAATAATATCTTCTTCTATATTAACTCTTTAAATTCTACTATAATACTTTAATTACCCCCTTTTAATAAGATATAATTCTATATATATAAAGGTCCTAATTAGGAAATAATAATCCTATTAAATATATATACTAACCTTTAGAGGGATAATATTATTAAAGTATTATAAATAACCTAATAACTTTATATATAATATCTTATACTATATGCTTTTTATAGTTCTCCCTAAACATTATATTATTAACTTTATATTAATATATTAAAACTTCCTTAGTAATTACTTAATCTACTAGTTATATTAATTAAGTTTAGACTAAGTAAACTATTTATAAATATACTATTTCCTTTTTTTATATATCTTAATAATATAATATAGATAATATAGGCGTTTTTATTCTTAATATAGTAATTTTATATAAGGTTTTTAATAAAAGAGATAAAGTCTTCTCTTTATTTATTAATTTTCTAATATTAGAGTTTATATTTTTTAAAGATTTTATTTTATAAATTATAGCTTAGAAATATTTAGTACTTTAGTTTCTTCTAGAGGTAATATTTATAACTATTATAAGAGTAAGAAACCTAAGATAGTATTATATAATCTCTATATATAAGTCTAAGTTCTAAAACCTTTAGGTTTTTATAGATCTATTTCTCTTTATTAGTTAATACTACTATTAATATAATAAGGTCTAAGATATCTATTCTATATATAGCTACTATATCTAGTTCTTTATTTATAAAATAAGATTATCCCTTAATTATATAATTATTAGTTAGTTCTAGTAGTATTATTAATATATAGATAAATATATCTTTTCTATCTAACTTAGTAATCTTAAGATCTTTTCTTTTATTTAAAGATATCTTTAAGACTATATTAGTATTTACTTTAATTTCTAATCTAGTTATTTCTAATCTTATTAGTTTAAGGTCTTCTTCCTTATCTAAGATAAGTTATATCCTAAAATCCTAGTCTTTATCTAAACTAGTATTATCTAGTAAATAGTAGTTTTACTCTAGTTTAGAGAAGTATTCTTTATTATTAACTATATTAATATTTTAAGTAAGTAACTTATCTTAGTTAGTTATATTTAGTTTCTTTAATTTAGTTATAAGCTTTTAAGCTTTCTTAGGGGTATAATACTTATTTATAAAGTATCTAGTCTTATTATAATTATAATAAGTTTTACTCTTTTCCTTACTTATTATATTAAGTTCTATTAAACCTAGGTAAGTCTTATAAGCTATAAATCTATTTTAATATCTTCTAGTATTTAGCTAATAATATTATAAAGGGTTACCTTAGTAGCTTATTCTCTTTCTATTATATTTAAGTTTTTTTATATAAAGATAATTATTAATCTTAATAACTTATTTAATAAACCTATTAAAGTTATTAAGTTAATCCTTTTTAGTAATTTTCTTTTATATTTTTTCTAAGTTTATTATAAAAAAGTTCTATTTAGTTATTATTATCCTAATTAATAATAATAATAATATATCTAAACTCTTATATATAGTACTAAATAGATCTTATTTACTTAAGTACTTTAAGCTTATATATAGTAGTTTAAATCTTATTAAGGTCCCTAAAGGTAGTTTTAAGTAGTTCCTTAAAATTATTATAGTTATTAAAGATTTAAATAGTCTTTACCTTAGGTTATTTATTATTAAGATAGTCCCTAAGAGTTAGCTCTTACTATTTTATTACTTTTCTTATAAGAAGGTTTCTAATATAGAAAATCTTTAAAGATTCCTTATTAATAATAATATTAACTTTTAAATAGGCCTTAGCCTAGGTAAAAAAAGTATAAACATTTCCCTTAGTTCTATTAAATACCTCTAGCTTTAGGAACTTAGGTATAATATATATAACTCTTCTTCTAAGGTTAACTTAAAGTACCTAGACTTATATAGTTAAGGCTATAATCTACTAATATATTTATTATATTACTTATATAAGGTTAATAATATTTTTACTTATAGTAAATATTATAAAAGGTTAACTACTTAGGTTTTAAAGGTAACTTATTAAATAAGATTAATTAAAATATAATAATAACTTAATCTTAGTCTATAGTTAGTCTATTTCTTAGGTAGTAAGTTAGGTTAGAATATTATAAAGTAGTAATAAGTAATATCTTTATAAGGTCTTATTAAGAATAGAACTCTTAAAACTAATTACTTAGAATTACTTAGATTAATTAGTAGAGATCTAGACTACCTAGCTATAGGAATACCTCCTCCTTAAGTACCTATCTATCTCTCTACTATAGGCCTAGCTTATAAGGCTTATCTAATTATCCTAATAATCTTATATAGCTAGATTATCTTAATAATCTAATAAGCTATTATATAACCTTATATCCTAACTAGGCTATAGGTATGCCTTCCCTAGTAGTCTAGCCTTAGCCCTATATCTATATAGCTATATTTATAATATATTAATTAATTTAACTATTATATTAATTATATATTATTATTAGGGGTATATTATAGATTATTATAGCCTTCTTAATACTTAGTTTAGGGTCTTTTTTAAGAGCTTAAAGGGTAAGAGTAATTCTTAACTCCTTTAAAGTATTTTTTATTTAAAGGTTATTAAGTAATTATAATATTAAGGTAGGTTATAGTAAAAACTAGGTAAAGTATATAACTTACTTATCTACGTAACTTACTTATTAACTATATTATATAAAGTTT
This sequence comes from Beauveria sp. NWAFU-1, assembly GCA_024472245.1. NCBI lineage: Eukaryota > Fungi > Ascomycota > Sordariomycetes > Hypocreales > Cordycipitaceae > Beauveria > Beauveria sp. NWAFU-1. Next base: position 2,573,446 of record JANBXD010000006.1, on the reverse strand, counting down.
AAATTAATTCTATACCTAAGCTAGAAAAGCTACTATATAGTTAAAAAGTATATTATATACTTAGTCTACTATAGCTTAAGTATATAAATTACCTATAAATTTATCCCTAATTAGGAAAAGGTATTATTTACTATCCTAACTAAGTAGGTATTATATAAGGTCCTAGCTTAAGTACTAAAACGGCTATAATAAGGGGTACTTACTTAAGCATTATAATATAACTTACTTTACGTATACCTAGGCGTATATATTATACTTAATTCTCTTTATACCTTTAATCTTAATATTATATATATACATAAGATATTTTAGGGCTTACTTACTAAGGTACCCTAAGCGTAGGTACTATTATACCTCTTTATCTATTTAAGTAGGTAAAGGCTTAGTAGAAACATACTTTAAGTATACATTTTATTCTTCTACTACTATAATAATTAGTTCCTTATACTTAGAGTAACTATTATCCTATTAAAGTAGTTTAAACTCCTAGAAATAGAGGTTATTATCTATATAGATCTTCTTAATAATAATATTCTATTTAAAATTCTAAACTATAAGGTATTATTAAAACTATATATCTAAATCCCTATCTTCTTTATTAAATTTACTAAGATAATATTAACATAGAACCTATCTATTAGTATAATATATTATAGAATAATATTATATATATTAGTTACGCCTTATATATTACCCTTGAGCGTATAAGTACTATATCGTAAGATCATATACTCTATATTTCCTATACTAACTATATTACGTTTAACTTAGAAAGACCTCTTATTAAGTAGGCTCCTATTATTAACTATATATAGTATAACTCTAGTATCCTAGATCATACTATTATAGAGCCTATAATATAATCCTATAGCTAAAGCTACTATATTTAGTAGGTTAATATATTATAGTATATTTAAGGAGAGTAAGAGATTACTAATTATAATACCTATCTACTTAAATATATATATAAGATCTCTATCTAGTAGATTAATACTTATTTATAATTTTAACTAGTTATTCCCTTACCTAGTAGTAGGTAGATAATATCCTATATTTAAGAATTAGATATATAGAGATTTCTATTTTAGCTCCTTAAGTTATATAAGGATTTCCTTTTCCTATAATTCTAATATATATATTCTAGGCATATTATAGACTAGTGCCTTAATTACTACGCATATAAATTAATAGTTAAAAGGCCGCCACTTATATCTACCTATTTCTCTAAGAATCCTTCTATAGGGACATTTATATAAGCTATACTTATTATTATTATTCCTTCCCCTAAAGCTTAAATTCTTAGATCTAGGCGGCGTAATAGTAAAGGCCTATATAGCTAAGTATTCCTTAAGTATAGCCACGTCCCTAAAGATCCTTATATAGGCTATAAGGCTATAAGGTATACCTTTATTTTTATAACTATAAGTAATAATTATCTATTATTATAAGGTAGCCTAAGGTTTATTAAAATAAACTCTTATAGCTTTAAGAATTTTTTTAATAGCTAATATACTCTTAATCTTAGGAATCTTATAGTATACGCCTAGTATATATACTTCCTCCTACTTTTTAATCTACTTAGATGCCTTTATAGTAGTAATTTTACCTAAGTTTAATATATTATTATAGATATAAGATACCTCCTTCCTTAAGTCCTCCTTAGAGGGAGTAAGTATCTCCTTTATAATATAGATCTTTTACTTTAAAGTAATATCCTCTTTATATTTTAGACTAACCTAGTTCTAGGCAATAAGTTTAATATTACTAGTAACCTAAATATATATTTAATTAATTAGTTCTATATATATTTTAAAGTCTTTAAGTATTTAATTATAATAATACTCTACTTTCTTAAGTTTTACTTCTATAGCTCTATTATTAAGGTCTAGTGTAACCACTATTATTAACGTTATTCTTCCCTTTTCTACCTATATAGTCTTAAGCCTTACTTCCTTAATTATCTATTTTATACTTTAAAATATTAGAAGGCTTAGTTTAATTAAGGTATTATTAGGGTAGTTAGGGGTATTAGGGTTTATATATTCCTAGGCGTAGAGGCTCTTAGCTTAATTTTCTAGGGCTAGGAACTAGGCATCCTAGGTCTTTAGACCTCTAAGCTTTTAAATAGTAGAAGATATAATTAATTTAATAGTTATTAATCTTAGAATTATAGAATTACTTACCTATTAAGAGAGATATTAGAATTAAAGCTTAGTTCCCTTTAGACTATACTAGGCTTATAACTCTTAGTAATTTAGGTCTCTAAGCTCATAATTAATAAGTTAGCTAATTAGAGGCGTATATAATAAGTAACTAGTAGGCATAAGGTTTTAGTAACGTATTCTATATTATTATTATCTATTCTAGAAGAAAGCCCTAGGGAAAAGATACCTACTTTTATATGGGAAATAGGGGCTAAAGTGGGTATCTTTTCCCCTCCTCGATTTATGATTGGTGGCTGGCGTCAGAGCACCTTACTGGTTGCTCTGGCCCACACACCCTTCTACAGCCACGGCTTCAACAACACCCCCACCCCCACGCGCCCCCCACTTGCTCAACCGCGACAACAAGGTGCTGCCGAATATACCAGTAACATAGCGAGTTGCCAATCTTTAACGAGAGAAGATAGGTGTCCAAGGAGAACTTATCTCCTCCATGCCAATCAACTGTGGCCATTAAACGCCCCACCTGCAACCGGTATTTGAAAAATGTCGTAGTGGAAATGTGGACCCGCACCTTCATTGATGTGAATTAGGCCCTAGATACGTTCTTAAAAAAGCTACTTAGGACGAGCAGTAGAGTCTTGGATGGCTGGAGACAACTCGCTTCTGAACCTTGAGCAAAAGTTCCTGACATGTATTTTGCGGCTCATACAAATTTGCAGGCTGGCCGTGAATGGGCTGCAAGTCAATAACAACGGCCTTTCTAGATAGTCAGGTAGTGAATGATTGGTCGACTGGGACACGGTGGATGCATTGCTCTCTCGGAATCACCACATAATACACGCCCAACCTGACATGGCAAAAGCGGCATAGACGTGCATTATTCGAAACAAATCCTTCAAGGGTGTCATACGCAGTCAAATAAGGCCACCCGTGAATGTGCGTTTGATATGTCGCAGGTCAAATGACCAAGGGCAGTGTGTGGGTAGTAGCACTCGGCACTCTGGCTCAGCCATTAGAAACCATTCCTTCTGCCCATCACCTCCATGTATTACTCGCATCATCCTACAAGTTTCGCGGAGTCGAGCTGATCTGGCACTGCTCACTTATTAGCCAACTTTTTTCTTTGGAGCATTCCTCACCGTCTGCGTTCTTAATATGCCTGTCCCTGTAGAATGGGTTCCCAGCAAGCCAACCGATGGCCTCAAAGATGCCATGGAGCGTCTTGCCCTCGACGTGACCGAAGGAGGGGAGTACGATAAAGTCGTCGTTCTGTGTGCATTATCATTGAGAGACGAATTCGACGATCCAATGTACCCGAATTATCAGTCTAACACAATTCGACAGGACCACTCTGAAGACACGCACTGGCGGACAATCAGCTAAGCCACATTTCAAGGTCCAGCTGGAAGGCACCGTCGAGGAACACGAAGTTGCCTATCAGTATCAGATCTACATGAACACCAAGACATTTCCGGAAGCCACAGCCGAGGATTTGCGATCGTCCGCCAATTTAGGCGTCGCAACTACCCGTATGACACCTTAGTCGCTGTTAATGAGCCACCAGGTAACTGCCCTAAGAACCGACGCCTTCAGAACGAGAATGAGGCCGCACCTGCATCTCGTTAGGGTAGTATCCCGACCCATGGACGGCCAGGTCTGGCACGGCGGAAAAATATTATGCGAATAAGCAGTGGACCGAGTACACTCGTTAAAATAAGGATGACGAAATGGCTTCAAATTTCAGCAGATAATAGCCCGAAGAATAACAGATTCTCGATCAAGACGCATGTAGCACATGTAGCTGTGTAGATGCCCGGTTTCATTCTTTCTCTCTCTCTCTCTCTCTCTCTCTCTCTCTCTCATATTGCAATATGTAGTGCTATCCGGACGAGAGCTTTTGCGCCTTACAATCACCCATCATGTTCATCTTATCGTACTGTTGGCTGACGGGATGAACCAAGGTATGTGTCTGCGTTTCCCATTGCTGCTACAGCTACACAGCTATCTCTCTTTATGGAAAAAGGATACTGGTCCCAGGACGTGTACGACATGCCCGGCAAAGGTTGTGACGAGGTACTGGTATATAATAAATAATTCTTTCAGGCGGGGGAGAATTGCCTTGTGGGTTGTACATGTCTACCCAAGTAGTCTTGTCGGTTGGCGTGTGTGGCCCTGCTTTACGTAGTACAAACGCTTGACACCCCCTCACCAGCCCTTTATCAGCTCATCTATTTTTTTCTGCACTAAAGTCCGAATAATTGCCTTCCATCCTCTATCATTCTCAAGCAAGGAATAATGTCGTCCAACTCAAGCTTCGGAGATGACTACATTATCCGATTTGAGCTACCGCAGGGTCTTGGCGAGACGGAAGACGTGGAGAGATATAGACTGGGCGGCTTCCATCCTGTTCACTTGGGCGACACCTTTGATCCAGGGCGCTACAGAGTTGTGCACAAGCTCGGTACCGGCGGGTTTTCTACCGTTTGGCTGGCACGAGATGAGACTGAAAAGAAATGGGTGGCTTTGAAGATTATTGATGCGAAGCATTCCACGCATACCGCCGACGACGACAAGAGTTCTCCCGGTCAAGCAATGCTGCGTTGGTGGAACAGAGCGTGTGGTGGTTCATCACCAACGATTTACTTTTGACGGTTACAACGGCCGCCATTTATGCCTTGTTCTACCGGTTCTCGGCCCGTCAATGTCTGAGCTGTCGTTTCACCAGCAATGCCGACTCACGCCGTGGTTTGCTCGGAGAGCAGCACTTCAAGCGACGAAAGCAATCGCGGACCTCCACTCACAAGGTCTGTGCCATGGAGGTAAGTTTTTTATTCCTAAAGCCTTCGATTTTCTGACTGGTCAGCTAATGGAAGCGCTAGATTTAACAACGGGATATCTTCTTCTTGGAATGGTAGACCTCGACTGCTACGAAGAAAGCGACCTTTTCGAATTGTTTGGTCGGCCAAAGACCGACAACCTGCAGACCCAGTCTGCGAAATGTTTGGTACCGAGGCGCCACGATATATCGTTGGAAACGTCGATTTTCTATCCGCCCCCTCTCATGTCTTCCGGCCAGATGTCAAACTTGTAGACTTTGACCAGTCCTTTCCCACCTCGTCGCCGCCCCAAAAGATGCTCGGTACGCCATACGAGTTCCTCGCTCCCGAAGTTGCAGCGGGCTTGGAGCCTAGTCCCGCAAGTGATGTTTGGGCTCTCGGATGCTGCATACTTCGACTTCGCGCTGGAGATGGCCCTTTCTCAAGCCCTTTTGAAGTTACCTGTCCCGCAGATGTGATGAGCTTCATTATCCATACGCTAGGGGGAGATGTGCCGCACGAGTGGCAGGAGACCTTGTGGGACGATAGGGGAATGCCTACCAAAGATGCCCGCAATTGTAACCCGCTTGTCGAGTGGGGAGACCGCGAACGGTCCCTGCGAGACATTGTGTACAAGATATGGGATGAGCCCAGCAGCCGTGTTATTGAAACCGGTTCTCTCCATTTGCTGAAGTGGGATTCCTCGTTTAGGCAAGAGAACAAGCCTTTTCACTCTGGCTGGTCAAAGATGGTGTGGAATCCAAGGGCCATTAAAGTAGACGGGGCGTATCTCGGTGGCTATAACGACGAGTGGCCTTTGGTGCTCGCGTCCCTGCCAAAGATTCCTGATCACGAGGCGGCTCTTCTGCTTGACCTTTTGACAACCATTTTCGTCTATGATCCATCAAAGCGGCCCACAGCCGAGGAGTTGCTAGAGCACCCTTGGTTTCATCTCGACGGGCTCGAACAATGACGGACAATCTCTTATGACCCGAGGTCGGCTTCCCGGGTAACGCTTCGTTGACCAAACGCTTTCTTCTTCCGATGTCCAGCAAACGGGAAACACAAAAGTTCATGTTGCTGATTTCAGATACTCCTCGATGCCGGCTTTGGGATTCAAGGGCAAATACATTGGTGAGTTGAATGGCATGGTTGACGCTACAATGAGGGCAATGCCTGAAGATTTGCGTAAGTCATATGCATTATATTTGCAAAGTAAAAGCTAAAACCGATCAATTAGTGACATGGCAGTGAGTTCGACCAGCACAGCTAAGCGTGTCGCCACTTGGATATGGCCGTGTAAGCGACCAGTTCTGTCGCGTAAGGTTTGGGGAATATAATATCCGCGTATTGTTTCCAGTCGCCCTTGGCAGGACGTTCGATGAACTTGATGAGCTCCCAATACTCTGGATACCACCCGCTGTCCTCCCAATCAACAATACCAGAGATTTTGCCATCTTGCATTATGATATTCCTTGGTGCAAGATCTCCATGCGTGAAAACGATGCGATGGCCAGTTTGTAAGTGGTCACGAAATGAGGTCTGTAGAACAGACGGAATTTGTTGAAAGAGTGACGAAATCAAGTACTCATTGAACTCTGCTTCGTCTTTGCAAACTGGTCCATCGTATGTGAAGCGCACGCGAGTTTCGCGAACTCCAGTGCCGTCGCAGCGGCCGATATAGTTGGGCGGCGGCTCTATCGCTTGCATTTGCAGGATGATATCACGAAGCTGAGTGGCAGCGCTCTTCTTCTCATCAGTAGACATGCTGGGCCATAGTTCTTCCAGCGTCTGCCCTGGAACATAATCCATGCGTATTTCCACCAGGCGAGGCTGGCTGAGCACGCCATGTAGACGAGGAGTTGGGATGCCTGCGCCGTTGGCGATTTTGAGAGCGTCTGCCTCGGCGGGATCCAAGTATCTTCCAGACTTGACAACTGTATTCGATGGATCGAGCACGACTTTGCGCATGAGACCCTCTAGTAAGAACACGTCACCTGAAAAAGAAAACCACGTTTAACAAGAGATGAAGTCGCTGTGGATAGATGGAGTCAAAAACTTACCAGGCTCAAGGCCGTTTTTCCATGTGCTAGCATTTGAATCATCAGCGTCGACCTTTGCCATTTTTCCTTGGCTGTTTCATGTAAGCGAGTACTCTATCCACGCAGGGTAAATGAGGCAAAACGGCGCGGGAAAAGACCTACACGAGAATGGGAATAGCGCTAGGACGGGCAACGTCAGTAGCCAATTGCTGTGGTGATGTTGTTCACACGATGCGGCTTACTGAGATGAGGGGCTGGGGAACGAAGTTGATCCGTTCTGCCATCATGCAGCGCAAACTGGTTTACCATACAATGGCGTCGAAAGATCCCTGTTATTTCGTTCTGCAACGTAATTAATTACGAGGGCAGCCTAATGAGCGTCCGGTGTCCGCTTTTCGTAGAGTCTAGGGCCTTTCCAGAGACGATGATGGACAAACCGAGAATCATCTATTCATAAGGATAAAACGTCCGTCTTGGACAGCTTGCTAATTGAATGCATCATAGTCTTTGTATACCACTTTCTAAGCGAGTAGTGTGGTTGTTGCTGAGAACCGTGGGGTTGTAATTCTGTGTGCAAGTTCAGACCGAGTTGCTACGTTCTCTGGCTTCTACATATATACAGAGTCGGTCAAGTAAAGGCCACACAGAGTAACTTGAACTGTAGTAACGAACCATAATAATTTTGCGTCACAGTAACTTGATTCCTTTGCCTACGTATGACAATGACAGTGTAAAAGTAAATAGTATGCATCAACACAATATTCATCTCTTCAATCCATCCAGACACAAGTGCCGAAGCCATCAGAGGCTGTCGTTGCATGGCGCTTGAAGCCTTGTTGTTGCGCCTACCAAGGCACGGTCAAGTGCAACCAACACTTGTCATTATGCTCATCATATGTAGAGCATTGTCTTTGACTCAGGCCTGTCTGTGCTGAAACCAGTCATTGACTCGTATACCAAGAGAATGCCAGCATCTGAACCTTGAAGATGGCGTACAGCGCAACGCTTCGTGAAACTTCAAAAGATGACATGGCCAGGTGGGCAGGTCCGACTTGGGAGCGATGACGCCATTTCAATAAAACAGAGCTTGTTGTCGTTGAACTGGAGCAATCGGCGAAAGATCTGATAAGCAAAGTCACCCGATATTGGGCTTGACTATCCGGTCTGGGATGGCTTCAAAAGATTCTGTGTTGACTCGTGCAGCCAAGCTTTTCTACGGCAATGCCGGATCCGTCGTTTCGGGCATTTCAAACACTGGGCAAATTGTTTACTCAACAAGGAATGTGTGAGTCCATAATAATGCAAGAAAGGTTAATTGAATCGCTTTGAATGCCAAGGTCGCTAATATGCAAATGATGTATATAGTACACTACACGCGACTCTGTGAAACAGACACTGGCCTGTAGCCCCTCCGTCGTCGCGCGCACCTCTTCCGGAACAGCTTCACGCCAAGGTAGATGCCAATGGCGCAGCCCACAACGCCGCTGATGATGGACACTATCCAATGCTTCCGGCCGAGCACGAATATGTCAATGGGCCAGGTGTCGGGCGTGCCGCCGTGGTAGCTGCTGAAGATGGACCACTGGGGGGCGCCGCGCCACCGCGGCATCGATAGCCGGGTGAGCCAGTCGGCCGGCTTGCCGTAGTGGAACAGCGTCTGCTGGCAGTTTTCCCAGTGCCAGCTGTCCCAGACGGCCGTGAGAAACCAGCGGCCGGTGCCATAGAGCACGGTCAGAAATGGCAACAGGTACCAGTGCGAGTATCGGGGGATGGTCTCGGTGACTTGGATCCAGAAGGGGTGGTTGGGGGCGCCGCCGAGGATCTTGTCGCTCAGGGTCCCGCGGCGGTGATCGGAAATGAAGACTGAGTACGGCCGTAGGCTTTCGAGACTGTTGACGCAGCCCTATGAGAGAAAGCGCGTATTAGATTGTGAACAAGAGACTGTGTGATATTGGTCGAGGGTCTCGAAAGCGAAGCATGACGCAAGTCACGAGAGGTTCGAAACCAAGGTCAAAGGCGCAAATGGCAATAAGGAGTATGTGGGTTGTGTTCTTACAAAATCGAGGTCAATGTATATGCCGCCGTAATGTCGTAGTATGAAATATCGAATGGTCTGCTCCCTTTGAATGGGATATCTGAAGTTTTCGTACGTTTCCATGAACCAGGGATATTCATTCCGAAGAAGCTCTCGAGACATTTCCTCTGTCCATAACTTCAGCGCTACAACGTTAGTGATAGCCGTCCGAGGGTCTCGCACTCGTAGCTGCGCACCTTGTACTCCCACTCAGGGTTCTTGTCCCTGCACGACTGGCGTTGCGCCTCCCATTCTGGGAGCAAAGCCGAGTCGTTTCCCAGCGGCCTCCAATTGTGCAGAACTTGGTGAATTATTCGCGGCACATTTTTGGGCTGCTGCTTCTGCACCTTGAACCGCGCCAGCGCTTGGTCTTGGTTCAGAGGATAGCCCGTATGGGGCATAAACAGGCGGAGGAAGCGGCCGACGCATTCGTACGAGTTGTAGATTGCCGCGACGGCGATTGTGGTGAGAAGAATAATGTAGAGTAATCGACGTCGGCGGCTCATGGTAGGATATTCGTGTGGGAGGCTCGTGGGTAGCCAATGTGGTGCGACTGCGAGCCGTCGCTAGGGCCAGACAGAACAAGAGGAAATATTCTGCTTGAAACCAAAAGAAAGGGAACAAGAAAAGAATGACGGAAACATGCAATGAAGAGGCGGGGTCTCGTTCGAGAAGGACTGAAAGAAGAACAGAAACCACTGCAATGGAAACAGCGCAAAAGTTTCGCGGCATATGGGGACAGCAATATGAGGAAAGGGCCAGGCAAGGGTCACGTTCATTTTCGTGGCACATGGCCCATGGCCAAGTTAAGGGTGTTTGATCTCAGCCTCATCGTGGTATCATCTTGGCAGGGCTCACGAGTCGGACAGGAGTCCTTTTCTGGAGACGGGGCCACGCAATGCCTGGTGGATCGTCGGCAGAGAGAGGGAAAAAAGCGACGTGAGGTTGCCGATCCGGGCTTCTGCAAGTAATATGAGCACTAATTACAAGACCAATAAGCGCTATCAAAGCACATGTCAACGCGCATCCTGACGCTGCGGGCTGAATGTCTGGCTCTTCATAGGGTGGAAAACGGCACTCGCTGATATCTGCTTCGCTGGTCATTTCCTCGAGTGGCCTAGCATTATTACGTCGTGACAATAGTTCTCTTTAGGTGGGCTGCTCGTACGGTGTCCTCACGAGAGAAAACCAGGGACCAACCAGGAAGAGGGGACCCCGGTATCAGCCCTAGTTAGCTAACTTCGCATCAGGTACACTAGTTCAGCGATGCCGTATGATGAGGGGCCAGATGCAGGGCTTGGATGGTGGAAAACGTCCACCCCATTTCATTGAGGGTCGGAACTAGCCGCCCGGCTTGGGAGGCAGCTTTGCGGTGTATTCGTACTGAGAATGGCCACAAGGACCATTCCAAGCTCGGTGGGAAACTCATGACCTGTGAGTTGGAACCAGAAGCACGCCCGCCCGCTCGCCAGAAGAGACAATCATCTCTTCTGTGGCTGCAGAAATTGTCGAGCCCCTAATGGCAGCAGGCGCAGGGTTTAAATTGCAGTCAGGGGCCAAAGCCGAACCGGCGGAAAGCGATAGTCGTTAGTGACGGCAGTCGGGGGGGGAAGCCACAATTGGATTGGAACATCTGAGGCGCCAAGACCGTTGTGTGGCAGGCATGCCAAAGCTTGGCTATCAGGTTTATTAGTGGTTTCCGCGCTGGCGACTTTCAGACTCCATCATCATCTACAGCAACGAGTTGGCCACGGTGACAGTCTGGAGCTTGAACATGTGAGACTGTGGCCTAGCATGATTACTCGACTGGAAAAAATTGCTGATGGTCACTTTCGGTAAGAACATCAAACATTGGCGATCAGGCACCGGCCCCGCTCCTTCCTCGTGTTATTATTCGCCTACTTGTTAGCAGCAGCATACATTCGGAGCTGATCGCCAGCGCGACTGTTATCTTGTCACCGGCGGTATTACAGTTTGCTCGGAGACAAAACTAACGTAACGTGGTTCTTTGCTTTGCCAACATCTGCATCGCAAGCGTAAAAAACAGACACCCGTGGGCCATTGTCGCATGACTCATGAGGCCTCTCCTTCCTTTTCTTCAAGCGAAAATCGACGGAGAAAAGGGCGGGCACGTAAGACAAGGCTAGAAAATGGGGCTTTGGGATACGGCCTCTTGGGCCTCACAGCCTCAAGTCTGGGTCAAGATCGGCGCGGGCAAACTTTTGGCTAATACTATGGGGACGAACGCGCAATTGGGGCCTTGTTTCTGTGGAGGTTGACCGAGGAATGCGAGAAGAAACGTACGGAGATGGACGGAAAAGTCAAAACGCGCGGGACGGGGGCGATGAGGACGAGATGACTTGGCCAATGGGCGCAAGCTCGGGGCGGAAGGCCACAAGGCGCAGTCGGAATCAGTTACCGATTGTATTACTTGATTAGTTCGTTCGCGGCCGGTTGGACGACCCACTGCATCAATGCTCAATGCTCAATGCTTACCAGTCCCTTGACTCTTGAGACATGCCTGTGCATTATCTATGACTCTGTAGTCGGTGTTGGCCTGTTTACGATGTACGTTTCTCCTGCGTTGTTCATCATCGGCCTTATGTAAAAGCACTATCGGCTGAAAAGTACAAATTTTATGGTGAGGTGTGGCTTGATGCAAGCTTGAAACTGCCATGTCGGATTTCTTACATCACCACATTCCACGGCCTGCCGTACAGGCACCAACTGGACTGTTCATTGGCGGCTAAAACTGTCTTGCGGGACAGGATATTGACCACTGTTGGTTCTGATCTGACCCGAACATTTCATCGCTTAAATTTCGTCCTCGAACCTCCGAGTTCGGCAGAATAACGCCAAGAATACTAACTATACCTAGGGCTAATAGGAAACGCCAAGGCACGCGTTGCGGCGGCAGCTGGCAGTGCTCTCAAAGGCTCTTTGGCGTACCAATCTTGGCCACGACGGAGCCGGCAGCGAGAGTGACAGAGACGGGCAAGTCGTCGAACAAAAAGGCGACGTCGATGTCGAACACGTGGATAGCTGAGCTACGCAGAGCACGCTTGACGCCTGGCTGCATTCTGCTGATCAGCTAGAACAAGTGCAGAGGAAAGCATCACAGCCTATGATGCCTCAGAATGATAATAGTATTATTACGACTTTTAAGATCTATTATCGCGGCCTATTCAAAGCGTCTAAAAGCGTCAACTACTGCTAAGTGGCCACAGTGAATGCACATACAGGCCGAAAATTCCCATACCTTCGGCCGATAACTACAAAGGTCCCTTTGCGAATAGAGATCGGGGGTGTAAGCACCAAGGAGACATGGGATCAAGTCTTTTGCTATGATTGTGAGTTTTTTCAACTTCAAAGCCTTCAAGTGCCGCTGTCGTGGGCGCTTGAACCAGGGTCTGCCTTTGGCAAATCGATCAAGACGCCATCAACATTGAGACGAGCAAGACAAAAAGGAAATGTATCAACCATGAGAAGCACCTGAATCTATATAATTCTTGCCTCTCACAGGTCTTGCTTTACGTGCTGTTGTCGCAGCAAAAACGCGCATCCGCACCTTTGACGGTTGAGAAGGAACAAGCAAATAATTTGCAGGGCTATGTCCAATTATGCAACGCGAAAAAAGCCAGGTATTTCTCACTAATTTGCGTTTGCAGATTCACTGGATCGGAAAGGGGCTGTGGCGCACGCCATCAGTACCAGGGATGACCTCCTTGCCTCCTCGCCAGGCACATGGACAATTGTGTTCTGGTGGCTGTCTGGCACTAATAATAGCCCCTGTGCGTCTCGTGACCTACTTGCCCCTTCTCAACAAAGGATAGAGACGTTTTCGCTCATCACGGCTCAGCACGCTTGCTTCAATCGTCTATTTATGATAAGAAGACAGGAGAGAACTTGTTCAATGTCCCCAGAATTCCCAAGCCAAGGTCGCCCTGCCTGCGCTGCGCTGCGACATCAGACTACCTAGCGACTGTATGGTACGTACCCAGCAAGGCGACGAGTGGGCAGCAAAAGCAGGCGGGCTTCGGGCACGAAGAAAATAAAGAAACAGCCAAAGCAAGAAAAACTTGGGAAATCCTAAATGCCAGGAAGATCAGATTACAAGAATGACAATGGACCTTCTTCACGGATGAATAAAGAGTGGCGTTTTTTCTCGTCATCCAGTTGCAACCCGTCACGGGTGCCCCACACCCACTTACTTCATCATCGTAGGCCGGTTTCGTCGGGCGCGACCTCGGGCTAGGCCTCTCTCCGGCATCATCATCTCTCATTCACTTAGCTCGCCCGCATCATCTCTAAGCTACCATCAATCCGAGTCTGTGGCCGCGTCCGATAGATTCAAGTGCCAGAGCTGCCGGGCAGCTCTTGATCGCTCCTCATCCAACGCTCCGCCCCGGCGTCATCCCGTTCGCCATTCACCCATACATATCACGTCCGTCGCCATCATGCCTTCCAGGAAAGCATCAAACAATCGCCCAGAGGAGCGAGCCGCCGAGTCCGAACCTCTTCTTTCCAGCGATTCTAACGCTGCCGACAACACATACGGCTCGCAAACGGTTACAAATGATGCCGCCAGTGATGCTCCCTCTTCACAGCCGCCTCTCAAGGCCAAGCAGAGCAAGCGACGATGGCCTTCCCTGATTGCCATGCTACTTCTTGGATCCGTCTTCATCACCGTTATTGTCCTTGGCTTCATCGTCCCGCCCGCCATACAGACCTACATCGAAAAGGCCGTCGTCCTCGAACCCACCGGACTCTCCCTCGATTCCATTAGCTTCACCGGCATCCGCGCTCGTGTCCAGGGCAACTTCCGCATGGACCCCACGCGCGTCGAGGATGACACGGCGCGCAGGATCGGGCGCATTGCCATGAGAGTCATGAGAACTGTGGCCGCCGAGCAGACACACATCAAGCTCTACGTCCCCGGCTACGGCAACGCCATGGTCGGTTCCGCCGTCGTGCCACCCCTGGATCTTAACCTTGTCGATGGCCAAAACACCTTCATTGACGTCGTCACCGACATGAAGCTTGGAGACAACGCCAGCATCAAGAAGATTGTCAACGATTGGCTTACTGGCAAGATTAAAGAGCTGGAAGTCAAGACGGCAACAGCCCTGCAGCTCAAGTCGGGATTTATTCCCCTCGGAACTCATGATATCGTGGAAAACATGGTTTTAGAAGGTCAATCTCTCTACAATACCTTTTCCTCCCTGTATTTTGGCGAAAAGTCCATTAGCTAGATACCTATCCGCTGTTGCTTTATCTACGTGTATCCCAGTCTTTTTCAACCATGCCTCTCATATCATAACTCTACTATCTTGCTCAAATTGCTGACTGTTCTTTGCAGCCAAAGATGCTCCTTCGATCCCCGAATACAGTATTCAGCACCTCAACTTTCACCAAGTCCCTCTGGGCCATGGAGATAGTCAGGGTATTGGCGCAAATGTTTCAGTCGCCGTACAAAATGAATATCCCGTGTCCTTCACTGTGCCCCGTGTCGGCTTCGAGGTCCTCATATCCGGCTGCTCGCCTGACGATCCTAAAATTGTCGTCGGCACTGGCAGGTCCAGTGTTATCCAAGTGAAACCAAAGACGGAAATCACGGTTGAGGCTTTTGGCTTGATCCGCAAGTTGCCACAGAAACTGACACAAGCTTGTCCTGTGTCGGAGCTGTCTCCACTTGATGAATTCCTCAAGCATTACCTCGGTGGTGAAGATGCTCAGATCTTTGTACGGGGCAAGCAGCCCAGCGATTCTGAGCTTCCCGAGTGGCTGGGCGACCTATTGGAAAGCGTGACCGTCCCCATTGACTTTCCCGGAAGTTCTTTTGACAATTTGCTTCGAAACTTTTCTCTGACCGATGTCGACTTTTCACTCCCGAGCCCCTTCGAGCCGCAGGGCAAGCCTCGCGTGTCCGGCACCGTCGTCGCCGTCGCAGCCTTGCCAGAGGGCGTGGATGTAGATCTGGGAGTAAAGAGCATCAGATCACAGGGCAACCTCTTTTACAAGGATAAGAAATTCGGCGAGCTCAACCTGCGCAAGTGGCAAAAGGCCGCCTCTCACAAGCTAGAATCCGATGCCAAAGAAATCCTTATTGAGATAACGTCTCGCGTCGACAACGCCCCAATCGACATTACCGACAACGACGTCTTTTCTTCACTCGCAAGCGAATATCTCTTTGGTTCCGACAGTGTGACCATTCATGCCCGCGCCAAGCTGGATGTCAATGTCGACACCGTCCTCGGCTCTGTGGTCATCAAGGACATCCCTGCCGAGGGCAAGATTTCCGTCAATGGTCTGTCCTCCAACTGATAGCCCGAAATGCTTGCTGTTCTTTGTCCACCTTTCTCTGCGCGCGTCATCAAAGTCGGGTCGTGACGCTCCCCAGACTGCGAAATCGACACTGACGGCAGAGCAGGGCTCTCGGAGGGCCTCATTGGCAACTTCAAGCCGCGCATCGGGAATATCTGGATCCGAAACACGACTTCGACTGCTATCAATCTGGAATGCACTGTTAATTTTACGAACCCCACGCCGTACACAGTCTCTGTGCCCTATGTAAATCTGCATGTCATCTCTGATGAGAACATCTTGGGGGACGTCACTGTGCAGGACCTGCTGGTCGGCGACGGCAATGTCACCGACACTGCGATTAGCGCTTCATGGAACCCAGCAGGTCTGGGTGGCGACACGAGCCGTGAAGCCGGCCGTAATCTCATCTCGGACTACATTTCTGGCAAGAATACGAGTGTCACAGTACGCTCCCATCGCGGCAGCTTGCCGAACTTGCCAAAGCTCGGCGAAGCTCTGTCCAGAATCAACCTGACTTTTCCCGCTCCTCGCCTCGCGCTCCCCGGCGACGGCCCGAACCACGACAAGTCCACCCTGCCCGGGTTCCTCCGCGATGCCATCTTTCACCTCGTCACCTCGTCTGCGAGCTTTGTGCTGGCCTCGCCGCTGCGCCAAAACACGATCCACATTCAGCACATTACCGCCACCGCGTATTACAACCACACTGAACCCATTGCGCGCATCGAACACGGCGAGGAGTTTGACGTGCCACCGGGGTTGTCGGAGACGCCGCGGCTCGGCGTGCAGTGGTCGCTTGAGAGCGTGGGCTACGAAAAACTGCGCGAGGCCCTGGGAGGAACAATGCGGCTGGATGCGCTGGCGCAGATTACCGTGCGGATTGGGGACTGGATCGAGACGGTGCAGTATCAAGGGCACGGTATCGGAGCCAAGGTTCGACTTTGATTGCTATTTTTTCCACGATGAAACTTTTCTGTTTTCACTTTGCTATTCTCTCTTTTCACTTGGCGAGCGAATCTTTCAAGCTTGGATGGCGTTCTTTCTTTTTTGCCTAGACGTGTCGGTCAGGAACAGAACACTTGGATATTACATCAACAACTACGTAGAGCTATTTCTTTCAGACTCGTGTCCGGCAGACAGACATCTTGAATATACGATGATAGATGCATTACAGTTGCCCTCGCGTCACCGCACCCGACAACTTTAATCTCAATCTTGAGTTCAAAAGAAGTGAAAAGCAATAGCATTACAATAGTCTATTGAGAATGCGAAATAAGATGGGTGGCCATGCTCCTCCGCTCTTGTATGTTTATAAGCATGTACGTGCGTAGAAAGAAAAAAAAGACATGTGCGACTCTAATAAAACAACACAAGAAAAAACAACAAGAAATGTCTGCTTTGGACAAGGTGAAAGAAAAAAAATACAAAGAGAAAGACGCTGCAAAATAGTAATGAAAGAAAACGCCTTCGCTAAGTGCTTGATCCAAAAACAATGTACAGTTTCTAATTACTCTGTGTATCCCAACCTTTTCATCATTTTCCTAGCCAAATGACGGCACGACTGTGTTGTGAGATGCAAAACCCCCTCCTCCATGCGCAAGTTACATGGTGCGCGAGATTCGTCTAGACAGAGGCTGCTAGATGCCATTCGTCTGCTTCTCATCCACCTTCTCCAGCTCGTCGCCGCCCGTTGTCGGGGGCGTCGGGGGCGGAGAGCCCTGCTGCGGCGATGCCAGCGGCAGCGAGCTCTGGCTTCGCGATGGCGGCGTGACGGCGCCCGGCGTCACGTCCTCCTCCTCAATGGTCGAAATCTTGGAGAGGACCTTTTTGAGGGCGGGCCTGCGGATGGGCTTGCTGAGAAACTCATTCATGCCCGAGGCCATGCACTCCTGGACGTTGCTCTCCTCAGAAAACGCCGTGAGGGCGACAATGGGAGCGACGCAGCCTATTTTGCGAATCAGCCGCGTCGACTCAAGGCCGTTGACGTTGGGCATCTGCACGTCCATGAAGATGACGTCAAATTGCTTTTGCGGCGTCACCATCGTCTCCTTGACGAGCTCGTATGCCTCCTGGCCGTCCTTGGCCACCGTCACGTCGTAGACCTCCTCGAGCTTAAGCATCCGGCTGACCACTTCAATGTTGGTCGCGTTGTCGTCGGCGACCAGCACCTTGAGCCTGCCTTTACCATTGCCGGGAGCGCCGGGCGGGTTGTAGCCCTTGTCAGTGTGCGGGGCATCGTTCGTGGTAAAAAATGGCGCACTGAGGCCAACGAGACGCGGCTTGTTCTTGGGCAGGTGACCATTGGCAGGGCTGCCGCTGCCGGGTCTCACTTCACCAGAGCCGTTGCTAACCGGCACGCTCGTGAGGGAAGTGTGCGTCTCGTCCGCGGTGAAGCCCGTGCTACCTGCACGAGATCGAATGCTTGAAGACGGGCTCGGCGGGCGGTCCTTTACGTACTCGAGCGGTATACGCACCGTAAAGATGGACCCTTGACCGGGCGCGCTCTTGACACCAATGGTGCCGCCCATCAGCTTGACGAGCTGGGCGCAGATGCTGAGGCCCAAGCCCGTGCCGCCAAATTTCCTATTCAAACCAGCGTCGCCCTGTACGAAGGGTTCGAAAATCTTGCACTGCATGTGCTCGGGGATGCCATGTCCAGTGTCCTCCACCTCGAATTCAAAGGTGTACGCCTTGTGCCTGACCGGTGACGGCGACTCAGACCGATCGCGCGCAGAGATACATGGAGCCACCTTGGGCTCCATGGGATTGATCTCGAGAGCGGTGCCATCCGTGACAGCCGTCGCCATGACCGAGTTGCCAGAGTGGATAGAGCCGGACTGGCCCCGCAAACGATTGCGCCGGCCTTGGGCGACAGAAGGAGACCGGGAGAGAGATGAGTTTCTACTCAATTCGTCACCGCTGGTCTGCTCTGCTTCGCCCAGGCAGCGTATGCGGAGCATCACTTTGCCACCCGCTGGAGTGAACTTGACGCTGTTGCCCACAAGATTGATGAGGACTTGAAGTATACGGTGACAGTCACTCATGACATAGACCTCCTTGAGACGCCCCATCCCGGGGGGACCTAAAGCTGGAAGCCGCTCGTCTATACTGCGACGCTGCGCTTCCGTCGTGTCGTGCAAATCATTGAACGATATATAGTCGACAGTGAGCTGAATCTTGTTTTCCCTTGACTGCTTCTCGAAGATGGCATCAATTTGGGTCTTTATGTCGTTGAGACAGAATTCTCGCCGCTCAAGTCTGACATGCTGACTAATTTGGTTCTTGGAGAAGCTCAACAGATCCTCGAGGAGATGCAAAAGGAGATCACCTATCGTGTATTAGTTGTGAGCCACGTGATAATGACCAAAACGGCACTTACCTGACTTGTAGACAGTCTTCAGTGACGACCTTATGCGGCGAACGTCGTCATCTTCCATGCAAATAGCGCATATTCCCATGATACCATTCAAGGGCGTCTTGAGCTCATGAGAAATGTTAGCAATGAAGAGCGTCTTGCTTTCATTGGCAGCCTCGGCAGCCTTTTTGCTAATCTCCAGCTCGCGCGTGCGCTCAGCAACCTTGTCATCGAGGAGCGTGTACTGCTTCAAAAGCTCGTCTGTCATGTCGTTGTACGTTTGTGTGAGCTCTGTGAGCTCGTCCGTCACAAAGTGTTTTCCTTGAGTGACACGCCCAGGAATCTTGAATATGCGTCGATGTGCATCAATTTCAGCCAGTGTCATCGCCTTCTTCTTTTTCCTGAACCTGCGTCGTATAGGAGCAAAAAGGCCGCGTCTGCGAGACGAGGTAGTACGAGTTGCGCCGGAGCTTGGCCCGCCGCCGTCGCTCGGGTTATCAGCGTCCTCCTCGTAACCCGGAGGGCAAACGGATTTTTCGGTGGCCTCTTTGAGGCGTCGAATAGGCCTCACACCGAGATGAGCGCAAGGGACGACAAGGATCAGAATGAGGCCTGCAGTGCCAAAGGAGCAGGCAAGAAGAATGACTCGAAGTTTGGAAATAGGACCGTATGCTTCAGATCTCGCTTTCTCGACCACGACGGCCCAATCGACGAGTTCCGATTGCGGGCGAGCAATGCCAACGGCTACAGGAACATCTTGCTCGTTCTTGGTGGATAATGTAGCAGTGGCATTGTTGAGCTGGGTGGCGTTGTTGTAGTATACGTTAAGAACGCTCTGATACTGTGCAAGCTTGAAGTCGCTGCCGGAATTGCCGCTATGATAGTCTCGATTTCCATGCCTATCAGCTTGGCCGCGAGGCATAATGGGCGGGAGGACAAAGTGTGTGTTGATGTTGCCGAGGGCAGATTTGTCGGGAGATCGGGTACCGTTGGAAGGCGTGATGGCACCGATGAATTTATTGGAGGGGTGAGCTGGACCTACTATCAAGACCATGCCCGACTTGTCTAAGCCTTCGCGCGATGTCTGGACATCGAGAAGAGACGTGGCGGACACTACAAGCGTCATGTAGCCTAGAAAATAGCGTGCGTTGTTGTTGGATCGCACGGGGATTGTGAGAGACATGAGGGCATACGTCTCGTTGACGATTAGAGGCCCAAGGATTAGACCGCCCTTGTCGCTAATCTTGGTGTTTGGGAAAGCATCCGCTACGTAGGACATGGTGTCTGGCTCGGCGGGGTTGAGTTTTCCAACGGGTCGGTAGGTGATGTTGGGATATAGCGAGGGGGGGTACCCCCATGGTGTATCGCTGAGATTTGCGCGTCGGCCGTCTGGGGCAAGGTAGGGGAGAGCAATGTTGACGTCTTTGTTGCCTATGCCGGCGGCGGTGACGTTGAGAAGGCCCTTGTGGGCGGCGCCGGTAATGTTTCTTGAGAAGAGGCGGGCTTGGAGCAGACCAGAGACTTGACTATTAGTCATGGCACTGGTGATGTCCTTGCGGGCCGAGTCGAAGGGGTTTGTGCCGTTGCCATTGTAAAATTCGACAAAGGCGTCCTGAAGGAGAATGCGGCTGGCGACGGATTGGCAGATGATGAGGAGCAAATTGATTTCGGAACTGATGCGGGTGGCCTTGAGTGAGGCTGTGAGAGCCAAGCTCGAGGTCTCGACACCTACGACAAAGTTGTAGACAAAGTTCCAGGTGGGAACGGAGACGACAATCAGGCATATGAAGACGGCCAAGATGACGAGGGCAGCCAGCTGCTCTCGGATCGCAACCCTCATGGCGGGCTAAAGGCAAGAGGAAACGAGGGCCAATTTTTGACGGCAGGGTGCATTATTGAGCGTCGCAGTCTATGAGTGGATGGTCGCGTCAATCATGGTTGAAAGGGCAGCAAAGACCAAGGGCGTCACCTTGGGCGAGCGAGGTTTGCCTTGTCGCTGGCGACGGGCTGGGAGCAAACGGGCAGACCGTGGACTGCACTGATGTTGCGAGGGCCAGCGGTTGACGATGGACGATGGAGCGGCTGCGCCCCTCGGGGCTTCTATGGGGGTGATGCCGGCGGTATCAACGTTGAAAGCTGCGTGAAATCGGAGGAGGGAGAAATCAAAACCAAAGCCCAGTCTGCAGAGATTGACGTTGTCAGCCTTGTCGATCAGTGGACGAGGCGCATTCGGGTAGGTAGTTGAGCAGGGGAACGACGGGGCTAATAAATAGTGTGATGTATGGCCAACGTTGTGGCAAGAAAAAAAGAGAAAGAAACACAATAAGGGGGCAAAGCGAATGATTGAATAGAAATGTAGCAAGGAGAGGTTGCACAACGAGTTGCACAGGGTACAGCGCGTGACGTTGCGCGGCGCGAGAAAAAAGGCTTGTCGGGTGTTTGGCAAGGGCGAGATGGGCTGGCAAGCCAAAATTGAGAGATTCTGACTGAGACTTTTGCGAGGGTTGATGTTGACATTTTGCTAACCATGCAAGTAGCGGCTGCCCTATATGGTGCGCGCGTGTACCTTTTTACTAACTAATCACCCACATTGCCAGTCAGCAAAAAGGTCTTGGCAGGTGGCTCGACTTTTTAGTGGATTCCAGGGCCCGGGCGGTCGCTGCAGATGAGCAAACGCCCAATGGACCATGGTCCAATGAATCAAGATGTGAGATTTAAAGGTGCAGGGCAAATAGTGCATTCGACAGCTGTGCTTCGATTTATTTTATTCTTTATTATCTTTAATTCGGTCTCTCTTCCGAGTCCTCGGCATTGTCCAACTTTTTAAACCGTCTATTTACTTACACATCGTCAGCACAGTGACCCCCAAGATTTACAGTGGAAAAGACGCTCTTCCGCCTTCGGCCAAGCTTCGTCTGAATACTGGTACACTGCGTTGACTGCATCCGCACCTGCACCCGCGCTCGAAGCACCAGGAGTTGAACCTACTAGGTTTACTAGCTAACCTCTCAAGAGCGCAATCATTACCACTATAGGAATTTATATTCGAATGCGAGAAAGAAGAAGAAGTTGCTCCTAAATAAAAACTCCAGCCAATAAACCTCCTTTGTCAGACCTCTGTCAGACAGTCTTCCCCTTCTGCCCAGCTAACCGGTCTGATTCTCGTCAAATTCCGCCCCCTTACACCTTGCCGTCTGCTGTGCAACAGCAAACATGCCGCTCACGAAGTATTAATCTGCTTTGGCGACGATACAAGACATCCGGTCCGGGTGTTCTTATCGGCGCCGTACTGCTGCCCAGCCGGTAGCTAGCCGCTCCTTTATACATGAGTGTCTCATCACCAAGAACCACACTTCACTGCATACTGGTACACTCCCGTCGAATTCCTTCCCGCACAGACGACGGAGTACGGATTAGATAGGCACCGGCTATCTGCCCCCCTTCAGACGGTCGTACCAGGATCTCATGCCGTCACGCTCTCAAGTGCCAGGTGTGTGAGCCGACGTCTAGGCTTCCATCGAACCAGAGCAACTCCGGTCTCGACTCACAGAGCGGTAGAATTATGCGGCCATCTTTCAACGGCTTGATCTACCCCCCGCGCCACCAGACTCTAGAATCAACACACAACGCTTTCGCATGCATGAGCGCGCAGTCACTCACTCCTTCCATTTCGGATGCAGGCAGTACCAGTAGGGCACCACTCTGCGCTGGCAAGCCCTCCCACCTCAACTCCAGGCCCGTCTTCGCCAAGTGTCCGAATGTCCGGGCCTGCCGCTCCCCTCACGCGCCAGACAAGTCATTAGAGCGGGAGGATATGAAGTCGAAGATACTATAAATGTAGGGAGATCGAGATGGATTGGGACTTTGAACGCCACCAGGTAATTCCTTGGCTGCCGCCTAGTAATGATAACAATGTCGTGTTACTTGCTTGGCAGATCGGCAGCCAACCACCACGAGCCTCAACAAAGTCGTATAAGGAGAGACATATCATAATTGCTTGAGGTCACACTTATGTATAGTCGCTCGATGCTTCGCCATGCCGGGTAGCTGGTACCTCGTACAGGTTGCGACGATGCGAGCACAATGCCCATTTCCCCGATTTGAAGCGAGATTGATGGGAGAATGAACAGATCCTTTTTTTCTGACACTTTAGAGTATGCATCGATCAGACGTGAGTATTAATCAGGACAATGTGGAACAGCTTGAGGATAAATCCTCGACGCTCTTATGAAAGCGGGCGAGACAAACGCTGGCGACCGTGCCATGCGTGCCAAGCAGTGTAGCAACCAGGAAGAAACAACACATTTCCGCTCATACCTATTTTCGCAACAGCCTTGACGCTTCAACGTTGTCTCTCAAGAGAGACATGGCTCCCACTTTTTATTTGGACAATGTGTAGTTATTGAAACATCTGACATGCAGAGCACACCCCGCCGCGATTGTCAGGTCCCGCTAACTACACCGCGCGCTAGTTAATCAGACGACAATCGAGGCTGATGAACACCAGTCTCTGAACAATGCCACAAACGCAGCCTCCGAAGCTCACCTGCCTGGTTGCCTAGGTAGATCCCAAATCAGCGTACCTGCACCTTCAGAAACCCTAGCAGTGCCGCCTCTCCTGCGCCAGCTCGCCATGGGCCCTCGCGCCAGCGAGTCCGGCTCGTCCGCGCCGCCGCCGCCTTCCCGCCATCGCGACCACAACCCTTTGCTGCAGCACGCCCGCGGGCCCGTCCCCTTCCTCAATCCCACGCAGGGCTTGCTTCGGCACGCGGGCGAGGCTGCTGACAGTGCCCCGATCAAGCGTCGGCCCAGTCTCGATGGGGTTCACTTTCTGTGGCGGTCGCGCGATAATCGCAAGGGACGCCATCCGCTGCGCGTGCCGAGGCGCACTGATAACGAGAGCAGTGTCGCGGCCCCGCGGCCGTCGTCGCATCCGAAAGAGGTGCTGAGTGGCGTCGTCCGCACGCTGACGCAGTTTCCGGTGTGGGACATTTCCTGGCTGGTGGCGTTCATCTTCACCGCGGGTAGTGTAGTTTGGGTCATCAATGTGAGCCCCCTCCATGACACGAGATGCCAGGAGATCAATTCACTGAGACAGAAATCAAGGGCTTCTTTGCTTGGCTGCCGCTAGAACGCCCCTCGACATCGTTCAAAGGCGAGACCGACTACGGCGGCGGCATCACCGCCTTTATCGGCGCCATTGTCTTTTTCGAGGTCGGTTCTCTGCTTCTCATCCTCGAAGCCGTCAACACCAACGACGCATCCTGCTTCGGCTGGGCCGTCAAAGAGCTCGTCGACCCCGACACCCACCGTGCGGCCGCCATCACATTCGTCGCCAGTAACCACGCCTGCCGCCATCATCACCAGAACAAGCACAATCTCGTCGGACGACCCCAGCCCCATCTCAGCCCTGTCCCCGAGACCGCCGCCGCCACGAAACACTGGCGGTGGCGTCCGTCCTGGCACGAATTTCGCTACCGCTACCTCTACGAGCTGGGCTTCCTCGCCGGCGCCGCCCAGCTGTTTGGTGCCACCGTCTTTGGCGTCGCTGGCTTCACTGCACTGCCCGGCATCGCGGGCCACCTCACACCGCAGTGGCGCCTCAACGCCGCGTACTGGATTCCGCAGGTCGTCGGCGGCTGTGGCTTCATCGTCAGCGGCCTTCTCTACATGCTCGAGACGCAGGATCACTGGTGGCGGCCCGCCCCGCGCTTACTTGGGTGGCACATTGCGTTTTGGAACCTTGTTGGCGCCGTCGGGTTCACTTTGTGCGGCGCGCTGGGTATGGCGTATGGGAGCACGGGGGCGCAGTACCAAGCTGCGCTGGCGACGTTTTGGTTAGTCTTTCAAAAAATTCCATTGACGCGCTCATACAGTTTTGTCTTGGTCTGCCTCGATTCTCATTACAAGTATTGATGCGCTAACTTCTGTCTTCATTGCAATTGTAGGGGCTCTTGGGCATTCTTAATCGGCAGCTACTTGCAGCTCTATGAAAGCCTTAACAAACACCCCGTCGAGCAAGTCAAGTCAAAAGCCGTCGAGAAAGCGCCTTCGTGACGACTTCGCAGATTAATGGCATGCTCCACGCATTATAATACGAAGACAATCACCCTTATTATGGACCTCCATCAGCTGCGGCGTTCTTTTGGGACCCCGTGGGCTCGCATCGCATGCACAAAGCCGCTCTGTACCACGCGCGTATTTATGCCGTGCGACAAAGAACTGCCTCAAAGGCGGCCACTTACACACCGAATTTTAGACCCGTAACTTGCCGCATTTCAGGCGCGTATTCACCGTCTATATAACACCTCTTTGCCATTTGCCATTGGAGATGGAAGGATGCTCGCAGAATTAGCGGTAAGCACTGTGATTTTGTAAAAGTCTACCCGCAGACGGGAGTACTCTTAAGACCCCTTACCATTACACTTGTACGAACAATCTCAATCATACGAACCGATTTCAGATTGAAGACAACACCTATCGCAAACAAAATCTTTGCCATTTCTTATCCATTGGTATCCCATCCACAAGCCATGCGAGACACCCAGCCACAGCTCCTTCAAGCAACACGCCTCGGCGCCGTCGCACCCTTCAGACCAGACAGCCCGCGTTCCCGTGCCGACAAGTCACAGCGGTCCTCGTCTCAGCACTGGAACCAGTACCCACCCCGGACCGCCGAGACGCGCCGCCGGTATCCCTTGCACCCCCGATGCCGTCATCATCGCCAGCAGCAGCCGCAGCGCTGCCCAAAGGCCGCGCAGCGCGACGAGTGCACGGCGCTGCAGACGCCGCCCGCTTGCAAAAGGGTGGCATTCTACGGCGTGCCCGATAGTAGCGGCATCGGCGAACGTGGTGCCGCGCACGTCACGGGACCGGCGCGCGAACATAGGCGGCGGCAGCGGCAGCAGGCGGCGGCGGCGGCCAAGCCGGGCGGGTCGTTGGCCCGGTGCTTGAGTGTGGCGTTGAGTTTGGTGCAAGCGGTGGCGGCGCGTTTTGGTGAGCGAAACGCCAAGCCGACGAAGCCCTCGGAGAGCATGACGACGAGGGCGACATGGGGCTCGGTCATGGCATTAGTGTCGACTGCTGGCAGCGAGTCGCATCGCAGCGGCGATTACACGGTTGACCCTCCGCCGGCTCCTCGACTGGTCGCGGCGCGGCGCACGAGGCCCGGATTAGACACCACGGCGCGGAAACGGAAACAGGCCGCGCGTCCATCTCCGACACGTATCCCGGCCCCGACAGGATCGGCCGCGCACGCGCACCGGCGACAGCACACGCCTGTGCAGCGCCGGGGGCCGCTACGGGCGAAGTCGCAACGAATCGCCATATCTGATCCCGCCGCGTCGGTACACGCTGATCAACACGTACGCCGACGCGAGCCTCGAGACCAGCTACCGATTCTGCCATTGCGCGGGCGCAGCGCAGCTACCTGACAGAGAACGGGGCTGTCGCCTCGCGCGAGAATGCAGTTGCTGAGAGACCATGTAGAGGGAGTGTGGCGCGCAAGTACTGAGTGTGAGTTGTTTGCACTGCTGCCGTGTAACATTTGTGTTTAGGTAAAGGAATTAATTGATCATTGCATCTCTCGTGTATGCATGCAGGCGAGGAGGTGGTGGAAAACAAAGCTGCTTATCATGCGAGACACACAAATAGTAGGCCAAATCAGACTCACAGGCAGTATTTATGGACAATTGAGAGCAACGAGAATGCAAGAAAGAAAAGAAAAGAGTCTTTAAGGTGAAGAGAATAAACAATACAAGTGGGACAATTGGAATCTGTTGAAATCTGTTTTCAAATAGCTGAATAATTGGTTGGGTATCTAGAGCTCATTGGCAGCCAGCCCGTCTACCCCAGACGAACGCCCGCCTCCTTGCGCTTCTTGAGCTGCTGTGCCGTGGCGCGGCTCATGCCCGCCGCCTGGCTCGCGTCAAACATGCTCTGGGCCTCTCGCCGCCTCGCGTCCTCCATCTTCTTGAGCAGCTTTGCCTGCTTCATGTTGCCGCTGCCCTTGCCGTGAAAGTGGTGGCTGAGGTGCTTAAAGGCGTCCTTTGTGTCGAGGTCGCGCCCGAGCTCATCGCGGTACGCGAGCGCCACGCTGGGCTTGTAGTTGTCTTGAAAGAGCGCCGCCATGCGCCGCGCCTGTTGCTGGTCGCGCCACTGGTTCTGCTGCCGGGCGTAGTCCTCGCGCTCGCGCACCGACATGCGGTCCAGCTTGCCGCTGGCGCGGTCGCGCTCGCGCTGCCGCCGCGTCTCGTCCTCGAGCTCGTCCTCGAGCTGCTTCTTCTTGGCGAGGAAGTCTTGCCGACGGCGAAAGGCGGCGTACTCTTCGTCGCCCTTGGACTCTTCGACGAGGCCGCGCTCGCGCAGCAGGGACAGGGCTGCACCCATGCCGCTGCCCACCATCTTTTCCTCTTCATCGGCTTGCGGTGGCTGGGGTTCCGTGTCTTCTGTTTGGTGAATCTGCGCTTCTTCCAAATCCTCCATGACGGCATCTTGGCCATCTTCTTCTGGTTGGGCTTCCTTTTTCTGAGACGGGCTTCGCTTTGGTCTGCGTTCTTCTTCCTCGGGTACGGTTAAATTAGAGACAAACTCGGATACAGCTCCAATGACAAGACCGCCATCTTCTTGTGTTTCTGCGGCCTCGTCGTTTTCTTGTTCTTTGAGCATCTTTGCTAGGTCTTCCGGACGACTCTTCTTGCGCTTTTTGAGCGCGGCCCTTCTTTGCGCAGCTAGCGAGGCTTGCAGGTCGTCGTCGTCCACAAAGATGTCGGATACCGTCTTTGGTTTCTTGGAGACACCATCTTTGCTATCCACGTCCATTTCGTTATTCTCTTCGGGAACAGGTTCTAGCGGGAAAATGTCGTCCGCATCTTGTTGTTTTTGTCTCGTTTGCTTGGATTTCTTCTTTTTGGGTTTCTTGATTTTGATTTCCGACACATCCAGGTAGTCAGAGGTGGGCTGTGTAGTGTCACCCACAATGTCGTCCAGGGATACGTTCTGCTGCCTCTTATTTTCGGCCGGCGCACTGAGGATATCTGCTAGCTCGGCATTGATGCCCGTCTCATCAAGCGTAAAGCGCTTTCTCTTCTTTCCGCTGATCTCTTCATCGTACTGTGCTAGGATGCCGCCGGCTTCTTCGCCATCTATGGGGTTGTAGCCCGGACGTTTCTTTAGCAGATCCAGCTTGTCATTGAGCGACTCTTGTTCACGGATCGTCGCATTTTCCAGCTCGTCGTCCTCCTCATTGGCATCAATCGCCGAATCCTTCAATGTGAGAATCTGCTCGTCGCCGTCGAGAAAGGCCGACATGTCGTGGCCGACCTTGATGCCAGCCAGGTCCTTGGACGTATACTGCACAGCCGCCGCGGCAGCCGCCTCTGCGGCAGCCAATTCCTCTTCTAGTTTCCGCGCCTTGTCAATCTTTTTTTGGCGCTTCTTTTGGCCCATCAGCCATGCGCGTGCATCGCTGGGATCGTCTGCTTCGGCTTCGCCCAGACTCTTGCCCTCGAGGACCAGGTTGCGCTGGGCCATCTCGCGCGCTCTCCTGGCCGCGGCGGCCTTTTTTTCGCGCCGGCGCTTGTTGGCCTCGCCATCGAGGTATTTATTATAATTGTCGCCACCCTCAGCCTCGCGGGTCTCGAGCGTGCTGCCGCGGTCCTCGTCCGGTTCGGAATCCGAGTCACTGGGCGCGTCTGCGCCGGGAACGGGCAGAGGCTTCATGCCCAGTGACACTCGTATGCGATTCGTCTCTTGTATCGTCGCGGCGTCCATGGTTGCGGCGTCTGATTATGCAAAGCTTTAAAGTTGAAGGGGAGGAATTTGTCCTCTGGCCACTGTTGCCTTGTAAGTCGCCGCCATACATTGCGCTGCCTGCAATTTGTTAGTGGATCTGTTGGTCTTGGCCAGGTTTAGCCGCATCTCTCCCGCCACCGCACGTGATGGACCCTCAATTCTCCAACGCGCCCATAAAGGCCCGCCAAAATTTCTGTTTCTTCTTCTTTTCCTTTTCTACTTCACCGGATCTGTGCCAGTCGTCCTCTGCCTCGCTGCGGAGTTGATGTCTGTGCAGCTCGATACCTCATGGAGCCATCAACTTGTTATGATGTCAATTTCCTATCGACAGGTCCCAGAGCAATCGGGGGTGTGGTTGCATCGCTCGCCGTCCTCCGTGGCGGCTGATGTGGTGATCACAGCCATGCTTCCAAAGCGCTATATTTCAAACCTTTTTTCCTAGGTCGTTGGCCTATGCGGTTGAGGAAAACCATGGCGTCTTACATATTTCGAACGAACGATGCGAGTTTGCTGGACGACGATGGCATATCAGGCGGCAGTCGGGCTCGAAGTCTGGTGCCTGAAAGCTTCAGGTCCTGTGCGGTTGGGAAAACTCTGCAGATCGGATGGAGATTTGGGCTTAAATTTCGTAGACAACTCGCCGTTATACATGCCCGGAAAACAGTACACCCAATTTGCAGTCTGCCGTCAACATGACGACGCGGCCAAATCACAAGCCAACTCCGGCCCACCTGGCCTCTTTTCATAATACTCGCATTCTCAAGACCCGTATTATCCTCAAAGTCGACAACATTATTGTTGCCTGACAATCATTGCAAACTCATTTGGTGTTTTGTTTCCCAGGCAAACCCAGTTAGCAATATGCTGCTTGAACACTGTAATCTTGCTTGGCGTTTCTTTTCCTCATCCAAACAATTGCGCCGTGGTGCGCATCTCGTCATCACGCATATCGCTGCTCCGCGCGAAGACTCCGCTCAGCTTTGGCAGACGGACCGATAGATCAAAGACACGGCTCCTGCCGGCACTAAAAGGCTTCCCCCGACTCTTCAGCTGGCTTGTGATTGAACTTGGGACCTGCCCCAAGTATTATAGTCAACCTGCCGAGGCCGATTTGCTTCGCGTGGACCCGGATTACTCCTGTCGGCGCGCCACTTACACTGCAACCACCCACATTCTTGTCGGCCCGTGATGAACGCTGCCCGCAGTCAAACCCCGACCTGCATGGATTAACAGCTCGAAAGCTATAGTCAGCTCTATTTCCCCAGACGCCCTCTTTTAGGCCGAGCTTGCACGGTCGTCTTTTGCCGTAATACTGGTGGTTTGCGTCGGTCACAAGCATTCCAAGCTGGGCTGTTTCCCCATTATTAACACTGCTCCATGTCCACCCTGTAGAACAGTCCACTCCTTCACGACCTTCCTTGATGGGACTTGTGTTCCGGTTTGCCGTGCAAACCGTCCTCTGCATCGCGCGATGGACGGCAACTTCCATGCCGCCTTTTTGGGCTTCGACATCGACTACGCAAGGCCCGAGTCGGACCGTTCGCTTCTGTCTCCGCTGCCCCGTCCCCACGGGGAATCGCCGCCAAGAGAGTAACAACACCAACTATTGGACAAAAGTAGTAAAGGATATATTCAGAGGACGACAAGTAGAGAACTGATTTACTTGAAGATGGGAAAAGTAAATGGGAAAAAAAAGAGAGGCGAGGAAAAGAAAAGTAGACAAGAAGAATGAGGATGGTTTCAACTAAGATGAATAATGAATATAAGACAAAAGATGCATTAGAATGAGATGCAGTGGTGTTTGTCTTCTTGTCCACTTGGCCGCTTTGTACCCACCTCCATCTCCAACTGCGACCTCGTCGACTTGGCTATATAAACGCCGAGGCTCTCCCTCGCCATCATGGACAGCGCTGTGTTATCATCGCTCTGGACGAATTCTTCCATCTCATACACACAGCCCATCATGCATGGCCTCGGAAGCATCCTGCTGCTCGGCACGCTGGCGGCCCAAAAGGTTTTCGGCCTGCCCAGCACCCAGCATCTCCAGCGCCGTACAGTCGACAGCTACCTGGCCTCGGAAGGTCCCATTGCGCTGCAGAAACTGCTCTGCAACATTGGTTCAGACGGCTGCGAAGCTCTATCCGCGGCGGCCGGCGTCGTGGTCGCGTCGCCCAGCACCAGCAGCCCAGACTGTATGAAGCCCCCCCCTCCCCCGGCGGTCACGCCAACGTGTGACGTCGGAAGCGGCTTTCGCTAACGTTTGAGCAGACTGGTACTCGTGGACAAGAGATAGCGCGTTGGTGTTCAAGTGCCTCGTCGACCGCTTCACGCACTCGTACGATGCGAGCCTGCAAAAGCTGATTGAGGAATACGTGGCCGCCCAGGCAAAGGTTCAGGGCGTGTCGAACCCGTCGGGGTCCTTGTCGGACGGGGCAGGCCTGGCCGAGCCCAAGTTTCACGTGGACCTGTCTGCGTTTACCGGCCCGTGGGGGCGGCCTCAGCGCGACGGCCCGGCGCTGAGGGCCATTGCGATGATTGCATACTCCAACTGGCTGATCGACAATGGGTACACGGGTACGGTCAAGGAGATTGTCTGGCCCGTGGTCCGCAACGACTTGAGCTACGTGGCGCAGTACTGGAACTCGACTGGTTTTGATCTGTGGGAGGAGGTCAACGGAAGCTCCTTTTTCAGCGTCGCGAGCCAGCACCGATCTCTCGTCGAGGGCAACAGCCTGGCTGCTAAGCTTGGACAGGACGGCGCAGTGTACGACCAGGTCGCGCCGCAGATCCTGTGCTTTTTGCAGACGTTTTGGGTTGCCTCTGGCGGATACATTAACTCCAACAGTAAGCCAAAAGAAGGACAACAGGTTCAATACGAGGTGCTAATATGCGTAGTCAACCAGAACAACGGCCGTACCGGAAAAGACGTCAACTCGATCCTGACTTCCATTCACAACTTTGATGTGGCCCTTGCCTGCGACGCCAGCACCTTTCAGCCGTGCAGCGACAAGGCGCTTTCCAACCACAAAGCTGTTGTTGACTCTTTCAGATTCTACAATATCAACAAGGGCATCGCAGAGGGCAAGGCCGTCGCCATTGGCAGATACTCGGAAGATGTGTACTACAACGGCAACCCGTGGTATCTGGCGACTCTGGCCGCGGCAGAGCAGCTTTACGATGCGCTGCACATCTGGAACAAGACGGGCTCTATTACTGTGACGAGTACCTCGCAGGCCTTTTTCAGCGATTTTGTGCCCAATATTTCGGCGGACACATATGCTAGCGACTCGAGCACATTTACGAGCATTGTCGAGGCTGTCACGGCGTATGCAGACGACTTTGTGGCCATTGTGGCCAAGTACACGCCGTCTGGAGGCTCCCTAGCTGAGCAGTTTGACAAGAACAACGGCTCACCGCTGTCTGCCCGCGACCTGACCTGGTCCTACGCTTCGCTTTTGACGGCCTTTGACCGCCGGGCCGGCATCATTCCCCCATCGTGGGCCAGCTCCGGTGCCAACGAGGTCCCCGGTTCGTGCTCGGCTAAAACTGTGCAAGGCACATACACGTCGGCGACGGCCACCTCGTTCCCCGCGAACCAGACGCCCAAGACTGGCGTCCCACCGCCCTCGACGACGCCCGCGCAGCCGACGTGCACGCCGGTAGCCTCGGTGGCGGTGACATTTCGCGAGACGGCGACGACGGAGTTTGGGCAGACAATCAAGATGGTGGGCAGCGTGGAGGCGCTGGGCGATTGGGACCCGAGCCGCGGGGTGACGATGGAGGCGAGCGAGTACACGGCGGATAATCACGTGTGGAAGGCGACGGTGAGTCTGGCGGCGGGCGAGGTGATTGAGTACAAGTTTGTCAATGTGCGGGCGGATGGGTCGGTGGTGTGGGAGGCGGATCCGAACCACAGATACACGGTGCCAAAGTCGTGCGCGGGGACGGCGTCGAGGGCGGACACCTGGCAGTGAGGAAGGGGAGGAGTAAAAGAAAGAAGAAGGGAAGATACGGCACGAATATGCAGTAACGATGAGTTGTCATGACGTGCTTGGTAGACATGAAAGCCGAGTCTCAGATAGTCTAGACGTGACGGTGATTGGTAACTCGAAGCCTTTTCCTTGACTTTGCTATCGCCGCCTTTTTTTTGATAACGAGTGGATGATTCTAGTACCCCATCTCGATCGTTTCGTCTATTTCTCACCTCGTACGTGTACTTTGCACCTAGCGGCCTCACGTCTTGTTCAACTACCATTACCTTGAAAGTAGCCAACAAAGAGGCTCAAGGGCGAGCTCCTCTCCCCCCCTATCTCGCACTAATAAACAGACAGATTACGATGTGAACTACTGCATCGTGGGGCGAACCTTGTTCGGAGCAGGAACCGATACGGGAGGGGTCTTGATAAGTTGGGTCTGCGGGCTGCGAGATTGACAGGAGCGTTCTGCTGGCGAGTCGATGCGGCACGTGGGCATTGTCTTGCGAAACCATGGGTTAAGTTTTGCTGCCTGTGTCTCGGGGGTACGAAAGCTTGTTTGATCAGGGTTTGTGATGCGTCCATTCTGAGGTTTCTGTGATGGCGCGCGCAGGTCGAGGATTAGGGGTTGTGCGGAGTACTGGATGCAGAAAGCGAGAAATGGGATGAACAGGTGTAAAGCCAAGACGGAGAGGGTGGCGATGGCCGATGGCGGATGCCGAGAGAAATCTCTTCAGCCTCGATTTAGGGCAAGAGAGAGAGCGAGGGAACAAGAAAAATTTACCTAGTCATTGCCAGCATCCGCGGGCTCCGGGGAATTGTTACAGGGGAGAGGGCGGGGGACGGAGTGTGGTAGCGAACGGGAGCGTCTTGGCAGACGGCAGACGGCAGGACTATTGGTAAATCATGAATCGCGCATCATGATTTATTGATTCATGATCATAGAGATTACTCGGCCTGACAACTTTCCATTGTCTTTGAACGTTCAAGGGCAAAGTACAGCCGGCCAAAAAGGGCCGCAACGTGCCGCTACTGCATGCATTGGCTGTGCGGTAGATGCCATTCTGGGCTTGTCGGGCGTCACGCTAGCAATTGCCTACTCTACAGTGGGTGTAGCACCAAGATTATTCTCTGTCTTGGCCCAGCTGGCACTGACAGTGGCTTTTACGGCGTCTACCTTATTGATTACTCGTACGGCTTCTTAGCCTTTTTTTTTACTTCTTTTTGGCCTCTTTATTACGGAGTAGTGCCCCTTTAATTTCGGTAGTTTTATTCATAGTATTGGTCCAGTTGAGCCGCCCTTATTTCCCATCTTCACCTACACGTCCATCACATCTTTCCCGTTTGCTCTTGACTTGCCCACCAGTTCCTTCTCCATCCTATGACTTGCCACCGTGGATCAAATTTAGCCTTCCCCGTATCTCTTCGCTGCCAATCCATTGCTTCTATACACTTGGCACGGTTTCTACCTACGTCGTCTAATCAACTGCCCCTCCCTTTGATTGCGTCCAATTAAACTCCTTGCGACTCTTTTGACCGTGCCACGAGGGGCGCTCACTGGTCCATCCACATCCAAGTCCAGACCCCTACCGACCTACCACCCAAGAAACTTGTACCACCACCACAACCACCACCACTTAGCAAACGCAAAAACACCCTACAAGCTCAATCTGATATTTTCATTTTCGGCTCCAACAACCATTAGTCTTTTTCAGGCCCCTTCTCGCCACACCTTGGTCCTTTCTCAACTGCGATTCTCTTCATATCCTCATCTCATACAAGCCTGCACCAACACCCTCGTTGCCGCGCTCCCTGGATTTGCGACAATCGGCGCGGCTAACCATCAAGTTTGCAAACTCCGACGCAAAAACTTCTTCGGCTCCCCGTGCAACATCGCACAGCACGACAACCTTATTTCGAGCCGAGGCAGGACCTGCCAACCCGGAGACTCAATCTCGTGCTTGCTCGCGACAGACGCCTGCTGAAATAACCCGCCGCCCCCGCCAATTCGCTCCCAATCGCATCCCATCGCCATCCGCTCTCCCATGGTTCGCGTGACGATGCGCCGAAAGCCATGCTGAGGCCGTCTCCCGTTCTGACTCCCCCGTCAGCCAACAACTCGCCTACTACCTTTCGCTATGCGCCTGCTCAGTCGCCGCCTCCCCCTTCGCCCCGATCTGCTGCGCCTCCGGCTGCCGCCGCGACAACAACAGCACGTTCAGCAATCACTGCTGCCCTATCCTCGAGCCCGCGACAAATAGCCTCCCCGCGGAGCCAAACTCGGGCGCGCTCCTTCGTCACCATGGCGGTGCCTGATGCTGCTGTCGGGCCGTCCTCTGCCACATCTGCGACAGATGCCAAGTCTCAGGCCGCTGCTGCAGACGACACTCCGGCTACCACCGGCGCCAAGCCGCAGACCACTGCACCTCCCGCCTCCAATCTCACGACCAATGGTAGCACCTTCACACACCCATCTCCCTCGAAGCGTCGCGGCGAAGAAATCCAACATGCCACAATGGCTCAGGCCGAGGCCCTCCAGCACCCGTCCACACAACCCGCAAAACGCGCTCGTCCCGACGAGCAGCCCCCCAAGGTTCTGCCTATTCGCTACGAGTTCTGTAATGTCGACGACATGGTCGAGCTCATTGCGCACATGCTCAACGAGCTCATTGCTACCAATGATGCCATTCGAACCACCAGCGGTGGCCTTACCCGATTTCATTCGAGGTATGCGACACATGCACCTTCAACTTTGTGATATAGCTAACCCATTTTTTCCTCTGTACCTGCAGGGCTGCACCGGGTATATCTGTTCGCGATTACTTGCACCGATTAGCCAAACATGCCACCCTCATACCGCCGCTGCTGCTCTCCATGGTCTACTACATTGACCGTCTCTGCGCCCTCTACCCAGAGTTTACCATCAACACCCTCACGGTCCACCGCTTCCTCATCACCGCCGCCACTGTCGCCGCCAAGGGCCTCTCGGACTCGTTCTGGAACAACACCACCTATGCCCGCGTCGGCGGCGTCCGGCTTGCCGAGTTGAGGATGCTAGAGCTCGAGTTTCTCTACCGCGTCGACTGGAGGATCGTACCCAACCCCGAAGTGCTGGTCGCCTACTATCGCGGCCTGGTAGAGCGCACTCCGGGCTACGTCTTGGAGGGAGAGGGGACTGATGACATGAATGACGACGACCTCGACATCGACTTTGACGACGAATAGGATTTGTCCTCGGACTCGGATTCTTGGCTCACATCATGACTATATACGATGGCTTTACGCATTGCGACAGATTACAGATGAATGGCGGCATACTCACAATTAAAGCATACGACGATCGAAGAGAATATCAGAAATGATGGTACTATTCATACACGGGGTTGGGTTGGTATTCTTTCCATATGGCGTTTTGTCTGTTTCTTTTTTCTTTCTTTTCTTTCTGGTTTTTTAACCTCTCCCTTCTTTGTTTTTACCGACTACGGTTGGGCGCTTGTATTTATCATGGTGGCGTTTGTTAGATGGGGGTCACCGTTTCTATATTGAAGACGTTTTGGTTCTTTGTATTTTTTTTTTCGAACTGACCTTGCTGGGGCATTTTGAGCTTTTATATCGCAATTGAGTTTTCAACAATTTTTCACTTGCTCCGTGCTCGTCTTTCAGTATTAGTACAAACGCAGTTTCATATTGGCATCAAGGACCAAATTCACGACAAGCAGGTTCACAACGACCAGACTCACGACCAATCCAGTATCCGAATTCAATATCAGACCTCATCCAGTTCTTAGGCTCATTTCGCCTTCAGCCCCTCGGCAAACTCCTTCACCGCCTCCAGAAACGTCCCCGCCGGCTCGAACCCGATCCCCAGCGCCCTCTCTACATCAAACCCGGCCGGCCAGCTCTTGAACAACCTCGCCGCCTCCTCATCAGGCTCCTCCCTTCGCACCAATCCTACCGCCTCGTCCCCGCCCACCTCCCGCAGGGCCTGTAGCATCTCGCCCACGCTCACCGTGACGCCCGGCAGCAGCACCTGTCTGATGTGCGGCGGCAGGCAGTCCCGAGGCAGCTCCAGACATTTCTCCAGATTCCGCACCAGCGTCTTTGGCGAGCACACCCAGCACTGAAAGTTGTCGTCTGTGACGGGGAGGATGCTCTCTTGGCCTTGGAGAGGCTCCCGGATGATGCCACTCATCCAGGAGCTCGCGGCGCGGGTCGGCGCGCCGGCGCGCACAGTGATGCTGGGCAGGCGCACGGAAAAGGCGGTGACGAGGCCGCGACGCGTGTAATCGTTGAGGAGCAGCTCGACCATGAGCTTCTGCGTGCCGTAGGAGCCCTGCGGCGTGGGTAGTGTGGTATCCGACGGCAAAAGCGGCGGCGGCGGTAGCGGCGCGCCGTACGTGGCGCAGGACGAGGCGTAGATGATGCGGATGCCGGCGCGGCACGTGGCCCGCACGGCGTCGAGGAGGTGGATGGTGGACAAGAGGTTGACGCGGTAGCCGAGATCGAGGTCGGACTCGGCGCCCGACGACATGATGCCGTGGAGCACGTAGATGGCCTCGAGGTCGGGGGTGAGGTGGATCGCAGCGGCGGCGGGCAAGGGCGACGCGGTGAGGTCGGCAGCGACGGAGACGGCATGGGGGTGCGAGTGGCCGCCGGGGATGGGAGGCGCGTGGAGGTCGGTGAGGATGACGGCGTGGCCCTGGGAGAGGAGAGATTCGGCAAGAATTTGGCCCACGAAGCCGGAGGCGCCGGTGATGAGCACCCTCATGGTGGTGCGGGGTGGTTTATGCAGATGGAGACGGAGTGGTCGAGGTAATGGATAGTTTAGGAGCGGCGCGGGGAGTTGCTCGACAAAGGTTTGCAAGTATGAATAATGGGAAGCAGACGGCGATTGTATTCTGCAAGCAACAAATTCTCAATGCCTGAGACGGCTTTAGACGAACTCGTTTCCGCACTGCGGTGGCAGACGCGGGGTTATGGGTGTCACACAACCCCCACGCAAGCCATGTAAGCCAGTCAAGGTCCTATAAAATGCGGCATATTATATGCTGCATTCAATAAAAGAACCAAGTGACTGCCCAACTATCCCACGAATGAAACCTCCTTTGTACCTGAAAAACAAAGTGACATGCCACAGCTACCGCTTCCATCGCTTGTCGTGGAGCGTCAGGTGCTCGGGCTGCAGGTTCGCAAAGACTCTTTCCGGATCGTACCGCGACTGAATCTCCAGCAGCCTCGCCAGATGCCCCGGCGCGAACCCGGCAAACACATCCTGCCCGGCCGCGGCATAGTTGGGGTAGATGAAGGGGTGGTCCAGACCCGTCGCCCTGCCGAGCGCCCCAAGGCGCGCGTGGATGCGCTCGGCCGCGGCGCAGACGGCCTCGTCGTCTTGAGCGTGCGCATACGCCGTTGTCGTGACAAACACTAGATGAAGTTAGCGGGAAAAAACGTTTTGAACCGTAGGGGAGAAAAGAAGAAAAAAAAAAAAAAAACTAGAGAGGGAGACAAAAGGCCTCATCTCTAGAACGCGGCGAGGTCAGCCATGAAGAATATAGTATAGACGCACAGAAAAGAGGCCCATCCTCCGCCCTCAGACCAAACGCATTGCCGCCATTCTTTTGCCCCAGCGCAATCTCGTGCGCCGTCACGAGCTGCACGTTTGTGCTCTGCAGCGCGTCCGGGACGTCGTACCGGAGCGCAGCGCTCTCCTGCATGAACACGTCCCAGAACCGCACAAGCAGCGCCGCGTCGGCCCGAAACGTGCTCGTCCGCCAGTGCTGCCGCTTATCCGTGGGGTTCATGGCCGTCACCTCGCGCGTGAGGTCGGAGAGCGCCCGCGCGCGGCCGCGCCTCGTCGTGTGCACGTGCGGCAGGCTCGTCAGCGACCGCAGCGAGACGGGCTCCTCCTCCGTGTCTTCTTCATCGGCGGGGGGTCGGCGGGATGATGATGATGATGATGCGACGTATGTACTGCCCGCGACGTACATGCGCGGACCGGGCATGTAGCCGAGAAAGACGTACGCGCCGGCGGCCTCGTTTGGTAAAGACGCGCGCGTCGCCAGCGCGGTGAAGCCGTCTGCGAGAAGCCCGAGGCTGGTGCCGTAGCCGAAAAGGTCCATGATGCGGTGCAGGTATCGGATGGCGGCAAAGTGCGCGCCGCGGAGGGACCACCACCACTCCCGGCGGTCCGCGATGCCGAGACGTCTCAGTGTGTCGCCCAGGCGGCTGATGAGGTGGACATCGGTGCCGCCCCAGAGTGTGCGTTCGAGTGAATGTGCTTCAAATTCGAAGCGCGTGACGATGCCGAAGCTGCTCCCGCCGCCGCGCAGCGCAAAGTACAGGTCCGGGTTGACGCTGACGCTCGCATTGGTGATTGTGCCGTTGGGAAGAACCACCTGCGCCAAGCCCAGCAGCCCCCAGGGCCCTCATGTTTAGCAGACTGCAATAATACAAGATTGTCTGGTGGGGGGACGGGGGTAAGTGATGTTTTACCTCGAAGCTTCGTACATTGTCGATGGCCCATCCGTGACGCGGCGACAAAAACGAAATGCCCCCGCCGAGGGTGAAGCCGCCGACGCCGACCGAGTCGACGCGGCCCCCGGCCACGGCCAGCCCGCGCGGCTCGAGCTCGCCATACACGCGGCCCCAGCGGTTCCCTGGCCCGACGAACACGGTACTACTACCATTGCCGCTGCTGACCTCGACCCGGTCCAACCGCCCGAGGTCAATCACGACGCCGCTCTGCCGCGCATTGGTGCCGAGCGCGTTGCTGTGGCCGCCGCTCTTGACCGCAAACCGGCAGCGGTGCCTCGTCACGGCGCGGACAGCGATGGCGACGCCCTCGGCGGTGAGCGGCTCCGCGACGCAGAGGGGGATAAGCTCGCGCTGCTGCACGGCGTAGAAGCTGGACGCGAAGCGGGCAGGGATGGCGGCGCGGTGGTGCACGACGAGGTCCACGCTGGTGGTCGCAGCGAGCGATTCGCACTGGTGAAATAAACAGTCAGCGTAGGGTTGATTAAGTGTGGTAGAGGGGCGAATGCCGCAGAGTGAGTTGCAGTGATTCGAGCAACATACGGCTACATGGCAGCCTTGCCCGTCTGTCCCGTTGACGACGATGGCTTCCGAAACCAGGGGCAGTTGCGCAGGCACGTCGGCGACGTAGTGCGGCTCAGCGAGCACCGCCACCAGCATCAATTGCACACAAGTCGCAAGAAGCAGCATTGCTTCTTATGCCGTTCGTTCTGGTTGAGTAAGCTGTCAAGGAATGGTGGTTCGAGGAGATTTGGGTGGAAGAGTGGCTTGATTCATATCGTGTCAGCCGATCGGTGCATACCCTCCCTGTCTCATCGCCGTGAGCGCTCAGAGACTTATTAACCGCCGGACACATACATGCCGCCGCGACAGCACGTCGCTAGCAAGAATCGATTCCTGTTCATATCACTAGGACAGGGATCAAGCAAAAGGTACTACTCCAGGGTCCCTCGAAAAGGCGTGAATTCATTGGCATGGACTAGGATGGAGCACTAGATTACGGCTTGCTCGGGTTTAAAGTGTCGCAGGTACAGGGTTAGGGTTATACTAAGAGTGCTACTAATTACAGAAAGGTGTTTACTGGAGCAACCTCAGTAGCAAAATTGCACCCTCAAACGCTTCTTCTCACGGTTTACAAACCGTTAGGAAAGTCTGCGCTCAAATAAATTACGACATGGAAATTTGTTGGCTGTTAGTTCCACGAACCAAACAGCCGTGACCATTGGCCCGATGTTGGGTCGCATAAGAGCATATGGTGTCTACCTCTTTCAAGTGCATAACACATGATGTACGGAATTTGTGCTGAACCGCGGTCGAGGTCAAGGCCATTTCTACGTATTCCTATCCATTCAATTACTCTTTATAGACGCCATGCACTCCAGGCTTTTTAAACAGCTTGCCTCCTTTCCAGACGTGTGTAACATTATCCGGATTTGCGAGCACCTCGATATCTCGCAAAGGGTCACTTGAAACGGCAATAAAATCCGCATCATAGCCCACCTTGAGCTGCCCGCTCTTCGGAGCCAGCCCGCCGAGCGTCTCGGGCGGAATCGCCGTCGCGCTCTCAATCGCCTGCAGCGGCGTCATGCCCAGCTCGACCGCATACACCAACTCGTGGCCGTTGTTCCCGTGCGACATGAGCGACTCGCGATGACTGCTCGTCATGTCCGTGCCGAGCGCAATCTTGACGCCCTTTTTAATCGCCAGCGCGTACGACTTGTTGGCCTCCTTGACGACCCTGACCAGCTTGACGCGCGAGGGCTCCGGCACGGTGTCGAGGTAGTCTGGGCGCGACAGCGTGCGGGCAATGTGCTGCGTGCCGACAAAGATGGCGTCCTGCGCGAGCATCGCGTCCGCGGCCTCGTCGTCCAGGTACATGCCGTGCTCGATGGACTTGACGCCCGCGCGCAGCGCCGCCATGATGCCGGCCTTGCCGATGGCGTGTGCGGCGACGGCGCGGCGGCTGCGCGCCGCCTCGTGCACCATGGCCGTGAGCTCCGCGTCGGAGAATTGTCGGTCCTCGGGGTCGTCGTTGAGGCTGAGAACGCCACCGCTGGAGCACACCTTGATGACGCGCGCGCCGCGGCGCACCATC
Organism: Beauveria sp. NWAFU-1; assembly: GCA_024472245.1. NCBI lineage: Eukaryota > Fungi > Ascomycota > Sordariomycetes > Hypocreales > Cordycipitaceae > Beauveria > Beauveria sp. NWAFU-1. The sequence continues at coordinate 2,532,281 of JANBXD010000006.1, read as the reverse complement.
TGCCGCACCGTCTGCACGCAGTTGTCGGGCCCGTCGCACACGGCCAGCGGCGCGGGTCCGCAGCACTGCGCCGTCTTGACCACGTACGACGGTACGTTCTGCAAGTCGCCGTGGCCGCCGGTGATGGAAATGGCGGCAATGGACGAGTAGATGTTAGGGCCGGCAATGGCGCCATCCCGCACGGCGGGCCACACGTCGCCGCCGTAGCCGCCGAGCTCGCGGACGGTTGTGTAGCCCGCCAGGAGCGTCGCTTCGAGGTCGTGCGCTGTGAGCGCGCCGGCTAGCGCCGCCTGGCCGGGGAGAATGCCAAAGGCAGCCTCGAGATCGTTGATGCTGCCGATTCCAAGAAAGTGAACGTGGCAGTCCCAAAGGCCAGGGAGGAGAACGGGCACCTCTGTCCGCCGGACGTTGTGGTACACCGAGGGCAGGTCGTCCGCGGGACCAATCCAATCGATAATGCCAGACTTGGCAGCAACTGCACCGTTGGTGATTGGTTCCCCGCGACCAGGTATCAGTAGCTCGGCGACAATGACTAAAGCAGTCTTGTCGTTATCTGGAGCAGACTCGGGATAAGAAGCGCTGTCGACATCGTGGCGCAACGCCATCGATCTTTGGCTGGGCAGTCGCATGCTGCTTTTTCGTGTTGATGATTCTGAGTCTATTCAGTCTGAGTTGCGCAACGTAAGTGTATGGCTGCGCGTCGCTAGGAAAATGTCGTGGCGGGCTAGTAGAGAAGCAGGACTTATATAATCAACGATGAACCTCCGAAGAATGCGGGGAGAGCGCAGTTCCTGATCGTGATATCGGGTAGAAGCGGCAAGACGGACCCTGTACCCGTGCAGATCGTGCATTTCTAGCGCCAGAGGGCTACCTTCTAAAGTCGCATTTGAACCCAAGATCAGGCGGGGAAACGGCACTTTTGCTACTACGATATCGGTTCCGCGGTCGGCATCTCGGCCACGTCACTGTCGATTGAGATCTGACACGTTAGTATCTCGACCTTTGCTATGCTCGTGTTATAGATGGTGTTGGATGAGTGTGAGGGCGGAATTTTCAACGCCAGATCCAAAAACTCTGTCCGGACAGGCAATTATAACGCTCTAGGAGCACCCAGAATCTCCGCCACAACCATCCCCTACCAGCCACATGAGCAGACAGCCGCAGTGGCAGACTGCCAAACCGATAAAGTGCAGGCTCCACAGAGATCAAACAATGTAGATCCTCTTGGCCAAAGCACGGGATGCGGTCGTGCGTGGCAGTCTTATTTGTACGATATACATGTCCTGTCCTTCTTCTTGAACTAGGCTATGAACCCATCTCGGTCCAAAAATCGTCTGTAAAAATTCCATGGGACAAGTCTCCAATGTAAAACTGCTCCAAGTCCTCTGAGCTTGGCAGGAATGGTTTGGCATCTGTTCGCGAATCTACCGGGTTTGAAGGCTGCTTCAAGTCCTGCTCCTCATCCAAGGGATGGACATATTGTGTTTGAAGGCAAATCCTCGCATCCGAGTCACGACTACCAACTCGCAAAGATGATTCTGCATCGGCAGGCCTCGTTGGTTCATGTGGATTATCTAGATCAGGGTCGAGAAGGTCCCAAAACAAGCTTGGCTTGAGGTTAATGGCCACGCTCCGATCCGTCAGCTCTTGGTGATTTCCTTCAGCTAGAGCTTGTAGTTTTCTCAACGTTTCAGACTGTGAGGAATCAGCTTACACGATCCGAAAGAGTGAGGGCTTAATAGCATTTTCTTTGCCTTTTTTCCTCTTTTCCCCCTTTTTCTTTGGAAAAAAGAAGGCCAAAAAAATAGAACGCGTGCGGCACCTACCTTATGGGAGATGTGTGGCCACGTGCGGGCCATGCGCTCGAGAAATCTCTCACCCATAGCATAATCATCTCGCGCCCTCTCCGATACTTTGGCATCTCTAGCAAATTGAAAGAGCCAGACCACTGTCGCGGTGGCGGCAACAATATCCCCTATCAAAGGATTGACAACTTCCAGCCGCCCGTCAGCAATCTCAAGAAGCCGAAATACCCAAGCACCGTGGAATAATGCCAGGTCAATAGTCTGCTGAAGGAACAAACTAGAGTATTGTATGCCGTCCTGAGAGCGCAGCACCATGAGATGAAGGAATGGGTGATTGAGTATAGCCTGTGCAGCATGGGAAATTATCTGCATAGTCATCCACGGCTGCCAATAATCGAGCTGGGCGGATATTTCGGATGCTCCTCTTTTGCCCAATGCCACGTTGGAAAGTAAGTGTTGCTTTCCGTACCTGGCTTCATTCTCAAACAGCTCAATACTTATCTTTGCGTGGCTCGACTCTGGAACCCAGGGCCTTTCGACTCTTCCCTTGCTTAGTCTGTGTAAGTAAGTCCGAACCTTTCCCCAGACCTCTGTCAGGCACAGTGCATGGCCGTATATTCCTATATCCTTTACTGAAGCCATGCCAATTCCTGCCACTGCGTTGTGGTGTCCCGCAGCATGATGAAACCCCCCAGATATTGGCGAGGGTGGTGGCGCACTGGGAGGATAGTCCAATCTATCGTCATCGCAAGCCGCAACAGATAGAGGACGGAATAGCCTCTCGAGAACAAAGACATTCCAGAAACTTTGTATAGAAGTCGTATTTTCTGCAGTGGTAGAATTGTTGATATGGGAAAGCGCTTGTAGCGAAACTAGCCTCGAAGCAAGCCCTATAGCTACTAAACTGCGTTTCGGTTGCTTGGCTACCCGACCTTGTCAGACATGGTTGCAACTGAGAGGAGATTAAAGAAGATGACCTACTTTGCATGTGCTTCAGAGATATCAAGCATAATGCTTGTATGAGTTCGTGTGTCGGGACGCCCTCGGCTGCTAGCGTGATGACAGCAGTCTCCGCCATGTGAGCGTAGAGTTCTCTAGCAGCATCGACACTTCCCTCATAAAAGTCATGGCTCGATATGTTCAGAAGCAGTGACAAAAAGCTCCATAACAGAAAGCGAGGCGCGGCCATCACTTTGTGTAACAATGTATCGGGATTGAACAAGGCCAGTGGCTGATGGTGTAGTTGTGTGCGATACACTTTGACAAAGTGTTTCAAGGCGGCTTCACTCGGTTCTGGGCTAAGGATTAGGGTCAGAACTGAAATGTCAATCCACACATCTATTTTCGAGCTAAGATGCTCACCTTTCTGTAGTGAATTTGCTGTCCCCGCTGCGGAAGTGTCGACGAGGTGGTTCATGTGCAGGCATTGTTGGAGACTCCAGGGAGCTCCCATCGGAATCGCGGCGAATGACCGGAGATTCTGGTACATTCGGCAGGGACCTGAAAGAGATTAGCAGGTCTCATTGGGGCAGAGCGCGGGCCGGCAGAGAATATCTCACATACGTCAGGCGATTGTATAGATCCGTTACTTGGAGTTCTAGCTGTTGGAAACGGCCCTCTGTGGTGTCTCGTCCCGGCCTTGAGCTATCAGAACGATGAGTCATTTGCATACCATGGACTTATGAAGGGATCTTTTCCGCTTTGACCTACATTGAAGTGGCTCTTTCTTTCCTGGCTCCGATCTTGGCACCGGCGCCGGCGGCTGGAGAGAGCCCTCGCGGCATATAGACGCATTGCACGTTGAGACGTTGACAGAAGGAGCAAGTTGGTCTTTCGGCAGTACATTTCGTCTTTTTCCGGCTATAGTTGACAAGCGAATTAGAACTTGCACCACTTTCTGCTGTTTCGCCGTCGACATGGTGTATAGCCAGTGTGGGCAGTGCTACTCACCGGCAAGGCTCGCAGGCTTGTCGCGTCCGAGGCATGGTGGATGCTTGGCGGGCATGCGACATAATGAATTACACGGGCGCATATATGTATGTTGCAGGTATGGCACGTCTGCGGCCGGCTACAGCATAGTTGCAGCGCTTTGGACGACGTTGCAACAAACAGTAGGTATTGAGCTGTTGAGATGCTAATTGCGCCATGCCCCTCACTTTGGTTTAGTTCCTCTTTCCTAACTTTAGCAACGAGCGAGAGTTTTGCCTGGTGGATGACTAAGTGGAGCTCCCAGATCGATTGAGATGATTGGCATCGATTCCATCTTGATTAGACGGCGTTATTAATTTTCTTCGTTTAACGTGAATCTTCGCGGGATGGTAATCAACTTCTGCCTTTTGGTTCCTTCTTTAGCGTATTTGCATAGGTTGACAGCGAGAGTGATGTATGCAAGGAGTACTCGACCCTAACCCTGGAGGCGCTATGGGGCGCTGTAAAGGAGCACTATTCCCAGGCTAATGATGCTTCACATCCAGTACAGATGACTGTGCAAACATAAGCAAAGCGGTATAGTCATTATTCCAGAGGCCGAATCAGATTTTCTAAGCGTCGAGATTCTGGAACCTCTGCAATATTGACAATTTTCAAGGGATACGATGCCTTGATATGCTGAGCTCGGGCTTGATGCAAAACATGATGCTCGCTGCTTGTGACGCAGTACTGGCTCAAAATACCCAGATGGTCATCTGTCATGCGAGCTTAGAGCCCTGGTAGTCAAGACCCTTGGCTGCAGGAATTAAAGTACTACGATTGCTTTCTTGTATTTATTGTAGCGCAGCATGCGATAGAGCGTGGTGGGGATTGCAGCGCCCTCGAGCATCAAGCTAGGACAGCCGGGAATTGTAAAAAAAGCATATTACCGCCATCGCACTAGTGTAATCCGAAAACTGCCGAAGGATGTATCAATCGAGCATCATTCATCATGAGGGCGTCACTTGGCCTCTAGGCAATCAATGATCGACTTTCGCCGACGGTTGTAGCCAATCATGGCTGCTGGAGCTTTCACCCCGCACCTTGCTAGTGGTTAGGCAGCCCGGCAGCCCTGCAACCCCTGCTACTAACGTCTGATAATGAGCTGCTAGATGGCAAGAATTCCTAGCGTTCAACATCCACGACGCCATCCCATCACAATGCAAAAACGCTATCGAAATATTCAACCGTCTTCATCTGAGCCTGGGCTCATGCCGTCTTCTGGCTATACCGTGCAGGCTTCCGTCGACCATGGTGCTGCGGATCAGCAACCTGGCAAGAGGCGTCGTGTAAAAGGCATCGCCTGCGACAACTGCCGCGCAAGAAAGGTGGCTGTAAGTCTCTCAAGCAATCATGATGCAAGGGGAGACGTACCGCTGCTGACATTATCCTGCCTTGTAGTGCAACGGCGCACGCCCAGTTTGTGCCCGCTGCACCAGACTCAACGTCGAGTGCGAGTATGCGTCTACGAGCCCAGAGGAAACGAGAAGCATGGCGCTCAAACGCCGAATCGATCAGCTGCAGCAGGAGCTATCCGAACATGCCGATATTCTTGAGCACCTTCGCTCCTTGCCCGAGACGGACGCAATGTCGGTAGTACGGCGCCTAAGATTGACTCCAAACGCCTCCAGGGTTCTTTCCTCCCTTCGCGGTGGTGCACACACCGCGGCCCGCCTCTCTGAGCGAAAGACGTCGCGTGGACTTGTGCCGCCCACGGAATCTGATGTAGAGTTTGAGTTGAGCGTGCTTCATACTTCAGTCTACCCAGCGTTGTTGCCGTTGGACATTGGTTCGGTCGACATTGACAGCGTCTTGCCATTGCCCACCTCAGCGGGATCGCCAAGATCAAGGCTCGCCGCCAAAACGCAGCATTCGACGGATAAAGTGCCGCCTGTTTCCGCCAAAATCGCCTCGACACCTCCGTCGCCATTGCGGGGAACTAGTCAGCGGCGGAAGCGTGTAATCGCAGGACCGGCACCAGATCGCCAGTACTGCGATGCAAGACTAAAGCGTCTGAACATCGCTTACTGGACGTCTATTCCAGTCAGCGATGAGTTTGCAGCCTGTGTCTTGTCTCACTACCTTGTATCCGACCATCCTATTTATGCGTGTGTTGATGCTGATTTATTTCTCAATGACCTGGTGGACCGAAAACTGAACCATTGCTCGCCATTTCTCGTCAGCGCTCTGCTTTCCTTTGCATGTGTATGTACGCTATTCCATTGTCTCGGGAACCACCTAACAGCTTGTCACAGCAGCCATACACTCAATTTGATACACGATCCTCCGCTTTCAGTGTTGCCTTCATGGACGAAGCACAACGACTTTGTCGCTCGGAGCAGCGCTCGCAGACCACCAATCACCTCGCTGCCCTGGCGTATCTGGCCCTGGCGGCTGGTGCAAGCGGACGAGATGAGATTGCGAGCTCTGTTGCCGCAGAATGTCGTCAACTAGCAGAAAAGATGAATCTTCTGGGAGTTCGATATACCAAAGAATTGGTCTCACGACTACATTCACTCCCGCTAGAGGAGATGAAGAGCTCGGCATTTGCTGCCTGGGGCGCATACGCCTGGTTAACGTTAGAAGCCCCTTTTCTTTCTCTGGAATCTGTACTGACCGTTATAGATATCGGCGCATGTACTATCCAAGTGAGCCTTTTATAGAACCACCTCTTCTTCCCATTCCCGGTAATGCCCAAAGGCGGACTGACCATGGGACATCCCTTGTATGGCCGCCCCATCCGCTGCCCGTGTACATGGGGCAGACATATCAGACATTGTCCAAACTCTGGGTCATCATTCAAGAAATCAATGACATGTATACCCTAGAGAACGGCACGCCGATCGAAACAAGAGTCCCCCTCTCGCATGCTGAGAGCAAGTACCAAAGCTTACTCGAATCGTCACATTTAATGCTACCCGGGATGCGCCAAGGAGACGACAGCCCTACTCACGTGCTGTTCTTCCAGTGAGTCCATCTTTACGCTTTGGCCTCGTACGCCTAATAAGTAACTAATCATCTTGTAGCGCTCTGTTTCATCATACGGTTCTTACCCTCTTTCAGCCGTTTCAAGGCAATACCGAAGAGCTACGGCTTCGCTCCTTCACCTCGCCTGACGCTACGCCTTCAGCCATCTACACTGCTTCACTGAAGCAGCTCAAACGACTCATCTACACGCACCACAACCGAAAGGCGCATTCACCCACGATATGCTTCTTCAACACGGCCGTCATGAAAGTAAGCATCGAGGTCATCAAGTGCGCAGACTATGATCCAGATTGGTACTTTTACTTTCGGCTTTGCTTCCAATTCTGGAAAGATACTTTTGTCTGCTACCGCCCGTTCCAGCTCATTGCCCAGGCTAACCTGGCAGCTGCACTTGACTGTGGCGCACGAAGTAGCAACACCGCAAACGCAATGATGCAAGATATTCGAGCTGTGGGAAAGCATCACATGACATCGGACGAGGCAGTGATACGAGGTTTGCTGGATTTTGATCTTGCGACAAGAAGCCTGCAAGAGGCGCAGATTGTTGCCGTGGCCAGGCGGTTTGACGAGCTTCTCCTTTTCGACGACTTGACTACGGGCGATTTGGGGACTGCTGCTTGAACTTTGGTGCTATAGCGCTATACCTCTTGCCAGAAATCAACCATGACTCAATGACGAATGGGTGCTACTTGGCGAGAGTCACTGTCATTTCAATAGCAACAATGTGGAGGTTAATAAGGCAGATGTTGACTTTGGCGCTGTTGTACAATTGTTCGTATATATTCACCTATATTCAGCTATTAGAGTGGTGTAAAACCCACTTGCTCTAATGCTCCCACATCAATGGGCAGATGCTGCTCCTGCAGCCAGAATAGTTGGGGCATCGAGGCCTCCATGTTTCTCTCTGCTGCTCTAGCACTATCCTGGATGGGGTCTTCATTTCCAGACCACTTGCGGGTGGTGCTTTCTGCCTCCTGAAGCGGCGGCAAACAGCTTGAGCTACCGTCGCCCTGCCGTTTTGGATCGTCGTAGCCATACACCTGTGGGATGCCATCATCCGCCTCTAATCCCCACTCGTCCGCCAGACGCTGCAGATAATACAGAGCCTGCCTGGCAAAGGGGTGATGTGGCGCGACTTCCGTAAAGCTTTTAATGTTTTGTCGGAGTGCTTCGCGCGCTCGACGATCGGCTATAGCCGGGGCGTCAAGAAGACTTTCGTCTAGATCAACGCGAAGGCGCACCGCGGCAATGGCAATGTATGTGGTGATTGCGGTAAACATAATGTACGGAAGAAAGGAGACGGTTCTTCGAAGGGTATAGAACTTTGAGTAGGACATGACGAGGTTTTGGATTGCGTCGGCAGACTGTGAGCAAACCTGCCAGGGTAGGGTTTCAGATCCGATGACGCGTAGTTTGATGAAGCGACGAAAGAGCAAGAGAATGGCAAAGTGATAGTATAGACTGTTTTGAATTAGAAGAAGCAGGACTCTTGATAGTGTATACATACTGCGTGAATAGCACCGCAGGCGTCGAGTTATAGCCTAGTCGCAGAGCCTCTGGTAGCTGATCGTACCAATCCAGGTATTGGTGGTAGTTTTGTAACAGCGTCGTAGCCGTCAAGGTTTCTTCGGGACAGAAAAGAAGATAGAGGGACTGATGGACAAGTTCGCTGAGATCGCCAAAGCATCGGTATATGGATCGAACGTTTGATAGCTGGATAAAGGGTAGCAAGTGAGCATCTATCATCTGTCAATATCTGGCTCTATAACAGTCGGTTGCCTACACGCATCCACTTACTGCCATCCACATACGGTATCCAAGGCGGTGTCTCGACGACGGTATTATTTGCTGGCTTGGGAGGCAGCTTTATATGCCTTGTACACTGCGGTACAGTACCAGTCATTAGGGACCACGTCCTGAGCCGAGTGTGTTAGTGACCTGTCGGTGAATGTTTGATGTCAACTTGTGTGCCCACAAACTTACTGGTGAAGCGTAAATGCTCCCCAAAACGTCTTCAAAAGCACCACACGCTCTTCGTCATCCCTCTCGGCGGCGACAATATGAAGACCCATTTCAATGGCCAGCCTTATGCCCAGCTTTGCGTAGTGCTGGCTCTGCATGCCCCGACCACAGCGCGCTTCCCGTATCGACATGATGACGAGCGCCTGAATCGTGGGCAAGCACTGGTGGCTGCGCGCAGACGCAAAGAGCCGCTGCGACTCGGCAAAAAAGGCGTCGCCGTGCAGGTTGGGACGCTCCGACAGGTGGCAGCCGAGCGCGAGCAGGGCGTTGACGAGCATGGGCGAGCAGTACCGGTGCCGCCGGCCGCTAAAGTCTTGCAAAAAGTGTTCTTTGCTGAGGGGCGCGAAGCTGGGGTACTCCCAGCAAAAGTAGAGGGCGAGTAGGTGATGGGTGAGCACGACATCGTCGGTGACGCAGGACCAGGTCGGGGAAGACGGTACGGATCCGATCTCGTTGGGAGGAGGAGGAGGAGGAGGCGGCGGCGGCGACGACGACGACGACGCGTGAAAGTCTGGTGAAAGTAGAGTGCCAGGACGTTGGTGAGGTATGCGGGGAGATGAACGAGGGTCCGAGGCTGTTTTATATGTAGTTGCGACAGAGTGACGTGTGTCCATGCCTTCTTCCGGGCGATGCTCATCTTGGGCTCCCGGGGTCGGGTTGGAGCAGCCAGGCGTACGGCTCTGGCGCGCTACGCCGTCTCTGATCAAGGCGAGGATCTTCTCTGCACTAGGTTCGTTTCTCGTACTGTTGATGATGCGAATAGCATCAGAAGAGGATATGCCGCCCAGCATGTGAACCACCTTGACCACCGTCTCTCTCGCATCTTTGGACACGCACAGCTCATCGCGATATGCGCAGTCGACTCCCCTTTTTGCACAGTTGGAGCATATTGGACGCCGGCCTTCACACTAAAAAAAAAAACCTGCACATTAGAATGTTCTCATAAGACATTTTTCTTTCCAAAAAAAAAAAAAAACAAGGCGTTTTTAAAAGTTATACCTTGATCCTCTTGAGCCGGCACTCTTGGCAAGCAACCGACGCTGCATGACGCTTTGTAACAACAGGATACAGCGGGGCAGGCCGCTGAGGAGCGCCGTCTCTCGGCCGTAGTGCTCGGTAGTTGTGATCCATATTAGATGGTAGTAGTATTCCTCAATTGATGTGTTACCGATGGGTTGGCTATTTTCTGATTTGCTGACTCGTCATTTAGGGTTTTTTTTGTTTTGTTGTGTGAGCATGGTCAAGTCAGTCCCCCCTTGTGTGTGTGTGGTGCAAGAAGATCAACTAAACCAAGGCAATCAAGACCGTTTAGCCCAGCACTGTTTCAATACAATGTTGGGCCCGACGTACATGACCAATGGTGAGCTCGAACCGCACGGGATTTTCTCCGTGTCTGGTTGTGCCAATCACAGCTTGGTATTCCGAGTCGGGGGGTTTTTTTGGGGGGGGAGAAGCGTTGGACGCTTGTTTGAACCCTTGCGGCCCCCAACTTCCCCAAAAATGCACTATTATTAGTCAGTAATTAAACTACTTGGTACACCGAGTGATGTAGACTGGAACTGCGCAGGTTCTGGACAAGATGGAACCGGCAGATTCGGTCTGTTCCGGACATTGCTCATTCACAAGAAGCGACGCACAGTGATGAGATGATTAATTGATTGTAGATTCTGCCTTTGCAAGCTTGCTCTCTTCCCAGTAGTCATCATGCCTAGAAAAAAACAGCAACCTCCACAAGTAGTTACAACGTACTACTGCGGCTAATGGATTATCCACACCAAAAACGCAGTTCTCTTTTGGTAATTGGTTCGAATGGCTTCACAGTCGGTGGGGAAAGAGGCAAGGGCTGTAATAGCTGATGGGCTCTTCAGAAGACGGGGGTTCAGAGGAAAATAATAATAATCGGAGCTGAACTTATATAGTGGGTGATCACCGCAAGAGACGACGGGTCAAAAATGTGATGCATAGAAATTTCATAACAAGACGCGCAAGGATGTCTGTGGTTCTGGAAGGCTGCATTGAATCGACCTCTCCCTCTTTTATTGATCACGCAATCTTTTTTTGGGCCTACCAGTCGCCGCTTTCAGTCTGTTCGCCCTCATCTCGTGTCCTCGAGTCCCTCAAATGCCTCCGCTCGAAATGGCGTGCAGACGCAGTCGCCGAGCTTGTTTCAGTTGGCCGCCCAAGCTTGAACCGCGCCAGTGGTTGTGTTGAGAAGCCCATAAATGGTTATCCTCACGTCTTTTAAAGAGATGCTGCGCTGTTGCGACGACACTTGCAAGGCAACAAACAAAAGCTGACACTTTGTTTGATGCCCGAGCGAATAACAAGACCAACCTCTTCGAATTGCTAGAGTTGTTGCTAGCCCTTTCCCTTAGTCACGGAAACATCGACGGCGGGCGCAAGTTGGTATGACATTGCAAAATTAGCCATGAACCGGCGATTATCGTGCATGCATTAACATGGTGTTAGCGCGTTTAGCCTCTTCTTCATTGGCCAGGTAACAACGCCAGGATCTGGGTATAAAAGTCGACATTCGCACCGTGGCCAAAGATTTCGCACAACTAAAACGGCCTAATTCTCGCCCTACAACAAACAACGAGTATGGGCTCAGAGAAAGACAGTCCCGAGTACCGTGACACACGTCTTGGACAGGTGGTAGAGGTACTGGACGACCCTGGCATACTTCATGATGAAGTATTTGGTACAATCACCGATGAAGGACCTAATTATCGCAACGTACGTACATCTTTCCGAATTCCCCATCTAATGTGGAAAACTTGATACTGAAGATAACCTAGGTCGGTTGGCTTGGGTCCGCCGCTCTCATGATGAAGTCCCAGATTGGCCTCGGTGTGCTTTCGATACCAGGCGCCTTTGACACTCTGGGTCTTGTACCTGGCGTACTCTGTCTACTTGCAGTGGCCGCCATCACGACTTGGTCCAACCACATCGTGGGTGTCTTCAAGCTCAATCACCCCGAGATATACGGAGTGGCTGATGTAGGAGGCATGATCAGCGGCAGGCTGGGCCGCGAGGTCCTCGGTGCAGGATTCGCCCTCTGTGAGTGAACCGACGACGATTACATCTCTACTCTTGCAATCCTAACATGCCCCCCCTACCCCCTGCAGACTTGACATTTGGTGCCGGCTCTGGCATGCTTGGAGCCTCGATTGGCTTAAACACTGTGTCTACCCATGGCGCATGCACGGCCGTCTTTGTTGCAGTGACAGCCATCGCGGTCATTTGCTTATCCAGCATCCGCACTCTAGGCCACCTGAGCCTTCTCGCTTGGGGAGGCTTGATCTCGCTTCTTGTTGCTGGTAAGGATCTTGCCCAAGTCAAACCATCTTCTAGACCCATGATGGCTTCGCCACTGCTCGCCCCCCCCCCCCAAATCCAGTTCGCCCACGTCCGCAGAAGAAGGCACCTGCTAACCGTCACAGTGACTATCGTGACAATCGCCGTTGGTGTACAGGAGCGGCCTGATACAGCTCCACAGCAAGGTAGTTGGACCTCTGACTATAAGTTGTTTGGTAGTCCAAGCTTCACCGAGGCAATCTCTGCCATCACAACCTTTATATTCGCATACGCTGGTACTCCATTGTTCTTTCCGATTGTGTCCGAAATGCGAGATCCGCGTCTCTATGCCAAAGCATTGACGATTTGTCAGATTGTCGTGACAATCACATACGTTACTGTGGGCATAGTCGTGTACTATTTCTGCGGCTCGTATGTAGCCTCGCCTGCACTTGGATCTGCGGGAAAGACGGTCAAGCAAATCAGTTATGGGATAGCTCTCCCTGGACTGGTAGTCGGAGCCACTCTTTCTACCCACGTGAGTAGATTTGATTCGGAATCAGGGCTTTGCCAGGTCTTTAATCAGTGTCTAACGCGCATCTAGATGGCGAGCAAGTACGTGTTTGTGCGCATTTTGGCAGGCTCGCGACACCTTACCACCAACACAATGGTACACTGGTGCACCTGGCTGGGCTGTACCTTTTCGGTCGGTACAGTGGCGTACACCGTTGCCAGCGGTATTCCCGCCTTTGGTAGCCTGGTCTCTCTCATTGGGGCCCTCCTGGGAACACTGCAATGCTTTCAGCCGATGGGATGCATGTGGCTGTATGACAATTGGAGCAAGGGAAAGATGCAGGAGCACAGATCGCGCAAATGGATATTCATGGTAGTTTGGTGCATTTTTGTGATTGTTTTGGGTAATTTCTTGATGGTTGCTGGCACCTACGGCTCAGTGGTTGGAATCATGCAATCATATGGAACAGCGGCATCGAGCCGACCATGGTCATGCGCTGACAATTCTAATTCCACATAGCTAGTAGCTTACATGTGGCCGTCTACTGCTTTCTTCCTGCAATTGCTTTGAAAAGCTGCTATTGTGCGTGTTTGCGCGATGGGCACTAACTCTGCTACATTCGGGTGCAAAGACACGGAACCTTGGCGTTGCGACGGCGTGATGAAGCACGCATTCATATTACGTGCAGATAACTAGTTATAATAAATACCATGGAAGGGTGACTAGCTCTTTCCGCCAGCTTATCTTACGTGCTGTTCTTTGGCCCATTGAGAACCCACCATGGCATGCTGTGTCATGGACCTTATATTCTTGTTTTCCACACTGCGCTTAATGTACGATGTGCCTACTCTCCTGATGTTCCCGTCTCAGTCCGGAAGTCACCATTGACGATTAAAGAGAAAGCAATTTGTGACGATATTAATCTCCAGAATCGATCCACGTCAATGTCCGTCCTAATTCGTCACACTAGACTATATCCCATCGCCGATTCGCTTACGCCAAGACGGCTACGGCTGCGTCCGCGGACTTTCCCCGTCAATCCTCTAAATTCAAGACGCGTCGATGGCCTGGATTAGATTGGCGGAATGAGAATCCCGGCGAGCCTCCCAACCAATTGTTTTCCCACAGGCCTGCAGCATTGCTCGTAGTACCCAAGATGCCTTGCAGTTCAAAATGCAAAATGTACAATCATGTATAGCGCGGTACTACAAAGAAGCAGAATTTCTAGTTGAACCGATTCGACCAAGTGTAAGCCTGCTGCTATATTAGCACGCCACTTCCAGCGGCCCACGCTATAGCATACTCCCATGTAGAGACTACCACTGCCTCATCTCCTTGACTCGAATACAGAATGGTCGGCATCACATCTCTCCTCTTCTCCGCGCTCGTCCTTGCCAGCGGCACCTTCGCCAAGCGCCTATTCCACAACTCAGGCACCCTCTAGAGCTGGGATTATGTGCGCCGCGAGCACAAGGGCACCGTCGACTCGGTGACCAACGTCTCGTACAAGTCCGGCACGGCGCTCAAGATGACACAGACGTACGATCCGAGCCACCACGGCCGCTACCACGCCGAGGTGGACCACGACGACGGCTACTCGCGCGGCGACGAGCGCTTCTACTGCTTCACGTTTCGCGTCTCGGACAACTGGGAGTTTGTCAGCCAGAACTCTCAACATTGCCCAGTTCATCGCGCACCGGCCCGGCAGCGACAACTGCGGCGACCTCGACATGCCCTCCACCATGCTCTGGATCGCGGGCCGCCAGCTCCACAGCCGTCTCGTCCGGGGGGGGGCGCTACGTCGGCGGCGACTGTCGCCGCAACTTTGTTAATCTGCCCAACACTCGGCGAGGTGAAGCACGGCAAGTGACACAAGGTCATTATTCAGGCAAAGTGGGAGAATAATAGCTCTGGCTACTTTACGCTCTGGTTCGGCGACGTCAAGGTGGTTGAAAGATGTAACCTTGCAACCATGGTTTCGGGGGACTGGACATTTCGGTTTCGCGGTATGTGCAGGATAACCTTGAGGGCCTTGTTGTTGTGGCTTCTTTTTCTTTGCTAACGTGATATTCTTTACTCTATAGTGGGCGCTTATATGAATTCGTGGCACGACTCGGGTCACATAGAAGGCAGCCTTTCCGCCAGATCTGGTACGACGAGGTCTCGGTGGGCACGACTTATAGAGACGTCGACCGGGACCAAAATTAGCTATGTACCTATTGGGTCTGGGTGGTTCTTGCAGTAGAATGATAAAAGTCAAGTTTTAATGAAAGCCAACTGTGACTTGTTCTATGTGGCTTCGTCGTGGTCTACGTACTCGTTGGCTGTAGTTAGCTGAGGCGTCTGCCGCCTAAAAAGCTTGCTGAAGCCACATTGATGTTTATTTTCCAATATGCTTGGTTATCAATTGAAATAGCCGCCCATCGCTTTTCTTGGACTCTACTTTCAACTAAATCAATCGCCACATCAACCATCCGAGTAGTGTTGGTAATAGCCTTACAGCACCTTCCTCCTGCAGCTTCCTACAGCACTTTCCCACTACACTTTCCTACAGTCACCATCCAAGATCAGTCACCACATGCATTAGACAGTTCAAGATGTCGCTTGGACCGAAACAGCCAAAAGTTGCCTATATTCTCAATGTTCCAGTCGAGCTCATCATTTTATTTGCTCAAAGTCTCCCACTCTTCGATCAGGATAGGCTAGCGCAGGTATCTGCTGCCTTTAGAAGCATTCTTAAAGATCGGTTTGATCAGCGCACCATCGCCGAAGCTTCCCCCGAGGGCAAGTTGTTGTACCTTTCGATAAGAGCACTGAGCTTACCGGACTATTGGGTCTGCGAGCAGTGCATCGATCTTCACCCATACGACCCAGAGGACAACCCATCACCAGGACTCTTCCCCGACGGTACCCGCGGTTGCCCGCGCCGTTTCATCTCTCCGTGCAGCTTTCGCTTTCAAAAATATCACTTGCATCATCGCCATGTGCAGCTGGCACTGAAATACCATCGAATGAGCGGTCTCGGGGGCGATGGGCCCTTTGCGCTACGTCTCTCACGCCTTCTCAAGGCGGGTTCCATCGGCCCATGATTGAGCACCAAAAGTTTTCCTTTTGGGGGTTTCAGAACCGAGGCATGGGTCGGTACTCGTGGCAGCCAAAGATTGTGGACGGCAAGTTCCTGCTCATGACCAAGATGGAATTCTACCCGACAACCCAGGACTTGGCCGGTGTGTGGACCGACCTCGTACCGGCCATTACGATGTGCCAGCATCAAATGTGGTTGCTTTTGTATATCCGCAGAATAGATATGCTCGTCTCGCATTGGGCAGTCTTTTCGCCGGTCGGAGAGGCCCAGTTGGCGATGCTGCGCGCGGCGGTACACAACGACTTGCACAGAGCCGTGGCTGCGATGCGGTGGGCGCCGGGCGAGCCGGTGACGGTTTCGTGCCCGCATTGTGCAACCGATATTGGCATGAAGTGGTCCACCCACTTGGGCAAGTACAAGTTCACAGCCATAGGCTGGCATGGCTTTGGCTCCGAGACGTTGCCGACCGAGACGTTGCCGATGAGCACGACGTGGCTTTCGGATATAGATCCAGCAAAATTCCGTCCTATACCTTCTGTAAAACGGGAGCCGGGTAAGATCATGAAGCTGTGGTATACTTGCACTTAGTGAGTGAGACGGACGCGTCGTTTGCCAATCTGGACCGTCTACAGTGTTATCGAGTATGGGACAACATCTCTGACGCCAGACGACCGCGCCGTCCCGTCGATGCTGTAACCGATGCACAGTGTCAGGCCGCAGGCAATGGATAAGGACCAAACAAACTACGTGATATTTTCTCTCTTTCAGGACTCTTTGTAGATAGTTATCTTTGCATTAATTAATATGTTTTTATTCTTGCCTACCTTGTGTATGTGCCGTGGATAGTATAATCCTTTTGCGGCCCATTCACCGTGTATGCGCACACCCAGCTCTCCACGTTGACGGCGTCAAACACAAAATTATACTTTACATTGTAGTAATCGTCAATACACAAATGGCCCGACTTGGCAGGCCACCCGTGCTGGTGTCCCCCGCTCGCTGGCGGATCCTCAAACTCGATCCTGTGAAAGAGGTAGTCGACGCGCTTATTGTCATCCGGCTTGGCAAACCACACGCTAATCATGTCAGAGGCCTCGTCGTAGCGGTATATATAGCGACGTGTAGCGCGGAAGCCGAAACCCTGATCAGTCTTGAAATCACCGTCTTCAATGTAGAGATATTCATAGCTCTCGCCGTCTTGGCATACCGACCCGACGCCCTCTTTCGTTGCGCATTGCACGCCTTCCTTTGTGGTCTTGCGCAAAAGAAACTGCGCATTGCCGCTGAAATGTCCGCTCGGGTGAGTCGGGAGCTTGCTCGTGAGGGTCCGCTCCAGCTTCCACGTTCCGAGAAGACTGCGGAACACGGCCCGCGAGACGAACCTGGGAGTAGTGAGGGCAGACTTCAAGACGGCCGCGGCGTCATTGTTGAGCTTCTTTGCATTGGCATTGTGCTCACCATCCTCGTTGGCGGGCGAGAAGCGACAAGGGGCGAATATCTCTAGAGGAAGACCGTTGGTTGTGAGGTTGGGAGCGTCGACAGCTTGCGGAGGGGTAATCTCCAGGGACAGCGCCTGGGCAAAGTCTTGCATGAGGAACTGGTAGTCTCCCATGGGAAATTGCGACTGTCGCGGGTCATCCCGGAGATCAAGGGTCCTTTGAATACAGCCATCCCGGGCCAGCTTCTCGCGAAGCGTTGCTGACGGCCCTTTGCTCGACCAAAGCGCAGTGAGGAACCGGGCCTGCATCTGTATTACGCCCCAAAACGCTCCTCTATAGAAGCCGACAAATCCCAGGTTGGGTACATCGGGATGATGTGTCCCGTGGAATGAGAGAGCCAAGAGTAGTGCAGGGTGCGCAGGCGAATACTTGAGTGTGCTCAGTACGTCTTTTGGCAGGAAGCTGATGCAAGGCTCCGGATTAAACCCTGTCGCAAGAACTACAGCGGCAACCTCGTCAATGTTGGATCCGGCCAGCTTGGCAGTAGACCCGGCAAGGGACTCTAGTCGGCTATTGTGCACCGTGATGAAGCCCGAGCGCACAAAGTCGCAGTACCAGTCACTGCATGACACATAAGGAGTCGACGAGCGATCCAAACTATCAGGATCCGCCGTCTCGGAGCTAATCATCTGCCTCGGTCCTAGAGACCCGCGCAACCGTTCGTGGACAATCTTGGCCCTCCCTTCCGTGATGTGCCCGTGCGTATCTGTAAACGGCACTGGTCTGTTGTTTTTGTTGTAAGACGAGAAATCATGAGGAAGAAACGGCGGAGCTTTCCACTCGGGCTGCTCTTGTCAACATGCATCCCAGGCCGGGGAAAATAAAATAAAAATCACGTCGCTTACCTCGGGCGTTGTGTGAAGAGGAATGACCCACGGATGGCGTGGGCTAACGTGATGAATCTCGTATTTCTCAATATTTGGTATAGAACTTTTGTCCGGCGAGTTGATTTCATCTGAAAGATGGGTGCCAATCGTCGCAGCAATCTCCACGCCAGACATTTGGCCACCAGCGACCAAGATCTTGCCACCTCTCCCCGATGTTTCGAGGAGCGACTTCAGGTCCCTGTAGTGACTACTATGAATGACCGGGACAGTAGCGTTTTCTTTCATGGCCGCTGGGACGACTGGGTCGCCAAAATAGCCAGACGCTACAACGAGGCGATCGAAGCGCGCCGTCTCGTCGCCCTTGTCGGACCGGACCGTCACATTCCACCCCTCGCCGTCCCGCTCAGTACGCATGACACGCGTCCCAAGCCTCAGCCGGAAATCCAAGCTACCATTGAGGTACTTTGCAGCATACCGCTCGAGGTACTGACCGACCATCCACGCCCGCGGCAGCTGAGGAATCTGGTCGTCCCAGGCCAAGTCGCTAAAGTGCATCGAGTGCCGGCTCTGGTTGGTCAGCATCAGCGGGTGAATCTGGCGGCCCGCGTCATCCTTGGCTGTTGGCCAGAGACCGCCGACATTGTGCTGGGCGTCAAAGACGGTCACGTGAAAGTCCCCCTGGGGCGCATTGTGCAGCAGCGTCTTGGCGATTGCCAGACCAGCCGGGCCCGCGCCTGAATGCGGTCAGCGGCGTGTACGGAATGTAAAAAGATGCAGCGTTTGAAAGGAGGCTTACCGACGATGCACACCGACTTGGCCATGGCATTCCAAGGGGCGTGTCTGCGCAAGCTCATGAAATGGTGTTCGGAGACGGTTAGTGGCGGGGTTTTTCTGATGATCACATTGCGGCTTATGCCGGGCGCGTTACTGTTACCCACTGTCGCCAGTAGTAATCGAGAGCCTCCGCTTACCATGCGGATCAGAGAGCAAACTTGTTATTTCTTTCTTCGGGTTGCTTGTACATAGATGCTGTATATATGTTGCTTTTTTGTAAAAGCTCAGGTCTTGCAATCCAAATCTATTCTGCAAGTCTGGGGTACTCTGTCCCTTGTTGCTCAGCGACGCGCAATATATTTGCCACAAGTTGATTTGAACAGTTTGCTAAAACATGTTCGCCTCGACTGAGAGAATCTTGAGTTTTCATGAGATATTACTCCAAAATTTAAAAGGCCCATAGTGTGACCTATTCTTTCAAAGCTCATTTCAGCAGCCTCGAAAGGACGCTCGGTGCCGATTAGAATAGAATGAGAAAAGATGTATCAAAGATGAGAATGCTGAATAAGCTACAGGTATAAAATATACATATAAAAGTAACTAGATAATGAAATAAGATATATAAAAAAGATAAAGGAGACAACGAATGTTGTCATTGCCTCGTTCCGCCCTTGTGTGTAGGCTCCATCAAGCGCATCTACAGATGATCAGTTCTGGGCTCAGTCTCGGTCCACGTGCGCGAGTCACACCGTTGAGTATAGGAAGATTATATTATGAGCAGTGTGGCTGGCGAGTTCATGGTCCATGTGCGTGGTTCTTGCTCTCGAATAGAATCTACATGCAACCTTTGATGATTGTCTGTCGTGTTTAACGCCCCAGCCATACGCAGTTTCTCAATAGTGAAAAATGACAGAATAGCCTTGACTTTCATTGGTGTTTTCTCCGTCAGCGCAGCGCTTTACAAGGACTATACGAGAAGACGCCCTGGGCTGCATATCCCGCTGTAGGTGAAGCGGATGCACCAACACAGCATAGGCATGCTAACGCGACTCTATGCTTTAGCTATGAAAGCTCTGGCTAGGTTACGCAGACAAGAGAGAAAAGAGCTGATTTGGAAGAGGAGAGCGACGAGGGAAGCAGCGGGCGCATGTGTTTGTCAAGTATGCTGCTTCATCCCATAAAGCATGAGGATCCATCAGAGTAAGCCCGGTCTTTCTTTGTAGACTTTATTTTCAATACCCGCCATGAGCATCTTCGCCCTTGCCTTGCCCATAGCTACACCTGCAGAGTCGACTACCATGGTGAGCTGTCCACAGACATGGACATTGCATCTTCTTCAGAGTCGCTCCAGGGCGTGAAATCAAATCTGGTGGGCAAATCTACGGGCTGGGGCGAACGGCCCCTTGGCCTTGCCGGTGCTAATAAAAGGAACGTCAGTCCATTGATTCTCCGCCAAAAAAAGTAAGCATATGATGGTAGTACTCACCAGGCCGGTCGATGGTGTCTGGACTAAAGTTTCCCATGTCGGCGCCAGCTGACGGCCGAGCTGGTGGTGACATCTTCTTTAACCGCACGTACAGTCCGGGGCGAATTCTCTTACACATCGGCATTGCTCCAGGTGCATTAAAGCTTATCGCGGAAACGTCGGGAAAAAAAGGCAAGATGAAAAACACAATAAATCCACACGGATGAAGATGTTGTTTTTCTGGGTGGAGCTTGTGATACAGTGTGACTGGACGCTGTTTTGAACCACGACAAGGCTGAGTGGCTGCCTGGCATGTCAACTACAAGGGATATTGAAATCTTTGAAAACTGTTGAAGTACGCCAACCTCAAATAATTGCTGGACAAGCCACTCGACAATTCTTTGGGCGTATCTTTTAAGAGCGCGGCAAACTCCTGCTTCAGCTTCAGCTCACTATGGGGCCCTGACAGGCCTGGACAAGAGCGTGTTAGTAATGAAGAAAAGACAAATCTGTTCAGAGTAACAAGAGCTTCCATATGTCTCTTTCGGTGACATCTTGGTATCTATCTCAAGTCTATGGGTCATACCACCAGTTGGAACCTCTCATTGGTGGGAGTGCTGTCCTGCCTCTTCTCCAGCATCCATGAGATGACACATCCTTCCAAGACAGCACCCAGGTAATAACTGCAGCGGCCTATCAATAGAATGTCTCTTGTGTATTTATGAGAATGTTTTGCCAAAAAAACAACATTCACAAGAGGTAAATCGGCGAGTCTGGGATACTGGCGCCCAGCTGGGCGAACAGTTTTGCAGAGCGGGGGCACGACGGCAGCCTGGTTGCTTCAAGATAGCTGACATCCTATAACCATGTTAGAGACACATTTCTCTCTGGTTCGATCAAAACACAAAATATGTGCAGTCTAAGCCAGCTTATAGGAAAGAATGATTGGCGTTTAGCCTCCGGTAGCTGATGTTGGAAAACGTCTTCATCTCTGCACAGGCTGTGGGAGATTTGGGCATTGTTACGATTAGGAAACATGGACGACAACAACAACAAAGCAAAAGACTAGATCACTAATACACATGAGCCGCATTCCATTACTTCTATTTTTGCCATATTTCCAGCTCCAAGGAATCTGTGTGCCCATGCGCAGGCTGCGGTGTTGGGCCACCGGAACAACTGCATACTGAGTCTCTGGCATCCCTTCGTATCCTTGCATCTGCCAAAGAGCCGTTTCCGGTTTGCGCAAAGACTAATCGAGCTTTGAAATCCCAAAAGACCCCGAGCTTTCTGTCCTAGCAATCGGTCAGCGCGGCCAAGTCCCTTCGTGCCGCTGCTGCCATGCTGTTCGCCATCATCGGGTCAGTCATGGCGTGTAAGTAAGCCCATGGATCGTTTCATCTCGCGGTACGACTTACCGGTAAACGCCTGGCGCCTGTCAACCACCTGCTTGATCTGAGCCACTTTTTGGGCATGGCTGGGCGCAGAGGCCTCGAAAGCCCGTTGTTGGGCGGTCTGGCCTGCAGCCGGCATTGCTGGGTTCACAAAGGGTCAGCCGTCGCCCCCTCGCCATTTCCCTCAGCCGCGGGGCTTCCCTCCTCTCTCCGAGGTATCTACGGAAAGGGGGATTCTTCCCTTTCAGAGGGAGAAATCGGAGCGGGCGCTTACCTGTGGGCGGCGGCCCCGCGTTTATGCGCGTGGCTACGTTTGGGTGGATGACGGGAGGCCGGGTCCCCGTGGCGTTGGACCTGGTAGGGCAACAAGGCATTTTCAGAGAGCTGGTTTGTGAGAGTGACCTGACTGTGTGAGACTTGGATTTCTCAGTGCAGGGCATCTTGAAGGGACTTGACTAATATACAAGGTCCCCGACCGTCGTACAAGAACGCAGTGGTCAGCGGCAAAACGACAGAGTGCCGTGACGAGCTGTTCTTTGTCCGTGCAGCAGAGACGGGATCTTCTATCAAATATTAGTGTCACAGCATACTTTTGCTGTGATTAACTCACTATTCCTAGACCATCCGAGCGCTCATTGAACAAACGTATTGTTTGCGCCTGTAGCGCTTGCCTATTCTTATTCTACCCTCTCTCGAGTTTCGATAATTCACCACAATAGCTTCCTTCTTCTGTCTGAGGAAAAACCTCAATCAGTACGGCTACAGATGTGGGTGAAGAGGCCGGCCAAGCGCAAAACAAGCACGGTAGCTCACTGGTGGTCTCTTTGACGGCCCGGAAGTGTTTAGTCGAGCACGAATTGGACTTGGTGGAGGACAGTGCTCTCACCTTTCGCGCATAGCATAACCTGCATCTGATGTACGTTGGAATCTCAGACGAAACAAGTTTGCTCACTATGGCTACACGCGTCATTTTGTGCTGCTACATAAAACGGCAACTAGCCGTCATGCCCCAGTGCCCCCCAGACCAAAATCTGTCGCCAAACCCAAAATCCCAAGTCCCCCGTCTTTGAACCAAAACCAACGGAAAGCAACAGTGCTTAGCCGTCTTGGGATGAGCTCTCTATCTGTGACGAAAAACTTGCTCCACTTCCAAAGAGAATAAACAGCCTGAACACACCTTTTAAGCGAACCTAATTCCACACTCTAACCAGCATCAAGCCCCAGCCTCCCGTCCTCCGGGTGTTGTGGATCTTGGTTCGGTAAGATCGCCGGCGAGCCACAGCGCAAAGCGCCACAAAAAGCCCCGATCCGGCGCAAGGTTGAGCTGGTCAAGATTGCATGCAACGCGGGGTTTGCTGCTACCAAATTATAACTAGTTGTAATACCCATGAATCAGTTGTAGACGTCGTCTTATAGATAGAGCTCTCTGAATCCGTAGCAATTTTCCCTATTCTCCTCCGCAGCCGGATTTGCCGGTCCACAGCTCTTGGTGACTCTTGAAAGTTTTGAATTCCATCATCCCCCCGCACGTAATCAGGATTAGCAAGTAGATTGCGTTTTGACAATTCTGGAGGCTTCTAAATTGAAACAGTTTGGTATCGGCGTTAGGCGGTAGATTAATTCACATGTAATTCATCAGCCCATTATATCCGATCGGCACGCAACAAAAACCCCCCATTTTCTGACAAATCCATCAAGGTCGCGAGGCAATGGCGTCATGATCTGCCAAGTAGTTAATGCAAAAGCTCCAAGCTTGCGGGTATATTTCTAATAATTTCCACTTTGACGCAATGAGGGGGCTGCACACCAGATCTTAATAAAGCTACAGCTCGTCCATCAATCATCTCAATTCCCAACCATAATTCTTCGACCAACTCACCAATAGCTTCTTTCTACAAAATCAACACAGGACCGGAAAGAAATGGCTTCCCATCACGTCCTCATCCTCGGCGGCCACGGCAACATTGCCCAGAAGCTCACCCCGCTGCTGCTCCGCCGCTCGTGGACCGTCACCAGCGTCATCCGCAAGCAGGAGCAGGTCCCGACCATTGAGAAGCTCGGCGCTGGCCTGCCCGGCACCCTGCACGTGCTCGTCCAGAGCATCGAAGATGTCGCCAGCCAGCAGCAGGCCCAGGACATACTCAACAAGGTCAAGCCCGACTACATTGCCTGGAGCGCCGGTACGTCGTACCTATTTTACCCCTCCCCCTCCATTGCGCCCCTCTTCCCCAAAACCCCCACGCTTCTGCCTCTTTCTCGTCGTATCTTGATTAACACATTTCACAGGCGCCGGTGGCAAGGGCGGTCCCGAAGCCACCTACAAAGTCGACCGCGACGCCGCCATCAACTTCATCCACGCCGCCGCCGCCACGCCCTCTGTGCGGCGCTTCCTGCTCGTCTCCTACAACGGCTCGCGCCGCGCCGCCGCGCCCTGGTGGTCCGCCGACGAGTGGGAGTCGTACAATACAAAGGTCAACTACGGCATCCTCGCCACCTACTTTCAGGCCAAGATTGCCGCCGACGAGGCCCTGTACGCCGCGACCAAGAAGCCCGGCGCCACCCTGACCGGCATCTGCCTGCGCCCGGGCACCCTCTCGGACGGCCCCGCCGGCAATGTCGTCCTCGGCAAGATCCCCCACGTCCAGGGCAAGGTGCCGCGCGAGTCGGTTGCCCGGGTCGCCGACGCGCTGCTCGCGGCTGATGGCGTCAGGAGCGGCTGGATCGACCTGCTTGAGGGCGACGAGTCGGTCAAGACGGCTGTCGATAAGGCTGTCAAGGAGGGCGTCGACACGGCCGAGGGCGAGGCCATTTATAAACAGTGACTGAAGAGGAATGGTGGTAAATTAAACGGGAAACTATAGTTTCTGTACTGAGTAAAAAGCTTTTCCTGTAACCGAGATCCTAGTCGGATCCTCCTCGCGCTGCTCATCTTTTACCGCTGTCGAATCTTGTGGAATCTGGTCTTCGTACCTGCATTTCAATTTCGTCCAGAAGCATGCTCTGGCGGCGATGTTCTTGACCAATGTTTGAGCATCTCCCTCCAAGAGCCGCCCCGAACCGGGCTCTTGCAGGGCGCCGAGTACAGTACTCTGTCCCTTTTCGTCCAAAGATGGATTCCTCTGTTCCTTTGAAAATATGCGTAACAGTATTCCAACTAGTAGTAAAATATATGAGTGCATTCATGACGCCCTGTAACGGCAGGACTGTGCCACTGACTGCGCTCAGCGGAAAATTGATGTGGCCGTCGTTGGCGATGCTGTACAATCTGTTCACTGAGCTTGGTATCCAAGTCACCAGCACTGTAAACCCAAAGATGAAGCTTGTGCGAAGGTATGCCATCTTGACCGGGTCAAGTCGCCTTAGACGCGAGGTCGCCGTCTCCTTGAGCCTGGTGATTTGCTGCGAGAAACTGGTCTTGTTGGACCTTGGAGCAGCTGACACGGAAGTGCGCGCAATCGAATCCATTGTGTGCAATGTGTGCGTTGTCTCTATAACATTTGCGGCGGACGATGAGACCGTAGCAACATGAGTGGGGGGCTGTTGGATTAGATGGCCTTGGTCGTCGCACGGTGAAAGGTCAGTCTCAACGTGTACTTCGGTCACGGCTATTCCATAGCACCCAGTCCGAGCAGGGCAAAACTGGTTACAGTCAGCGGCCGAAACACTATAACAATTGACACGGCTTACTTCTTCGGCAGAGTCATCGACATCGGTTGTCTGCACAGAGGGTAGGCGTCCACTCTTATCCAGGCTCTGGAGCGTCGCTCCACGCAGACGGTTACGATGCTGAAAGACGTGGTACCCAACGGCTATGTAAATAACAATAGACAAGAAAATGCAGATCCAAATGGGTATGTAATACGCGTAGAGTCGTACCAGGCTCCAATTTGGACCGATCCAGCACCAAAGCTGCCCATGTTAGCACCCTCCTCGACTCCCCCGCGATCTGCAGACTTACGGTTGCATCCCCAAACACTGGTCCACGAGATCGATCTTTGATCGAAATCAAAGTGATTGCAGAAATCAGAGGTCCCCCAAAACAGACCACACAGTAAGCCCAGATGTAGCGTGTAAACATTGCCGGATCGACGTTGCAGAAGAAGACGAGGAACACGTTGCATGCCATGGCGCAGGACCACCATGGATCGGCTTGCATGAACCTACTCATGTTAGAAACACGGAACCTCGATAGCTTCCAATTGCCTCTTACCACTCGAATATAAAGGCTTGGCCCTGGCACAAAGACGACTCTTCGCCCTGCAGCAATCCATCGTACCCAATCATCGATGCGATGCTAGCGCCCACATTGGCAATGGAGGCGAAGAGAAGAAACGTGTTTGGCGTCGTTCGCAGTTTCGGATAGACGAGGTACGAAGCCGCAATCAGCGCGATTGCAATCATGGACAGGCTCGCGCCGGTGCGCTCAATGGCCACCAGCGTAGCAATCTGGTCCGCCGACAGATCAGAGCCATCGTTGACAATCGCATCCATGGCCGTATGATTCATGCTGAGACTCTTGGCAGACAAAATCTTTGCATTGGAGAGGATTTGTTTTTCATGGCGTCATGCGGGAAACTTACGCGATAAATAGAATTTTTTTAGTCGCCGTTGCACAAGTCGCAAGCTCGTAACCGCACCCGCGCCAGGTGGCAACACAAGGACAAACATGCTCGAGGCAAGAGCTGCGAATGCCCCGAGTCGCGTATGCCGTACCCCGTTGGCATTAATGCAAGGATTCTAGTCTGGTATCACTCGTTTCTGCCTCACAGGTGACTAACGACACCGTGTCGCGCAGGTCCGCTATGTCGTGGTTCCAGGCAAACGCATCGGTTTGAAGCGAGCAATGCACACACGCAGCCCACGACGACAAAAGAAATGAAGGTGTGACGGCTGAAATGGTATTCAGCCTCACACAGTTTTGTGCGATGGGTTACAACACAGCATGCAATGAAATGTTTCAAAAATGAGTACCAAGGCACATGGCAACGAACACAGCACAGCACCACTGCGTGGCTTCCATTCGACTTTCCGCGTTATGCACTATACGAAACTGCTGCAATTACAGCTCGATCGACTCGAAACCATCGTCCTCGACAAGATAATAGTCCTTGACCAGAGCGCCAGCATACACCTTGGCCCACTGCTCCTCCGTGCAGGTACCCGGCTCCAGCACGTAGCATCGAGGCTCCGGCGCCGGGTAGCGCTTCGTCTTGTGATGCCAGGTGTTGCTGGGTCCCGCGGTCGCGAGCTCGTCCGTCACGTCGCGCCTGCCCGTCGCAATATCCTTGTTAAAGGTGGCGCGCATAAAAATCTCGTATGCGTGCACGGGCTGGTACGCGGGGATCATGTGGCCGGCCTGGAAGACGCGCGTAAAGGAAAAGTTGCCGTGCTGCCGCGTCAGGCCGCCGACGCCGTCGGCCGAGACCATGGGCGCGTAGCCGGCGGCCGCGAAGCCCGCAGCCTGCGCGTGGGCCACGGCCAGCGACGACATCTCGCCGCCAATCCAATTGCAGGCAAAGTCGCGGTCGCCGTACACGAGGTGCACCTTGACGCCCGTGTCGAGGAGGTAGCCGATGGCGTCGATGAAACCGCCCTTGAGGTGGTCGGCCGAGTCGCCAAAGTTGCTGGACACGGCTGATGATGTGGCGGTGAAATTGACGGGCACGCCGAGCGCTTCGAGGATCTCGCCGCGCGACAGATAGCCGTACAGATGTGGCGGCGGAAACGGGTCCTGCTTGTGGTGGGTAATGTCGAAGCGGCCGTGGTCGACGGTGCGAAAGGCCTTTTCGCTGGGCGAGGCGCACTCCTCGCTGATGCCGCAGATGGCTTTCCAGCCGCCGTCGCGCTCATCCTGAATGGTGATGCGGTCGCGGTCCTCGAGGACGTCCTGGCAGTGCAGAATCTGGTCGCGGCAACCGCCAGGCTCGGTAAAGTTGCGGATGAGCTCATCGTAAAACTCTTGCGTGTAAGCCTGAATACCGTAGGTCTGCGGAAACTTTGTTAGTGGTTGATCCTCTTGCGAACCAATAAACGCTGAGAAGACGTACATTGTTAAACGGAAAGATGATGCCAGCCTCTTCGCGGTGGGTGGCATCGATGACGCCGTTGATTATACCCAGCGTGTCCAGATGCATATAGTGAGCCGTCTTGTCGTCCAAGGTGCCGTTGAGGATCTTTTCATTCTGCTGCTGGAAGAAGCGCGTGAAGCCCGGGCCGTAGTGGCCGCCGTAGCTCTCGGCCCAGAGGCTGATGCGGTCGTCGTTGGGCTTGTAGTGCGGAAACTCCCAGAAAAAGGCCTGGGCAAAGTGCCAGAGCGCGTGGGCCGCCTCGGCGGTCGTGTTGACCGTGTGCAGCTTGTCGTCGCTGGACAGCGTGCCCACGCGGGTGGTGCTGTTGAGCTCCGGCACGTCGACCTTGGAGAAGTCTGTCGCGGTCCTGGTCTCCTCGCCCTCGCTGTCCAGCACAATGGTGAAGTTGGTGGGCGTGTCGTACGAGAAGCCGACCTGGTTGGGCTCGTCAATGTAGAGCATGTTGACGTGGTTGTTCCAGCTCCACGGGTTGTGTCGGGTGGTCTTGGAGTCCTCGTTGATGAGACAAGGGCCATTCTCCTGCAGCAAACCCATCATGGACGACGAGCCAGGACCGCCATTGAGCCAGATGGCGAGGGGGGCATTTTCGGGGTCATGGCGGGCTTCGAAGAACCAGAAAAAGCTGCAACGCGTTAGACTTGGACTTTGGTCGAGAGGCTATGATAGGCGTACGTGTTTGTGTCATACTCATGTCTGACACCGTGAATGTCTTCCAAGAGGCTGGCAGGGAGGTGGACATGGCCAGCATATGACTTGACGCCAGGGGTAGTCTCGCAGAGGCCGGGCTATGTAATGATGAGGATCGGCCATGTTTAAGTCTGAAAAAGAGTACTTTAAGCATACCTGTTTGTAGGAGATGGTCACGTTTTCGTGGAATTTGGATTTCAGGGTCTTGACGCCAGTCACGGGCGGGGGGAACTGGGCGGCAGCCAAGCCGGCGATGCTGCTCAACAGCAAGGCTTTTACGAACATGGTTAGTTGTTTCGCCGCTCTCGACGCGTGTCGCCTCGCATTTAGTGATGAAAATTTGCAGCGACAAGAAGAAGTTACGTTTTTCTACAAATAGCCAACTTTACGGCGCCTTGAGACAAGCAACCCGGATAGGTGGTTGGCAAGTGCGGAGCGCGGACATTATCTTGACTCAAACAGGTGGACGCGGGCCGCGTACCCGGGTCGACCCGTGGTGGACAAGCCCATCATGGACGAGGAACCAGGACCGTCGTTGAGCCAGATGGCGAGGGGCGCATTTCCGGGGTCATGGCGGGCGTCGAAGAACCAGAAAAAGCTACAACACGTCAGTCTTAGACTTGAGTCGAGAGGCCGACTTATATAAGATGCGTACGTGTTTATGTCATAGTCATGCCTGACACCGCGAATGTACACCAACCTGCGCGCCCATTACCAGGATGTGCACAAGCTGTCCATCGAGGCCCGACATTCACAACTTGAAAAGTATGCTCATTCCATTCATTGCCCATAAACTTGCCAGTAGCTTGCACGGAGGAGGTATAGACTGCTTGTTCGACCAGCGCAGCACGTTCTCGACGTTGGGCCGGCCTACTGGCTCTATACGGATACTCTTAAGATGGCCCAAATAACAAGCCTTCTGGCGCTCTGGCCAGTGATCCTTGATCGAGCACGCTTGTGGGTCTTTCCTTATTTTGCGGAATAAGGCAGAGACCTATGAATCCGAGCGGGTTCGTAAAAGGTACATCTTAACCCTGGCTCCTTTTTGGGCAGCGCCCTGATTGGCTATAACTACGCTTTAAATAACGATACAAGGACTTACGGATTTCTCATTATCTCGACCTTAAGGTCCAACTCCTATTTTATGATTATTCGTCCCTCCTTCCGTATACTAGTCAAGAACAATCAAGTGTCGGCATCCCGCAGCAGTACTGGGTAGGGCTGGATCTCTGTTGAGGCGAGCTGGCAACGGCAGAGTTGTCATCGGGCACGCCGACATTAACTTCCTTCAGGTTGCACCATTGATGGGTAATCTGCTCGCCAGTCAGACCCAATACACCCTGCCAAGATGGAAAATTGCTTTCCTTGTATGCATTGTCGATTCATACATGCAGTTGCTACTGAAATGAACTCTGATTTGCGCCTTCATATCATCTACTCGTACGCGTCAAGGAGAGAAGGCTCCAGAAACGACTTTCATTATTATTTCTTCTATTCTCGGAGGCTTTCGGTTTGATAGACATGTTTTAATGTAAATGGCAGCGCAGATGGCTGCCTGCCTGTCAGTGAAGAGACTACAAGGAGACTATAGACAGCCAGGGCAACGATAAAGAACCACATGGCCAAGAATATCTACGAACATAAACTATTTAATGCTCGAAAATCTCGGGTTCACAGACTATTATTTTCTAATAATAATGTTGGTATGCCATCTTAAAGACGGGTCTCCGTGATTTACACCGTCTCTCTCTTATCAGTTGGCTGAACTGACAAGGCCAACGACAAAAAGAAATTGAACTGCCAGCGCATGGGTGCAAACTCTCATCCCAGTGTGACTTCATTCCACTTGAGATCACACTCGGTGAGGTGTCTGTCAAACCTTCAAATGATGCGAGCAAATAAAGGAAATTTAGGGCTGGGATAATTGATGAGCTGATTCTGCTAATTGACGACAGAATTATGGCTAGAACACATCAAATAATACGTTAGAGTGGGCGCAATAACTATACAATTTTAGAATTTAATATTTCATTTGATAAAAACTTAAAAGTCTAGCAGCAGCCCAACCAGCACAGCAAAGGCGTGGCTTTCTTAGGCCTGTACCGGTGACCCCCACGACAACATGACACCACTTGACTCGTCCAAGCTTTTCCGATACCGAAGCGTTGGTATGATATAGTGTCATGACGCATGAATCGGATCTATAGCATTTGAGCTTTCTCGATGGAGCTGGCCCATTATCAATTTCTTAATGGTACAA
Source organism: Beauveria sp. NWAFU-1 (assembly GCA_024472245.1). Classification (NCBI taxonomy): domain Eukaryota; kingdom Fungi; phylum Ascomycota; class Sordariomycetes; order Hypocreales; family Cordycipitaceae; genus Beauveria; species Beauveria sp. NWAFU-1. The sequence continues at coordinate 2,501,607 of JANBXD010000006.1, read as the reverse complement.
GCCGATATCTATGGGACCAAGTCATCCTCTGAGTATAGCCTCACGTAGCCCTTGTTGTTTTCGCAGCTGCTAAGATAATTGGAGGTCTGCTATCTTGCTCATGCAGAGCTCTTGTAACTATAAAGAAGCTCGCTTTCCGCATCGCATTCCCAGAACCCCAACCTCTCCATCAGCTTTCTGTCTTCTCACCAAGCTCGAGACCAATTACAACTTGCTCAACATGCGCGACTGGTTCAAGGAACGCTCTGAGGATAAGTACTACCACAACTGGTAAAGATGGCGTATGGAGATGTGAGGACCTATAGGAAGTCTGTAATGAAGGTTCTATCTATTAACCACAACGTTAGAGTTGTTAATTAATTTATAGCTAATATGAGGCATTGATACTAGGGCTAGCTCCTCTATAGTAAACTTACTGTACAGGCCACTATACGAGTCTCTAGTATACTACATCTACTACCTAATTTACTGATGAGTTCTATTATTACTACGCTTATAACTCTATAGCTATCGCTATTCTTTTTACGGAGGTCTAGCTAGCGTTAGGCCGGCTTGTCTTGAGCTAGCTCGCCACAGGCTGGCGCGTCTGAAGGCGGCGCGTCTGAAGGCTCCTCACAGGCCCGCAGGCGGCGGCCTTGACCTCACGGCCGATGACGATAATCCGTACGTCCCGGAAACATCTCCGCCTCAGGCGCATCAGCGCTTCACGGCGACTCTCAGACCCCAGGATACAGACTTGACGTCGTCGAGGAAGCCGGAGACTCTGCTACCGCCACTGCCGCCTTTGCAGAGGGCCGTAGAGATCGTAATGGTCATGTTTTCTACAAACTGAAGGTGTCGTGCATTCAGCAAGTGAATCATTAAGCAAAGCCATAACTTGAGCCACAAATTGGTTGGTAACTCTTGTGTTGTGCTTGGCAAATAGACAAAACCAGCAGGTGGACGCGGGTCGCTGATTTAAGGAATCTTGTTGCTGTATAGGTTAGTAGAAATCATATCTCTGTAGTCGATGCAGTCTGACTTTAATGGGACCTGATTCAGCGTTGGAATAGGAGTGACCGATTCAGATTAAGAAGATTCGATAATGGGAAAACAAAGAGAATCGAGTAAATCAAGAAATTAAGGAGGTGTCAAAAAAATTCCTCAGAATGTGAAAGATGCACCAGTATCACTGAGATAATGAGATTTGAGTAGCTTATTTAGCAAATTCGTACAGCGACGCTCTTCATCTGTATCGCCAGAGACGATGATAGCGTCTACCACAACATGTGATCGGGGTGGCAAGAGAGGAAAGTTCCCAGACTTAACTGAGAGGATGCTTGACAATGCGCATTGTTTGTGATCACCGATGAAACTGGCCACAGAATTCCGAGAGTGCATATTTTCTCTTTCTTCCATGAACAAGTATTATCCTCGGTGGCGACTATCGCGGATGAGCACGCTGCAGCACCGTTTGATCAAGGCTTGGGATCCTGATGAATGAGGATGAGCTGCTTCTGCCTCTGTTGGATTCAACATTACCATATTTCTCCTTATCATCTTTCCTATATATCTTATCTGTCCTTTTTTTTATTTTCTGATACTGTCTTCTGGTGGTCTTCTGGTAGTGGCCATCACGCTAACTTAATGAAAGCAGACGCTGCTGTTTGGAGAGAAAGAAGTGCAGATGTCGCTGAGTAACCAAGGGCCACTGTCGAAAAGATGTTTGTGCTTGTATGAATTAGCGAGTCCGTGAAAGTGAATAGCTCTGACAGTAATCTCTACATGTAAATAGTCTATTGTTGGCTGCATATACTACCGGGTATCTTCGCACATGGCTATCACTAGTTACCTAGTTGCTAGTCCTGATAGTCGTGGATATGCTCGCAGGTCTGATGGAACCTTTCATGGACAGATGCTTTTTGCATGAACAGGGCCCCAGCATGAATTTGATCGTCACGGCTCAGACGGCTCGTTAGCTTCGTCTGTGCAGATTCGGCGGAGTCTGGCGACGCGGCAACGATGGCGAAGGCCGGTGCTAATAAACCACGTGGACCAGCATCAGTGCTGACTTTTTGTCTGGAATGTGGAGGCCCTTTGTCGGCGTACTCTTCCATCCCGCGAATTAATTCAGATGGGAAAAAATAACAGCACTGTAATCATAAGCCTGAAGAAAGTGATGACGAAAGTGGACAGTGGCGCTAAGCCCCAAGAAGCTGCTGCGTGGTAATGCGCCACTGGGTGCCTTGATTTTTAGCGTCACAGGCAAGTCCCCGCTACAAGCTTGCCAGTCGCCGGTATCATCAGTGCGTTTCAGCGCAGTGACAGGCCATTGGCCGCTAAAAAAAATAGTGCCCGCTGGTTCATCCACTGTAATCAGCGCAACACGACAAGTCTGCCGTGCTGCGGCTGCTGCCAGCAAATGGACCCGTGGGCCCTGGGCCGTGGGCCCTGGACCCTTCTCAGGTTGGCCGGTAAGGTATGCAAGATCGACGCTGTACAATACGATACTCATCCTCACGCCTCTGTCGTCATTTCTTCTTTTCGGCCCCGTGCAATCTAATTTTTTTTTTGGGTTCCCTGTATCCCTTCATGCTTAACCTCTTTCTTATTCCAGGATCAGCCTCTTAAGCTGAACCCTATCTCGACACCTTCAAACCGCCCTGGCAACCGCGTCTTTTAGCATTTTGCCAAGCTTTCTCGACCGTTGTGGCTTGGCTTCCTCTCCACCAACTTCGAGCGCGACCATCATGACGGAGCAGACGCAGACACAAGCGCCACCGCTGGCGACAATAGCCGTCAGTAGCAAAAAGGCCAAGGGCGCCGAGACCAATGGCTCTACACACGTGAACGGCTCCTCCAAAGATTCAGACGACCAGCCGAGCGGCACCTCCAAGGAAGACAGCCAACCAGCCAAGTCCAAGAGACGCCCGCGCGGTGGCTTCGACGCGACCAAGCTTCCCGACGCGCCGCAAGGCTACACTGTCCGCTTTACCTTCCACTCGGCTTCCAATCTCGCCCCCGGCGACCTCAAGTCCGCCTCTTCGGATCCCTTCCTCCACGCTACCCTCAAAGTCGCCGGCCTGAAGCGCCACAAGGAGGACCCGGACCTGACGCACCGCACGCGCACGCTGCGCCGCACCCTCGAGCCGGAATGGAACGAGCAATGGACAGTCGCCAACGTCCCGCCCACGGGCTTCACGCTCAAGTGCCGCCTCTACGACGAGGACTCGCCCGACAAGGATGACCGCCTCGGCAACGTCACCATCCGGATCCCGCGACTGTACAGCGAATGGGAGGGCATCCCGCCGCCCGGTCGCACCTTTGAGGGCAAGAAGCGCGTCATGAGCAAGCGCGCGTACCTTTTGAAGGCCGTCACGGATGTGTTTCAGTCCAACACGCACATGTCGCCGCTCGTCACGATTAGCATCGAGCTGCTGGGGCCCTCGGATCCGCCGCACGGCCACATCTACACCGTCGGGCCCGCGAGCTGGGTGCAGCACTTTAGTCCCATGATTGGGAGGCTGGCCGGCATAAAGGTCGACGACGAGAAACAGGGCGAGTCGCCGTCGCAAGGTGAACAGCAGCAACGGCAGCAGCATCAAGCAAATGGCGAGAGCTCAAGCTCGGACAAACAAGCAAACAAGAATCAGCGCTACGAGTGAGTACTAGTCGAGACTTCTTCTGCGAGGGGCGCGCGCACATCTCCGCAACAGCATGCTAATCGTCGCAGCTTCCGCGCCATTGAGATGCAGCTCGTCGGCCCCATCCCGCCTAGCATGTACCACCGCTTCGTCGCTTTCCGGCCCGTCATCGGCTCCATGTTCATGTCCACGGGCATCCGCGGCAAGATCCTCAACAAGGCCCTGCACAAGCAGCACAACCGCATCTACAATTTTGACCGCAGCACCGAGTATGGAGACTTCCCGCCGTGCTCCGAGGCCGCCACGCGACAGTTTCTCAAGATGGCGCGCTTCGACCAGGGCGGCCGCGTCTTCACCTACGTCCTCACCCTCGACTCCCTCTTCCGCTTCACCGAGACGGGCAAGGAATTCGGCATCGACCTCCTCAGCAAGCACACCATGCACTCCGACGTCGAGACCTACATTGCCTACTCGGGCGAGTTCTTCATCCGCCGCCTCGAGCGGCCCACCGCCTCCGACGACGCCGACCCCCCGCACCTCCGCACCCACCCCGCCGACGACCACCTCCCCGGCGGCCCGCCCTCGGACGCGCCCCCGCAGGACCCTTCCTACTACCAGCTCGTCATCGACAACGACTCGGGCACCTACCGCCCGGACAAGTCGGTGCTGCCGGACCTCAAGGCGTTTTTCGAGCGCAACTTTCCCGGCCTCGGCATCGTCGCCATGCACTGGGAGGACGACGAGCTGCAAAAGATGAAGGACGCGCAGCACCAGGCCAAGAAGAAGGAGGGCAAGGTGCTCCACGGCGTGCTCAACCGCAGCACGAGCAGCATCAGCTCCGCCGAGAGCGAGCTCGAGGATCGCCAGCAGAACTGGGACGCGGCCAAGAGCAAGCGCGAAAAGGCCCTGGAGGCGCTCGAGCGGCCCGGCACTGTTAAGGACAAGGCAAAGCGTGCTCTGCATTAACCTAGGTTTCTAGATTTTGGTGGATTCGTCATGTACAGATTGTCGCGGTATTGGTTTAGTCTAGTTTTTATCATGATACCTCCTACAAGCAATGAATTCTACCGAGCATCATTATGCAGTCTCCAGACATTCATGTGCACATATATGGTCTAGGCTCCAATGCTGCAGTCATGCACGTGGGCGGCCCACAGACACATGGCTCGTCACGCAATGTTAAGTTATGCTTAATTTGTAGTTTATTCTGAAAAGTATAGAATAAAAACATCCATGTGTACCGTGTATACCCACGTTTCTGGATGTACTGCAAATGTTTCGTCTCGGTCTCTTGCTGATTGATTCCCTTCGGAACTTTGTTCTGCCACAGCTTGCAGTATTCGCTGATGCCTGGGACGTGTTTACTCTGATTGCTCAAATATGGCCTCTCATCTTCGCCGAGGCAAAAACGGCGAAACCTGCTTGCGGCGGATAATTCTTCGCGGTGGTGTCTGGGGCATCTGACCCGGCCTGGGCTTTTCAGGCGATGGCCTCGCGAGCTCGTCTTCGTCCAGCGCAGCAATCGGCGTAACGCAGCGTCGTTTGCAGTCATGACTTGCTTCCCGATCTGGGCTTTCCGTGGCTTTCCTTTTCTTCTGTAGCAGGCACTTGCCGGGAGACGCAGTCACATCAGCTTTGGGTTTGAGGCTGTCCGCCTGGTCCTACTGCGGCATGAGCTCTCGCTGCCAAGGCGGCTGCTGTATTATTTCCTGCGCGAGCCCCATCAAGTCATTCTTGAACTTTCCAATCGGGCTAAGACATCTGGCCGGCACGAGCAAATTTCTGGCAGATGAAGACAGCTCGAACTTGTTTCGTGACAGCTGCTTGGCCGGCCCTCGTGGAGCAAACGATTCCGCTACCTCAATGTCCTCCTCAGAGAGGCACCAGTTGACGGGTGAACCGAGAATCATCGTCGCTCCCAAGGCTTGGAATCTTTCTAGCAGGTGTTGCGTGTAGGCCACTAGCAGGCTGTTGACATCACGAGGTGCTTTGTGCGGGAAGCAGTGGAGATATCGGTCTCTGGCCCGGACAAACGCAAGAATCAAATCTCTGGTGATGCTGAGCGGCAGCTTGCCTCCTTTCGCGCGGCCAACGCCTTTCCAAAATTCATCCGGTCCTTTTGTAGTAAGTGTAGTCCACAAGCAGTTGCTTGCAAGCATCAGTTGGCCCAGGCTGCTCTCTGCTGCCACAGGGCCGGACGGGGCATGGGCATGCAGGGCATCGATCACATCGTCGTCGCGCTTGTTGCGGCCAGTCATTGGCACCTTGTCGAAGAAGAAAAGTCCGTGAATGTTTCTAAGCCGTGTTTTGATGGATTCGCGCATGTTCATCGATTCGGTGACTCCTGTCATTTTGGCGACGGCGGCAGCGAAGTAGGGACAAACGAGGCTTGGTGGGAAGAGGCTCAGGCTGTTGTGAGTATTTAATTGAGCATACCTGGAGCTATTGAGTCAACAGCAGAAGATGGATTATAAAGGCCTAAGCAATAGACGGTGTATTGAAGAAAGTAAAGCAACTTAGATGGCTAGCTGACTCGGCGTTTGTGGGCTGACAAGACGTGGCAGTTGGCAAGAGCTGGCAGCTGGCGACGAGTAATAGCTAATAGTCAGGCATCAGCTGTTCACATTTCTATAAATATCTTTCGCGTCTTCTACCTATGTACCGTTGTGTTTGTTGATTCAGGTATTTCTCATCTTATCCCTTAGTAATGCTTTATTATTCACTTTCTCGCCTTTTTTGGTATCACCCTCTACTCACAATACAGTTCCAATTCAGCTTCATTGATCACACTGATATTATTCTCACTAGTGCGATTGTACATATTTCTCTCGTCTTCTATTCGTTCCATGGCTGTTGGCTGAAAGTCGGGAAGGCAGGCTGCGCACTGTTCGGTTGCCCGCTCTATTCTGCCCCTGGTTATTTGTTACCGGTGTTGTAAGGAAGTATCTGATGTGTCCGTTCACTTAGTGAATACATGTTCGTTCCATGTATCCCTCCAGTAACTCAGTGTTAGTACAAACAATTCGAACGCCCCGCTAGTTTGCTGCGGAGTGCAGTGATGCAAGGCTGCGTCATATCATACCCCACGATTCACAGCGAGAACGTTGTGTGCCGAAGCAGGTACGCTTTTACAACTTCATCACACCGCGAAATTAATTGCCTCAGCTTGTCGTGGCTTAATGCCTAGTCACTACAACTCCGAGGACGGATGCAGGGTAGCGCTGATCACTGTCCACAATTGCAGCTACTCGTTGCGTTTGGACACGCGAACAACCCTTACTTGGCCTGGATAAACTGGCCAAAAGAAAATCTCCTGCAACAAGTCCAATTCATTTGGTCGATTATTGTCCGAGGCACCGGCTTGTGGCAGCAGGCCGGCGGCGCAAGTACGAGAAAGGTACAAGCAAGGTACCTGGCTGCACGGTAGGGCACTTCTGTTTGCTGCGAAATGTATTTGATGGGGCTGACAGCCCGCCCGCCCTGCAGAGTATCCACGAGTCAACTCAGCAGGGCATGGCGCCATTGTGTTTTCGGCGACGGAACCACAAATGTCCAGTGTAGCACCACGCAAGATCCAATCATGCTGGCCTCCCACCTGCCCCTACCTACTTTTCGCGCTTCGTATAAATGGATGAGCGCTGTTTCGCTGCGAGATTTCCTGCTGTGCGTATACACTTTGTAGCCTCTTGTACTGCCTCTGGCTCCCCGCTTGGCGCCCGCTCCGAATAGTCTCATAGGCTTAATGACGACAGGGATCCACCCTTCTCGGCGGTACAATGGGCAGGTAGCAGGTACGTACCTTTGCTGCGTGTTTTGGTGGGCTTTCAGGTACTTCGACACCCCCTCTGCCCCGCCATGCCATCCTGTCCCGCCATCTGAGAAAGCTACGTTTGGCTCTCTTTTAAACCCTGCCATCGCCGCTGTTTCGTGCTGCGGGCTCTCTTCTTACATTCCCGATCTTTTCCAAATCTTTTGCTCGTCTCCAATCTTGCAAAATGGGTGTTACTAAAACTGTCATCAAGGAGGGCTCCGGCGCAACGCCCAAGCCGGGCCAGACCGTTGTCATTGAGTACACTGGCTGGTTGAAGGATACCAGCAAGTCTGACAAGAAGGGCAACAAGTAGGAGCTTCACAAGACCCCGCGTTTAGCTTTTTTAACCAGAATTCCCTCTCAGGTTCGACTCCTCTGTCGGCCGCAGCGACTTTGAGGTCAAGATTGGTGTTGGACAGGTCATTCGAGGTAATACAAAGCTGTCAATCACCTGCGCGCTAAATGTTAACACGGCTATAGGCTGGGATGACGGTGTTACCCAGATGAAGGTTGGCGAGAAGGCCACCCTTGATATCAGCAGGTATGTTTGCTTCCGCTGCGCAATTCGAATCTTCCCGATACTAACTCCATGTCTAGCGACTTTGGCTACGGCTCCCGGTGAGCACTTTGCTTGATGCCTCACACCGGCGAACTTTTAGTTGTACGCGATACTAACCTATCTATCTATGCAGCGGCTTCCCTGGCCACATTCCCGCCAACGCTGACCTCATCTTGTAAGTTCAAAAATAATCTATCAATGAACCACTGATGACTAACCGCGCGTTGTAGTGATGTTGAGCTCAAGACCGTCAGATAGACATTTCGAGATTCGTCGTTTGCTTAGTGCCTAGCGGAAATGGAGCAGCGCGCAAAATGCGCCACGAGAACTCCCGATAGAAAAACACGTTTCATGTCTAGCTTGTCAGATATAAATTAAAAGCAGTAAACTATCCGTCTTCTGTACCCTTGTGAAATACAGCTTTCCGCCGCGGTAACTTTTATCAATCATTCTCTTTGTCGTAGCCTTGTCCTTCCATCTCCTTCTACACACCCGCGTTGCCGCCCCACCAGTTGCCTGGCACTGCCCCTCCTCATGAGCCGCCACCCCGTTAGCTAAACATGCCTGCATCATCTAAATAGTCATCGAACGAGAGCAGTTCCAGACACCGGCCACCATCTTTCTACTGCCCACGCATTTCTTCTGACAAACCCAAACTCTACGACTCATTCCCAACATTTGAGTGTTCTCTGAACGCTCCATTGTCCGCCACCAGACAGTTTTTCCAGCGACAGACCTCCTCCCTTCGTGCGGCATCCTCTGGCGGGGTAGAGCTCGACCTGGGTGCTAGCTCACAAACCTTCAAAATTTCCTCCCAGCTACCTGGCTCAGGCGCACTGGGCAAGCGAAAGCTCTCCAACGGAGCAGCTCAACCTGATATAAAGAGAACCATGTCGGTATGTGACATTCGCCTTTCTGGCTCAAAGGGGCGCTGCATCGCTCGGCAAGTCCGTGGTGGCGATGGCTAATCATCACGCAGGGCATCACCGACTCTACCTCCAAAATGCAAGTCGACGGCGCGGCTGCCGGACAGTCCGAGATCGACGAGTCCCTCTATAGTCGTCAGCTCTATGTGCTCGGCCACGAGGCTATGAAGCGCATGGGTGCTTCCAACGTTCTCGTTGTCGGCCTGAAGGGCCTCGGTGCTGAGATTGCCAAGAACGTTGCCCTTGCTGGAGTCAAGAGCCTGACGGTCTATGATCGCGCCCCTGTAGCCCTGCCCGACCTCTCCTCTCAATTCTTCCTCACTCCTGCCGATGTTGGCAAGCCCAGAGACCAGGTCACAGCTCCCAGGGTAGCGGAGCTGAACGCATACACTCCGGTTAGCGTCCACGACTCGCCCAGGTAAGTCACAAGCCAATTCTCCCACGGTAATTTTATTAATCCAGTTAGCCTCGATGAAAATCTCTCTCAGTTCGACAAATACCAAGTTGTTGTTCTTACCGGCGTTCCGATCTTGTCACAAAAACTCATTTCCGACTATTGCCACTCCAAGGGCATTTACGTCGTCATCGCCGACACCTTTGGTCTGTTTGGATCGCTCTTTTGCGATTTCGGAAAGAACTTTACGGTTGTAGACCCGACCGGCGAGACACCCACGCACGGCATCATCGAAGGCATCGACGAGGAGGGCCTCGTTTCCGCTCTGGACGAAACCCGACACGGTCTCGAGGATGGCGACTACGTTACATTCTCCGAGGTTGAGGGAATGGAAGCCCTCAATGGCTGTGACCCCAAAAAGGTCACCGTTACTGGGCCCTACACCTTTTCCATTGGCGACGTCTCTGGCCTTGGTCAATACAAACGCGGAGGTATCTACCAGCAGGTCAAGATGCCGAAGATTCTCGATTTCAAGAGCTACACCGACTCGGTCAAGGAGCCCGAATTCCTCATCTCCGACTACGCCAAGTTTGATCGTCCCCAGCAACTGCATCTTGGATTCCAGGCTCTGCATGCCTTCCAGGTTGCGAAAGGCCGACTCCCCAACCCCATGGATGACGCCGATGCCGCTGTTGTCATTGGTGCAGCTAAGAAGTTTGCCGAAGAGGAGAAGCTCGAGATTGAGGTCGATGAGAAGCTTCTTAAAGAACTGAGTTATCAGGCTCTCGGCGATCTTTGCCCTATGGCCGCCTTCTTTGGTGGTGTTGCAGCCCAAGAAATTCTCAAGGCCGTCTCTGGAAAGTTTCATCCGATCAAGCAGTGGATGTACTTTGACTCTCTAGAGTCTCTTCCTACCTCTACCAAACGTACTGTCGAGTCGTGCAAGCCTATTGGCAGCCGCTATGATGGCCAGATTGCCGTTTTCGGAAAGGAGTACCAGGACAAAATCGCAAACTTGAGGCAATTCCTCGTTGGCGCTGGCGCCATCGGCTGTGAGATGCTCAAGAACTGGGCCATGATGGGACTGGGATCCGGGCCCAACGGCAAGATCTTTGTGACTGACAATGATTCGATTGAAAAGAGTAACCTGAACCGCCAGTTCCTCTTTAGAGCTGCCGATGTTGGACACATGAAGAGTGACTGCGCGGCCAGGGCTGTTCAGCGCATGAACCCAGATCTCGAAGGCCATATCACGACCTTCCGTGATCGTGTCGGTGCCGAAACTGAGGACGTCTTTAATGCCGACTTTTGGAACGGCCTCGACGGTGTCACCAATGCTTTGGACAACGTTGAAGCCAGAACCTACGTCGACAGACGCTGCATCTTTTACCGCAAGCCCCTGCTCGAGAGTGGTACTCTGGGCACCAAAGGCAACACTCAGGTTATCTTGCCGAACATGACTGAATCATATTCTTCCTCCCAGGATCCTCCCGAAAAGGAGTTTCCAATGTGCACAATTCGCAGTTTCCCTAATCGTATCGAGCACACAATCGCCTGGGCCAAGGAGCACATGTTTGAGCGATGCTTTGTCAACGCTCCCCAGACCGTTAACCTGTACTTGAGCCAGCCCGAATTCTTGACCACCACACTCCAACAGGGCGGCAACCAGAAGGATACGTTGGAGACTATCCGAGACTACCTGACTGCGGACCGTCCCAGAACTTTCGAGGATTGCATTGCATGGGCCAGGAACTTGTTCGAGGTTGAGTTTGCGAACAAGATTCAACAGCTCCTGTACAACTTCCCCAAAGACTCAACAACATCTTCTGGCGTGCCTTTCTGGTCCGGAGCCAAGCGCGCCCCTGACGCACTCAAGTTTGATCCCAACAACCCTACCCACTTTAGCTTCATCGTCGCTGCCGCCAGCCTCCACGCCTTCAACTACAACATTAAATCTCCTGGCAATGACAAGGCCATTTACCTGCGTGAGCTTGAAAATGTCATTGTTCCTGATTTCAACCCCGACTCTCGAGTCAAGATCCAAGCCGATGACAAGGAACCTGATCCGAACAAGGACATCTTCACAGACGAGGATGAGCTGCAGAGACTGACAGCTTCGCTGCCGTCTCCCAGCAGCCTCGCAGGCTTCAAGTTACAGCCTGTTGACTTTGAGAAGGATGACGACTCGAATCACCATATTGACTTCATCACCGCATGCAGCAACTTGCGCGCCGAAAACTACAAGATCGATCCTGCGGACCGACACAAGACCAAGTTTATTGCTGGCAAAATTATTCCTGCCATCGCCACTACTACCGCTCTTGTGACTGGCCTCGTTGTTCTCGAGCTGTACAAGGTAATTGACGGCAAGGACGACATTGAGCAGTTCAAGAACGGCTTCATTAACCTGGCGTTGCCCTTCTTTGGCTTCTCGGAGCCGATTGCCAGCCCCAAGGTCGAGTACACTGGCCCTGATGGCAAAGTTGTGCTCGACAAGATCTGGGACCGCTACGAGGTCAAGGATATAACCATCCAGGAGCTGGTCGACTTTTTCAAGGCCAAGGGCTTGACGGTGCTGTCGCTCAGCCACAGCGTCAGCTTCTTATTTGGCGCTTGGATGCCAACTGCCAAGGCGCGTCTACCGCTCAAGATTAGTGAGGCAATTCAGCAGGTCACCAAGAAGCCTGTGCCTGCGCACATGAAGGAGCTGATTGTAGAGGCGTTGGTAGAGGACGCGAACGAGGAAGATGTTGACGTTCCTTACGTGAAGGTGACGTTGGAATAGAGGAGGAAGGATTAGAGGCGTAAAAGCCACGACTAGAGTTACCCTTGATGAATGAAAAATGTATTCGATGACGCTATGCTTGTGCCTGCCACGGCTTTGAGTTTGATGCTGCGTTGTGACACGACACGCTGCTTGACTGGCCTTCTTCCGCGTCTCGTAATCGACACAGATTTTCCCCGAAATTCCATCTTGTTTCCCAGCACGCGCGAAGTCCCCTCGGGGTCCAGCGTCGCCAGAAAAGACCCAAAGCCGTACAAGTTATTGTGGACAAGTGCAAAAAATTGGTACACTACTGCACCTGGGATTAATCAGCGCAGGTTAGTTTTGTCATCACTCATGAATCAACCAACTGCTTAGTTGACTTGAAGCAGTTTAGTGCGATTTTCTCAAGCACCCTGATTAGGTCAGGATATCGTCAGCTTCCACTAGTCTAAGCTTTTTGCCGTCGAGGGGCCGGCCCAGCTCCGTATACTTATAAGGCGACAAGCTCGCCGCAAACAGAATCATTGTACCCAACAAGAAAAATCTTGAATCTACGGTCAAAAGCTGCCAATGAACATTGCCCAGCTCAGCCGTCCAGCGCTTTCGCACTACAGCATACTATTTTCCGTCGTCAAGCGTGCATCCGTCTCGGCCGGTGCAGCTCCCCGCACAACTCGGTTCCGTCATTACAGCGCGGGGTCGTTGCGTCTTCTAGCCACCCCTCCATCACGAGCTCCCTCCTACACGGCCTCTTTTTCCACGCAATCCATCAAAATGGTAAGCTTTCCTACGTCTGTGAAATACTTATTTCGAACAATGTCTGAGCTGACTCGTCAGTCCAACGCCGCCAAAATCACCGACTGGGTCGCCCGCGACGACAAGTCGGGCGAGTTTAAGCGCCAAGTCAGCTCGTTCCGCGACCACATCTCGCGCGAGGCCGGCGCAAAGTATCCTCCCGAAAAGGACCGCTACCATCTCTTTGTCTCTTATGCCTGTCCTTGGGTATGCATCCCCTCTTTGCCGTCACCTTTTTTTTTCCTTCCAAATCACAGCTCTTTGCTAATCACCTCTAGGCCCACCGCACACTCATCGCCCGCAAGCTCAAGGGCCTCGACAAATTCATCACCTTTTCCGTCGTACACTGGCACCTTGGAAACGGCGGCTGGCGCTTCGTCACAAAAGACGAAAAGGAACCGGGCGAGAATGTGGTTCCCGACCCCATTCCCGGCCACGAGGCGTTTACGCACCTGCGCGAGGTCTACTACGAGTCGCAAAAGGACTATTCGGGGCGCTTCACGGTGCCGGTGCTGTACGACAAGAAGACGAAGCAGATTGTGAATAATGAGAGCAGTGAGATTTTGCGCATTTTTGGATCCGAGGTATGTGGGCTTTCCGTGTACATGGAAGATGAGAGAAGTTTACTAACGGGTTAGTTTGACGATTTGCTGGATGAGAAGCACCGCGGTATCGACATTTACCCCGAGGCGCTCCGCGGCGACATTGAAGACGCCCACAAGTGGCAGTATGACCTCATCAACAACGGCGTCTACAAGTCGGGGTTCGCCACCACGGCAGAGGCCTATGAGCACAATGTCGTTGCCGTCTTTGAAGCGCTCGACCGCGTCGAGAAGCACCTCCAGGGCCAAAAGGAGGGGCCGTACTACTTTGGCAAGACGCTGACCGAAGTCGACATCCGACTGTACGTTTTTTCCTCCCTCTACAATGAAGTGACAAAAGGGTTGGGCTAATTTCTGACAGCTACGTCACGCTCATCCGCTTCGACCCCGTCTACGTCCAGCACTTCAAGTGCAACATTCGCGACATTCGCTCCGGCTACCCCGCCATCCACGCGTGGATGCGCAACCTGTACTGGAAGCACCCCGCGTTCCAGGACACGACGCAGTTTGAGCACATCAAGTGGCACTACACCCGCAGCCACACCCAGATCAACCCGCTGTCCATTACCCCGGTTGGTCCTCTGCCCAACATCTTGCCGCTTGAGGAGGAGGTGGCCGCTGTCGCTGCTGCCAAGTAGTGCGGTTGTGAGTGAATTACATTGGGGAGACAAAAAGTTTGTACATGTCGGTAATTGATTGAACATGAAAGTTTTGTACATGTAAAAAATCGATTCAAAATGGCAAAACTCCTAACAATGACGTAATAACTGTACTCTATAATCATGACCATGAAAAGAACCTCTACGCCGTCCTATGTTTTTGTGTACCCGTTTCTAAGAATGCTCCATGTAGAATCCCCTGTATCCCTGCTCGTACATGTCCTTGCGCTTGGTCCACGACTTTTTCATCGCCGGCCACTCTCTCTCCTCCACCTCGGCCTCCCGCGCCGCGCCCTCGGCCGCCCAGCGCTCCACCGCGCGGTCCCGCTTCGCCGCATCGGCGGCCGTCAGCGGCCTGGCCGGCTCGTCCCACAGGTGGCAAGCGTGTCGACGCGCGGCGGCGCCCGTCTTGGCGAGGTGGGCGCGGCTGTGGGCGTTGAGCTCGCTGGCGAGCATGTAGGCGGCGCGGGGCGGCAGCGCGCTCGTCGCCGAGTAGCGGTGCGTGAGCAGCATGCGCCGCAGGAGGCGGAAGCGCTGCAGATGTGCGTCGGGGCTGGCATCGGGCGGGAGGGGCGTGTTGGCCTGCGCGAGCTTGTAGATGTAGTCGAGTCCGAGTGAGAGCTTACCACAAGCATGAGTATGAGATGTTGTGTGTTTGCGACTACGGTAAGAGGGTCGAGCTTACATGTGCTTGTACGTGCTCATTGGCACTGCCCGTGGATAGGTAGTCGACCTCGTGGGCGCCCCAGGTCACATCGTACATGGCGACTTGCTTGAATGCTAACGCCGCAATCTCAGTCAGCGTCTCATGCCGCATCTCACCCAATAAAGACGTTTCTCACCTGACAAGACGATATTCTCCAGGAAATCGTGAATACACGCCAGCTGATTATTCGCCTTGACAACGTTTTCATTATACAGCGCCGCGCTCAGTTGAAAATTGACCTCTGTGCGCCAGCTCAAGTCCGCTTTGCAGTCGTCCTCATCCCTAAACAGCAGCCCGCAGTAAATCTCGTACCCGTACAGCATGCGGTGAATCCTCGCCGTCTCCGCCCTCGTCGCCCTGCCGCGCTCCCGCAGCGCGCCGTCGCCGCCGACCAAGATGTAGCCGTCGTCCTCGCACGCCGGCAGCGCGGCGGCGACCAGTCGCGCCGTCAGATCCTCGACGACGCCGTGCGCCCTGCTCATGGAGACGACGTCGGCGAGCGACAGGCCCCAGGGCCAGATGCCGAGCGGGCCGGTCTCGGAGCCGGCGGCGGCGGCGGCGGCGCGGTCATCCAAGGGCGCGAGCCAGTCGTCGGCGAAGCGGCGGACGGCGGCGGTGGAGGCGCGGTCGACGCGGCGTGCGGCGTGGGCGGCGTAGGCGAGGCGTGCGGTGGATGGGCTCATCTGGGCGTCGAGGATGTCGCGGGTGATGCGCGCGGGGTCCTCGGCAAAGGCGGCGTGCAGGCACGGGTGCGCGAGGACGGCGGAGCCGAGCGAGCGGAGGCTGTCGAGCGAGCGCAGGACGAGGCCGAGGACGTGCAGCGGCGTCTGGGTGAGGGTAGCTTCAGAGGTGGGCATGGTGGTGGTGGTGGTGACGGTGGTGGTGATGTTGATCAATTCATGTCCTGTATGTAAAGAAAAGAAGAAGAGAGGATAAGGAGAGGGGAAAAGTAAAAGAATGAGGGATAAGAGTGCAGAGTGATGACGGCGTGGGGGATGAGGAGCGAATCAGGCTGGAAGCTTATTCTTGGGCTCGTCGTGAGTGGCGGTGGTGGTGGTGGGCTTTTTGACGCCGAGAGAATAATGCAGTGGGGAATGTTGTGTGATTCTCTCGGGAAGCTCTAGATGACGGAGATCGGGCAGGAAAGAAAGGACCAAGGCGGAGAGGGAAAGAATGAGAGAGAGGAGGGCAAATGGGTAGAGGCCCAAAACCTTGGCTGGGGAAGGGAATCTCGAATCTAAATTGTAGACGTCATCCCGACGTTGCCCGTTGGCTTGGTTTCGCAAGCCCACTTACACGCCCACTGGAAACCTAAACGAGAGAGAGATAAAAATACAAGACAAAAAGGCGGCTCAATGGAAAGCCGAGGTTGTTTCAGCTCGTTGGTTCTTTTACCCCAGCTTCCCTTTCCCGCAAGCAACTACTGATCATTACTAGGACATGGTGTTGACAAGGAGCGCTATTTTTTACACCAAAGTCAAATCCGAGCAACTAGTTACCCAGCTCCATATTCAACTGTCGTTCGTGGCCCCAATTGCAAATGCCATTTTTCTTACCTGCCCCCCCTTCGCGATAAATGCCGCAAACTTTTTTTTTTTTCTGTTTCGCAAAGCTTACGCAGTGTGGCTGGCCTGGCCTGGGCTGAGCTGGGCTGGGGCAGGCCTCTGACTCGGGGCGGTCATGTTCCCGTTTCTGGCGTGTCGCATGTTTTTGCCCCGGTTCCCCGGATTATTACAGTCGAACTCGTCAGAGACCCCATGTAGGGAGGGGGTGGAAGGAAACCCCGCATGTTCTAGAAGAAACACAGATGCAAGCGCCAATATTAATAGTGAGAACTGGACAAAAGGTGCCCACCTGCTGTGATGGTGAACCCCCTGTCCACACCATCAGGATCAGGGGCATGGACGGGGATCTGCGTAGTAACTGGGTCTTTGGTCATGGATCGATGATTGATAGATGGAGATTTAAAAGTGAACGTGGGTGTTGAGAGTCCTCGTTTGGCTGACGGAGCAAGTTGCAGGATTAAACAACAACACCCTGAGCAGATGGTACTAACTAACAACTAGGCTAACTAGTTGGTAAGTTGGCATATTTTGCACCGTTAGAAGCTCAACGCCCGCTACAGAGTACTGTTTCATTAGTTGTACAATTTTTTTTCAAAGTTTCAGTATAAACTGTCCATTCTCCCACCGCATATTCCCCTCTCAGGCGTCTCGGCAGGGGTTCCAAGCCAACTGTCGCGGTGTGTCTGGTTCGCCTTTTGCGGATTTTCATGCACGAGGGTGGAAAATCAACTCCAAGAATGTAGGCGTGGATATAAAGAAAAGAGGACAGAGCACACAAACGACTTGGAAAATTGGGTGGCACAAAGACGACGGACCATAGAGACCCTGGTGCATCTCCCAACGGTAGGACAGGCCGCCGGTTCAATCAACTGAAATTCTTCTTCTCGCCGTGTATGCATGCATGTTTTCACGGACTAGATGGCGTGCATGTCTCTTGTCAAGGCGTTCATCATGTTTGAGCTTGGTCCTGCCGCCGGTCCGTTGCGGCCGTTTCATTGTTCAGGGGGCGGCAGGACAACGCGGGCCGCGATGCACTTGCCTTGTTCACCCGTCTTCCTATGTACTCTTGTATCATGTTTTATCATCATCATTATTATTATTTTGATTGCGAACTGAACGAGCAAAAACTAGGCAAGGCTATCTCGTTTGTTTTTTACCAGCAAGGACTGTGTAATTGCATCATACGCGACTTTTTCCTTTCTCCCCCCCCCAAGTCGGCCATGTATAAAACTGCACCAAAGAAAAAGTAATGCTTTCAAAAGAAATAGCAAAGACGAGCATTCTACCCGCCTTTTGTATATGTTCAACCCAGATACACCAACATGTAAAATAAAATATAAAAAAACATTAAAAAGAACGAATGAGTCTTATGATACATTAATCTCCCGCCTCTCACTTCATTCATGACATTAAATATACCGCCACCGCTGATGATTATCCGCCACCCACCACCTCGTCGCAAACGCCGCCTCCTCTGCCCACTGCGCCGCATCCACGCCATGCTTCTTCTCGACTGCGCGCAGCATGCCCACGAAATCAAAGCTCGCCGTCTGCCTCTCCTCGTGCGGGTCCGTCTCCAGATCCGAAAAGTACCACTCGGCGTCCTGGATCAGCGGGACGAGCAGCCGCCAGCGGGGGCTGTCCATGCTGCGCGTCGAAATGGCCTGTCCGCCGGGGCTCACGCTGGTAAAGTACCAGCGGCGCGCGTCGGCGTGCAGCGGCCGCAGCAGCGACGGCGCTTCGTACGTGTGTAGGAGGTCCCGCGCGGCGGCTTGCTGCGCCGGGTTGAGGCCGTTGGTTTCGAGGAGCAGGTCGAGGACGGTGGGGAGCACCGACATGGAGGACACGAGGTCGTCGACGTCGACGACGGGGAGGTGCGGGTGGGAAAAGACGAGCGGCACGTGGAAGCTGCCCATGCTGGGGACGCCCCAGGGCGAGGCGCCGCCCATTTCAATGACCGGCACGCCGTGGTCGCCCACAAGCACGATGAGGGTTTCGTTGGTCGCGCCCTCTTCCTCGATAATGTCGAGCAGGTGCCCGACCCAGCGGTCCACGTACCCGACGGCGTTGAGGTGCTTGGAAATGTCCTGCAGGTGGTTGCTGGCGTCGTCCTGCACCATGGGCACGTACACCTCGTCGCCCGGCAGGCCGTACGGAAAGTGCGTAGAGCTCGTCAGGTGCGTCAGGAACAGACGCGTGTCGTTTTCGCGCGACGTGCGCCAGGCGTCGCGAAAGTACTCTTCAATCGCGGGCTCGGGCATGCCGTCGTAGCGCACATCCTCAACTGTGACGTTTCCAAAGACGGCGCGGTCGCTGTGCAGGTACTCCGAGTCGACCATTTCGTTCTCGAGGTAGCCGAGTCGCTGCATCAGCTCGTACTGGTGGTCGTACTGGCCGGTGACGGACATCATAAACGAGTTGTTAAACGGGCGGCTCTGGAAGCCGTCGGTGCTGCCGCTCGCGTCGTTGAGGCCGTTGAGGACCTTGAAAATGTGCGGCAGGCAGGGCTGGTAGATGTGGTGCCTGTACTCCCTGTTCATGTCGGCGACGAGGGGGTTGACGCCGCAGAGACCGCCAGTCAGGCTCTTAAGCGTGTAGGTGGCCGAGGGCGTGTTCCTGTTGACGTTGATGCCGCCTCGCCGGGGCGTTTCCTTGTGGTCGAAGCCGTCACGGTAATCGCCAGTGAGGTAGCGTGCGTTTTGAGTCAGGGTTGCGGCTCTCTCTTCGGCCTTTTCGGGGAGCTTCTTGTCGCTCCAGGTCTCGGCCATTTTGTTGTAAATGTACTCGCCCTTTTTCAAGGGAAACACGTCCTTGCGTGTGGATTCGAGAAAGATGAACATGACGTTACGGATGGAAACGTCGGCAAGCTTCCCCTTGAGCGACTCAAGTAGGTCCTTGTCGTAGTTGGGCTGGCTGATGGGATCCATGTTGTTGTCGTAGTGCGTCTTGTCGTCGCCGTACCAATCGTCGAAGCCGGGCGGCGCGCTGCCTTGCTTGGGGAGCCAGTCCCAGTGCGGGGGCGTCGAAAGAGCATAGGGAACATCCCACTTTCCGTCCATACTCTTGTCGTACACGGGGATGATATTGGTGAGGGGCGAGTCGGAGCCGCGCAGGTAGTCGACGATAGGCATGGCGGCGGCGGTCCATGATAGGAAGATAAAGGCCTGTGAGGACGGTCGGAGGATCGATGTGATGAGCTGGAAAAAGAGAAAGACGGCGGTGCCAATGTAAAGCAGGCGTAGCTTGGAGTTGCGGCGAGTCGGAGCCGCGCTCGCGCCTGAAGATTCGGGATAGGACTCGAGGTCGTCGTATTGCTCCTCCTTGCCGACGGGGAGATATTCGGTTTGATTCCGGGCGCGGCCGCAGATGCCAATCTTGCTGAGGACCAGAGCGCCAGCGGCCTTGACGACGTCGAGCGCAATGCCGGCGAGGAAGAACAGGGGGCTCTTGAACAGCATGCTACTAAAGATGAGGCCGACGTTGGCCGAGACAAAGGCCCAGAGGCCCGTGAGCATAATGGCCCAGGTGTTGGAGTCGGCGACGAGGCCGGCGTTGCGCCAGCGCGGCTCGCCGCCAATCATGAGGAAAAAGGAAATGTTGGAGACGGCGAGGAACAGCTGGAGCAGGGCGACAATGGTGGAAAAGGCCGTGGCGAGGAAGCGGAACCAGCCGCCGCCGAAGCGGCCGAGGGCTTTGGTGTCGAGGAGCAGGCGCAGAAGGAGGAGGATGACTGTGTCCTGGGCAAAGAGGCTCGGGAACCATTGTATCAACTCGCCGACGGAGAGGACCTGGGAGTGGATGTAGATGTGCAGGCACTTGCTGGCGAGGATGGAGGTGGCGGCGAGGGCAAAGACAAAGGTGCGGTCGGTGATGCGGAAAAAGGACGAGAGGGCGGCGACCAGACGGCGGCCGGCGACGAGACAACGACGGCCGGCCATGGCGGAGGCGTGGTGGTGGTGGTGGTGATGTGTGGTTTCCTCTGGCTGGAGGAGCAATCCCATGTTGAATTGGGTTGGTTTTTCTGGTTGGCCGTGAAGTAGGATAATAACTGTATTAAAAGAGTGACAATGGCAGGCCAGAAAACCTGAGAGGGAAAAGAAAAAAGGAAGAAGAAAACGAGGCGGCCAGAGGAGAAGAAGAAGGGGGGAGGGAGGGCCGTGAGGAAGCGGGCCGAGGAGGGGGGGGGGAAATGCTAGATATATTGGCTACGATGGATGGTCCATGGATTGGTTCTGAGGGCAGGGCAAAACGGTCATGGGGGGAGGGGACGGATCTACTAAAAAGTACAGACGGATAATAATACAAAATTGGCATGGGAATTTGTTGTTGGTGGGATAGGGCCGAGAGCGCGGTTAGACGCCGAGAATGTTCAACTGCGGTGCGTACCGAGAAGCCAACTATTACTGAGAAGGGCAAAATGATACTGAGAAGGGGCAAATGAGTTGAAAAAAAAAAGGATTTGGGACTAGTTTATAATCTTGAATTGGACGTGGATGAAAAAAAAAAAAAAAAACTTGGTATAAAATACTACCCAGTTTGCCAGTAAAAAGTGGTTGTCGCGTGTTCAGTTTCCACAAAGAGCCAAGCCGCAATGTGGCGTCGTAGCTCTTTTCAGTGGAGGTGTTGGGGCCTTATCCACTGCTGGCTGATGCTAAAGGGCGCTGAAGATCAACAGGCTGGCAGACGCTTTCAAAGGGGTGAGACCTCCAACGTCCGGATACAATAGCCGGCATTCCAACAATGGATTTTTGTCTTGGAAAGTAGTTGTTCGTCGCTGGCCCAACAAGGGAAAAAATAACAAACAAAGACAAAGCAACGTATGTACGAATACAGAGTTGAGAGGGCAATCCTCATCCAGTAAACTCGCGCCACTACTTTATTACAACCCCTTCTATTATCACCCGCGGCGCTCCCACGCTCGTGGCCACTACTAGCCTGCCAGGTCCACCATCACGAAACCAACTCGCCACTTGATAATGCTTGGCCCAAGTCGCCATCGGGGGGGCGATCCCCACTGAATTCTGGCATTTCCCCCCCCCTTTCCCGCTGAAAAGGAGAAGAAAAATAAATAAAGTTGGCATTCTTCATTCACCCTGGCAATGCTCGCCAGCCACAAGATTCCATCCCAATCTCTCGTTCCACACGAGATGAGCTTCGGCAAGTATTCCGTACAGCCCTACCAATATACACTCCCAGTTCCTTTCGCTTGTCATCATCACTCATCTTGGATCCGTGCTCACCCAAACCTATTTACTTTTACAACGCACGAATCGTTCTGTCCATGACTAGTGCGCGCCTCCACGAATACAACAACTCGAAATCTCCCTCCAAAACCAAACTGATTTTGCTCCTGTCAGTGGGCTACATTTTCTCAACTCGAAACTCCTTTTGGCTTGTTCTTTTCCCCTGCGCCTCCATGCCAGTTTGTTGACAACATTCACTTGTACCCCACCTGCTAGTCCTCGGGTAATGCGCATCATTATGCAGCAGTTGCCAAACCTTGGCCATTCTCGGTCAAGCTTCACGGGTCCCTTGTGACCCCCCCAGTCATCGTGGCTTGCGCGCCAATTAAAACAAAAAACAGGTAGAACTTCCCTAAAAAGCGCGGTTCGCGCTTTCGGATTTGTCCATCTAAACTGCATGGCAAAGCAGGGGTCCCTTTGAACTTGGCAATAATCAATGTATTGGAACTATTATCCCTTTTATTACATGCTCTTTATAACTAAATAATGGCAATAAGAAGAAAAAGAGAAAGTTGTCACACCAAGCACCTATAGAAATAATTACCAGCATCTGGTGTTGCCAATACGGAGCGCCTCAGAATGCCCCGAGTGAAACAGTGGCTCTCATTACAAGTCTCAGCAGGCTGTTCATCTTTGACCGCTGGGGTTCGTCAGCTGAAAAGGGCGCAATTTCCTCCCATTCGCTCTCGGCTGACCCCCCTTTCGGCTGACGAGATGACTATTTACCTATCGAAGCTAAAAAAAAAAAAAAAATTTAAAAAAAAAAATTTCCCGGGCGGGCGGCCTGTGGCGTTGGAGCTCAATAGGGCTGCAATGCTCAATCGAGCAACTGCACACGCGACGCCGACAGAGAGATGCACGTTTCGGTCGGAAACCCTGGCGCTCTGTAGTTGTCGTCAACGGCTCATGCCAAGTTGTCAAACGGCCTTGGCCTGCCAAAAGATAATCTAAAAAAAAATGGATGTGCAGGCAATGGCACGCATGAATAAGTGATCGGCGAGCCCGTCATTGGGGGCCTTCCCCTCCGAAAACACATTTGACTCCTCGTGTTACTAATATTATACTGATAGTTATACGAATCGTGCTCGTATGCAAGCCAAGTCTAGCGCAACGAAAATGGCACGTGCGCAGGTTGCAGCAATGTCACAGTAATGAGACAGGTTCAACATGGAAACAGAAAACAGTGTTGCTTGATTGTGCTTGTATGCCAAAAATATAAAGAAAACCAGGAATAGTGTCGCTTGATTGTACTTTTATGCAAAAATAAAAAAGAATCCCGGGGATAGTGTCGCTTGATTATGCTTCTATACAAGAAATAAAAAGATATCCAATGGTTACCCCCTCTACCAATTTCCGACACGTGCCATCCGACACACATCCCATTACAACACCGCCCTTAGCTTCCACTTTGTCAACACCAGCCGCGCCATCATGACGCTCGTCGTGCCCGCCACCAGAAACACGCCCGCGTACACCTTGACGCCGACCAGCCCGCCGGGCTTGTCAATGATGGCGCCCGCAATCGGCGTCGCCAGCAGGCCGCCGACCGACTGCGCCAGGCAAGCGACGCCGTTGCGGTAGCCAATCTCGCGGAGCGGCGACACCTGGGCGACGAGGGCGACGAGCAGCGCAATGTAGGCGCCCGAGAAGAGCCCAAACAGGGCGGCAAAGGCCACCGTCGTCGCGTTGTCGGTGCCGGGGATCCACATGGCGAGCACGAGCACGCCGGCGACGTAACACGACGCGATGAAGGCGTTGAAGCGTCCGAACCGGTCCGCGAGGATGCCCGACGAGAGGCGGCCCACGAGGCTGGCGCCGTTGTACACGGCCACCAGGTACTGCGCGAGCTGCTGGCCCATGCCCCCGTCGACGGCCGCCGTCGGCAGGTAGTTGATGGGCGTGTACAGGCCAAACGGGATCAGGAACAGGCCGCCGAGGATGAGCATAAACGCGGGCTCGGCAAACGGCGCCCTCATCTGCGCGGCGGTGAAGTGCGTCTGCGGCGCGATGCCGGTGCGCCGCCGCACCGTGCAAACGGAAACGACGAGCAGCGCGGCGATGAGGAACGCGCCGGTGCGCATCGCCCACCCGTAGCTCACGCCGTCAATGAGCCGCGTCACCATGATGGGCAGCACCACGCCGCCGAGGCTCGAACCCGTCGCGAGCAGGCCAAACGCGAGGCCGCGCCGCCGGTCGAACCAGCCCGACACGCAGGCAATCGACGACAGGAACACGGCGGCGACGCCGACGGCGCTGCACACGCCCTGGGACAGCAGGAACTGGTAGTATTGCGTCGAGATGGAGGCCATCATGAGGCCAAAGACGTGCAGAAAGGACCCGGCGACGAGCAGCTTCTCGGGGCCGTACCGGTCAAAGAGGACGCCAATGGGCGGGCCCATGAAGGACATGAAGAAGATTTGCAGCGCGGGGATCCATGAGATTTGGCTGGCCGAGTACGTTTTGAGCGGTCCTTGGGCGTAGTATTGTTGAAAGATGCCGACACCTGTGATGTTAGATGTGATTCCAAAAAGAACAGACAAGAAAGGCGGGGAAAAAAGAGAAGAATAAAATGATGAAAAAAAGAGCAAAAAGGCAAGAAAAAAACAGAGAAGAAAAGCGGGGAAAAAAGGGAAGAAAGAAACGAAGAAGCAGAATAAAAAGGCAAGAAGAAACTTACTGTTGATCCAGCCGTAGCTACAAAACGACGCGCACCAAGCGCCCAAGACAACCAGCCAAGCTTGCAGCCCGCCATCTGGCGCTTCTCCGCCCGCCTTGTCCTCGTTGACCGCCGTCGCATCGCTGTCGTCGACCTGCTGCTGCCTCTCCTCATCCCGAACTCTGCTCCCTTTTCTTTCCAGAGGCGGCACCGACACGGCGCCATCGACGTTGACGAAGCTGTTGCTAATGGTGCGCTCAATGTCGTCAATGACGCCGCCGCCGCCGCTGTGTTTCTCTGGCGTAACCGCGGGCATAGTCGGGGATTATTCTAACGTGAGACCTGTCTCTCGGCAGCAAGTTTGTCAGGTGCGGCGCAAAATGTGTCGGTTCCTCCAAACGGAAAAAGATCAAAAAGAGTCTGGGGAGGTTCTTAAAAGAGGAGAGAAAAGATTACACTTGCCCACTAGAATTTCCTTGCCGGATGAAATGCCATCGAAACCCGGCCCAAGGAAAACTCCTTTCCCCACGGCCTTCAAGGGTTACAGGAGGGGACAATACCCGGTAATAATCCCCACATCGTTCGGCCGCCGAGTTAGCGTGCGAAAGGCGCAAGACGCCTTGCAGGAAAGGAAAAACGTGCGCGGGCAGGCTAGAACAGTAACGGGCTAGAAAAGTAAACAGGCTAGAAAGGTAATTAGCCAGAGAAAAGGCCGAGAAAAAAAAAGGTTATATACCAGCTTCTGGTGAGAAATCCGCGAGAGAAATCCGCGAGAGAAGCTCCACACACGTATTGGACCTGGACCATCTCTTGTATCTCTTGCTCCCGAACGGGGTCCCACCGGCTCCGGACCTCGTGTTCAGCCCAGCGGCCGGGGTATTGCCCACGGCCTCGGCCTTCGCGTCTTCGCGGAAAAGACGGCGCAAAAGACCGAAGGCTCTTGCGCCTCGGTCACGTAGTATTCTTTGCCCTTTATTGACGTCTGTTACGAGACGAGCGCCGGACACGGACCCCCCGACGTTTGTTACCCATTAATAATCCAAACGGGTGGGAAGAATGGCCAGGCAGCCATAGCAAATGTTGCTCGGACTGTCGGCGAAGAGCCTGGTAAACCGAGCATCTTGAAAACGGCCGTCATCTTTGTACTCGTTCGGGTGGGAGAAGACGGTTAAGGAAACAGATGAGTCAAGGCGAGGTGGCCTGTCAACGGGTTCATCGGCGACGGAGCTAACATGACTGATGCCTAATGTTGGGGCCAGGCTAAGGAACGTCTGTGATAGTAGCACAATCCAAAAATATGACTGCAAAGACCAAAGTAGATCACCTCTTCTTCTTTTTCTTCTTCTTCCCTATACACAGCCAAAATTGAACAGCAGTTGCCGTCTGCTCGACTCTGCTGAAGCCGACAAGCCGTACAACTGCAGCATAATGCAACCCGTAAGCCTAAGCTATGTCTGTTTTGCTTGCTCCAGTCGTCTGGAAATGCAAGGCATTTCGGCGAAAATATCGGCATGCTTCGACGTCTTGTTGATGGCACTAACCTGTAGCCATGGCCGAGCAACGAAATCTGAAAGGCCGTGCATGCCTAAACTCTGACGCGTCGACTGCCCGAATTTGAACAAGTTGGCTGGATGATGTTTTCCACATAGCTTCAAGCACTGTCTTCGTGGGATTGGTCTACATATTCGCAAGAGCATACGGTATAGTTTCATGGGTGAGTAGTAAAGAACTTTCAACACACATTTTCCAGCTGTAAACTTATTGCAAGAGAAGAAGAAAAAAAGGGGCAAGAAAATGTAGCAAAAGAAGAAACATTCCTTCGTTACACCTACCATCCGGGAGCAACATTCCTAATTTGAGCGGTTGACAAGGTCAGATAGAACCCGCCTGTCAGCTTCATCAGGCTAACTAGTGGGCGGGGAGGTCGGCCGCCGACACATTCACCGAAGCCTCCCGCCTTCGGCCCGGTGACGAGTGCTGCCGATACACCGAACGGATACAAGAACGTGAATCATCCGCATCGTCCCATCGATCGTACCCGTTTAGGTATTGCAGAACATCGCCCTGTGCTCCCTTTCTAGCCAATCGGATCCCACCCACTATGGCACCTAAGCTCAACGTCAAGATTGAGTCACTCAACTACGCCGACATTGCTGCCTGCGCCGACATCTCGCGTGACTCATTTGCTATTGATCCTCACACCATTGTCAAGCAGCTAGGTCGCGATGGATACGACATGCACGGCATGGCTCGCCGGGGCTATTTGGGCAACCTGTAGCGCAAAAACATGGTCTTTGCCAAAGCCGTGGACGTTGACGTGGGAAGCATTGTTGGCTACGGTGGCTGGGTCTTTCCACATGTCAAGCAGGCTTTGATTCCGTGGATTGGTCCAGCGGATGCAAAGCCGCAGGAACAAGGACCGAAAACGGAGGCTGGCGACAAGGTGACACAGGAGCCAGATTCAAAGAGGGAGCCCGACGCCATCGAGCGACTACACGCCTTGGAGAACGAGGACATGCAGTATTTTCAGTACAAGGTCATCCTAGCCGGCGAGCCATGCATGATCGTCATGGGTCTCGCTGTTGCACCGGCGCATCAGTCGCGTGGTGTCGGCAGCGCTCTTCTCAGGCACGGCAACGCTATCGCGGACCGTTTGAGGCTCCCCATCTGGGTGCACTCGTCGCATCAGGCGGTAAATGCCTACGGAAAAGCAGGATTCGAACCCGTCAGGGTACTACATCTTGACCTAGACGAGTACGCGCCGCGGCCGCCTAGGGATGACGAGCCGGTCATGGGCAAGAAGGGAAGCGGCATATGGGGACACTACGTGATCCAGTATATGAAGCGGGAGCCTAGAGAGACCAATGAAGAGACAGTGTAGCGCTTGCTTCTATTGTGAGTGAACCGCGAACTGCAACCGTTGGACAAGGAAGTGAATTGCGTTTGTGCGTGGCATGTGCAGGATACTGCCTTTGACAGGCTCCTGAACCGTAGCTATGAGGTTGAATGACGTCTGTCCGTAAAGCCGCGACGTTTGCCTCATCATGCAAAGGAAAGCTGTGCCGTGACTTTCGATCCGTCAATGTCAAAGCAGAGTTGGAGCCTTGGACATGTTCAGTGAGACACGCCAGCCAGGGCCAAAGAGTCACCTGACCCACAGCAGAGAATAGGCGAGAACAGTCTGACTGGCTGTTACACGAGCCACAGAGAGGCATAGCGAGCCGTAGCTTAGAAATCCCGCTAACACGTTTTCGTCGAGCGTCGCCGATGCGCACAGGCAGAACCATCACCACCGCCTAACCACCCGGCCCTCTTCTCTCCCAACACGCCTTCACACAGTCGCACCAGATCGCCACCTCTCGCCATCACAAACTCGCTCGCCCGCTCTATTACAACAACCTCGCTTTCTACATTAAATCCAACTTTCCTCTCAACCATATTACTGCCCTTCCACTTGACGCAATTCCACCATACCCCACCACCTTATCGACTCTCCCTTTCCTCTCCTCCACCTGTTGATTGCACACAATATCAAGCCTGGCATTGCCCTCTGGCCCTTGGCCCATCTCGAACATCATCCTTGGCCTAGAACCATCTTCTATCATCGACATAGCTAGCCGCCGCCAATTGCGCATCCTCTCGTCGCCGAATTGACCACGGCGTGCCTAACCAGGTAGCCACCTCCAAACGTTACGTCACACGCGCTTCCTTGTTCCGGCGGCAGAAACCGAACACTACACCCTTTGCCAGATGGGCATCGCGCAGACCACGCCCGGACATGGCACTTCGATATTCAGCAGAGTTTCTGCTGCACCTGCGCGACTCGCCGCTATGTATCAAACCAGACGGTTTCCCTCCTCTCGAGGAGTGGATGGGGTGAGTTATAGCTGCCAGCACCCGTTTGCAAGCCAGCATCGCCATTAACAACCTGCTCTTTCTTCCCGTCTTTTAGCGCTCAAGCAGAGCAACAGGCCCGAACCCAAAGTAAGATCCTCAGTGACAGACCACGCAACGACGATGCCTTCTCCATGGACCAGTCCAACCGTCGATCCGGAGCTGAGCGCCACACTTCCCGCAACAGCGCGAGTTGGTTTACCCCTGCCATCGCGATGCTAATGATCAGATCGGGCTAACCTCGATTTTGTATCCAGATCCAGATGAAATAGTCTTTGCGCCTCCGCGAACCAACTTTTCCTCGTCCCGAAGCAAACTCCTGGACGGCGACAAGGCTGCCAAGGAATTAGAACAGGGCCGATTCGGTATTCGCAGTGCCGAGAATGACCGCACACGCGATGGTCGAGGCAATGGACTTCGCCGGCGCGGGGATAGTGACCTTGAAGGCGAAGGCTGGAGCACCGTGAAGCCGCGCAAGAGCTTCGGCGCCGAAGGTGCGGAGCGTTTTTCCGGCAAAATGGGCGGCAACTACCGCGACGAAGTCAAGTCCAGCGACCGCGAAGGAAACAGAGAACGTCCAAGCAAGACGACCGATGCTTTCGGTCGCGACAAGGACAGAGATGCCGATGGCCGTGCTCGCAATGGTTTGGGCAGAAAATTGGAGCCCTGGAACAAGTCGGATGCCAACGCTGACGTTGCCACACCTGAGCGACGCGATCGTGACCGAACAAAAAGCTGGCGAGAGCGCGACGCAGAAGCTCCCGCAGAAAACCCCCGCGGCGGCGATAGACGCTGGGGCAGAGATCGCGATCAGCGGGCAGAGCGTGAACCGGAGTGGTTCGATGAGCCTGCCAAAGAGCAGCGTGATGTCCACACTCAGCAGGACTTTCAAAAGTGGATGGAGCAAATGAAGAAGGCTAAGAACGCTCAGGAGAACCAAGCCGCTGAACCAGTCGAGCCCGAGAAGCCCGCCAAGTCAACACCCGTTATTGAACAGGGCCCAGACAAGTTCTTCATGGCCTTTGGTGGCGGGGCCACCATTGACAACCAGCCACAGGCCGAGCAGACAGAAGGGACCAGTAAACCTAAGCCTGCTGGCAAATCGTCTCGTTTCACCTCATTCTTTGGTGGCGGCCAAGAAGAACCTCGACAACGTACGGAATCGTCCACGCCGGCGACTGTAGCACCATCGGTGCCACCGGGGTTTGCTCACCTCTTCGGCGGTATGGCTCCCGCCAGCGGCCGCGGCGGATCCGCTGGCCCTGAGGACGAGAAGCAAGCGTTTGCGCAATTGCTTGCCAAGTTGCAGAAGCAGACTGTCAGCAACACTCCGCCCGGCCTATCGTTATTCTCCCCCCCGCAACAAAATGCCAGTGACGTCGGCAAGAAGAGCGCTGTGACATCGCCGGAGCCGTACCAGCAATACGGAAACGACCGCAGAGAAGGACCTACTGCCAGACCCCAGCAGCAGCAGCAGCAGCAGCAGCATGCAATCCACGCCCCTCGTCCCCAGCCGCAGAACGCCCGTCCTGACCAGCTGCTCCAGGATCTCGTCGGTCACCACCAGCGAGCTTCTAGTCAAAGCTCGTCGCACCGTGATCCCTCGTTGGTCAAGAACAACAGCAACACCGAGTTCCTAATGAACCTCATGCGCGCAGGCCCTCCCAACACCCAGCGTGCCGAGCAGCTGCAGGCCATGATGGCTCATGGCGGACATATGTCGCAGAAGCCGTCGCCCTTGTCTCCCATGAACGAGCGCGACGCCCACGCCCAGCAGCAGCAGAGCCGTCCAGGCCCGCCACCAGGATTTCCCGCCTTGGACGACTCGTTTCGCTCGTCAGATGCCGAATCGCGACCCAACCCGACGCAGATTCTCCAGCGGCCACCGCCTCCCCCGGGCCTGGACCACATGCCGCCCAGCTGGATGCATGGCCCCGGTCTCCCTCCTGGCGTCGGCGGACCGCCTCCCGGCCAGCAGCGCGGGGGCGGCGGGCCCATGGTGATTCCGCCCCCCGGGCTCCCCGGCGGCCCTCCTAGCCGCACCATGCCCATGCCGCACATGTTTCCGCCCAACTTTCCCCCAGGAGCCATGCCACCACCACCGCCTGAGATGCGCGGCAGCATGCACATGCCTCCGCCGGGCTTCTTCAACGGACCTATTCCCCCGCACGGCTTCGGCCCTCCGCCAGGCATGCCCAGCTTCAACGGTATGCCGCCCCCCGATCCGCGCGCCTTTGGTAGCCCGCCTTTTGACGGACGCGGCATGCCCCCGCCGCCGTCATCGGCCGAAGCTGGCCGCAACGGTGGCTTTGGACGCCAGTAAGACGAGACGACGATTCTCGTGCCTCGTGCAATTGTAGGCAGATATGTAAAGGGATATGATTGCTCGCATGGATACAGATGGGTATATATTATCTATTTCTTCTCTGACATGGAGGTACAGGAAAGGGAACTATGTCGTATCAACGGCAAGGGGGAAACCATGATGTATTTTATTTTGTGCCGCATGCTCTCTATTATTTCCCCATAGGGACATGTGGAGAATGAATGGATGAGAAAAGATAATAAAACCCTTTTCTGAGATGATGAGACTTGTTTAAACGCGGCGTGTCTTGCGTCTTACCGGCCGAGAATGAAGGCAGTGCGGGCCAGACAAGAGCAAGAAGAAGAAAAAACATGTACAGTGATGACCCAAATACTAATTTGGCGTTGAATGCGGTGCGGCCACACCCAAGCAAGAAGAAAAACCATGCACGGTGACGAACCAAATACTATCTGGCGGTCAAGCGGTTGCCTATCGGAGATGGGACAGGATCTTGTGTGGCATCATGCGGGAAGCCTTGATTGAAGTGATGCAACATCATCGGCGTAGTGGTATGAATGTCATAGTGTTTATATATACCCGTTGTGGCATCTACACTTGTGTTTGACATGTGATACTCGAGCAAATTGTGGCGGTGTCTTTATTATGCAAATAAGTTTTGCCCTAGACAGGAGGTATTGGCCTTGATAACCATCCACACGTCTCATCAAAGAAATCGCATTGCGCGACGCCGGTTATAGCGTAAGAAGCAATGTCCAGCTGCGCGTCGGCTGATTTTGTGAAACGTGTCCTTGCACAAGACTTTGGCCGGCAAGAGACATTGTGCTTCATGGTCAGCGACACGGACGAAATTCTCAAGAAAGTTGAATGCTAGAGAGCGCCCGAACAGGCCAAGACAACCAGTACTTGGTCTGTTTGAATAGCCAGGTTTTTTGTTAGACTAAAAGTGGGCGAGCTCTCTGCATCATAGTTCATCAAGCGTAGGCCGTGACAAAAATTGGTGAAAGTAGAGACGAAGCAGCACGTAATCATGACTTTGCCGCGGTAGTAGTGGTAGTAGCAGGAGGAAAACGGCCGGCCGACTCTTTTTTAATGTTTGCAGCTTTAGCCGCTTCAAGGGCGGCGATGCGAGGACTACGACGAAGCGGCTGTCGTGCTGTACGCACTTGTTCCGCGCCCGCTTTGTCTCTGTTCTCCGCCATACCACCGTATAGACGACTTCGAGCGACAGTTGCTTTCCTGGTATTTGGTTTGGAAGCGTTTGTTTTCGTATCGTTGGGAGGGCTGCGCTTTGACCGTTTTGATGGCAAGGCGTCATCTTTGTCCGCTCCGTCAATGGAATCGTGACGTCGTTTCTTTGCAACTTGGTTTTGACAAGCCATTGCCGCTGGCAGTTCAGATGGCCGTCTTTCGCACACAAGGCCCTTGGAAGCGTCCGGCCGATAGTCACCTCGAGCCGCTTCTGTGTTAATTATCCAAATGATTATCCAGTCATAAGCAGGATTGATAGAGTCGCGTATGGACACATAGGTTCCTCTTGCTTGCTGAATTCGACGCCACTCTTGTGCGAAATATTCGAAGCGCGCTTTCCAGAAGCCAAGGTCCTCTGGCAATGGGCTGCCATCGCTCATTAATAGGTCGGTGTGGCGTCCCCGAGCGCGTAACTCCTGTCCCTTGATCACGTCCCTGCCTTCTTGCCCGTCCTCTCGGAGAGTTTTCATCACCTCGGCGACCTGATGTTTCCACCGTCGTAGACGTGCGACGGGTTCACGCCAATATGGGTCACTGTCGGTTGAGCTATTGAAGGTTATGATAGAAGGCCCCACAAGCCCGGACCAGGTGCTAGAAGAGGCCGATGACTGTGTAGCTGCATACTCTTTCGCGGTCATGGTGCAGTGCTTAAAGGGCAAGACAAATGATGATGCCTAAAGCAACTAGCACAATGGTGAGGGAAACGATGGGTTGGTGGTAGTTGCGCTGACAAAGCACGAGTTGGGTACAGGTGTGTATGGGTGCTTAGTCAGTTGATTCAAGACCCACGCCAGATACATCCGGCACCGTAATATTGTTTGATGCATCCTACATATTGACCAATCAAGCACCTCGTCTACGCGCCGTTCTGAATCGTTGCTTTTTTCGAGTAACGAAACTGCATCAGTCGCAGCTTGAGAATTGATTGGGTTGCACGTGTCCGCACCCTGTTGAGTTGTACGCTCAAAAATGGACGCGCCACAACACACCCACTCTCCCACGGTGAGAGTTGGTGCGGGCACGTCTATGGCTACATTTATTAAGCGCTCGTGTTACTAAGGATTGGGCTTTCAGGCTCCGACGCCATGGATGCAATAAACGAAAACTATTTCTTGCTGTATTTTTGTCACGTCTAAGTACCCCCAGAGTTTTACGCACACTCGACTCTCCGTTTCATCATAATTCTGCAAACACTATGGCGTGGACAATTATCTCTATACGTGCACCGTCGTGCGTTGTCGATAGTCCTCACAACTCTATATTTCGCACAAGCAATAAGTTAGAGTACAACGAAGATGCTTATGCCGCCAAGAGCCCGTCTGAGCAAAGCGACAATGGTACACCCGTTCCAACGTCTCTCCCTCCTGTTGTCACACTTGCCTTGACTACAGAGCATTTTCCGAAGGATCCTAGTGTCGGCTTCGTCTTCGGAACAGATCCGGCAATGTGTGATATACTCCTTCCCTCACTGTCGGAGCTTGCTATTAGCAAGAGGCAGTTTGCTATCACGTTCAAGACGTCGACTGGGGCTGTTCTTCTTCGAAACTTGTCGAAGCGAGGAACAAAGATAATTTTGAGACAAAATTTTGAGCTAACTAGACTAAAGTCTCAGAGAGTTTTTGACGAAGGAGGCATAAGTGTGCATTTACATACGCTATGTATAGAGCTCGATCGGCCTTGGGAAGACAACAATGTATCCGACCTCTACATCGCTTTTCTTAACAGACTCGCAAAGACAAATCCGAATCTTGAAGCCTTGCGCCTCTTGAGCGCGACAGAATCGTCCGCGAGGACATCTCTCAGCCAGGGACGGAGCGTCTACGGGTCCGAAGTTGTCGTTGGGTCAGGGGCTTCCGCGGTAGTTTACCGGGCGACGCACAGGCAAACTGGTGATTTTGTCGCGATTAAACGCTACAAAGAAAAGAGCTCAGCTATGTCCTGGAAGGAGGCTAGAATGTTCTGCACGCTCAATCACGTACGCTTCAACTTGTAAATTATGCAGTCTTTCTCTAACACCTTGCAGAGACATATTGTCACCTTTCACCAGTTTAACGTTACTAATGGAGGGGCCGAGCTCATTATGGAGTACGCTGTGCTCGGTAGTCTGATCGACCAAATCAAAGCTAACAGACTTACCGTGAGGGACGCCTGCACGACTATCAAGCATACCCTCTTAGCGCTGCAATATCTACACGGCAGGGGCATTACCCATCGGGACATTAAGCCCGGCAATATACTCATCATGGCCCGTAACCCTATTCACGCCAAGGTTGCCGACTTCGGTTTATCTAGCAAGGCTGACTATCTCAACACGTTTTGCGGCACGAAACGCTATCTTGCGCCCGAAATCCATCGACCACCGTACACAGCAAAGGTTGACATTTGGTCAGTAGGAGTCATGGTGATGGATCTCTGGGGAGTTCTTCCCACGCGGAGCGACGATTCGCGGGCAGAGAAAATTGTGGCGCGTGCGAGGCAAGTATCGAATATTACGACAGAGTTATTGGACGCGTGCTTGCAACTTGACCCAAATAACAGAGCCACCGCTGAGCAATGCCTCCAACTACCTTTTTTCCATACTGGAAGCGATGGAAGTCAAGAAGGGGCCCCTTTCGTAAGCCATCTTGACGATGACGGCTGTGCCACGGTCGTGAGACGTGAGCCTCTGCACCTACCTGATCAACAGCGACAAGAGCCTTTGGCGCCCGACTACGGCTTCCAACCGGAAGCGTTTGACGTCTCGCGCCTCCTCGAGAACAACCGCGAAATTATCGCCCCCGGCGACATTGCTGCGTTTGCAGCTTGGAAAGGCGACGGCTGTGTAACGGCTGTGAGGCTCGATAGCAGCATTCCAGGCACTGCGACGTGCAATATGCAGGAGGGTGAACCATTGGACCTACCTGCACAGAGAGAAGAGCATCTATCAGCAGCGTCCAAATTAGTTTGGAACGGTGAGGCCTTGGAACCCTTCCTGCCGTATGGAGAAGGGTGGCAAATCCCATCTAATCTGCAATGGGAAGGTTGGAGTGGTGGCCGTCCTTTTCCACAGGGAGAAACCCAGATAAACGTGTTCACCCACGTTCCCCTTGACGATATTCCTACCTGGAACCCGATCAACGTGGAAGAATGGGTCCCTGGGGGTGTAAACAACTATCAATTGAACGCAGAAGCAATCGGTCCAGGCGCTACGCTAGACAACGAAAGGCTTGATGTCAGAGGTACAACTTACCACTTTTTCGACTGGCGCGAAACAAAAATTGCACACATCCCCGATCTAGCTATGGTCAACGTTACGCATATAGTGGCGACAGCTGGCCTGCGTTTCTGCCAACTTCGAAGTGCGCAGTTCCTAGACATGACCAGAGATAAGAAACATGTCGTTCAGGGCCAACCGCGTATTA
Organism: Beauveria sp. NWAFU-1; assembly: GCA_024472245.1. NCBI lineage: Eukaryota > Fungi > Ascomycota > Sordariomycetes > Hypocreales > Cordycipitaceae > Beauveria > Beauveria sp. NWAFU-1. The sequence continues at coordinate 2,466,432 of JANBXD010000006.1, read as the reverse complement.
GAGGGACATATATGCTCTATAGCAATGCTATAGACGTATGTGTCTGGCTTAAGATTGATAGGAGCGGTCTACCAAGTTTTCTATTGCTAAGTACTTGATTGAGGCAGCGCATCAATCAGGCGCACCTCAGGCAGGCCGGGTCACCTTCGGGCGAAGGGGAGTGGAGCCCCATTCGCTGGCCTCTCATTGGCCAAACCGGCCCCACATGTCGTTCAGGTTCAGGGCTAACCGTACAGAATCAGAGGGACATATCGGGCTCAAGATTGATAACTAGGAGCGGTCTAGCACGTTTTCTAAACTATTGCTAAGTACTTGATTGAGGCAGCGCATCAATCAGGCGCACCTCAGGCAGGCCGGGTCACCTTCGGGCGAAGGGGAGTATGTACTACTTCGTTCCTGGCTGATAGATGACCTCGCGGACGATTCTGTCGCGCTCAAGAGGCGCAAAGTACTTGATTGAGGCAGCGCATCAATCGGGCGCCTCAGGCAGCCCGGGTGGAGCCCCGTGCGCTGTGTCATTGTCCCAATTTGTATTCAATCCCACACTTAAAAGCCACAGTCATTCGGCTCGAGATAGCTTCGATCCATCAGTTATCACGCTACCGGCTAATTCAGCGCGTTTTAACCCGGGCTAAGATGGTTGACGAACCAAATTAAGGCCGGGGGGGGGGGGTTCAGTAACGTCAGGACGCCGAGGTCGGCTATTACATTAATTTTTAATAAAGATACTGGTTTATGAGTAAATTACTGAGCGACCGGGAGCTATGGTGTCCGCGACTCTGTGTAACACCCAGCTGTGAAAGAGGTACGTGTAATAAATTCTTGGCCTCAATCTCGACCTTCACGCCGCTCCAGCCAAGACTCTCACCCAACATGTCTTTCATTTCAAAATTGTTGTCTCGACTTGGTCGCAGGGCGCCGTTGCGACCACGTGTGTATGCTAACCCCAACTTTGTCAGAATCTCACCCGAACAAAAGGTCGAGGAGGAGACTTTGTCCGACTATCTTGCAGCGCGTTACTACCCCGTGCAGATTGGCCAAGTATTCGCCGACCGGTATCAGGTAGTTGGAAAGCTTGGCTTTGGAGCTACCTCGACAGTCTGGCTAGCACACGATCTAAGGTATTCAAGTTGCGATGCTGCCAATGTCTGATCTAAACCGATTCTTACATAAGATGATAGCCAGGACCAACATGTCGCCCTCAAAGTCTTTATACGCTCCCAGGCGCTCGGTGACGCTGTTAAGAATGAAATATCCATGTATAAGCGCATAGAGCAGCGCCCGTCTAACCATGCAGGTCAAAATTCTATCAGAACCTTGGTGGACTCTTTTCAAGTAAACGGGCCAGACGGAGACCACTTGGTCCTCGCCCATCCACCTCTAGGTGATAGCCTCGAGGTAGGCATCCGTCGCAGTTCCATGAAAAGGCTTCCTCCCTCGGGCATACGCTATGTCCTGAAAAGCATACTTCTTGCCCTTCACTATTTGCATGCCGAGTGTCAAATCATTCATACCGGTAAGAGACCCTACGTCCTGCATATAATACCCAAAAGACTGACTGTTTGGAACAGATATCAAGGCTGATACTATCATGTTTCACATCACTGACCCTTCAATCTTGAATGACTTTGCGGAGCAAGAACTACAGAGTCCTTGCCCTCGCAAGGAGTTAGAGGGGAGGACTATCTACACATCTCGGGCATTTGAATCCACGGGCGAGATTGGCCTGCCAGTTCTATGTGACTTTGGTGCTGCAGTCTTTGCAGATGGCGAGAACGTTGCCTGCGTACAGCCCGACGTCTACCGGGCACCTGAGGTGATTCTGAAATGTCACTGGGATCACAAGATTGACATCTGGAATGTTGGGTGTATGGTAAGTCCTCCGCCCAAGATGAGTTCTTTTCACTTATTCTAACCCAGGACTTTAGGCCTGGAATCTGTTTCAGGGTGACTTATTATTCCGCGGCATCGACCCGGAACATTTCGAGTATCGTACGAGGGCCCATCTCGCTGAAATCATTCAATTGTTAGGGCTTCCGCCAAAGGATCTCCTTGTACAGGGCCAGCTCAGCAGTAGATTCTTTTCAGATCAAGGCAAGTAGTCCCTATGCGTCATATGTCCATGTCTTGGGTGCGTCTGACAAGGTCAACCTGCTAGGCACATATACAGGAGGAATTCAACTACCACCCCCTCAGCCGCTAGAAGACCTAGAGGCACATCTTTCCGGGGACGAGAAGAGATAATTCCTGGAGTTCATGCGGAAGATGCTTCAGTGGGCTCCGGAACAGCGGAGTACCGCGGACGAGTTATTGTGCGATGACTGGCTACAAGAGAACAAATAAGCGACATACCGTCGCCGAACGTGTAGTTCTGTTGATGGTTTGTGTAAGACTAGGCAAATCTGTAAGTAATACGAGGTAAATTTACATGTCAATAAAATCAATCGCAATCCCGCTTCCAGTTCTTCAACTACAAAACGTGCATACTTGACACCAAAGTGTCACCAAGCTGCTAATATGCCTGCAGCTTTCGCGGGTATACTCATTTTGTCGATTATGGTGAATACGTCACGCTGTATTCGAGTAAGAAGAAATGATAGATAAGAAAAGAAAAGAAAGAAAAGAAAAGAAAAGAAAGAAAAGAAAAGAAAAGAAAACGAAGAATGAAAACAACTACAAGCTTAATGAAAAAGTAAAAAGGGTCCGACTTGATAGACAACATACATCTGGGTGTGTGAGTGAAGTGTGACTGTTTGCATTTCAACCGTTTATGCAACGGGTGCCATAAAAGAAAAACTCGCGTGCTATAAAAATCGGCAATGCCTAGAATTACGACCATGTCGATTTCAGCTTGCCTTCTTTTCCTCCCCTTCCCTTTGTACCCCGCATCTATTCCAACTATAATAATGAACCAGCCCTGCCTCCACCTCATCCACGCTTGTTGCGAGCCGACGACCATGTCAACGACATCGTGGGCCGTTTCGTGGCGGGTATCTTGACGGCCTGTTCTGACGAGCAGCGCTTGTGGCCGCGCACGGCAATTTTGGCTGCCGTCGTCGCCGTCACCGTCGCCGTCGACGCTTGTGTTGCTGCTGCCGCCACGTCCTCTGGCACGACATGTGGCGCGGAAAGTTCCTTGAGCCGGATGGAGCCCTACTTCTTCATGCCCAGAAAGTTTCTCCGCTTCTTCTCCTTGTGCAGCTTGCCTTCGGGCGGTGGCGGCAGCGAGGGCGGCGGTGCGGGCGGTCTCGCGCCGTTGCTTGGTGGTACGGGTAGTGGGTGGTTTAGGCTCATGTTGCCCATGGCTTGTGAGGGCGGCGCAGGTGCCTTGCGCGGAGCATTGCTTTGTCCGGGCCGGCCCGGAAGGCCACCTTGAGGCGGCGGTACGCGACCACCACCAAGACCTTGTTGCGGTGGTGCTTGTCCTGGTGGCGGTGCCGCACCGCGGGGAGGCGCAGGACGCTCTAGTAGATGTGCTGGCGCGCGCGGCTTCGGTCTATCCAGCGGTAGGTCGAGTTGACGCTTGTCGCGGCTCAGGTCGCCAACTTGGCGAATGAAGAACTGTGGTGTCAGCATATGCGACGTGGCCAGGATAATGTCGCGGCTGTTTTGCTGGCCGATGTCGTAGCAGACACGGCTTTCGCTATACGTCGCACCACCAGCCACGAATACAATGATGCGCTGCTTATTTTCGGGCTGCCGACGCCCTGCAGCTGCCCAGTTTGGTCGTCCCGCTCGAAGAGAAGTACCTTGTGCTGCCAGCAGTTCCTCATTAGGGTCCAACGGTGGCTTCACATACGGAAACATGCCTTGATCTAACGTGCCCTTTACCAGATTCTCGAGCAGAGGTTTTAGCGCCGGGTCAAAACGAGACAAGAACGACTCTTCGTTGAGCTGAGCCGCTTTTACGTCTAGTGGGAACAAGGGCGCGTATGGACGTTGCTGCTGTTTGAGCTGATGATTGACTGCGCCGCCTAGCAACTCGAGGTTGCTGATAAATTCACCGTCCTGAACAGGTAGACCAGCATGCGTCAGGAGCCTGTTGATATCCTCCATAATGACACCTCCGCGGAAGAGAATGTACATGGTAATTAGACGCAGTCTGTCCATGGGACGAATAGCCTCGTCATCGAGTAGTCTGACAATGGATTCCAATACGTTCTTGGGCTTGCGAAATTCGTCGTCGAAACCTGTGGCGAGGGTCTGCTCCGCTGAGGCAAGATCAGGCAGTTTGTTGTGCTGAAAAATGTTCATACACTCTTGTGCCATGGTAAGGTGTAAAGAGTAAGCCCCTTTCATCTCTTGAAACTGTGGTAAGCCAGCCAGCATATCTCGAATTGCGCTCAGATTGGCGGGATCGGCGTCTTCGTTGGTGAAGTGTGAGTGTTCGCTGAGGAACTTTCGAAAGTCGTTCATAAGCTTATCAATCGTGTCCTTCATGTGACGGTGGCGGTTGTCGACCCAGACCTTGTCCTTTTCGGAGAGCTCCATGTCTTTTTCTTCAGCTTCTTCTGTGTCTGCGTTGATGATTGTGTGGTATGTGACCTTGTCGCCTTCTTTGATGGGCAGTAGATCGTGCGCCATTGCTTGGTACGAGAATTCGTGGACTAGGGGAGCCATCAAGTCCATAGAGCGGTCAGTGATGAGCAAGATGCCCTGGGGTCGGTTCGTTTGGGGTGGAAAGTTTTTGTTATATTGGGCGTAGCCATCGAGTTCTTCTTGCACAAAGCGCGCCAGGTGGCCACATAGTACGCTCGCTTCGTGCGTCGCATTGCGAGGTTGATAGAAGCGGACTTTGGGGTATTCACCCAGGGTGATGCATACTCCGGCAATCTGAGTTTGAATAGTGATTAGATTGGATATGCTTTAAAAGTCGGCATAATTGGTCCAACATACCCTTTGAGCCAGACTTTGCATGTGCTTGGGGACGAGGCTGTTGCACGCAGGGTGATAGAGCATGGGGAAGCTCCATGGATCGCGGAAGGTGACGAGGTGCGACTCGCGAGGGTAGAAATCGCTGAAGAGCGTCTTGGAGCTGGCTCGTAGCTGGCGAATGCTGGGAAAGTCGTCAATTCGCCGGCGCAGTCCCGGTTCGAGTAAGTTAGTCCAGACGAGATATGCCCTGCGGTAGCGGCGGACTTGAAAGTCTGCGAGTAGGCAATCGACAATATGCGCGTCGGGGCTCAGGACATAGACGGCGTCCATGTCGGGGTTTGGTTCGCGGCGCTCCTCGATGCGCTCGATGGCTGCATAACAGAAGGCGGGTGGTTAGCTGATGGCGGTGGGGGCGGGACGGCTCGGATGGGAGGAGCAACGAACTGGCAATGTTGTTGTTGAGGATGTCATCTTCCTTGATGCAGTTGTCGAGAATTTTATGCGAGTGCTCGTCGACGATGAGACATTTCCACTGCGTGTCTGCGGTTAGCTGAGTGTAGAAGTGGAGGGGATCGTGACAGGCCATACGTCGCCTTGGGTGATGCTCCGGATCTCATTGAGGATGACTGGAAGAGCAAGTCAGTCTACGCATTCGCATGTCCATGTCGGGGCGAATTGGCCATACCGTCATGCTGTTCCTGAATCACCGAAAGCCCCATGTTGTACGTCGGCGGAGGGGCTGCTCTCCCGCGTAGCTCGTAGCTCTATGCTGGATGGTGGTGAGGCGTGGCTGTGATGTCACGGGGAGGCAGGCGGAGCGCCAGATCAGCAAGAAAACGACAGAAAGAAGCGCTGATCAGGGCCTAGCCTATTTTTGCAAGTTGGCTCTGTATAAGGTTTGGGAAGAAAGCAAAGTAGATAAAGCAAGAGAGAGACGAGATGGAAGGACAGATAGGCCGAGGTGATTGGCGGGTATGCAAGATTCAAAATCAGGAGCTGCCTTTAGGAACGAGGTTTGGCGGGGTTGTACAGCGTCATGGCCTGGGCGGGTTGAGGCCACCCAACCAATGTGACCCTATACACTAACTTAGTACGTGCGCAAGGACACCAACCGGCCACATGCAAGCTTAAAGCGGCCAGCTAACATTATTTATATTATTTAGGGGATTTCTGCAAGCTCAAGGTCCACAGTGGGTATCTATGTAGCTCGGCATGCATCGTCGGCGCCTGCCATGCGCCAGGCTGTTCCGAGCACCATTCTAACAAACTTCGATGAGGTCACCACCGAGCTCCAAAGCTCTGGCTGAGACCGGCACAGCTGGCACAGCTGTCACAGTAAATGACCTGAACTTGAAAGAACAAGTAAATCGTTCAGTCGAAATCGTTCACCTCTCCATGTGCATGTCATGTCCAATCCTCATCTGAAACGCTTGTATCAAGTATTCATGCTCTTCGCCCTCTTGCGTCACCTTCAGCGGCAACCAACCCCAACAGCACCACTATACATGACTATGCTTATGCCCGTCATGACCCGAGCGCTTCCCTACTCCCACTCCTTACCGTCTCCTCTGAGATACTTGTCCAAATTCTGCCTCCCGTAAATCTCCGCCTGGAACTGCGCCGCCTTCTGCCGCTCCTCCGCCGCCCGCGCCTTGCGCTCCTTGGCCGTCAGCTGCCGCCTCGCCTCCCTGGCCTCCTCGTCGGCCTTCTTCTCCGCCTCCGTCTTCTCCGGCACCGTCGCGCCCACGCCCAGCACGTCCTCCTTGGGCACCACCTTGATCGGGTACCGCGTGCCCTCGCCGCCGACGCGGCCCAGCCCGACTCGCGCGTCCGGGTCCCAGCCCTGCGACGCCAGAGCACGCAGGCCCATGCGCGACCGGTCCAGCGCCGATGGCGGGTGCGAGTGCGCGACGCTGACCTGGTGCGCCAGCGACGCCTCGTGCGCCGCTACCGTCGTCGTGATGGGCAGGGAGCAGGTCGAGCATAGCATCGGTTCCGGGCGGGGGGCGGCCGCAGCCTCGGTGGTGGTGGTCGAACCAGCGCCGGCGTTCTCTGGGGGTCTATCTGGTTTCTCGGCGTTTTTGGCCGTGGAACTGCTTTCCAAGACGATGCTGGCATATAAATCGCCGACGACGGAGCTGGTAGGTCGCGTCGACGGGAGCGTAGAAATGTAGTCGTCGGGGTCCTGTGCCCGGACAAACTCGACCCTTTTCCGCTTCAACCCGGCGCCAAAGGGTCGCTTGTGATGCAGTGGAATTTCATCTTGTTCGTCGTCATCGCTTTCTTCGCTGTACCGCGATCGACGCATTGCCAAAGGCCATCTGCCTATGGTGACAGTGTTGAAGTTGTGCCGTAAAGGTTTATCGCTCTTCTGAAATGCGTTGCCTGATTCACCTGGCCGCGGCCCCACTCTAAAATGCAGTCGTAAACTCAGGGTGCAGCAGATGCAACGAACGTCGAAGACGATATAATCAGAGATGCTGGTGAAATGATATACTCGAACATCCAGATAGATTTGAGCGGCAACTCATTGAAATTTGGGTGACTGCTATGCATTGCTTTAGACTGCAACAGGTAGCTCGCTCCTCGTCCATCTAGCCCTAGGGGGGACCTTGAGTATCGTCCACGGCTCTGCATCGTTTTCCTTTTTACAAAAGTGAACCTTTTCCCGCAGACTCGGGTTGTTTGCTTGATTCAGAATATATCCATATCTGAGCAATCGCCCAATAAGTATTTAAGCGCTTGCCATAGATCTACCGCCTCTGGGAGATTGACGAATCTCCTGGGTATAAGTGCTTCCGCGTTCCTTTCATTTGACCTGCCTTCCATGCCTGCTTGATTCATTTATCCATCTTGCATTCTTATGCTTCCACGAACGTCATTGTTCTCGACTTTGTATCCGTTCAACCTCACGCACGCCTCTCTCGCTATCTTGCCAATGCATTAAATAAAAAAGCCCGACTTTACAACGCATGTACGTCTGAATAGGGAGCTCAAGACCGTGCAAACAAACTTGATGTCCTGTTGCCGCATACATCACAGGTAGCCCTGGAGCCGACTTTGACCGCCACAACGAACCATGATTATCTTCATCAGCAGCATCGCATTTGTCTAGCATGCATCGGCCATAAATCCTTTTTACCTTGTCGACTTGGTAGTTTCATGTCATTGTTATGTCTTACACAAGACGCCACTCATGCAGGCGACGTCTTTGGCAACCCATCAGCCGCTCGCAGCCTCTCCTGCACCTTGCGCACTCTCTTCGCGTCCATCTTGGCCCGCCAAGTGCAGATCTCTGCAAACTCGCATGTGCGGCACTTGAAAGCCTCGTCCAGGTTCACGCCCGACGCCCGCCGCTCGCCGCGCCACCACGCCATGTACACGCCCAGGTACTCGTCGAGCACGGACCGCGACACGGGAAAATCGTGGTGGCCAATCTCACGCCCATCGTCCCGGTACACGTACTGGACGCGGAGCATGCTGCCCATGGACGCGGCTCCCTCGGGGAACGCGAGCCCGACTTCGCGCGCGACGAGGGGGAGGAGCTCGCGCAAGCTCTTGTACGGCAGCACGCCAGCGGGTTCAGTCGCGGCGGAGCTAGGTGGTGGGCAGTCGTCTTCGCAGTGGCTGCTGGACGGGGTCGTGTCAAGCATTTCGTTGTGGTGGCTGGCCACTTGCGCGAGAAAGGCGTCGGAAAAGGGCTCGTCGGGGTCGAGGCCGTACCGGCGAAAGACTTTGTAGAAATCGAGTCGCCCGGCGGCCAGTTCCGATAGGAAGCGGTGATAGAGAAGCAGCTGTATCTTGGCTGGCCTCACCATGGAGTTTGATACCCTTGTCAGGGAGCCTCTGGTTTTTACGTCGGCAAGGTAGACCTTGGGCCCATTTGGCTTGTTTTTGGTTGGTGTGGCAGAGGCAAAATAGTCCGTGAGCTTTGGCTGCGATTGCTGCGCCTCAGCTTCTTGACTGAGCTCAAATTCAAATTCCGGGTTCGGGTTCTCATGACTGACGCTGTCAATCACGCCGTTAACGAGATTGCCGTCCACGATGCCCCAGATTTCCAACTCTCTCGTCAGCCCAGTTTCTCGCAGCGTGCAGAGGCCTTGTATGAGATTCCACAGCCTGACGCCAAACCCATCCTCGCGAGTGATCACTTCCACCTCCACAGTCGTGTGCACCTCGTCCTCGAGCTTCTGATGCAGCTTGGAGCCTTGCTGCATCGCCGCCGTGCGGGTCCGGCGTCCGCCAGGTAGCCTCGATAGAGTGTACCAGTACTGCAGCTCGCACCACGCCCCCGACGTCAGGTCCGAGACTGTGAGCGGCCGCCGGGGATACGATCGAAACTTCTGCAGAGGCGAGCGACTGTCATCAAACTCATCTTCGAAATCCTCGCTGACGGGCGCTTGACTGACCAGGGGATCCTCCGCGGCCGCTGTCTTGTCAGCCTCCTCCAAAGCACGTTTTACTGGGTGCTTCAGAGTCAGTCAGTTTTCTATGACGTATGCGGGGGAGGGGGAGGGGGGCGTCGAAAGAGGACACACCAGTCGAAGAGTCAATTTGACTGCCGACAGAGAAAAGCAACGCCTCTGCGGCCTCGTCAGCCGCAAAACTGCTCTCAGCGGCGGTCGTAGCGAGGCCATTGTCTTTCAGAGCATCTGGGCCGAAATCAGATCGTGCAGGCAGCGCATCAATGGTGCGGGCGACCGAAGCCTTGGTCTCTGCGTCTGCGACCAGCTGTATCAGAAGCTGATCGTCTTCGGGTGAGAAATCGTCGAAATGAAAATCACCGTCCTCCGCTGCCATTGTCCGGAAGCGGCAGGCATGGTTTGGATCTTGGTAATGGAAGAGTCATGAGTGGGCGAGACGGTGGCGCGTAGAGTGGCGTGCGCCAGTGTCTTTTGCCCCTCACGAATTAAACGCGACATCACGTGAATCAGGCAGATGCAACTCAGGGCCTAATAATGGCGAAAATAAAGAGTTGGGCTAAAGTTTGGGTTGACTAATATGGCTCTGGAATTTATAAAAACGGGTGATTTTCTCAACAGGACGGCCAAATGGATCCGTATGAAAGATGCCTTACGCGGCGGATGCCAGAGGATTTTCCTTGGTGATTAAAGAATAGCAGAGGAGACCTTATGCTGGCTCATCCTGGGCCGCTGCGACGAGATGAAACTGTGGCATGATTCTATTCCCTAGCTCAGAGTCACATACTATCGCTGCTCTGCTCAGATAGTATGGGATAACAATCCTCTACGGGGCTTCAAGCAATCCGTGTCCCCTGCTGCATTGTAGGCTTGATTTGCTGAAGTGAAACATGCCGTAGTCCTATCATGTCGAAAACCTCTATCAGCGAGTCTCCTTTCATGTATGCACAGTTGCACGTACCATCTTTACTCAGTACGGATCATGCTTTTTGGAATTGGGCCCGCAGTCAGCATAGTTGCAGCAGATGCTAGGCCAGTACGAGCAGTGGATGCATTTGCCCTCGACAGTGGAAGCAACACTGTTCTTGCAATGATAGCACTCGTATATGCTGCCCATTTTCTCGAGCGAAAACAAGTGCTTTGGGTGTAAAGACGCCGTTGTGTAAATGCGCATGTGCTTTGTGAAATATGTTTCGCACCGTCATCTGCAACGCCGTGGGTTGTGATGAAGCGGCAGGGACTTTGTTATATATTCGCGCCAAGACGGCATTTCGGCGCTACACCGCTAGAAATGCACTCGCAGGTGACGATGATTCACTGCACAACATCTGCTGTGTAATACGAGGGAGCAGACGGCGACTGGCTGCGACGGGCTCTAACTGACTATACTGGCATTGTGACACAGCCTTGACGGTAGTCACGGGTCCCAGATTGGCAGAACTTTTGCCAATGATATAAAGAGAACAGCACATCGCTCCATCTTGGATACAGCACCAATTGGCCGAGCAGCGTGTCGCCATCCTTTGTTCGTAGCCTTTTGCCAACGGGCCGTGGCCGCCCTGAACTGGACAAGACGACTTTTCCAAACAAACAGGAAGCAGATTCAACACTCCGGGTCAAACGGCATATTTCGGCAGTTGTGACACATTTTGACTTGCTGTAATTGGTAGATGGCGACTGTATTGCAAAGATGCAAAGACTGCGCTGAAACAAAAGGAAAAAGCAACAAAGACAGTAGGTGGGGTAAACTCGGAGTAGAATGTGACGCAAAAATGATGTTATCGCACGAAAACAGAAATATGTTGTACACCCAAGTCTGCAGTGATACACTATGCCTGCCCAATGAAGTGTTCTCGGCATATATTGAACCGTGGCATGCGGCACGCGTCCTGAGCTATAGGCCTCTTCTCGATGCGTCTTGACTGGCCCAGTTCTTGCGCCGTGAACTCGATCAACGCAACTTCAACGCCAGCCTCCTAAAATCTTCTTTAAAATAACATGACAGTGTAGCTGTCCTAATGGCTTCTGAGTTGTGTAGAGTTGTGGCGCTATCCTGGGCGCATGATTAACCTCGCTTACGGCGGGAGCCCGGCGCTACCTAGGCGAGCCCTAATTAAGCCAACGGATGCAAAGTGCACTTAGACGAACATCCTACAATTCCAATATTACAAGGCGACGTTCCTGTTCCCCGAGATTTGTGAGCCTCTGCATTGTAGGCGCGTCACATAGAAATTCAGGTGCCTAACACTGCCCGCCCGCAGATGGGCCTGGCAAGTGGGACCTCCAAAGGCCGGCGACAAGGCAGCACAATTCCGGCAAACAGTTGCGCAGCAAACCGCAAGCTATAAAGAAGAAGATTATCTTGCCCCTTTAACGCCGTACCTAAAGCAAGAAACCAGGTGTATCCCCCCCTTTTCAACAAAGTTTGCTCACACACCTCCCATGGCGTCCACGGTCGCAACAGAGCCGCCGGCTGCTCTCGGCCGAGCAGACGGCCCCGCATCCCCGTGCGACGACGGCTCGGCCGCCGCCGCCGCCGTCACCCTCTTATCACTGCCGACCGAGCTTCATCTGGCCATTGCCCAATACCTACCGTACCCGGATGCGCTATCACTAAAGCAGACGAGCGCTTACTTTCGCCGAATCGTGCGCACCGATGTGCCGCTGAAGATTGAGTGGCTGCTGGAGCGGCGGCGGCTGCACCTCGACTGTCCCAACAGCCATCGGTGCGACCTGGGTAGCGATTTGCAATTCTGTCGCGGCAGTGTCTCGTGAGTTTCTTTTTTCTGTTTCTCTTTTCCTATTTTCTTGCTTCTTCTCTGCGTTATCAAAGGCAGGTGTGCTGATGGGATGCTTGCAGGCTGCTGATGCGACGCCGGAGAATGCACTTTGAGTGCGAATCCCGGCCGGGGCTGGGATGTCTGGTGTACGGCACGGCCAAGTGCGCGCACAGGCCGCTGCGAATCCATAAACTGGTGCATTGGCTGAGAGATAGCTTTACGTTTGAGTTTTCGCTCGAGTTTTCGATTAATCCTGAGCCGATTGTGTGGCTGCTCATGATCGCAATTGGTCTGCTCCTACAGTCAGTTCTTTCATAAGCGATGGAGTGCGGACATTGCCGCGACTTGTACGAAAAGATTACGTTCACCAAAGTTAAACTTTAATATTAATAGCAATATCTTTCTTCTTTCATCCTAGAATAAAAGGAGGAATCCACATCGTCTGTTCCGTCACTGCTGGCTCTTTTCTTTGATGCGTTGCTTGTTTTTGTGACGGGTGGCATGCAGTAGTTTCACGACGAGAACTGTCAAACATGAAGCTTAGAATTGTTTGCCAGACCCTAGCTGCAGCAGAAGGACGACGATTTCGTAGCTACGGCCAATCCAAGTATATATGCGCCTAAATATATATGCGCAAGTCCTACCCCATTGCGACCACCCGCCTCAAAGCATTCCACAACCTAATCTTTCCTCTATAAGTTACCATGCATCCATTCAACATGTCTTCTCTCCACAATACCGTCATTATCACTGCCCTCCTCTGCATCGCGCTCTGCAGCGCCGCCATCCTCTACACCACCTTCCAAATCATCCGCATCCTACGGTGCACCTCCGACCAGTTCCTCGTATTTGCGGCCGAGCTCCTCGACCTGCTCGACCCGCTGCCTCTACCGTCACCAGGTGCCGTGACCGGCACGCAGTCGATGCTCTCCTCCTCGCTGGCGAGCCACTCGGAGCTCGGCGACCTCGTCGCCGGCCATGTCGGCTGGGACGCCTCGCTCAGTCCCGTGCTAGCAGGCTCGCCACAGCCGCTCCCGGATTTCAAAGTGCTTCCGCTGGATGAGGAGCTGTGCACGGCGCCAACGGCGCCTAGTCAGCAGGAACGAGAGGGATTGGGCCTGGTGGTGTGTTCGCGGGAAGAGTCGCTCAACGGCAGGCGATTGGGCTATCCGGCGCCTCGGGGAGGGAGGACGTACGCAAAATGGGGTCGAGGCGCCCGGGACTCAGTCTCTAGCCACGAATGTCGACTGTAAAGCTTTCTCGGGAATAGAAGCGATAAGTTGCCTGACGACTGTTCCTGATTGTCGGGTATAAGGATGGGTTTATAGGATGACGAGCAAGTTTCTCAAGACATGGTCATAGGCTTTTCTACGGCGAATTTCATTTTTGTCTAGGTGCTGTCACTCTTTATAAAGTAAACCTGTGAGACTTCAATTTATTTCCACGACCAAGTCATTTCGAAGTGTTTCCTCACGCATTGACTCGCAGACACATCAATTCTTCAGAGGTTCATTATTCATAGAAAAACAAGGTGTTGTCTAAATATTACATCCATAAAATCAGAAAATGCAACGCTGTTTTAGAAGTCCATTACTCCAAGTACACGTGTATCGCACATAAGCCGAGTGCCGCCATCAGGCCGCAACAAAACAAACATTTTCGCAATTGTGGCTGTCGGTCTTTGAAGAAATCTCGCCCAAAAATCCACCTACAGCATGGCAGCAGCGGCAGCAGCAGCGGCGCCAGCGTACATGTAGCAGGGAATGGCCGTGGGAGCGGCGGCGTTGTGGGTGCCCTTGATGGTGGTCGTGAGCTGGTCCTTGTGCGACGGTGCCGTGGCATCGACGGTGATTGTGGCGGCCGCCGCGGCCATTGTCGGGTTGTAGTGGGTAGAGGAGAAGCCGCAGCCAGAGACGAGACGGTCAATGTCTTGTCAGAGGTCAGTCAAGCAGCTCTATATTATTTGGTCAGCCGTGAAATGCTTACCTTTGACGTCCTCCGAGTCGATGTCATCGTCGTCGTCGTGGCTGCCCCAGCTACGCTTGGCCTTTACGTGCTGGTGCATGCAGTCGGCACACTCGGCGGCGATCTGGCCGACCTTGAAGCTGTTGTTGGTGCATACGCACTGGTTGTGGAGGAGGTCCTCGTCCTTGCCCTTGCCGAGGCCGAGGTCGACATCGCACTGCTTGGAGAGGGTGGCGATGGGGTTGCAGATGGTCTTACAGGACTTGGGGACATCGTCCATATCGAGCTTGAGCTCCTCGGTGGAATCATCAAGGAGGTTGGCGGCGGCCAGGGAAGCGAGCGCCAGGGCGGCGGAAGCGGACAGCTTCATGCTGACTGATGCTTGACAGAAGTGTTTTGAACGATGTTGATGGAATAGAAATTCAGCGCAGTGAAGGAATTGAAGTTGATCGTGCCTAATATAAGGCTCCTCTATGAGAGTGATATGGGGAGAAGGACCCGGGGGAGGGTAAGCAGCAGTTATATGTCCCAAGAGATAATCACCGAGGTCCCGTCAGCCACAACGTCATGATCCGTACCCGCGTGGGAGATGGCTACAGAGAAAAAGACAACATCCCCCAATGTGACCGGAACGGCAGTGTAAAACAGTAATCCAGGAGCAGGGGTGTGTGGGTTCAGTTTGGCAAGGGACCGCGACGCCCAAAAGAAGGGTCCCGCATCTCCGGATATGCGACCGGCGATGAGCTGCGGAAGGTGCATAGCCCGTGTTATTTTCGGCGCTAGAAGCAGTAGTTGGATAGGTAATGCAGGGCTGTGTAGGCCTCACGATGTATCTCTGAGGCTCGCACAGCCGGAAAGAAGAAAGGTTGTTGACGGGCGTTGACACGGACGAGTTGAAGTCGAGTAAGCAGAGATGCAGGCCTGACATCGTGGATACTGAATTAGGAAAGGCGCATAAGGCCGTATAGCGGTCTGGGGCAGGATTTTAGCGCAAAGTTAGTGGACGACAGGGAATGGAGCGGAATTCGCGAACCGCTGGAGCCTCTGTAAGAGTCTGAAGGGGAGTTGATTTACAGCGCTGTCGTCAATGCATTGGCAAGTAGCCGCAGATTTATTACAAACTCGCTCTCTACCTATATGATCTGAGCATGAAGGGAAAGAGGTGTATGAATTTTTCTCCCTCGAATCACCATGGGTGTGATCTTTCTTACCACAACATCTTCAAGCATGTCCTGCGACAGCTTTCCCTTTTGCCTGACCCACCACATCCGAATCCCGTCCCAGCAGCCAAAATCAACAGCGGCTCGTCCAATCCCGGTCCGGCATGACGACGCCCATGTGGCTGTGCGCAAGAGCTATCCGATCCTGATTAATCCCGATGCATTTCCTTCTTTCAACATGTAGAATTGGCCGGCCGATCCTCAACGACGCCGCCGTTCTTCTTTGCCGTCGCCAGAGTTGGCCGGCTGCCGCATCACCCGCGAAGTCAAAGGTGCGGTGGAACCTCCAGTCAGCCCAGCCTGCCCTGCCGTGCTGATTCAACTTCTTTTTTGCCAAGCAAACTAGTCTTACACGAAGCAAATTGCTGATGACCAAACTCGCGACAAGTCGGACGGCGCTCCATCACGCCCAAAGCTGTTTGCTCGTCGGCATTGCCGATTCCGAGTACTGCACACCGACAGTTTTATGGGCAGCGTCTTTTCTCTCGTACTGACCATGTCGCTCTCTTGAGGCAGCTGCAATACGCGGTCGTGGCCCGAGTCGCGCACCTGGCTCCGTGGCCTTGTCCAGCTTCGGGTTCCGCATCAGCCACCTAGCGAGATCCGCTCGTTGCCAAGAACGGGCGCCTCATTCTAGCATGTTCAGCCCGTCATATTGTGCCACACAGAGTTTACCATGGCAGCGACTCCATGGTTCAACGTCCGGGCATGCAGGTTGTTCAGTTCCATGGGGAACATGTGCAAAGGCTCTTCGCATGATACTCAAGAACCATGTGCCTGGAGCGCGCAGGCCCGGCCGGGAACATTGCTATGTTGAAAACGAGCTCGAGATTCGCGTTCTCGCAAGTCTGCTCAATTGTACACCCATCTTCCTCTTTCATAACATAGTAGAGCACAAGTCCCATACTATCTCAAACCGTACGCTAGTTAGGTGAGGGCACCAATCTCGCCGGGCCAACCAAAAGACCATCGTCTGGAAAATGAGTAGACCACAGCGACGAAATGCGCTAAATTTAAGCATACAATTCAGGCTGAAAGCAATTCTATGCTCTGGACGATCCACATGATACTGCGCCGATAGGCCTCTACGGGTGGGACATACTCGGCGATTAACCATCATACGATGATCTTGGCGCATCACTAATACTCGCACACTAAGATTGTCATTCTGCCGCGGGACTTTGTATAATTGGCGGAGAGTTACCCTCATTTTCAGCAGCGCGCTTTCGATCTACGTATGGCGTAGCTTCATGCACTTCATCGCTATTAATAGGTTCCATCACTTTATATATACCGGGTCAGTGTAGTTCTGACAGAATCTCGCAGGCAGGAATCTTCGGCAAAACAGCCTCGAGATCGTGCGGAAAACAATTCCCGCGGAAATAGTGGCTTAAAGCGAAATGCCGATATAGAAGATAGAGAATAATAACAGGTACCGACAGTTCTATTCGACATTGTCACCGTTTCAACAACAAGTGACCGTTGTTCTGTGGACAGTGCGACTGCACAGTCTACTTCCTAATTCACACGGACCCTGAATGTCCGACAATAGCTCGTGATTTTCGGAAGCTCCCAATTGGGCCACAATCGGAAGCCATAAATAACACCACACCACAGCCCCCTCGATTTGCTGGCAGACGAGTAGGACACCACGGACCATTTCATAGTAGCGGCCCGGTCCATTGTCCTCAAACACCCCAACGCAATCATGTCCGCCATGCCCACTCTTCGGCAGTCGGTGTGCCGCCGGCTACCCACCCGACCTCGAGCCACGCAGCCGCGCCTCCCAACATGCACACCGACGACGACGGTGCGATTCGCCTCGAGCTCTTCTGGCGGCTCTGACGGCCTTGGGCGCGCCAAGGTCGCGCTGTACGCCACCGCCCTCGCCGCGACAGGCTATGTCGGCTACCTCTACGTGACGGACACGCGCGCCTCGCTCCTCCACCACCACGTCATCCCACCATTGCTGCGCACGCTTTTTCCCGACGCAGAAGATGCGCATCATATAGGCTCCAAGATCCTGCAGTTTCTCTACGAGGCGAATCTACACCCGCGCGAACGCCAGCCCCGCCACGCCGCGCCCTCCAAGCTCACGGCCGAGGTATTTGGCACCACGATTGACAACCCGGTCGGCATCTCGGCAGGGTTGGATAAGGACGGCGAGTTGACGGATGTCTTGTTTGCTCTCGGCGCCGGCGTCGTCGAGATTGGCGGCATTACGCCAATGGCGCAGGCTGGCAACGAGCGTCCGCGATGCTTTCGCGTCGCCGGCCTCGACGGTCTCGTGAACCGCTACGGCCTCAACTCGCAGGGCGCCGATGTCGTGGCCCAGCGGCTGCGCAAACGCGTCCGGCGCTTCGCCCGGGAGGTCGGCGCGACTGAGGAGCAGGTGCTCAACGGCGAGGCCGGCGTGCTGCCGGGCAGCCTGGCCGCGGGCCGGCTGCTCGCGGTGCAGATCGCCAAGAACAAGGAGACGGACGAAAAGGACCAGGCGGCGGTGGTGGCCGACTACGTCTACTGCGTGAACCGGTTGGCGCGCTACGCGGACATTGTCGTGGTCAACGTCAGCAGCCCCAACACGCCCGGGCTGCGCGACCTGCAGGCGACGGAGCCGCTGACGCGGCTGCTGACGGCCGTGGTCGAGGCCGCGCACATGACGGAGCGCAAGACGCGGCCCAAGGTCATGGTCAAGGTGTCACCTGACGAGGACGACGACGCGCAGATGGCGGGCGTGGTCGAGGCCGTGCACCGCAGCGGCGTCGACGGCGTAATTATCGGCAACACGACCAAGCGCCGCGCGGGCATCGTGCCCGAGGGCGCGCGGCTGTCGGCCAAGGATAGGCGCGCGCTGGCCGAGACGGGCGGCTACTCGGGGCCGGCCATGTTCTCGCGCACGCTGGACCTGGTTGGCCGCTACCGCACGATGATGGACGCGTATGCGCGCGAGGGCCACGCGACGACGGCGGACAGGGGCGACGCGCGCAAGACGCTTTTCGCCACGGGAGGGGTTACAAACGGCGAGCAGGCGCTGCGGGTGCTCAACGCGGGCGCGAGCGTGGCCATGGTCTATACTAACATGGTGTACGGCGGCGCGGGAACGATTACGAGGATCAAGGGCGAGATGGAGAAGCAGGTAGAGAGGGTATGAAAGGCAAGGCACAAAAGAAAGGGAGCGGAACTGGGCATCAATATCGTTTCTTGAAAAAGGCGTCAATATAAAATAGACAGCTTCATTTGTCCTTTTGTATTTTCTCTTTTTGACTGTACATGTGAGGCTTCTCTAGTCTCGGGCAATAGATTGTAGGCCATGGCAAATCTCGGCATGAAGCGACGGTTTCGGGATGCGCACACGTAGCATATTGAATGCACGGTTTTTGCGCCATGGCGTGGGCGTTACGTGGCCTTAGGGCTGGGCCGGCTGGCTGAGAGGAATGCCAAGGCCAGCCCAGGCATCTGGTTACAATTTCAATATTAATGGATGCGACAGGCAGCCCTTGGCGGTCGGCTGCAGTCGATGATGCAACGGTTTGCACTGCCGAGTGGGTTGGGGGAGAGGTAACTTTTATAATTATTAATGAAGTTAGTAGGGGGACCACCGGGACCTAACGACGGGGCTGTGCGGCAAAAACTGGTGACTCGTGAGGCTGCCGTGTGGCGGAGGCTCGCAACGAATGTACGTTTGCGGTGGATAGCCTTGTTCTCTAAATTGATGATCATTTTTGGGCATTTCCCATCTCTGCAACGTAAAAGCCACATTAAACGATTTCACGACCGGCACGAGATCCTGGGATCGTTGTGACTTGTTGTGATCTGCTGTCCCCGCATTGGCCCTGCGACAACTGAACAAGACGCGTTTGCGGACTGCATCAGGCACCCGCATAAGAAAACGGCGGCTTTCCGCTCACATATCGAGGCTTGTAGTGAGAGACTGCCACGTTATGGCGACGCCCGAGTATATACCTAATGAGCCGCCGGCTCGTCGAGCGGTATGATGGCACCAACGACCACTCAACGTGAGCAAATCGGAAAGCTAATCTCGACGGCCAACCCCCCGGGGATGATAGTGCGACCAATGCAGACGCAGCAAGGTATGACAGAGACGGGACATGTCACGCAGGTCTGAGAATGGACGCTGATTACGCATTGATTCATAGACACGCTGTGATAAAAAGGTGCCCTGTTCCAGCTGCAAGTCGGCCAAGCGAACATGCACAACCACAGGCGCAGAAAATCCTGGCCTGCAGCGCAAGCAGCGCATTCACATTTCATCGCTCTAGTGCGTGCTCTCGTTACAGGATACATGGCTTTTGAAACGACAAGACTGGCAGAACTGACACTCACCGCCCGTAGCGAGCAAAAGATTGACCGGATAGAAACCAGCCTCGGCAGCATCGAGCGGCTGCTCAAGCGCCGCGAGAGTCAGCGCTCGCCCGGCAACCATGGCGGCGGCGGCGGCGGCAGCGTCGCCTCGCCCAACGCGAGCGTCACAATCTCCGACTCGTCGGCCATCAACACGCCCGCCAACATTGACTCGACCGAGCCCGAGCCCGACCAGGGCCTCAACGTCCAGACCGACATCACCGTCGCGCTGCTCAAGCAGGCCGTCCGCAGCACCACCCTCTACGGCGTCGACGCCAAGATGGGCGCCGCCCTCGGCAGCCTTTACGACCTGCTCGGCAAGCGCCACCTCCAAAATCCCGCCGGCGCTGGCGGCGGCGAAGCGCTGGCGTCGCCGTTTCCAATGCAGAAGCCCGTGCCGCCCGGCGGCGTCGGCAAGCTGGAGATGCCGCCGCTGCAGGTGGCGCTCACTGCGCTGGACAGGCTGACTTGTATGGCATTCCATTGGCGCTGCGCGATACAAAAAAGCGTGATCTGTTTTGGCTAACATGGTTGCTGCAGGTGACCCGCCGACGCTGCTTATGATGCTTTGCGCCTCGATAGGTCTGGATGACGTTGCCGAGGTTATGAAGCGAGAATATGAGCATCTCGACAACATATCCAGCGTCAAATTCGTCCTCATCAGCTCTTTGTTATACTACGTCTTTGAGGAGATGAGCATGCTGGGCATTTCGCCGGAGCTGCTCGCGGAATACAAAGCGCATGCCGAGCTCTGCAGAGCAAACGTCGATACCGGCCTGGCCAACCTGCCGCTGCTATTATCATCAACGGCGGAAAACGTACAAGGGCTCTTACTAGGTGTACATAGCCCTCTCCAAATTCGCCGGATGTCCCCCCACTGACCTCTAGACAGACCTTTGTCTCCATTGACGAGTCGCGGCCGGCCGTGGCATGGCAGCTGTGCACCACGGCCGCGCAGCTGTGCATTGCCGCCGGCTTCCACAGCGTGGCGGCGTCGGCGCACAAGTCCCCCGACGCGGTGCGCCTCGAGCGCATCCTCTTCTGGAACGTCTACATCATCGACAAGGCTCTGTGCCTGCGGCTCAACCGCGGCTCCTGCATCCCCGAGTACGACATTGACATCCCCCCCGAGTTTAGCTTCCGCTACGCGGCGGCCGACACCAAGGGCATGACCAAGTTTTGGGTGCGCGCCAGCATCGCGCAGGGCCGCATCTACGAGCGGCTGTACTCGCCCAAGGGCCGCGCCGCGCCGCCCGCCGTGCGCGTCGCCGACGCGACGGAGCTGGCCGCCGAGTGCCGCCGCCTGCTGCGCGAGGCCGAGACGCACCAGGAGCAGTACCCGGACAATGAAGACGCGCCGATTCTGACGGAGATTTTTCGCATCGGCGAGGAGATTCAGCTGTCGATCAACCTGACGCTCGTGTACCAGGCCGTATCGGCGCTCGACGGCCAGGACGTGTTCAAGAATGAGTGCGTCGAGGCGGCGCGCAGGGCGATGCGCACGCACAAGCGCTCGATGCACCTGATGCGCATGGGGCCGTATGCCAAGTCGAGCTACATTAATTGGTACGTTTTATATGCCGACACTGTAACGTGTAACAACCCGACACCGTACCGTGTAACATGCCGAAACGAGAATGCTCATCACCATGACCAGGACGATTCTGCACACGCCCTTTGCGCCCTTTTTCGTTATCCTCCGCCACGTCCTCGAGACGCTGTCCATCGACGACCTCTTGCTCCTGCAAGAATTTATCGAGTCTCTCAGCCACGCGCTCGACGTGTCGAAGCGCCTGAAGCGCTTCCACCAGCTGTGCCACGTCATGTGCGAGGTGGCCGGCCTCTTTGTCGGCATCAAGCTCAAGCTCAACAACAGCAGCGTCACCGTGCCCGAGATGCCGCAGTCGCTCGACCACGTCAACGACTTGCTGCAGCAGCAGTTTACCATTGGCGTGCAGCAGCAGCAGCAGCAGCAGGGCTACCCGCAGACGCTGGAGAAGCAGCAGATTCTAGAGGCGGGGACGAGCAGCGGCGACGGTGGCTTTCAGCAGCAGGGCTTGGGGAGCGTGCTGCCGCTGACGGAGGAGGTGGCAGGTGCGGACGCGTCGCTGTCGGCGCTGCCGGAGGACTGGGACCCGGCGATGCTGGGGACGATGGACTGGACGGCGGGGTATGAGAATATATTAAACTTGATGCAGGACGAGCTGCAGATTCTGGAAAATTACCCCAACGCCGGGCTGTTTTAGGCGTCGGCCGACTTTCACCACTCATAGCAAGCTGAGGCGTCTGTACGCCCATTTCGTGTACAATCTATACCAATACGACGATGGATGTTTCATTTTCCAACACGTGCTCTGTACTTTGTAGTTGTAAAGGCAGGTAACGTACTCGTAAAACTTGTGTATAAGGGCGTTACTTGGACGTGGTTTATCATCGCAGCCGTCGAGACGCATCCCTAGAAAAACAAGAGAAATGATGATGACAAGCATCGACAGCGTCAACAATATCACCATCAATAATATCAACCATTCGACAGCATTGGTAGCACCTACAACAGCACCTTAACAGCACCTTTGCAGAGAAAAACTCGTACATGCGCCTGCATCCTATGCAGACCCCCCCGCGGCGCCCGCATTCATCATCAGCTCCCAGATGCGCAGCGCCGTCATGGTAACATACAGCGCCCAAGCCTCGCCAAACTCATCAGTCGCACCCGCGCCGACAAAGTGAAACCTGGCCAGCTTTGTCCTGTTCCATTTTGAATTGTCTGCCAGCACGGCCACGACGGGGCGTCCATCACTCGTCTCCCCATGCGGCCGCTCCATTCTGCGCATCGTCTTGCCCTCGCCGCCGCCGTCGGACTCTAAATGAACGAGCTTCCAGCCCTGGCCCCAGCGATCCAGCGCGCGCACTTCTTTTCCGTGCGAGTATCTCCATTCAAAGTCTTGTCGTCGTCGGGGCGCGTTTGTCGTTTCTTTACCGCCGCCGCTGCTGCTGATGGGAAAGGAAAAGCTGAACCGGCGCGTGTGCGCCGTGAGCTTCTCCGTCAGCGGCGGATCGAGGAGGGTGATGGCGGCGTGCCCCTTGAACAGGCCGTCGCGGTGGGCGGTGGCGAGGCGGCGCAGCGGGGTCTTGGTGTCGGCGCCGCTGCCGCCGCCGTCGAGGAGGATGAGAAAGGGGCGCGAGGATAAGAGTGCAGAGTGCAGCTCGAGCGAAAAGACGGGCTGGTCGGCGTGGGTGCCGACGTGGTAGGTGCGCATGGACCATGGCTTGTAGTAGAGGTTCCAGCCGACGGGCACTTTTTGGTACGGCGACGGGCCGGGGGTGTAGCCGGGCGGAGGGGCGGAGGGGGTGTTGTCGTCGTCGTCGTCATCGGGGGAGGAGGAGGGAGCGGTTGAGGTATATTCGGGGGGTGGAAGGTCATGGATGTCGGAGAATTGCTCGGCGAGAGCTTCCTGCTTTTTCTGAAGCTTGCCCATTGTGATGTGTGTAAATCGGCCAGGCTAAAAGGTTATGACTGGTAATTGATGACCATGAATGCGACAAAATTGTGCCAGGCAATAGGTAAGGGGGGGGCGTTCGCGGGCTATACAAGTGTGCTTCCTAAAATCAGACGATGCCAGCTACTTAGAGTATATACCTGTCTGCTGACAAGCCTCACAAGGCATGCATCTGACAATGAAGCCCATCTAGGAGAACGATGCACAGCCCCTCCAATGCCGTCATAACGGCGCGCGCTGGGCAGCCCAAGGTTAGTGGCGCTATAAGTTAGGACGCACCTCGGAGCGACGGCGCCTGGGCAATGCTTGATTGAATCAGTTGGCAGATCACGCAGCTGAGCCAGTGGATGTAAGCAAGGCTGTCTAAACAAAGCCATCGGGCCGTAATTAGATTGAGTACCGCACATCAAGTCGCTGTCAGGCAGCCACGGTCATCATTTCCTTCTTCAAGCTGCGTCCTTGAGGGCAAGCCCCGGATTGGCCACTCAGACACAAGCCAGCAGGGCGTTTGAGCCAAGCCACCGGCAATAAAGCGTACATAAAGTCGAGGGGTTTCAGACGAGTCCACGAGAGTGCAGAAAACATCTATCAAGACTAGCACGTGCTGCCACTGTTTTTTTCCCTCGGCATTTGACGATCAAGGGTAGCCATCACGGGCGACTAGCTTCTTGGCAGGGCTAGATATGGGCGCGACAGGCTCCAGAAAGTGGCATCCGGAGTTTTTATAAATACTTTGGACACGTAGCCCCCTTTGATTTTATCTTGCGCTCTTTAGTCATTGTGCTGTGTTGAACAGCATCTACAACAGCGCGTACTTTACTTACATGGGGACTGCCAAAAAGGCAATGCCGTCATCGCTAGCGAATGTGGGGTGTTTACTTGGCTTACAGGATGGATTGTCAAGTTGTGCACCGTCTTTACAGCATTTGAAATCTTTTTCTCTCATGTTTAATCTCTGCAGTAATTGACGCATGTAAATGGCCGACAAGCCCCTGTACCTCTTCAACTGCTGTACTGCCATTTTGACCATAATCTCCGGGCGGCGGGACCGGGCGACAGCTCGCGGCGGGGCGGCCAAAGTCGCCCAATTGACCTTGTCAGTAGCCAGCCTTCCGCTTCTTCCGCGCCCACCGACTACCGCCAATTCCGATCATTTGTTTTTCTTTTTTACGTATTCTTCTTACTCTGAACAAGAAACACCTCAATTGACCATTTTGGATATTTCTGAAGCTTGGGTTGTAGGCGAATCGTCCGTGTCGTCTCTCCATCAGCTTTGGCATGTGAAAACCCATTGACCAAAAAAAAAACGTCATTTACCCACACCAAGTCAGTCAGCCCTACGTCAACCACTCGATCATCTCTCTCGTCCCGTCTCATCAATCTCTGCGACGACCACCCCCCCAATTGGCTCCCAAAGACGTCGCATTCGACTATATTGAATGCGACAAATCTCACCGCCAGCTTCACTTCCTTGACAATGGCGGCCCAAAAGGAGAGCGGCACCCGCGCCGCGGCGCCGGCCCAGCGTCCTCCGCATCCTCCTCCCCCCGACGTCACCTCCGATGACGAGGCGGCCGACGTCGCCGCTGAACGCTCCACGTACCCGGATCAAGATGATGTCCAGGCCGTGCTGCAGCCGGCCATGAGCCGCGCCGCCAGCCACCTCACGTCCATTCACACGCCCGCTGTCGAGAAAGTCGCCGCCATGGAGCGCATGACGGGCTTCTTTGAAAGACCCGCCGTCGTCGCCGAAGACTCCAACGACGACGACGACGCCGCGACGGCAACGGCGACGGTGAAGCGGCCCTCGACCCCTCCGAAAGTAGCCGTCGCCGCCGGTCGCAAGAGCTCGCCGCTGTCCATGCCCGCGCCATTCAACTCCCAAGACGTCTATCAACAAACCACCACCACCACCACAAGGACACAACACACCAAGAGCGTGCTGGGCTCGTCGCTTGGCCCGACCCGCCACCAGCGGTCCGGATCGGCCGGCCAGGACGCCCTGAAGCGCTTCCAAAAGGCGCTGCCCTCGTTTGGCTCGCCGTCCAGCTTCCTGCCATCGCTGCCGACGAAATACCTAAACAACCTCGCCGACTCGATGCCCAGCATCAGCATCGGCGGGCACCACGCCACCCGATCTTCGCGATCACAGACGACGACTGGCGACGCACCGCGGCTGCAGGCCCAGACAAAGACGATGCCCGTCATGGCGACACCAGCCGACTCGTCGCGCCTGCAGCAGCAGCAGCAGCCGCGCCCGGGCTCCTTGTCCCTCCGGCGGACCGCCTCGGACGAGAGCATCCTCTACCACACGCTCTCGCGGCAGTCTTCGCTCGGCGACGACGACCGCTTCCATGACGTGCGCGAAATGGTCAATATGCGGCTGCTAGCCTTTCGGGACAGCCTGCCCGACGTGCCCAACTTTAAGATGCCGTCGCTCGCCAAGCTGCAGGCCACGGCGCGCCGCTCGCACCTCTCCCTCAACGGCATCTTTTCCAGCGACGCCACCCACGTCCATACGCCATCCCGCGACGCTCCCGAGCCGAGCTTTGACCAGGCGTCGCCATCGCTGCCACCGCCGCCGCCGCCGCCGCCACTGCCGCCCAAGGATGACTTTGACGACATGCTACAGCACCTCACCGGCGACGTCGTCATCCTCGGCGGCTACCGCGGGTCCGTCCTGCGCTCCGCCGACCCGCCGCACCATCAGCTGTGGGCGCCCGTCAAGCTGGGCCTCAACCTGCGCAAGGCGGATCTTTACGTCGGCCTGACCGACGCCGACGAGGAGTCCATGCCGAGCCGCATCGTTCCCTCGGGCATGCTCAAAAACATTGGCCCCATTGACGTCTCGCGCAAGCTCTTTCGCAAGCTGCAGGCCTCGCCGCACGCGCAGGCCGGTCGTCTGCGCGTCTGGGATTTCGGCTACGACTGGCGTCTCAGCCCGCGACGGCTCTCGAAGCAGCTGCAAGAGTTTTTGGCCTCGCTGCCCGCAAACCAGCAGCAGCCGAGCGGCGGCGGCGTAGCGGCAGAAGGAGAACCGCGCGGCGCGATTGTCATTGCGCATAGTCTTGGAGGGCTCATTACCCGACACGCCGTCAACCAGCGGCCAGAGCTCTTTGCGGGCGTGCTGTACGCGGGCACGCCGCACCAGTGCATGAATATTCTCGGGCCGCTGCGGAATGGCGACGCTGTGCTGTTCAACGAGAAGCTGCTGACGGCGCGCGTCAACTTTTCGATTCGCACCAGCTTCGCGCTGCTGCCCGAGGACGGCTTCTGCTTCGTCGACAAGAACACGGGCGAGCCGCTACCCGTCGACTTTCTCGACCCCATGAGCTGGGTCCGGCACCGCCTCAGCCCGTGCCTGGAGCCGCCGCTGCCGGCCCTCGCCAAGTCGTCGTCGTCCCCGGCAGCCCCAATGTCCTCCTCCTCCTCCTCCCTCGCCTCCTTTTTGCCGCACTCTTTCCTGCGGCCGCGCAGCGACAGCAAAGGTGACCGTCTACAAAACGAGCTCGACCCCATGACACCGTCCATGACCACTACCACCACATCTCCTCCCACCACCACCACCACTTCCTATTCGTCCATCTCCACCATTAGCGAGGCCGCGTGGCTCGCCGGCGCCGACGACGACCGCCGCGCCAATTATGCGTACCTGCGACGCACCCTCGCCGACATTCGCGCCTTTCGCCGGGAAGCGCGCCACGACGCGCGTCAGCAGGCCGCCAACGCCTACCCGCCGCTGGCCGTGCTCTACGGCAAGGCTATCCCGACGGTGTGCGCCGCCGCCGTGCACGGCCGCGACGGCATTGCCCGCACTGACGCCTACGACGACCTTGTGTTTCGCTCCGGCGACGGCGTCGTGCTCGCCCGCGAGGCTATGCTGCCTGAGGGCTACGCGCTCGTTCGCGGCGGCCGCGTGAGCACTGAGCGAGGGCACATCACGCTGCTCGGGGACATGC
Source organism: Beauveria sp. NWAFU-1 (assembly GCA_024472245.1). Taxonomy (NCBI): domain Eukaryota; kingdom Fungi; phylum Ascomycota; class Sordariomycetes; order Hypocreales; family Cordycipitaceae; genus Beauveria; species Beauveria sp. NWAFU-1. Next base: position 2,439,350 of record JANBXD010000006.1, on the reverse strand, counting down.
CTGCGCTCGGGAGGGCACTCAAGGCGCTGGTGAGGGGAAGGAGAAAGGGCATCGGCTTGGGCAATGCCTGGAAAGAGTCGTGAGGGGGGGCGGCGGGCTTGGTGCAGGTGAATACGGGCTGGTTTATTGGTGTTTATTCAATGTGGTCTGGATAGCCGGAGTTTTGTTTCTTTATTAAAAGGGTACATCTACATGACATAGAATATATTATAGACGCCGTTATAAAACGCATTACACAATATCAACAAGGTTATATTTATGGATAGACATTAATGTCTTGCACAACATCACATTCACAGGCAGTATCCCCGCATCCGTAGCTGCTCGTCTAACCCCAGGTCTAATTTTATCTTGCTCGTCTGCCCCCTTACTCAATGCGTCTGATTTATCCACACTAGACGCATTCTATCATATGCAGTTTCAGTCTCGAGCGTGGCGCAGTTCATTTTGTTTTGCTGATCGACGTTTTGTTGTTGATATAACTCCGGGATGATGGTGTAAACTGTCCCGCCTTGCTTCAACAGTCGCCAGCCGGAGGGTAGCACCAACAACACGCCGGCGCACATCCATAGCTGGCAAAAGAAAAGAAACAAGAAAAAGAAAATGCACATGAGCATTCGGAATTTCTGTTTTCTCTTTGCGCACAGCGCATATGACAAGTTACCACGTGCAAAGGCAACAGCTTGCACCATTCGTCATGGGCGGCGGCGGCGGCCGTGGGTGGACACTACGGCTCGGTGAGGTAGCAGTTGCCACACACACCGTGACCCGGTCGCCAAACGGGGAGTCAAGGTGTGCCCGTTTGTGTGTCTTGGACTTTCTTTTTGGCTAGTGACTGATTTTAGCCCGTGGCGAAAAAAAGCTCCAGCATCAGGCTCGGTTTTTGGACCTCGATGTTGGCGTGCGCATCCTGCATGTCTGACTGCCTGACGGGGTTGCATTGCAGAATACCACCTCCCTCAGCACCAGTGACCAGGAAAAAAAAATCAAGCTCGTTGCCACAAACGTTTAGACGGGACTGCATTGTCGAGCAGAAACGGGTTAGCTCATTTTGTGAATGGCTGCCGTTGGAGCAGTTCACGGTTTGGAGCAGTTCGCGGTCTGGAGCAGCTCAGGTCATAGTCTGATGGGCAGGAATGCTGCCTTCCGCAGCACTGTAAAGAGCCTTCAAGGTTGCAACGTGCCACTCCGGCATGCTCCAAGTGGTTTCTTGCTCCGCCAAGGTATTGATTGCTGTAACAACCTGCTCGTGCATGCGCTGCAGTGTATGGTCGAGTTCGTCGGGGTTCGCTTCGTCTTGTTCACGTGGTACAAACACAATCAGTTCGAGATTTGGCAGACACTCGTGGATGATGCGCAGCACGTCAATGCTGAGACTCGTGGCCGTCATCGAGTGGTACGTGTTTCCGCGCCAGAAAAGGGCGTCGTTGAGGGCAATACGGCGCACGGCGGCCAACTCGGCCCGGTCGCACATGGCCATGCAAGTGCGAAACTGCGCGTCAGTGGCCATGTAGCCAGCTCGAGGGCCAAAGTAGAGCACATCGCGAGCGGGGTCAAAATAGATATGGCCAGGACGGCGGGCAAAGCCAAAGCAACGACGGTAATTCTTGATGGCCTCGGTACGTGACTCGACGCAAATATGCAAGTTGGCGGGGTTTGGTGTCGTCGTGGTGCAGCCGAGGACGGCGACCAGGCTCCGACGCGAGTCGGGCACCAGGTCGTCCGCGCCGCAGCGAAGACTGACAATTCGGGTGCCTGGGAGGCTGTACTCCCAAACGACAAGGCGTATCTCGGGAGGCAAGTCGGAAAAGCGAGACTGCAATTCGAATTGTTGATTAGCCGTTGCTCATGAATCTCGTCGGAGAGCGCCGGGGTGTACTGCGATGCGGGGGGACGACTTACAAAGCTCTCTGGGCGGTCCAGCTCCATTGTGTCTCCTAAAGGCATAATGGCATGTATTAGTCACGCAGTAGTTGCGCGACAGTGATGGAAAGGTGAAGGTTGAGATAAAAGCCCAAAACGGGAGGAAAACGGGTCAAGCTCGTGTATATAGAGTTGGAGTTGTGCGGGCGAGATGAAGAGAGGGAGGTGGGCAGGGTGGCCGTTATAGCTGGTTTGCGACTGGACGGCTCGTGGCGAGTAAGACGAACGACTGCACGGGCCGAAGTTTGCAGACACTGACAACAGAAAGCAGACTGGATCCGTTTTGATGCGTCAAGCAGGCATGTACCAGTAGGGGTCCCAAAATGCTCTGGCATAATGGTCGAATGACGAGTGGCGGGTGCTTTGCACTCCGGCCCAGCCCAGGTAATAATATGGCGGAATTCAGGTAGTAGAGCTAGCGGCAGTGGGTACTATAAAAAGGCACCCACGCCGATCTGAGCTTCACTTCCTTTCTAGAGGTCTAAATTTGGCTGATTAGCGGTTAGACTTGCCGTGCGATAATGCTGTCAAGAATAAACTTTCGGCACGAGTCTTGTAAGTATGGGAGTGCGCGGTGGGCTGTGATTGGAGGGTAGCTGGCAGGCCTTGCATCAGTTGTTCATGATTTAAGTCTGGTGCGACCGCATCAAGGCGTGTCTTTGTCGACTTGGGCGTGGTCCACCTCGAGCAACACTTTGGCACGTCTGCAAGAATTAGGCAGAACAAGTGGCGGAGGAGGCAGACTGACTGCGACCATCCGTCAACATGATATCCTGGGCCGTTTTGTCTCGGGGGTGGACTTGCTGGTTAGTTAGTTATCGGCACCCTGGCGGGACGGTCATATGTCCCGGGAAGGGTGGAGTGGGAACGAGTATCTGCGACTAATTAGTCCGTAGACCAAGCGAAAGTACTCGACAGTTGACCAGTCATGCCAGTGCCGAATTGTGGCAAAGAAAGATGAGCAGGGCGAGGTAGCCAGTGGCAGAATGTTTGTTGAGCGTGACGAGTCTTTCTTTTCCCTCTCTTCTTCCGGGGGCATCACGGCTTGAAGCTGGACTGGACTGAGCGTGGAGAGGCTAGAGACAAGCGGAGAGACGAGGAGCGAGGGAGGGTGAACCGGGATCCATGACTGGCGGGCGAGCAGCGCCAGACCAGGACTGGATCAAGCTATCTCCGCCACAAACCAGAGGGTCACCTCGAGCCACCTTGAATCACGTCTCCAATCATATTTGGCTCCCATCTTGTCATCTCACGCCATGCCACCCGGCCGAGTGATGACATGCACCGGCTGGACACGGGAGCCTCTGGTGGACACTGGCAGAGGATGCCGGCTTGCCATTGCGGGTGCATCCGAGTACCGGAAGCGAAGTGCGAAGTGCAAAAAGTCCCCAGTGGCGGCGCTTTGCTTCCGGGAGCCGTCCAACTCTGTGTCGAGGACCAGAAAGCTAGAATTGTTTACTAGGGGTGTCGTACTATCGTACCGAAAACCACTCAGCGTCTAGTCGCCGCCGCACCCTGCCCGTCAACTCGACCCGTCTTGTCCGTAGTTGATGAGCCCATTACCCTTGGACAGCTGTCAAATCCAGCAAACAAGCTAGGTTGAACTTGTCCTGGCTGCTGCGACTGCGTCTTGGCAGCCGTTGCATTCTTCAGTGCAAAAGAGATGTTCAATGGTTTGCCATTCGGTCAAGCAGAGCATAAATGGCGCGGGCGTTTGTCATGAACGAGACGGAACGAGCGGGCCTATCGTCTGCCATCTCACGGACCGGGGGGGGGGATAAGGGGATGCATCATGCTAGCCACACCTCATCGTGCGAGGGATGAGGGCCCGAGGGGCCGCTTGTGGCGGCGGGCGGTTTGTTGTAGGGATGGAGTGGCCTGCGGAGCACTAATTTCATGATGAATTGATGCCTGTTTGCGCGTCCAACGTCGTCAGAGAAGGGACAAGGTGAGTTGTTTTCTCTGCTCTTGTCAGTTGATGGCCACCTTGGATGCCGGCAGATGGGCCGCAGCAAACGCAGGTCCGAGGAACCCCAGGAATCCTGCTGGACCGTAGTTTTATGGCCGGGAAAGGTGAGACATGCAGCAGCATGCAAACGTGGTGGAGGGCGGCTTGGTTCATGTGGATTGCGCGTTGGAGGGATGGATGGATGGATAATTGGCTTGTGTGAATGCGTTGATCAAGGCATCCTCTCATTCTGGAATCCGTAGCGTAGGTACTCGTGCTGTACTTGGTGGCGTCACCACTGCCTCGTAAGTATATTGTCAAGTGCCTACAAAAGTAGCACTTGGAAAATATGTATATCCTCAAAAAAAAGGATATTAATTTTCTATAGATAACAAGTAGTAATAACGCCAAATAGAGACGTCATTAAAGGCAATTGTTTTATGCTTCGCCACTAGAGAGGACTCGGGCAGACAGGTTGACAGGTTGACGAAAAGGCCTTGACGTGCAAACGGCGCGAGCGGACCAATTCCAGTCTACGAACAATTCTAGCGCCCATATTCACTTGGCTACAAAAAAAAAATATTAATTTAATCTGGTTCCAATATTTAAAGAAGAAAAAAAAAACACATCAGGCTTGCGCTTTTCTGCTGACTGATGCCTTACTTGGGGTCAATGCACGGGTAGCCGACCTGGTCCTTGTCGGGCTTGTTTTTCCAGCTCCTCCACGCCTTGTAGGCCATGTCCGGGCTGCACACGGGGATGCTGATGAAGCCGGGCGTGCGAATATCCTGGTCAAACAGGCTGTCAAAGGTTTTGCCCTCGGTTGCGTCGGGTGTCTTGCCCTTGTTGGAGTTGCCGTTGGCCTTGTACGTGCGGACAGATCTATCACGTGTTAGCAAAACAAAGTATCCTTTCTTTTTGTAGAAAAAAAAAAAGGAACAAGATGAAGAAGGAAACCAAAAAGAAGGAAAGACAGACAAAGGAAGAAAAGAAAAAGAAAAGAAATTAAAAGAAAAGGAACAACTCACCCCTCAACAAGATCTTGCAGCGTCACCCCACCAAAGCTCGTCTTGTCCAGCGAGTCCAGCCCCGGCGGCGCCGTAAACCTCTCGTCCCGGCAGACGTCCGGGCACCCCACGGCGGGCTTGTAGCAGTACTGCGCGTCGCCCTTTGCGCTGCCCAGGTAGTACATCTTGTTGTCGACGCAGGCGTACGTCTTGTGCATCGTGTCGGGCGTCATGTAGCCCTTGATGGGGTCGACCTTGCCGCACGCGTAGCCCGTGTCGAGGACGACGGGGAAGGCGCCCGAGACGCTCCAGAGCGCGGGGATGGCGTAGCCGAAAAAGGCTTTGCTGACGCTGGCCTCGAGCTCGGGCGTGTTGTAGTCGTCGTCGCCGGGCTTGAGCGCGTCGCCGCCGTCGTCGCGGATGTCGACAAGGTCGCGGGTGTCGACAAGGTCGCCATCATCACGGCTCTCGAGGAGGTCGGCGGCGTCAATGACGTTGCGCTTAGACTTTTTGCTGCGGCGGCCCGCAATAAGCTTGCCCCCCTTGATAATCTTCCAGAGCGTGTCAATATCGCCGTCCTGGCCACGAAACAGGTGGCTCAAACCCGTGGCCAGCGACTTGCTCCAGACAGTGACGGTCTGGCCCATGTAGTTTGAAAACTCGGCCTGCTTGTCCGGCGTCCAGTCGCTGCCGGCCGAGCCTAGCAGGTCCTTTGCAATGGTGGTGCTCTGGCCAATCACCGTCATGGTCGTGTCCTTGATGTTGCCGAGCGCATTCTCGTTGACGACAAAGTACGGCAGCTTGGACAGAAACGAGTTGAAAAAGGGCCCCGCCACCATGCTGGCGCCCAGCGTCACCATGTCAATCAGGAGCAGCAGCCACTTATTGTCCGGCGGCGGGTCGACGGGCGCAAACTTGCGCAAAAAGTCGTCGAGCGCCGGGTTGACCGACTTGGCCATGGCGGCCGTCAGCGCGTGCGCGTAGCTCGCGTACAATTCGTGCACAATGACGAGCGAGTTCCAAATCTCGTACGCCGCGGGGCCGGTTCCCGGTCCTTCAATCTGCGCGCACACGAGCGGCGAGTTGCAGTTGCTCGTGTCCAAGAGGTTGCCGCACTTGGAAAGCTCCGGGCCGTGGGCCGTGGCCGACAGGGACTCGGAAAAGCTGAGGCTGCCCTCGGGCCGGTCGATAGTCTTCCAGACGTTGATCAGGTCTTTCCATGCGTCGTCGCAGTCGAGCGCCTCCCAGCGCTCCGCTGCCGTCAGGTTGCGCACGCCCGAGACAGCCGGGTCTGAGCACTTGAGACTGGTCCAGTTGCCGTTGCGCGTGCCCACCTGGTAGGGATCCCCGCCGGTGCTCATCTTCTCGTAGAAACTGTTCCAGCTGTCGGAGTGAGGCGGAGGAGGGCTTACTTCCTCCAGGTCAATGGCCCAGTTGGTCGTGCCGCCCATGTTGTAGCCCTTGTACAGCTTGGTTCGTGATGCGAGCGTGTCCTCGTCCATGTAACTCACCCACTGGGTGTTGTCGTAGACGAGAATGTTGCTGTCACTATCCTCGTCCTTGTAAGACTTGGTGACGCGCTTAGAGTCTCTCATGAGTTCGTAGATTTCCGCGTCGGCAATGTAGCCACCAGTGTTGGTGCAGACGCCCTTTGTGGCTTGAGAGTCAAGAGGACCGCCCAGGTACTTGCACGAGGGGCCGTAGCACCCAGCCTGGGCCATGCCAAAGGATCGTCCATAGCTCGTCACACCGACGGCGAGCTTGCTCGAGGGCACGCCGGCTTTGGTAATCATGGACAGCGCAGTCTTTGTCTCCGTCAAGTTAACGCCACTACGTAGGCACATGCCATCATCGCAGCCTTCCTGCGAGTACTTATTCTGAGAATCCCACTGGCCGTGCAGGTCATAGGCCATGAAAACAATGTAATCGACGACCTGGGAGATTCGCTTGATAGGAAACCCCCTTAGGTACCAGAATGAGGCCGGGGCGGCAATGGAAAGCGATTTGCCATTGAGCTTGGACTTGAGAACTACCAGAAACTTGAGGTAGTTGATACCGTCCTGCTTAGACCCAGGAGGAATGTTGGGAATATCAGGAGCGCCGGGGTACTCCCAGTCAATGTCAACGCCGTCTAGGTTGTTATCGTCCACAAACTTGGCAATATTGGAGGCCAGCGTGTCGCGATTGTTGGGATTGACACCTTCGCGGAAGATGGTGTATGTGCTGGGGCTTGTCGAAAAGTCCCAGCCACCAAAGGAGATGATTTTCTTGGCGCCGCCCGACACAAGCTTAAAGTTCATAAACTCGTATTGGCTGTCAGGCTTGCCGGCCGAAATCTGAAAGTCGGGCGTAATGTCGCCAAACCCAAAGTGAAGATGCGTATACTTGGAGCCGTCAATCTGCCTGGCATCTTGCCAGAGGCACTCGCGGCTGCTGAACTGATATCCCTCGAAATAACCAATGGTACGGAACTCGGATGGGCCACCATCCTGTTTGATATCGGTGCCACAGTTGGAAATGCAGCCATTTGTGCCCTTTTTGGCCGTGCCCGGATTGCCGGTGTTGGTATCCGTGCAGAATTCCTTGGTGACACCACACTGTGCATTTACAGGTTAGCCCTTGCTCGGGAAGCGTTTTGCTCCTATCTGTACTTACGAAACCCCAAATATCGCAGCAGGCATTGAGTGGACAGGGGTTAAGGTCGGCAATGTCCTTGGTATCGCTCGGTTGCTTGGTGCCTGCGACCTGAGGGCCGCACACGGCGTTGGCAATGGTCGCGGGCATGGGCGGCGTGCCGTCGCTCAGGCAAATGATCATCTCAGCAAAGAGCGGGTTGCAGCCACTCCAACCCCACGTCTTTTTCTTGTTAAAGCCTTCCAGTTCATCTTGCGTGAGGCTGTTGGCGGCCGCAAGGCCGGCGCAGGTGTCGCCGCCTGCGACCTTTACAGAAGCGCATGATCCGTCAGAGTTCTTCTTGGGGCGATAATCGGGCAGCGTTCCCGAGGAGCAGCAAACGTGCATCCCCGGCTGGAGCCCGCTGCAAAAGGTCTTGCCCGGGTTGTACTTTGTAAAGTCGGAGGGGGAGATGCCGCAGTCATTGGCCAGCTCGGGGCATCCGTGGTTCGGCTGGACCTTGATGGCCCGGCATTCGCCGCGGGCGGGCAGCCTGACTGGCGTCAATCTTATGCTAGCCGAGGTGGCCGTAGAATTGGAGGCAGTGTCGTTGCCAGCCACGATGAGAGGCTTGGCAAAGAATGCCGGGCCGGCGGACTGAAAGGAGTCGCCAAAGGACAGGCAGCTGCCGCTGTGCCAATTATGCATGGCCTTCTGGATTGACGAGAACGTACCATTGCTCGTGGCAACGACACCAAAGATGTGCTCACTGTCATAATGCGGCTGGCAGTTCTGCAGTGCCATGCTGCTGCTGGGAATGTTGCCGGCGTGGAGGCCGCTTTCCAGGCCTTGGAGAGCATACGTGCCGATGTCCTTGGCGTTGAGATCCCCGCCAACGTAAAGACCGATGGTGGCTTTGCCAGACTGGGCAAACAGCATAGTGGTCTTGTTGCCAAGGTTTTGGTAGTTGGCTAGGTAGTTGCGCATCTGTTTGGAAAGACTCTGGATGGAAACGGTAGCGGGTTCTCCATCATTGTGCCACCATCCCAACTCGTACTTGGCGGCGACATCCGATAGGGGCGAGGACGAGGACGAAGACGAAGATGCCGACGTCGACCCATTAGCGGCGCGTTCATTGACATCCGAACGACCAGCCAGCATCATTGACCTACGGGGATGGCAGAAAGGCCCATCACCGATACGTCGAACCAGTCGATGCTCGTCTTCGGCCACCTCGTCGACGCCCCAGTCAGGCCCGTACGAGGTGCAGGCATATACGCGATGCGGTTTGGTTGCATCGTCAACTTGGTCGTAGATGTTAAAGTAGTAGAACATGGTCCTGTCGCAAGTGCGAAACTCCTCGAGACCCTTGTACGCATACCAGTCAGAGGGGTCGTGACCCACGACGGCACAGCGTTCGGGGCAGGAATCTCTGTTGAGATAGCCTGGGCTGGCAGCGAGTCTCGAGGCCTCCTGGGCAGATGCTCCAGCAGCAAGCAGTAGACTGCTAGCCACCAGGAAGGTAGACTTTGTCCAGAGAGGTGCCATGCTGACAAGCTCTCTCGACTGTAGGTGATGGTAATTTCAGTTGAGGATGGCTGGGGGAGAGTGCCCTTCTTTTTGTAGCCCTTTCTTGCATAATGGCAGCAATATCTGCTTACCGTTGACTATTCAGCTCATACGTGTTGTGATTAGTAGCATCCATCCGTAGCCTCGCTGTGACTAATTCCACAGAGTATACGAATTTCGGTCGATGCCATTTATGTTCGTGCCCCCGCCCGACAGCTCACTTTTGTAACGAAAGCAGCCGTGCCTGGCATCACGGGCTTCGCTAAATCCACCAGCGGTACCTGGCATGGTAGATCAGGCTTCGGCAATAGAGTCGATGTCTATATAATGCCGTTGTGCGGAGTGAGAGACAGGAACAAGGAGGGGCCGGACGTGATGCCGAAAAGGTGTGGAATATGCCGGCTGCCCTGTGTATTAATCTGTATCTAGGGGTAATACCCCACCCTCCCGCGTTGCATTGCATCAAGCTGATATATATACTCGATCATTAAAATTAAGTGTATAGAAATTATCAAGTAAGGCTCCGTGGATATTTCGTTACCAGCCGAGTCCCACCACAGCACAGCCCGTCAGCAGAAGCACCCACGTACCGGGCCCGATCCCACCGCCATGCGTCGCCAAGCTTCCTTTTGGGTCGCCCGGGCACTTGTCTGGCGGGTTGGGCCCAGCATGACAGGCCTTGTTAGCCAGCGTCGCGGTGATATTGGACGCGAGCGCCTGGTCAATCTTGACCTTGCAGGGGTCCGCCTTGGGCGTCGCGCTCGCCAGGCGTGGGCACTGCGACTTGCCGTGGTACCTGTCCGGGAACGGGTTGTCAAGCATCTCCTCAATGGTCAGCGCGACGGCCGAGGCGGACTCGTCGCAGGCCCCGTCAGCCGTGGCCGCAGCCAGGTCAATTTTTTGCCCACCGCTTTTGGCCGTCGAGAACCTGATGGTTTGTAGTTTGGAGCCGGCAGAGATGGCGACACGCTGCACATCGTCGTTTGCGGTGCAGTTGCTCCAGGAGAGGGTCCAGCGCAGCTCCCAGTCGGCGGCGGTGCCGTCGGTGGCGTTGAGCGTCTTGGAAAAGTCAGAGATGAAGTAGGGATCGCTGCCGTTGACGGCGTCGATGGACTGCCAGTCGCGGGAGCCGGTGAGGGCGGTGTGGTTGCCGCTGTAGTCCCTCGCGGGGAAGACGTTGTAGTCGAGCGTCAGGAGCAGCAATGGTGAGGCCTTGACGTTTTGTATGGCAAAGACAAAGGGGAAGACGGCCTCTGTGGCATCGTAGGTGGTGCCGTTGCGAGGAAAGATCAAGTCCACCTCGACCGTTTGGGAGGACGCGGCCGCCACTGGCCATGCCGCAAGCGCGGCGACGAGTAAAGTAAGCCACATGGTGTTGGATAGGTAAGTAGTTGCAAGACGAAACAATTTGATCGTCGTTCTTGGGGTTTCATCAGACAATGTGCTGCTGCTGTCTTGCTTGGTCGGAAGATGCCGTCGGCGAGTAGAGAGTGTTTGCTGCATAACAAGGCAAAATTACAACTGCGGTCGGCAAAGGAGCTAGCGCCGGCGACGGTAATAATACCCAACCGATAAACAGATGAAAAATGCGCCGAAAGTTGGGGGATCAGCCCACCCCTAATCGTGCTCGTTCCTTGGGCATGTCGAGGGCTGAGCCGATGTTCCGTCTTGGCGAGAAAAGCTAATTCGGTCTTGTCTAAATGGAGAAATGTGCAGCGCCTTTGATCCTGATGTGGAAAGGGCCGGTTCCTGTCGCCACTTGGCTCGCAGCCTTACGACGGCCAGAAACTCTTACCGAGCAAGCCAAGGCCCTGATGACGAGCTTCAGAATTCGGACCGCAGAATTCAGGCTTTCTGTCAGGGGCGACACGTGACAGCGCGGCAAGGCAGATGAAAAAAAAAACGGAAGCTATTGCAGCTGTTGCTGTGCTTCCATGTAGCATTGTATGGGGAATTGATGGTACTTTGCCTTGAATTACCGTGGAGCCACTGTAGCAAGCTACAGTACATCCAAGTAATTCCGCTCGTGACCTAAAACCCCACCAAAATGCCTACTTTTAAACTACTAATACTATAAGAGCTAGTACCTAAATTTATTTTTAAATAGTTATAGTTAAATTCTTTAGTAGTTAAAGTATATATTACTATTTTTAGAAAGTTTCTCTAAAGTTTTAATATATTAGTATATCTAAATAAAAACTTAATAAATAATTTTACTAGTAAAATCTACCTTTTTTAGTTTCTTTTAACTTAATTAAGTGATAGCTAGCTTATTAAAATAAGTAAAAATATAAGTAATCTTTTATTATATACTTTAGCTACTTTTTTACTTTTGTATATTTATTATATAATTAATATTGAAGGGGAATATATTAAAACCTTAGCTTAAAAAGTAGGTATTTTAGTGGGATTTGGGGTCGTGAGCGGAATTACTTCTGACCCACTGTAGTGCCTTTAATAGCGGCAAACTAGCTACCCAGATGTCAGGTACAAAACCCGGTGTCGCTGTTCTGGTGCCTGGTTTCCGTTTTCGGGCGCGTGGCACATGGTGCTAAAGCAGATATACATACCCTCAGAAAGAATACAAAGTCCGGAGACTTTCCAAAAGTACATAGCCAGCTAACACACCTTTTTGTAGCTACTTGGGCATATTTCCGCCTCTCTTTGCAAAAAAAAAAAAAATTTCCGTCTCTAACGTACCACGTTGCCTTTCACTCCCAGCCTTGGGCAGACAGATAATCAGCTAATAAGCGAAACTGCTGTCAAGAAACGCGAGAGTTTTGCCAGAAGATTTCGACGAGGTTTCTATGCAAATATATGATCCTGAGGGAACTTGTTCTTAGTCGAATTGAGCAGCCAAAAATTCTTTACAGATGGGACACGAGATCAGAGCTGAAACAGCAGGCCAGTGTCAGATGTACACTGTTGGTCAATACGGCGCCAAGCAAAACTTGTAGACCGGTGACGATGATTCAATATTGATTATTTAGTCTGGCTGAAGACGAGTTAGGCTATGATTTTGTCTCAACAGGTGATGTTGGGTGAGCTCCGTTGACGAAAAGCAACCCTTCTATCCGTACATGTCAACACTGCTCACAATCGGTGCGCAATCATCCCAAATGTCTCGACGTCTAAAGCTGTGCTTTGCCATCTTCTCGCCTGGCCTTTATATTTTGAGCCCATTCGTCAACCGTGGAAACGGCGTCTACAATAGTTGGCCAGACAATCTTTTCGGCAACGTCCTTGAGCTGAATGCTGAATCCAGCAGTCGCATCGCTTCTGTGAGTTGATTAGCTTCTGAAAAAAAAAAGAATTTATTGCAAGCAAAATTTTACATGATTGTAACGTGATAACCGCTGTGATTGACTGTTAGCCTGTACTCGATAATGTTGATGGCGAGGTCCAAGTCACTCACAGCTCCATGGCATATCGAGCCGTGGATTCCAGACACGTATTTGCAACCATACCAGCGCATACAACATGTGTAATATCTCGCTGGTAAAGCTGGTAATCAAGATCCGTGTTTGCAAATGAACTTTTTCACACGTCAGTGGCCACCGTCACAAAATGCAAGTCGCATTCACCTGCTTCATCAAGTGTTACTGACCTGCTGTTCCAATGGCGCGATACCTCGACATCGCCATTCCTTGGGTCCGGCTCCAGACCTTTGTAGATTTGTCCGCCAAAGCTTCCCAACCTAAAACTACCCGCCTTCTCAATACCTTTCTGGCTCTTCGACTTGTGGTTCCAGCTAGCAAAATGCCCTTCAGCCGTGAGTTGGTGCTGGCAGTAATACACTGGCACCCTGAGCCGTCTTGCCTCTGCGACCAGGCGCCGAATATTTTCTACGCTGCTTGTCGCTTCGAGGCTCTCCCGTAGCAGGGGATAGATTTGTCCGTCAGGATGTAGAAACTCGTTGAGCGGATCGATGAGAAGAAGGGCAGTTTTTTCAGTCATTTTGAAAGATCTTTTGTTAGCCAAGTAATACATGGAGAATTGTTGAGCTGCATAATAGCTCGTACTTATACTCGGTAGTTGGCTCTATGACGCGTTATGGCGATGCTGTGGCGGCGTTATAGCGGTACTATGGTGGCATTATAGCGAAATAGAGTGGTAGTATTATAGCACTACGGCGGCATTATAGCGGCTTTATAGCGGCACTGCAGCGGTACTTGGCGCTATCATAGCACTACCTGGCCGCTTTATAGCAATGATCCCATCCTCGGAAGGGTAGTCAAATTGGATCGACCGTCCGTTCCGAAACAACACCCAGGCTTACAAGACCATATGTAGCATCCTGTTATTGTTAGTATCTAAAGAATCAAGGATTCGTTGAAACTCACATAGTGTCCATAGAAGCCGGTGATTGTCGTCCCTCGAATGATGCTGATGGGCCGCATCTCCAAGTCATCTGATTCCTTACCAATGCAAATCGTTCGGCTCCGATTTGTCGTAATCTTCAAAATGCGGCGTTAGAAAGGAAGAAAAACCCTTGCAAAGTCTTGTTGGCCTTACCTTGAGACATTCCAGTGCACCATGACCAAGGAAATCAGGCGAGTTTGCGTCTTCGTCGCAGCGCGTGCCAACATGGACCAATTCAATTCGCTCTCCTCCGGCTCCATCAATTAAAAATAGTTTGCCCGCCAAGTCTCTTTCTGTGCAGCGGCCGAGCTTATCTGAATACCGTGTCCCATGGGACTCACTGTACACAAATTGCAATCCATGCAGCCCGTACGAGGATTGAACTAGAAGGCCCTGAATATGCTTTAAGCTTTTGCCTGCCTCGCCGCCGAAATGAACCCAAGACAACGGTTGATAGCCAGCGGATAGAGGAACCTGGCCTGTATACGAGTTTTCATTTAGTAGCAAGTCATCCGGTGGTACGCCGGGATCCTGATTCACGATGAAGGTGTGGATCCGCCTTTTTACGGCGACATTACTCGGTACGTTAACTGGTCATCAGCAGTTACATCACAGGCCTTGGTGTACGTTGATGTAGGTAGTTGGCTGATCGAAGCCCTGCCCCCAGTCAACGCAGGGGCGCCTGAGCAAATATGGAATAAGCGGTTCAGTGGCAAGTGGGATCTGTTAGTTTAGACGTGGATTAACTTGGGCGGCTAGCTACTAGGCTTTATTGGTAAGGTTGAACCCAATAACCTCTCCAGTCCATCCAGTCACGGCTTTGAGCGGTGCCTCAATTGCCATGGGCGCCGGGATCAGCGCTTCCTCGTTGCGACCAATCACAGTAATGAATTCCAGCTCTTGGCCACCTCCAATCGTAGCAAACGTTTGTGCTCCGCGTCCGATAATCTTGAGTCCGACCCTCTTCTTCAGCGGGATGGTGCTGTTGAGGCGGTAATAGATGCCAGCTGCGAAGAGGGTGAGATTCGGGGTGAGCATGAGAACAGAGTCGCGACCAGCAATCAGAGTTGTGTTTGTCGGGTCATTGAGCTTGTCGACCTGAATCGTCATTGACAGGGTATAGTCCCTTCCTTTAGAATCCAGAGGCGTGGTCAGTGAACACTGCGGCGTGATGAGAACAGTCGTCGCTGTCCGCTTGCAATCAGTCGTTGCGTCGTATTTGTTGGGCGACATGTCCTGAATCGTCTTTCCCTGACCGATAAAGTTGTACTCAAAAATAGAGCTGCCTTGCGAACGCACGGTTCTCTCAAGGTTTTGGCCCGGAACTTGGCCCACGAGCTTAGGGAAAACGGTTTGGAACTGGTCTCTGGTCAAGTTGCCACCCCATTGCTTGTCAGCCAAGGCGGGTATACCATCCCGCCAGGCGTAGTAGGCTTCCGAGTAGACACTAGTATTCGCGCCACGGTCGTTCCATAAAGGAGCAATCGCACCTTCCAGGAGACGCTCAGAACGGGCAGCGTTGTCTGAGGCCTTTTTGTTGCTGAATATATTGGGATACCATGCGCCACCGGTGGCAGGGTCGCCGCCGAATACCGTGTTGAGATTGATGGACTTGTAGTAGTAACAGCACTTGAGCACGACGTAATACATCTCGTCCGAGTTTGTAACCGAGTAGTTGTTCTTGATGTAGTCATTCAGAGGATTGTCGAAAGAGTATGACCAATGCTGGATGGAAACGTTGGTTGGGATCTGATTAGTGGGCTGGTTCTTTCCAGGAGGGAATGTGGCCCAGATCTTGATTCTTTTGCCCGCCTTGCCGATGAAGTCATTCATGGCAATGACATAGTTGTTGTAGTCCGTCACGGGCCCATGGTACTCATCTGCGCCAATAGACACAGTCTTGGAGTGAAACCATGGTAGAAACTCTTTCCATACAGTCTTCAGAGTAGGAATTGTCTCTGGGTGCGAAATGTTGAGCAGACTAAAGTCCCCATTGAACCCAATTTGCGGCTTCCACTGGACGAACGCGAGACTATGCCCCGGAGCCTCAATCTCGGGCAGAATTGTGACGCCCCTGGAAGCGCACTTGTTCTGTATTTCTTCAAAGTCTTGACGCGTATATGACTCGTTGAGGTAATTGTTCAATCCTTTGACCACCTCGCTGTCAGACCATAGCCGAAATCGAGCGTAAATGGCCCTGAAAGTGTCCTGGTTATACTTTGGTGCAATAACATTATCGCTGAGATGTAGCTGAAGAGTATTTTGCTTAAAAAAGGACATGTATGCACACAGGTCTGTGATGAAGTCCTTGGGATAGAAGTGTCTACCAGCGTCAAGCATCATGCCACGAGTGCCCCAGCCAGGAGCGTCGACGGCGGTACCGGTGGCAATGGAGCGGTTCTGGAGGATAGCCTGCTGCAGGATGGTCCTTGTCCCCCACCACGCCCCCAGAGGACTTGCACCGGCAATGGTGATGCCTGAACTGGCGGTAGTGAGTTGATAACCCTCCGAAGTTGGCCGGCCGGCCGCATCACGACTGCTGGTAGAGTTGCCGAGGGTGAGGAATATGCCGCCGACCGAATTTTTAGAACCCTCAACAACGCTGACGATTACGTTGATTGCCTTCAAATCATCTGCAAAGGTATCGGCAAACTCGCGTAGTGTGGGTGGAATGAGAGTTTGGCCCGCAGTGTCTCGTTGCTGCGCATAGGCCGAGTCAACGACGATTTGCTTTACTTGGCTGAGCGAAAAGACGGCATCAGATTGCGTATATGGTGTTGTTGGTATGCCTATCAGCTGACATTGGGCCAAGCCTGACTACTAGTTAGACAATCCAAACCGAATCCATTCAATCGAGGCCAAAGCTTTGGCCGTGTTAGTTCAACGTACTGGAAATCAGCCCTATGGCTGAGAGGAGGTGCGAATATTTAGTCATTGGTAGGGAGATGATTTTGCACAAAAGATATCTGCCATTTGTTAGAGCAAATGCTAGCAGGAGTCTTTCTACAGATGCACAGTTATTTATATGTACTGCGCCCGTCCTCGCTACTACTCAATTACAGCAAATATTGAAAACGTGCCTGCATTATTGAATGGAATGGGAGCCCTAAACGGCAACGTTGCATCAAATTGCTGCAGGCGTGGCCGAGCGTTGAAATGGGCTTTTACGCCATGAAATAGGTATAAACCTTATAACAAGAAGTGTTTACAACCAAGTTCTACCTAACTACCAAGTAGCTCAGGGAAACCCAGTTAGGCAGGTAGTAGCCCAATAATGTACGATAACGTGAACGCGCCGCGCGGCGATCACGGTTTTAACTTTGACTAAATAATGTCCACATTAAGGATAGGGACAGGAATACACCAACGCGACCAGGTCAGCAACGTGACCACGAACACCCTGTCGCAATCTTGTAATTGTAACGTGCATTTTCACGCGCAGCAATGGATGGTGACGACGTTCCTGTAGATATGTTGTTAGGATGCGCATTGAAAGATGCTCATGAGAATCTTGACTTGCCACTGGCGTAGGTGGCGCGTGAATACGATGTCGATCGCTCGAATCCCCAACGCAGCCACTATGTGGCATCGGCCCACGCTGTGTAATTGATGCCCGCAATACACGCCTTTCAGATGCCAAATTCTTTGTAAACTCGGTTTTGTTTATCGGTTTCAATTCTCTGTCTTCAAGAAGAATCTCATCACTGACGTTACCAACCAAGTCTTATGCCGCCGAGAGTCAACGTCGTCAAGAGGGATTCAATGCTTCGCGCCTCGTTGGTAGATTCTTGATAGTCTGGGGGACGTCTTGAAGCTCGAATACCTCACCAAGACACTCGATTACAACAAGATCAAATCAGCATTCAGAAGAATAGGTGCTTGGCTATGTAAGTCTTGGATTATTTTCGGTCAATTCGGTGTTTTAACCCCGGGAAACAAGCATCTCAAGGCCGCAGAAGCCAGTGAAGAACAACCTTCACCACGAAACCATGAAATTTCGGCACCCTTTTGAACACCACAGAACGCAAGGTAATTCAATATTGGCTAGAGATCTTTGAAGAGGTCTGCGAAGAAGATTATCATGACGACAAGCCGTGGCCTGACTTACAACATTCGTTGGTAGATTGACATGATTCCGAAATGCACTCGCAACTCGCCCCAACACAGGGATCACCAAAGCGATCAGCCTGTAATATAACTGCGCTAATAAAAAGAATCGTGGTGAGCCGCACCGCTCACAAGCTACAGCGAAGCGAGAGAGTCAGGGTGTGAATGTCTCACCTCGTGTCTCTATTCACTCTGCTGACTCTAGAATACCTGACGAAGCGCATTCATCTCCGGATGCGTGTGCAACCTACACGTGTGCTACACGTCAAACAGTGTGGTACACCCAGCCATATGCAGGAAAGCGACAGGTTTCACGGAGTTGTCGTGTCTGACTGTCGTCGGCTCCGAAACCAATCCAACCACATCATTCATCAGGCTACTGGAGCAACTGCCCGTCTGAACACTCGAGGTTCCATTGCATCTTTACCAACGCATCATGGCAAAAGCGGTCTGAAACCAGTCTGCAAGACAATGTACTGCAACGTCGGGACGCTGCGGGAGATGCCCAATGACTCACTCTGTGGTCAAGAGACAGACATTCCATGCCGTTTCTCATGTCGCCTCCCGCCGTGACATGTCGTGACAGCACAGCCAAGACATGCGGAAGTCCCCCTCCGCACGCTGCCACACAGCTTCTGCACCAGCCGAGACAACTCGTCTCACAAGACAAACCAAGACTCTAATTCCAGACACCAGCTGAACAGATGCTCTCAGATACACACCCTCATCTTCACTCCTCTGTTTCTTCGTTATGCCGCCACACCCTCTTCACTCATGTTGTCGCTCATTGGAACAGGCAGACCAATATTTCCCGTCCTCTGACCTCCCACCTCGAAGCCCGCTGCAGCATCGAAGGAGATGACGCGATTCGCTCATAATTTCCTGTGTGCTTCCACCGTACTCAGTAGAAGCATGAAATCCTAGCGCGTAGTCGGTCGGTGTACTTTTGTCAGATGGTGAATCGTCCCGCAAGCCAGCATGGGCCAAGGGCCGAGCCGCTCTCTGCCCACACAGGGTGGATATCAAGGCAATTGCCTGTCTCAGTGATTGCTGAGAATCGCCGACCCGCCTTGCACAGAAAAAAATAAATGTGCGTATTCTCAGCATCGAGGAAAGAGTCAGATAAAGGCGGTCACGCCAGAGGGATCATGGGCGTTTTTCCTGCATGGCGTTGTGCGGCGTAGTCTAATTATTTTCTTTTTCACAAAAAGAATTAATAAAAATTGTTGATATGTTCCAGCAGTTCAAAAATTTTGACAATCAAATCTGCGGTTCCAGGAGATACATGGTAGTGTGAGCACATCTTGGCGTCATCCCAGCTGCGATGATGGCCGCCCGATACCCGGTACGCGATCTGCATTGATTCGGCCGAGAGAGCACGGCACGGGATTAACCGGAAATATCCGAAAGTTGCAACTAACAAACTCCCCAGTCGATTACAATAGAGTATAAACTTGCGAGGTGATTTGTATTCTGCTTTGCAACCCCTTGCTCATATTCGTGGTCAGAGTCGCTGTCACGACAGTGCCAAAACAGGTTGTGTCCTCATCGACAATGTATACTGGGAAGTTGAGTCACGATACAGACATCAGTGGCAAGTATTTGAAGCCCTGTCTTTCCTAAATTCGGAGCAACGCCAACAGCTTGTTTGTAGTTCCACGGGCGAGATGAAGATGCTTGCGCAATGGCAACTCCCTCAACAATCTGCTCCTATCGCTCGTGCTGTTGTATCTTGTCCCCAGCCTGACCATTTTGTTCCTCTACACTGGCCCCGATGGTGCTCTTGGCAGGTGATAGCCTTCACTAAACACGGCAACGTTGGAAACATCATCGCTGCTTTAAAGAGCGGTTTTGAGGATAAAACACAACAGAGACTACTGTCTATACATGTAGCATTTTATTCATTTTCCCCTTTTTACTCGTTACATTAGTATCTCGCGATTTTTAAAAAAATTACATCAAAAGTGATTACGATATCAAACTTTAATGTAGGGTGGTGGTCTAATGCCGTCCATCAATGTATTATTTTGTTTTATTAATTTATCACTCATTGTCCTCATTTTACTTACTTCTTTGTGTACCGTAACTTTTAAATCTTCATTATTGTTCTCCTTGCTATTGTTTTTTTTAGCATTGTACTTTTGCCTTGTTTGCTCGTGGCTGCAAAGGTGGACGAGGCTGGCGGCCACTGACTCGCGTCCTTCGTTTGCCGAATCTAGCAAGCTGGAAGGCTGCGGCTGAGCTAAAGCTCATCTGCTCTGAGCTACAAGCCTTTTTGTCTCACGAGCAGAGTCTTGAGCTATCGACCAAAAGCCTGCTGAAATACAACTTTCGTTTGTGGCGGGGGAGTAGCCGTGTCTCCCACGTACAGGAATAGATCGCATCTTGATTGACTACGTAGCTCCCGACATGCAAGTTGAAAGAAGCTAAGTGACAACTTTGTTAGTTGATTTAGGCTTTCATTCTTTCGCCTCGGAGAAAGTTGACATGTAGAAAGGCAATGTAAATTCCAGCTTGGGCATCGCCGTGTATACTCGTGACGATGGTGCTGTTGTGCGGCCAAGAATGTGACAAGTCGGGCGTTTTTTGTTTCTTCTTGTCCATCCAATTGGTGTTTTGTGTGCGCACAGCGGCTGATGTCACGATCGCATCTCAACGGATGTGTATATCCATCTTCATATACAAGGCTCAAAGCACAGATCAACGATAAAATAGTTATTAGCAAAAATATCAAGAGAAAAGAAGAAGAATGCACTGCCTTTAACGGCTCTCCTACATGCATTCTTCGGCGTCGAATAACACCCGTTCTCGTGACATGAACCGCCCGACCGGACCGGAGCCCACGGATCTCCGACCTCGGCACCGCCCCAGACGCCCCGCCGCTTTTTGACCGCTACGAGCCGCCTTCCGTTTGACGATCCGGCGCCCGGTCCTATTGTTTTTTCTCTTCCTTTCTCTTTCTCTTTCCCCCAACAACTCATTCGTTTGAAATTACCGCCATCTGCTTTTCCCGCCCAGCATTGTGAACCCCGTTTTTTTTTCTCTCATTCGCCGTTGTGCTCGGGGTCATTTCGTCTTCCCTTTGCGTACTTTTCTCTCTCTTCTTTCTCGCTCCCTTCCTCGGCATCACAACTCGTCCTCACCGCCCCGCCACCCTCCCCATCATGTCGTTGGAGCCTCGCCCCGCGTACACCCCCGACGAGCTCGCGCGGCTTTACCCGCCCTCGCTGCGGCTCCAGCAGGTGCAGGTGCTCATGCGCCACGGCGAGCGCACACCCGTCGTCAACCGCTTCGCCGCCAGCACCGGCCTGCCCGAGTTCTGGCCCTACTGCAGCCAGGCCTCGCGCATGGTCTCGGCCGTGCTAGACCCTTCCTCGGGTTCCTGGACGACGCTCGACTGGCGGCGCCGCCTCGAAACCTTTGCCGCCGACAGCCAGACCCCGACACTCGGCACACCCAACGGGAGCAGCAGCAGCAGCAGCAGCCCTGACAACATGTGCGAGCTCGGCCAGCTCACCGACAAGGGGCGCGCGACCGCGACGGCGCTTGGCCAGCGCCTCCGTAGGCTGTACGTCGACCAGCTCGGCTTCCTTTCCGAGACGCTCGCCGCCACCGAACACATGTACCTGCGCTCCACGCCCATGCCGCGCGCGCTCGAGTCGATGCAGCAGGCCCTGCACGGGCTCTACCCGCCCGATACGCGCGCCGCCGACCTCGCGCCGCCCGTCATCCACACCCGCCACTGGGCCGACGACACGCTGCTGCCCAACACGGCCAACTG
Organism: Beauveria sp. NWAFU-1; assembly: GCA_024472245.1. Classification (NCBI taxonomy): domain Eukaryota; kingdom Fungi; phylum Ascomycota; class Sordariomycetes; order Hypocreales; family Cordycipitaceae; genus Beauveria; species Beauveria sp. NWAFU-1. The sequence continues at coordinate 2,418,040 of JANBXD010000006.1, read as the reverse complement.
CAAGCGCTTCAACGCCATGATGCGCGCCTTTGGCCGCCGCGCCGCCGAGCGCTGGGACCACTCCCCCGAAATGGACCGCATCAACGCCAAGCTCCGCAAGTACATGCCCCCGGCGGCCGCCACCGCCGCGACGACGAATCCGGCCGACCCAGCCGCCAAGAATGCCCGCATCGGCGTCGCCTCGCACCCGGCCCTCGTCGGCGTCCTCGACTCCATTGCCGCCACCGACGCCCACGACGGCCTCGCCACCAAGCTCCCCAAGGAATTCTACGATCCGCAGCTCCGCGCCGACAGCATCAAAATCGTCGTCGACGAGTGGTTCGCCGGTTTCCGCGAGAGCGCCGAGTACCGCACGCTTGGCATCGGCGGCCTCCTCGCCGACATGACGGAGCGCATGGTTGACAGCGCCGAGGGCCTCGCCCCCCCATCTTCGCAGCACACCGCGTTGCAATTTGGCCTTTCTGGCTGCCACGACACCACCCTTGCCGCGACCGTCACCGGCCTCGGCGCGGACAATGACGGTCCGTTTAGCTGGCCGCCGTTTACCAGCCACATCGCCGTCGAGTTGCTTCGCGATGAGCGCGTGGTGCCGACGCCAAACGCCGCCGGGCCCGCGTCATCATCATCATCATCGTCGTCGTCGTGGTGGGCGGTGCCGCGCATGCTGGGCGGCGCGCGCCGCGTGGGACGCCGCCCGACGTACGAGCTGACAAACGCGGAAAAAGAACGCCTGCGGGGGTACTACGTCCGGGTGCGCTACAATGACGAGCCTCTGCGGGTTCCGGGGTGCCGGCCCGCGGGCAAGCATTACGAGGACGACGAGACGCTGTGTACTTTGGTACGTTCCCCCTTTTCTCTATCCGTATATATTTGTCCATGTGTACCTGCTAATCAAAGGAAAAGGCGGCTTTTAAATCAATCGTGGACCGCATCACGCCGACGGATTGGAAAGCTCAGTGCGGCGCCAACATGGACAAGCCAGCCCTGCCCAGCAAACCTGAGCCTGCTGGCTACTGAAAAAGGTTATGAACAAAGCCAGCCACCAGATACGATTGACTTGAAATAAAAAAGATGAATGCAGCACATGACATGACATCATTTCATAGAGACATAGAGATAGATATACAACGATACACAGGAACATAGAATTAGTATTCACATGCAAATGCCCGCGACATCGACAGTACGCACACGGGACTATCCATCAACACGAAAAAACCATTGCATTCAAAGCAAAGCTTCATCCGGAATTACTACTATAGCTATACCCAAAAATGCTCCAGCCATCATTCCCCCTTTTTCTCTTCTCCTTTAGCAAGGCCTACACCTTCTGGGCCCCAATTTAAGGTTGTGCTTCTCCAACAGCCAGAACCAAAAAAACGCACGTTTCCAACGTACACATTGTGATCAAGGGCGACACTTTCCCTGATCCAAAAGAAATGAGATGAAAATAGACATGTCCAAAATGAAGAAAATTTTTAACTGCGCACAGCCGCGCAACACAAAGGAGCATCCTCCACCCAAATGGGATATTAACATGGGTAGCTGATTGGTCAGCAGTGTTGGCAATTAGGTGCAAAATGAGGGTAGAAAGTGTCGACAACAAAGTGAATGATGCAAAGACGAAAAGATAAGAATATCAACAACCAAGAAAGAATGGGAAAACAAGAAATGGCTGCCAAGTGATAAGGCCATTAAAAAAAGTATGAATCCTCCAACGTCTCAGACATGTACATGCCCGGTCGTGTCCAGGGCAGTCGACTTGGTCATTAATTGGCCACTTCTTCTTCGGCCCAGCCGTTGAGGCCGCTTTGAATCGCGAGGCCGTAGCCGCTGCCTCCCATGCCGCCGTAGCTGGCCTGGTATTGGTGGCCGCGTCGCTGCTGCTCACCCTCGCTACCGTTGCTGCCATGCATGCTGTTGGGGCTATTGCCGCCATTCTCAAAACCAGGACCGAAAGCTGGCAGGCTCACAGCACGGCTGTGTGAACCGCGCCCACTGCCAGGGGCCAAAAGTCCCCCAATAATTGTCGAGCCAGACACGCCAGGGCCGGTGGAGTAGCCATTGGAGATACTAGCCGACTGACCATGAGAACCAAGGTGAGGCTGAGGCATATCTAGACCCAGCTCGTTTCCAGAAGACTGGGCCGTGCCAAACATGGCATTCTGTTGAGCAGCCATCTGCAGGTGCTGTTGATTCTGCTGTTGGTGGGCATGTTGGGAGAGCTGGCTAAGGTACATGGTAAGGGGGTTGTTGTTGGCGTTGAAGAGCGCCGCCGACTGCTGATTGCCATCATTCGATGGTGAGCTTCCATTCTGAGAGCTGCCAGCCTGCGGGGAACCGACACCGTCACTGCGCGGCGAGGCAGTCTGCTGCATTTGGCGGGGGGGGTTGCCGCAACGGTCCTTGCCAAAGTTGACCTTGAACTTTCTGTAGTCATCTCGGCCACGAATCGCCTCAATGGCTTTGATGGCGTTGGCGATATTGGTAAAGTTGACAAACGCACAGCTCTTCTCACGCAGAGTATTGACTAGCTCAATCTCACCATACTCGGAAAAGTCTTGACGCAGACGTTCCTCGGTCCAAGTTTCGTCAAGGTTGCCGACATAAACATTGCGCGAAGCACCGCCACTGACAGCCAGTGCGATCGCAGGTGGCAGAGCACCAGAGTGCTTGCCCCAGCCAATTTTAAGTCGACGGTTGTGAATCATGAGACCCTGTAGGTTACTCAGTGCGTAGAAGGAGGCGGCAGCGGTGGGGTCGATAAAGGTAACGAAGCAAATGTGCTTGTCGGGAATGTAGCGAATATGGTGCAAGAGCCCGCCACGGACAACATTGCAAATCTCTTCGACTGTTGTCTCCGGGTGAATGTTGCCTAGATAAATGGTGCGGTTACCCAAATTGTTGATTCCCCCCGCAGTAGTGGCCACAGCAGCGGCAGCAACAGACTGCTGGGCTAAAGCGTTGGAGATAACATCGCGGTCAGCGCCAGTCAGCATGTGAGCGTAGCCAGGAGCAATTCCGAGATATTGAGCGGCATTCTGCTGCTGTGTCTTGGAGACGTATGCGCAGCGGTCCTTGCCGTAGTAAACGCGGCGAGGCGCTTGCCACTTGGGCTCCTGGGGGAGTTGCGTAACGGCCTTGATAGCGTTGGCAATGGATAGATAGTGGATAAAGGCAATACTCTTCTCGCGGACGAGCTTGACAGTATCAATAGGACCGAACTTGCCGAGATCTTCGCGAAGCTCGTCTTCGGTCACTTCCTCGGGTAAATTGCCCAAGTAAACATTTCGGGAAGCACCAGACTGCTGGACAGCGAGGGCAACCGATGTGGGAACCTGAGAAGCCTTGCCCCAGCCAACCTTGATATCCTGACCCTTGATGCAGAGCTTTTTCAAGATGGCATCTGAGTGGAAGTGGGTGGCCGAGCTGGCGTCAAGGAAGGAGATGAAGGCGCAGTTCTTATCAGGGAGCAGACGAACCGACTCAATTTGGCCACTGCGAACATGACCAAGAATTTCTTCGGCCGATGTGTCGGGAGGAATGTTACCAAGGTAGACGGTTCGGCTCGTGCCACTAGCGGAGGAACCGTTCATGGGCACGGGTGAGCCAGGCTGCATCGAGGTCTGCATGTTGAAGCCACCGGTAGGAGACTGAGGCGGAAAGAACTGTGGCGCGCCGTATTGAGAAGGTGAAACCATGGCGTGGTACTGCTGAGGAGACATATTTTGCTGAGTAGGGCTCGACATGCCGCCATTGTGCTGCTGGTTCCCCTGATGCGGCTGCTGAGAGCCCTGGAAAGCGGAAAGGGACTGGAACTGAGGGCTACCAAAGGCCCCAGGGCTGCCTGGTTGGAAAGGGCTTCCCATGAGAAGTTGTGAGGGGAGAAGAGGTGTGAACTGCATATCGAAGGCGGTTCCTGGGGAGGCGACATCGGAAGCATTGGCGCCGTGTCCCTGGTTCACATGGGTATTGAGAGAAGGGATGTTGCCGCGGCGAGGGTGTCTCTCAGCAAAGCCAGAGACATTGGAGGTAAAGGCGCCATGAGAGAACCCTGTATCACTGCTGGAGGGCTTGGACGCGTGACCAGGGAAACGTGTCGAGTTGCCGCCATTGTGGCCGGAACCGTTCAAGTCTTGCATACCGAGAAGATGAGGGGGGACGAGTGCGTCCCGCCCGGAGTGAGATAGAACAGCCGTTTTGAAGGGTGTATCGTGCCCAAAACGGACACGGGCAGCTGGCTAGTGATTTGCGCAAGAGATACTTGAGCAAAATGCTGACTATACACAAGTAGAAGCAATCGACAGATATTGATACAGGGAATCGCGGTGATGCAGTCAAGCAAGTGACAGGAACAAGTCTGCCTGGCAGTGATGATAAGTTGACGAAGCCCGTTGGTAAGGGACTTGTATGACAAGGAAGCACAAGATTGGTACAATTTTGAGTCGATCGGGAGGTGTCGATGCGAGTACAGGATGAATCGGATTCGAAAGGGGTATCGGCGTCGAAGCAGAAGGCGCAAGTGAGCTCGTCCAGGAGAGGTATGTAAACAAGTGGTGGGGAAGCGAAAGGGGAACGTTGTTAACGAGAGTGATTGAAGGCGAAGATGAATGTTAATAAAACAAGGCGCAAATCGGCATCTGGGACGGATGCGAGGAGCGGCGACCAAGAGTGTCAAAGTTGGAGAATCGAGCAGGGACAAGACGAGCCAAAGGAGCCGGCAAGTAATCAAAGGACGGCTCGAAGTGAATTGAGAGACAAGAAAGGTAGGCAAAGAAGACGAGACTCGATCGCAGCAGCGCAAGGTTACCGGAAAGCAAGATTGCAGAAGCTGGTGAGGAGAAGCGTGAAGGAGGGGATCAAGGCTGAAGCCAGGAGGCGAACAAAGAAAGATGCAAGTCGTGCAGAGGCTCGAAGCAGACTAGGCGGCAGAGTCTAGCAGGGCCTTGTGGGCAAAAGACAAACGACGGATGAAGGGGGTGGGCAGCCAAAGCGGTATGGCGCCGTGTAGTGGTGCGTATCCGTAGTGTCGTCGAGGGGGGAGGCGGTCGTGATTATTGGTGGTGATGGAGATGTGGTGGGTTCGTTGGTAGGTCAAACAGGGGTCAACCAGGGCCGAAAAAAAAAAACCAGCAGAAGAAAGCACAGATGCAAGAAAAGAGGAACCGACCAGGCAGAGGAAGAGAAAGGATGGAATGCCTGTGGTGGAGGAAGAATGCCGGCGGGGAAAAGGAGAGTGGTGGTGAGTGGTGGTGGTGACTGAGGAGGAGGCAGAGAGATGAAGCTGGAGAGGCAAGTCATCCAGGGGCAGTCAGTCGGCGGCTTTGGGCGCGGCGCTTTTCTCCTGGTCGTGCTAACGTTAGCGGCAAGTACCTTCTGTCAGGGCTCCTGGCGCCAGGAGGTCTTTTGGGGGGTCTCGGAGTGGTGCCTGGATAGTGGATTCAGAGGAGAAAGATACTTGCAGGTGCCAGGCGGCAAGACAGTTGGGACGGGCCAGCCGCCCAGTGAGGGACTGAGTATATTGGCTGTGAGGGGGACAGGCAGGCCTGAGGGGAGTTTTTTGAGGGGGGGGGCATTTCAGTAGTGGCCGGGGTGGAGGCATGTCTGATCAGGTACCGCTGTGCAGACAGACGAGTTTAATGAGGCAGGACAGGGGTACATGTGGAGGAAAAACAAATGAATGACTGCAGAGGAGAGTACTGGTAGGCAAAACATGAGTGATGAGAATTATTGTGATTGGTGTCATGAGAGGTCATCACAAAGTAACTGAATCTGGTAGGTACCCAGGCGGGCATGCAGGTACAGCCAGTGGCGCAGGTACCTGTATTAAAGCACGGAGTAACTGTATTAAAGTAGGCCTGCGCCCGTCTGTACAAACCGACAGGTGGGAGACGGTAAAATCCGATCAACGCACTGCTGCAGCTGCAGGAAATCTACATTTACATACTTTTCGTATTCAGGTATGAGGCACGTGCAAGGTTGGCGCCGTCCAGAATATCTTTTTATTATTGTTTATTCGTACACAATGTCCGGATACCAGCGTCGATTGATTGATTGGCGGTTCCTTGCTCTGTGGGCGGGCAAGGCCATGATTGGCTTCTCTCCGGTGGCTCTCCTACAGGGGCTACAGCGGGTCTCGCCTTTGTTAATTGGCCCTGCATGTCGCTGTAACCCCTTCTGATCCTCTTGAATTAACCTTGTTGCCCTTTCTCCTTGCCGCACATGCCGCAGTACCCGTTGCGCATCAACGGCACATCTTGTTGCTGCCATCACGCGATGCGAAATATTTATAGCAATTATAAAGAAGAGTTTCGGTGGTGATCATTCTCCAGCATACGAGTTGCTCCTGTTTCAACAGCGTCTGCGTCGTTTTCTCCTGTCTGGACCCTTGCCGCGCATCACATCTAGACCCTAGCTTATTCCTACGCACATGGCACATTGCCCAGAATACGATGTTGTTCTTCTTTTCTTTTTCCTGGCTCGCGTGAGCTCAGTAATAACCGCCCGATATTGTCACCTCAGCTGGTCGCCTAGCCTGAGCCCTAAACATAAACTAATTATAATCTATTCATCGTTTCTTCCGTGCTTGTCATTTGCCACGCGCTTTTCGAACTAGGTTCTCGGGCGGGTATTTCCCATCCTGGCGCAGCCAAAGCAAGAGGAAAAAGGCATGTGCCCAGTAATAAATGACGTTCCAATCGAAACAGAGTCGCGGAGCGCGCAGCGAAGCGCCTTCTTCCGCCATCAAGTCTCCTTCCAGCACGGCCCTCTACTCGAGACGGCTGCAACAGTCCGCTTCTCTCTGCTGAGCCTGTGCAAACCCCCCAGCATGCTCGTATCGCCTTTGAAACTTGGTTCCGTCTCTGACTCGACCACGCTCGGTGTTTATCGACAACCCCCCGGCCCGATGCGGTACGGCCAACATCTATGGTGCCCACTGTTGGGCTTATATGACTGAAATATCGAGAGGTGTCTAATAGTGCATAAGAGCCCAAGTCTTGTTCGTTTTACTCTCCGCTTTGTTTGTTTCCACGCCCCAGCTATTTCAAATTGGCATGCTTATTCTGTCACTTGTTCGCTGCATAACATGGCTTTTGTTTTTTCCACGCCTGGCCATGCGAGTATTGGCCCCTGAGCCAAGACTGCGAGTATGATGAAGCCTGTGATGTGGAAACATCAGTCATACAATATGGTGATCAGTAGACGCTTAATATCGTCAAGACACGCGCCAGACGCACGCTTGTGTAACGCGTAAACGCAGCCAGCCGTGACCTGCCCCCTCCTCAATGCCAAGATCTCGCACATCTGTGGCCACCTACGCCCGTATCTTCTTTTCCCTCATCAATTCTATCAAAAGAGAATTTTCCCAGCATCTCGGAGTGCTTGTAATCTGCTTTCATACCGTCTGATGCGAGTGCAGAGCCCGCGGCCCGCACACCCGACATGGCACGACTTACACGTAGCCAACGCGTCGTCGTCTGCGTCGAAATCGTCATCCGCGCCCTCGGCATCATCATGCTCTCCCTGGCCCTCGGCATCTTCATATACGCCACCGTCACCTGGGACTACAATGTCATGCCCGGATACATCGTGGTGCGCGCGGAAACGACCCCCCTCCCCCAAGCCCCGCTGAGCCTCGCTTGTCTCGGAGCCGGCCCTGCTAACCAAGAGCACAATCCAATGTTAGGTGTCCATCTATGTCGTCTTCAATCTAGTGTGCATGGTTCATCTTGCAACTTTACTCGCCTCACAGTGTCACTCGTCGCGCGCTTTTCAGAAAGCCTGTATCGCAGTCCGCATCGCCCTCGAGGCCGCCGCGACAGGCGGTGCCATTGGAGGCGGCTTTGTCGTGTTTGCCGAGCCCGCCGAGCTCCCGGACTGTGACTCTCCTACCTGCCAGGCGGCATCGCAGATTGGGATAGCGCGAGAGCCTGCTGCGACGCTGATATGGATCACTGCGTAAGTCGCACCGGAACTTGGTCAAAAGCGTCGTACACCGTCAGCGGAGAATCACAAGGCGCTAATTTGCTGTCATGTACACCCAAAATCTACAGAGCATTGCAGTATGTCTTGCTGAATTTAGTTGTCGTCGAATACTATCTCCTCCCACGGAAACCTGGGCGCGAGCCGTTGGGGGCAGACTGTGAACTGCCGAACAGAGCATTGTCCTGAGAAGTTGGTGGCCGAATCACAGTACTCCTCACCATGCCTATCAGTTTTTGTCAATCAGCTGCTACGAATACTGCGAGTATCGCGCTCATTGCGCTGCGTTGTCCGCCGTTCGGTCTGTCAATGTTCCTCGCGTATGTGGCAGCGAACTACGGGAAAGTCAAGTAAATCAAAAGCGGTCCCGTATGCATCAACCATACTCTATTCCTGCCGCAATCAACGAAATCAATGCCCACCCAGCTATGTCTGCTCTAGAGACGCTGGAGAGGCCGAAAGTAGCCGTTTTCCGTATGAAATCTCGCGCCTTTGTCCCCAATCGCCCCAGCAATGCCTGCATGGCCCATGTTGCTCCAGTACAGGTAGACAATGGTGTAAGGATTCAAAAGTGCAGTCATCCGGGCAAAGAGATCCAAGGTTGCAGTTCTTCTTATCTCGACATCCTCGGGTTGCCAGTCAACGTCGTCCAGTTCCCAGTCAACGTCCAGCGAAACCGCGATGTGGCGTATGTCGCTAAGTTTGAGCCTTCTCGGATATTTTCCCCGAGCGCCGAAGATAGGAGGGGATTGTACCGAGCTGTTGTTGTAGTTAGCATACGCACCTTCTGACAATAGTCACGACAAGAGAGAAACATGGAGGAATCGAAACTTACAACGGCGACCCGACGGAATTGTTCCTTGCCGGGGGCACGTCGTAAACGCAGTCAATCTCGCGATCCGGGTCTATGAAGGCATGAAGGAAGTTGAGCAAGCTAATGACCAACACGTCTCTCGACGGCACAAACGTGTAGCGCCGGGTGACGCCACGCTGGTCGGTCGCCAGGCCCGTCGCCGTCTCGCCGTTATACCACTGCGGTGTGGGATACGTGCGCTTCATCATTGCGCGTGACTCGTGGCACGCCTCCCACAGGCCGCTGTCCACCATGCAGCCCGAGCCCATGCTTGACTCCTCCCAGCTGCCTACGTGGGAGCGGCAGTTGCACACGTTTCCGGTGCGTGTGGGAGGCCCGAGGCGGACACGAGGAGAGCTCGCGAGGTACGTACCACCAGCGGGCAAGATTGTAAAGAAGTTTGCGCTGGAAACGCTTCGGTCCCAGACGGCCGCTTTCCAAATCCTGTTACGCAGCTCTGTGGGCAAGCGGGAGAAGGGGTGAAAGGTATTGGCCATCATGGGCGTGTGATGTAAAAAGCAATTCGAGTATGGAAACAACAAGATATCTGTTGATCCATGATAGAAGAAGCAGGACTCTAGTTCAGTATTTCTTGCGAAGTATTTATACATGTCCAGCGATAAAAACATGGCGTCAAAGCAGAATTTTCCTATCGTGGCTGTCAGGCGTAAGTCAGCCACAAAACCCTGTTTCTAAAAAAGCAACGAGGTATGTACATTGCGAACCCTAACGACAGAATACCGAATCCGACGTCTCGTCAAGCGGCTGTAAAAGTTCATCATGTTGGATGCTGTTGCTCCCTCCTGCACACGCACGTTTCCGAGCCCCAAAGACGGTAGCCGCAATAATCAGTTGCTGTCATAGTCCCCCATGAGAACGACAAACTACCACTTTGTTGATTAAGAAAAAGTAACCTAGGCGACTGATGAGGTTTTGACTGCACCCTATAGGGCCAATGGACGAGTGGCGTCAGAATTGGTATGTGTCCTGATGCGTTGGGTTTCATGGCTGTCAATCGCCCTGTAACTTTTTTTCCTCGGGAAAGCATGAATACATAGAATATGTTCATGATGTGGCCGCAATGGATGTAGTTGGCCATGGGCTCTGGTTGTGCTGTGTACTTCTTGTTCGTCCCTTGATCACGACATAATGACAGCGTCAACCGTAAAATAAACGACCATCGCCAGTCCATCCTTGCAACAATGTGGAAAAGATTATAGCGTGGATACTGTAATTGCTTCTATTGGCCGCTGTTACGCCAAGTACGTGTACGCGTTTCCCTCACGCTCTATGTAGTCCTTTTCGATCAAACTGTACTCTGTTAGCTTCTCTTCGCTCCATATTCGAGTAAATATTCTCTCACCTCTCGATTTCCTTCTTAATGGCGGCAGGCTCTACACTGCCTCGCGTCTTGGTCAAATTGATGACTTCAGCCACCAGTTCTGCGTGGCCCATGGTCTTGCGGCTTTTCATTATTCGCACAATCGCAGCTTGCGTCTCGAAGCGCCGGTCCTGCGCGATGCGATCGTGAGTTGCCTTGTTCTCCTCCTTGGTCTCCTTGAGCTGGATCTGGTTAATCTTGACCCTGTACTTTGGATCCGTAAACGTGGCATTAAACGTAAACGTATCCGTCTTCTTGACGTCGCGGCCCTTGGGGTGTTTGGTCAGGACGCGCGCCTTGCCGCACGCCAGCGACTGCAGCGTGCGCTCGAGCTCCCCACCCGTCAAACCCGTGCCAGTCGATAGTTGGTCGTACGTGAGAGGGTCGCTGGCGCCGTTGAACATGAGCAGCACGACGGCCTGAAAGGCGGACACGAGAAGCTCCTTCGAGCCTTTGGGGAAGATGGCCTTGACGGAGCAGTGCGCGAGTGAATGCTTCCAGGTCAGCACGCGGCCCGTGTGCTTGTCTTTGTAGTGCCGGTCAAATTTCTCAATTTGGGTGGCGACGTCATCAGGCAGGTTCAGGCGGATGTCGGGATACGTTGGCCAGGCGGCTGCCGACAAGACCATGACGTGCAGATCCACAGGCGGTTTGCTCTCGGATGTGTTCTGACAGTGCTGCTTGTATGCCTCCATCTCGTCTTTTGCAAGCTCCTGGTCCTTGAACATTTGTTCCAAATTGTGCGTAAAGTTGGAGCCACATTCTCCGCGAAGCTTCGTTAGCATATTGCGTTCGGCGTCTTGGCTAGCGCTGCGGCCCATAAGTAATCTTCTCGCCAAATCCTTTTTGTAAAAGGCCTCGAAAGCATCCTTTCCTTCTATGAAGCGAAACAGTTCGAGTGAGTTATCCAACTGCCTGTCTAGCTCGGCATCTTCGTCGCCTGTACTCGCCTGACCTTCTCGTTCTGCGGTAGCTCGATCTTGAACATCAGATAGTAACGACTTGGGCAAAGTCTTCAAGCCGCCGCGCAGTAGCATGTCGATATGCTTGGCAGTCATTTCGCCAATCATGGACGTCCCGGTGTCCCAGCAGGCAGCGATGGTTCGATCGTTCATGAAGCCGCCGAACGCTCCACGCATGCCTCGCAGGAAATCCTCGTCTCTGCCGAAGGCATCGCGGATCATCAAGTCTAAAGATCGGCGAAGCTCCAAAAGACGAATGATCATCTGGTTGCCCTGTTCCTTGTTAGAGATGATGGCCGCGCCAGTCTTTCTGACATAGTCAGCCCAAGGCTCCTTAAGCTTCTTCTGTAGACCGGAAAGTTTGAGCAGGTCGTAAAGACCCTTCATCGACTTCATGTCCTTATCGCCCATAAGATTCGCCAAGCTGCCCTCGTTGAGTAGCTTTTCGGAGTAATCGTTGATTAATATTCGATGCGCCAGCTCCATCAATAGTCTCTCCGTGGTGCTGTCTAGGTTGTATGCCATACAACGATTCGCTTCTCTGACGAGTAGCTTCTCGCAAGCTGCAATATACTCTTTTAAGCCAGATGTGCTCCGCGAGGTTCCAAACTCTTCAAAGTAGGCTTTGGAGGTTTGAATCATGGCCGGTTCAAAGTACTTTGTGTAAACGCCTTGGACGTATAACATCATGATTGAATCTCTCAGCAGTTCGGCTTCCATCGGATGAGTGCCACGTCTGTCGTATTCCACCAAGACGCAGACTCCGCCGATGACGTCGCTTTCTAGACTTGGGTTTCCGCATTGTGAGCTAAATAGTATTCTGCGGAATTGTGAAATCGTCATGTCGTTGATGGATGGAAGAGCTTCCCGTAGCAGATATGTTCGGTCGAGGTAGCTGAAAGTGGACCGAATGAGAACCTGTTGTGCGTTATTAGCAACATGCCAGCTTAAGCCTTGGTGTTGATAAGTACCGTTTGGCTATTCCAGAGCTTCCACTCCGCCAATACATTTCTCAGTATATCAACCTGCGGCGCACCACCAGGCTTGCCTATTCGAGGAAGGACTACCGACTGCAAATGTCTCTCGACGCGTTTCATCAGCAAACGGTAGACCTTTTCGGCGCTGCCTTTGCGGCAGACATCCTCGACGCCCCGATAAAGTTTCTCCAGTGGCACAGCTGGCTTCTGCCCCGCAAAGATGGCACCCAGCCCTTCGTCGAGATCCTTTTCCGTCCGGGCGTAGTACTGTTCGATCTGCGCGTCGCGGTTGCCGGGGCGGCGCAGGTTCTTGATGACGAGCTTTTTGGCGCCGGCATGTGGCTGGAACGCGGACGGCTGCTCGCTGAGGTCAATGAGCTCGAGCAGCTTGCCGCGCACTGTGGCGCTGGCCATGCTTGCGTCGGCAAATTTGGGGCGCTTCGACGGCGAGGCGAGCGACGAGGACGGCGATGACTGGCGCGGGCGGCGAAGGGAAGGCGAGCTTTCCTGATCCGCGAAATCGCGGGAGTGCATAGAGGGCACTTGAGACTCGAGCGGGACGCGAGCGAAGGCGATATCGAAGCCGTTTGAACGTGACGTTTGGTGGCAATCGATCTTGAATATGTCGTTTGCTGGAGGGGTGGATCGGTGTTGGATTATGTCACTGGTAAGGAAGGTACTGTGGACAAAGGCGCTGGCTACTCAATGGCCGCCGGCGATAAGATAGCCGGTGGTCGGTGTAAATCCGCCACTCCAGATTCCTGTCTACTTGCAATATTTTCAATAAATTCTCGTTTGGACATGTGGATTTGCCATCTTTTCCACGTCTTTTTTTCGAAACCATATCAGTCTGCACATCGTCATAGTCCTGTCAGAAAACAGCCCCCTCGAGCGTAGGTAGGTAGGCGGTTAGGTAAGCTATCTATCAGTACTCCGTATGTCACGCCTATTTCTGCCACGCGGCTGTCAGATTTAATTAAGCGCACAGAACGCACAAACATAGAGCAACTCTTAGTCCCTTAGCATAGATAGGAATCAACAATCTATTCACCAATTCTATCTGCACAACATACAGTATAGACCGAGTAGCCAAGCGATCCTGTTGACTGTTGACTAGTCTCGAACAGAGGTCTTGTCAGCATTGACAAGCCACCAGTAGATTCTGACCTCACACACGGTCAGGACTGGATGACCTGCAAATAGGTCTAACACCGTAACTACTACGCGGGTGGGGGCTATTTCCTGACGTGGGCTACGGCATTTTATGGAATTCAACCTATCTTAAATTAGCTCAGGCATATTATATAGCCTAATAAAGTGACAAGGTAGTATATGATAGTAAAGACTTTAAGCCTATATATAATAATATAGTTATTAGACCAATAAATGGCTGGTTCTGACCAAGCAGGTGTACGTGCCGTACGCGGCCTGTACACGGCTATAAGTAGCCAGAATCAAGCCAGTACTACTGTAGCTAGCAAGAATCAAGCTTTATCATCTACAACCACCATCTATTATATCACCTTCTAGAATTTGACCACCAAACTAGGTAAATTCAGGGGTAACGTCGGTAAGAAGTCGTCCCGACTAAGTAGAGTACTACCCCGAGGCCTACCAATCGACCAAACGATCGTACATCAAAGGCCTGCACCAGCGACCGTATGATACCAACAACCAGTCAATAACTAGTCAACCGCCGTACCTTTCGCTAGGCCTACCGGCCTGTTACTAGTCGCAACCTTCTTCTGTCGATTCTATCGATTTCCTTACCTCCTTCCTACCTTCTTCTTACCTTCTTCCTACCTTTCTATTACCCGATTCTGACGATGGGGTCACGGAGCCTTGATCAGCTACAGCAGCACGAGTACCTTCGGGTACAGCAGCTGTATTAGCAAGATCGAAAACGCTTTGAGTATTCTAGGGTAACCAGTGAGAACATGGGCGACGCGCCTAGTTAGAGCCCACTTAGAGAGTACGACTATGCATTCATCCGTAGAAGGCTCAATAGAACGTCCAAAAGCCTACTCTAGGGCGCAAACGGACGCAATAGTCAAATCAACAAGTCAAATTTCCTATTTCGTCGTTCCAGTTTCACGTTATCCAGAGCCCACCAAGGCTGGTGAACAAATTTTGTCCGCCGCAAGGGTTGAGCACGGGCTCCCTCGTCGGTCACCCCGTCTCTTGCAGGAAAGCTTCTACTTGGCTCGGAACCCTCCCTTCCGCGAAACGGCAGCCTTTGGTCGATGTCGGCAGTGGAAACGAGAATGAAGCAAAACCGAACCCCATTGAACCTCTCGTGTCGTGGAGATCAAGGGCCCTCCTCAGGACATGGGGAAAGAACGTGCGGGGGGTGGCGCGAAAATCGTGCTCCCCCCTTGCGGGCCCCCGATACATCCTCTGTATCATTGGAGAAGAGGGCAAGTATAATTTCTACCCAATTTTCTATTTTCTTTGTTTCTTCTTTTCTTCTTCTTCGTCTTCTTCTTTCTTTTCCCGCTTTTTGCACATGTATGGAGCGACGAAGTGAACGAAAATCGCTGCGCCGCGACAGCATCATCTGTGCCAACAAAATGGATTTTCATGCTCCTTCTTAGCACATGGGTGGCTCAGATACATGTAAAACGTCAGCCAAGAGACTTGTGAAACGTTGTACAGGTTCGAGCACTCCCCCCCTTCCCTCTCCAATCATTGTCGTGGTTCCACTCGTGGAACCCCTAGAATGTTCTGTTTCTTTTTCTTTTATGATTTTCGCCTTCGATTAATCGTCTTCCACTTGTACTAAGTGAGATGGGCAAGTATCGTATGCTAGGCTGGTACCAACAAGGAAGGGCGCGTAACTACCTATAGGGCTGAATGTATTTCATCAGATAGGGATTACATTTAACTAGGAATATAGTTACTCAACAGGCATATAAAATAAACGCACTACACCTAGTAAAAGTTGCTCATCAACCTCCCCCCGCGAACACCTGTTTCTATTACACGAGGGGTTATAACAGATCCCTTCAAAATAACAGTGGGTATGCATAACGTCCTAAAGCCGTGAATTACCAAAACGGCAAAAAAAGAGTAAAAAATTCCGTCAGAAGTCTACCACTCGGGCCTCCTCCTGTCACACGGTGATGTGCGTAAAAGCTATGCAGACAATTTTATGCCGCTTCATCACTGTCACACCCCCTACACAACAAGGAAAGAAGGAGAGAGAAAGAAAAACTCAACAGCTCATAAATCATGCCGAAGGATGAGGCATATCAGAGGCAGTGGAGACAAGAGCTCGGCAGACCCGGTGAACTGACGATTGCCAGCCTTATGCAACGGACAGTGCTCAACTTCTTCTCGGCCAACCCCAATCCCGGCTGGCGCATCGTCGATGCAACCCTCTTGAAGCGTCTCGCCACTGTCATTGCGCGTGTTTCGAACCAAGAAAAAACTCCTTGCTCACCAGGCCACCCCGTTTCGTCGACGAAGCTTTGTTTTTAAGGTTTTAAGATTGCGTGGTGCACTAACACACGTTGTCGATCCGGGTTCTACAACTCTACCGTCGGGTCTTGTTTTTCCCCATCACCGCTTTCTAATTCGAGCTAGATTAGCATAGAATAGAACTCCTTGGTACTGGAAAAGAAATTGTATTCGAGCACAAGGGCGGCGTTACGAGTAAAAGTCGGTGTTCCCGAGCATAATGATGGATAGACATCGGGAACGGTGACGATCTCGACCCTCTGGCTAACAGCGGGCTCGCTCCCCCAATTGTCCCGATATGCCATTGCGTGCGTTGGGTCATGAGTCGTGGTCCTCGGCAGAATCATATCCGTAAGTTCCGAAGGGTTCAAGCAGGACCTACGAGTTGCCCTGCGGAGATGTGTTGGTCTCTGACCATCTATATATCCTACGCCCTCCGCTCTGCCTTACCAAGATTTCATGATGCATACCATATCATCAACACATTAGAACCCCGTCACAACTTGCAAAGAAGCACGGTTCAGTTCCACTCTTGCAGCGATGAAGAGCACCTGCTGGATCAATCTGTTCCTGGCCGCCGGTGCCAACGCTCAGCGCGTTGTCCAGGCTAGCATCCAGCACTTTGAGAGCAAGGAGCTGGGGCCAGCGGTGCCGCTGATTAAGCTCGGTCTCGGCACTCCGGCACAGGATATCACCGGCATCTTCGACACGGCATCCTCCGACATCATCGTCCCCGAGGCCGCCTCATTCAAGCCCGACGCCGCGGCCGACCTCCAGCTCCTGGCCGGGAAGAGCTTCAATGCGACACTGAGTCGAGGCGAGCACTTCGAAGGCGACTACGCCAAGACAACTGTTACTCTTGGGGGTGTCGAAGTGTCCGGCGCGCAAGTCGGGCTCGCGTCCAATATCCAGACGCAAGCGACAATCTCCGAGTTTGCAGTGGTTGGCGTGGGACTGGTCGCTCGTGAAGCGACGGCGAACAAGTACAACAACCTTCCGAGGATATTAAACGTATCTGGCGTCACCAACAGCCAGGCTTACAGTGTTGTTCTCAACGCGACCCGTAAGTGAAGCAAACCAAAATGCACAGTCTCTTTTCAACCCTCCTTCATTTCCCTCGAAGCACATGTAATGGTTCTAACAAGCGACATTTGCAGCATCCGGCAACGGAAGTGTCTTTTTTGGCGGTATCGACCGTTCCAAGTTTACGGGCGAGCTCCAGCAGGTCCCACTCGTCAAAGACAAGGCGGGCAAGTTCTCCGAGTTCCTTGTCGAACTGAGCTCCATTGCCTTGATCCCGGCGACAGCGCCAGCCAAGGTCAGGCGCAGTACGCGCCAGGAGCGGCGCGAGCACATCAGGCGCATGTCATGGCACAGGAAGCGCCAGGACTTCGGCCCCGATGGTGGCGAAGGATCCCTTGGCTTTGGCCCCGATGGTGGCGACGGATCCCTTGGCTTTGGTTCCGATGAGCAATTATCCGGCCCTGGCCCCAGCGGATCATCCCCTCCCCTCAACGGAAATCAGGGTCCTTTCGAGGACATATTCCAGGATCCCACCGATGGCATAGACAACAGAATTCAGGATCCCTCGAATGATCGAAACCAGGGTTTCCCCGATGGATTCGATGATAGTTTCCAGAATCGTCCTGATGACAGACTCCAGAACCGTCCTGATGGCGGAGCCCAGGGTTCCTTCGATGGCGAACAACGCTTACCCGAGGAACAACAAGGCGATATTGACAGCGGTATTGACATCAACGGTCCCAGCAGGGATAACCAGAACCTTGGGGGCTTTCCTGATGATGATACACGCGGTGGTGATGGGAACAGCATCAACAATCCTGCTGGTAACATTGTCGAGAACCCTGCTGGTAACATTGTCGAGGACCCTGCTGGTAACATTGTCGAGAATCCTGCTGGTAACATTGTCGAGGACCCTGCTGGTAACATTGTCGAGGACCCTGCTGGTAACATTGTCGAGGACCCTGCTGGTAACATTGTCGAGAATCCTACTGGTAACATTGTCGAGAATCCTACTGGTAACATTGTCGAGAATCCTACTGGTAACATTGTCGAGAATCCTGCTGGTAACATTGTCGAGGACCCTACTGGTAACATTGTCGAGAATCCTACTGGTAACATTGTCGAGAATCCTACTGGTAACATTGTCGAGGACCCTGCTGGTAACACTGTCGGGAATCCTGCTGATGGCAAGGAGCCCGGCAACAACCAGGGTATCACTGATGGCAACAGCCAGGGCATCACTGACGGCAACAGCCAGGGCACCACTGATGGCAACAACCCTAGCGAGGGCCCTGCCAGCAACAGCCCTGTGAACAACGACGGCGGCAAAAACAATGAACCCCCCAAAGAAGAAGCCCCCAGCGACGACAGCCCTGTGAACAACGACGATGGCAAGAACAAT